>CM057056.1:43842500-45042500 GCA_029948455.1 Solanum rostratum
CAACTTTTTCCCTGAGGTTGGCTCTGGCATATCGAGCACCGCTTTTGCTTTGGCTAGGTCTACATTTTGTCGATTTACCAAATAACCAAGAAATTTCCCATATGTTACTCCGAAGGCGCACTTTATCGGGTTCTCATCTTCAGCTTGTATTCTCTGCATCTCTATAGGACTCGACGAAGCACTTCCACATGATCTTTCTTTTGCTTGGATTTCACTACAATGTCATCAGCATAATCCTCCAATTCCTCATGCATTATATCATGAAAATTAACAGTCATAGCACACTACACTTTTTAGTTATTAAGGGAACCCAAGTACTCTCTTTCGAATTCAGGAAACAACTCTCAGAGATCTTTTTTCCTTTGGGAAGATACAGGAGAGAAACAATTAACCTATTGATATTGGAAGACCCAACAGATTCTTCCAATGTATCATTTCTAGGTCCAGTGGAATTCATAGGTATAGGAAGAAGCCATGATTGGGAATTGTTTGATCATCTTTCTCTGAGGAAGAGCCAAAATAGAATCAACTTGAATTCGGGACTGCTATTTGAAATCTTAGTGAAACACTAAATTTCTTATCATTCCACAACGTCTATACAAAGGATTGCGTATGGGAAACATTGAAACCGTCCTTTCCAATAGTATCGTTGCTGTCTTTTTTGTAGCTTTTATTGTTGCTGGAACTATGTGGTATGATTTAGTAGCTACCCTGATTGAATTATTTGGGTCCACTCGTTATCAATGGGATCAGGGGTACTTCCGGCAAGAAATATATCGAAGTGTTAGTGCAGGGCTAGCAGAAAATCAAAGTTTATCAAAAGCCTAGTCTAAAATTCCTGAAAAATTAGCTTTTTATGATTACATCGACAATAATCTGGCAAAAGGAGGATTATTCAGAGCAGGTTCAATGGATAACGGGGATGGAATAGCGGTTGGATGGTAAGGATACCCTATCTTTAGAGATAAGATGGAGCGTGAACTTTTTGTACGCCGTATGCTTCAAAGCTGGTGTTAAAGAGTACAAATTGACTTATTATACTCCTGATTACCAAACCAAGGAGGAAGTGAAAGTCTAGCTACCAGGTACGAAACATAGTATGACTATAATAAATCATAGAGTAGTGGGGAGCATGCTCATCCAATTAGATATCATTTGAGCTTCCCCTTTCCTAAGATCCTGGATGTGGTACTAATGCATGAACTTGGTTACTGGTTTGACAACGACAAAGGCAAGATCTCTATATGTTGATAGATACTTGAGAGACTGAGTCCTTGGGGGAGAGAGAAAGGAGGCATTACTCCTAGAAAACATGCAACCAACCTTTCCTTCCCACTTCTTCCCTTAGATTCGATCTCATAGAGTTCAATTCCTGTTCTCAACCCATGAACAATATGAGCTTAGCGGCTTTAATTATAGCCTCAACTCTATTTATTGGTCTGAAAAAGATACGACTATTTAAATTTAATATTGAAAATGAATAATTCATAAAAAGAAACCCTTTTGTAGGATTACGTGTATTCTATATTTACTTACATTACCAATTGTTAATTCTTGTTTATTGTCATTGAGATTCATGTTAATTCGGATTAATTAGGTATCGATATTCCCTCTTTTTTCTCCTTTCAAACAAATAAAAATGATTGAAGTTTTTCTATTTGAAATCGTGTTAGGTCTAATTCCTATTACTTTGGCTGGAATATTCGTAACTGCGTATTTACAATATAGGCATGATGATCAGTTGGACCTTTAATTAATTAACATTTATTTTTGATTGACCTCCTTTCTTTAATTCACAGACACAGGAGGTCAAATTCCGATTGGTGGGAAAGTTACTGAATGGATCTATTTTATTCTAATTCAATCTAAGAAGAAAAAAATCACGCTCTATAGGATTTGAACCTACGACATCGGGTTTTGGAGACCCACGTTCTACCGAACTGAACTAAGAGCGCTTTCTTATAAGAATAGGTAAGAGTGTAAACAAAAGGATTCTTTTCATAACCCCAATACATTTTGTATGCATATACTAGAAAAGCATGATAAAAATCAAAGATTATGTCCAATTTGAAGCGATCTCAATTGATCCCTCGTTACTGCTCCTTTTAGTTAGTGATAGGAATGGAGACAATTATTCCATCTATTTTGATATTGAAAATCAGATCTTTGAGATTGACAACGATTATTCTTTTCTGAGTGTACTAGAAAGTGTTTTTTTATAGTTATCGAAACCCGAGTTATCTGAATAATGGATTTAGGGGCGAAGATCCCTACTATAATTCTTACATGTCTAACATGTATGATACTCAATATAGTTGGAATAATCAAACTAATAGTTGCATTGATAATTATCTTCAGTCTCAGATCTTTCTCACCCTTTATTACGAAATGTGTGTGATCAGAAGCACCTCTTTTGTAGCCAAACGAAACTATGGCCTTACTGAACTTCTCAAACTACACCCTCGAGGATTGCTTCAATCCATACAGGGCTTTCTTCAATCTGCATACTTTATATGACTTCCCTTTCCTTCCATATCTGGATGTTATCTCTATATACACTTCCTCGTGCGAGTCCCCATGCAAGGAGCTCATTCCTCGATCCTTACATCAAATGAGTCTGTTCTACGCTTTTAGGGTCGAAAGACTAAACTAAGACAAGTGAGCTAATGATGTCTCCATCATCTGAAGATGAAAACCGAATCTGAAATACATTGAGATCGCCGAAAAAGACACACAAAACTAGGAGATGGAAGCAACACCTAACTCGATGAATCTGAAGTAGCAAATTTGCAAGACTCGGTCCTTCTTTCTTCTTTCTTGGTTTAAAGAGAAGAGAGGAAGGTATTTCGAATCTCGATATGGGTGTCCGATCCTTATGGACTAACGGAAAAAGTACAACCTGTAAATCCAACATGGGGCATAGAAGGTTTTAATCCTTTTGTTCCAGGAGGAATAGCCCCTTATCATATTGCAGCAGGAACATTGGGCATACTAGCGGGCTTATTCTATCTTAGCATCCGTCCGCCACAACGTCTATACAAAGGATTGCGTATGGGAAATATTTAAACCGTCCTTTCCAGTAGTATAGTTGCTGTCTTTTTTTTGCAGCTTTTGTTGTTGCCGAAACTATGTGGTATGGTTCGACAACTACCCCGATTGAATTATTTGGGCCCATTCATTATCAATGGGATTAGGGGTACTATATCGAAGAGTTAGTGTTAGGCTAGCAGAAAATCAAAGTTTATCAGAAGCCTGGTCTAAAATTCTTGAAAAATTAGCTTTTTATAATTACATCGGCAATAATCCGAGAAAAGGAGGATTATTCAGAGCAAGTTCAATGGATAACGAGGATGGAATAGTAGTTGGATGGTTAGGACACCCTATCTTTAAAGATAGGAGGGGCGTGAACTTTTTGTACGTTGTATGCCTACTTTTTTTGAAATATTTCTGATCGTTTTGGTAGACGGCGATGAAATTTTTAGAGCCGGTGTTCCTTTTAGAAGGGTAGAATCGAAGTATACTGTTGAACAAGTAGGTGTAATTGTTGAGTTCTACGACGGTGAACTCAACAACGTCAGTTATACTGATCCTACTACTGTGAAAATATATTTTAGACGTGCTCAATTGGATGAAATTAGAATTAGATCGTGCTATTTTGAAATTTGATGGTGCTTCACCCCTGCCCTCCCCCCCCCCCCCCCCCCCCCCCCACAAATAATGTTCTCTTTTAGGCCTTTCAACCAATTGATACGACCCCGAAGAGCTGCTTTTGCTAAAACTTTAGCAATTTCTTGAAAACGTGCTTCACATATGAAACTTTGAGTATTGAGAGATGCTCTTGTTATTCCCAATGAAACGACTCGGTAACAAATCGCTTCTTCCAAAGCGCGCCCCATTCGTTCTGCTCGCAACAATCCAATAAGTTCTCCAAGTGAAAAAATATTAGACATTCCATCTTCTGAAATCAACACTTCTGATGTTATTTGACGTACAATAATTCCTATATGCCTATATAATCTGCACCCCTTGGGAGTGATAACCCTGTTGGATTTTATTAAGCAAAGAGTTTCGCCTTTGCACTATAGTTAGCTCAACACAAAAATATACACCAATCATAAAGTGTTTCAAAGGTCACATTTCCATTTGTTATCATTTAAATACTATTGAACTAACAATAATGATGGTTTCACATGCTTTCAAAAAATATTTAATAATTGGATTAACATAAAACTTCATCATTAATAAAGAACTAAAAAAAGGATATATATTCCACATCGAGTTGTATGGGATCAACTTTAATCATCTTTTAACTAAAAAAGAGGAAATTTGCAACATATATACATAAAAAAATAGTCTTTAAACCACTCTAAGAAAATCTTTGTAGACTTCAACTTGCTCCTTACTTTCATGAACAATAAATTCTTCATTTTCATGTTCTTCAGCCGTAAAAAATAAGTACATGTTAGTCAGATACATACAATATGTATAGATAAAACAAGTGCATGTTTTTTTTGCAAAATACACTACTTGTACAAGCACTACAACAACATACTCGGTGAAAATCCTACAAGTGAGGTCTGGGGAGGGGGGGGGGGGGGTTTGTTCTCGAAAGACCCTCATCTAAAAAAATGCATCCCCAAAAGCATAAAATACTAGATATGAAACGACTAAAATGAAAAATAAATGAAAATATATAGAGACAATAAAATAACAAAATAAATGGCTAACAATAATAACAGAATACATAACAACACGACTACTAACCTACTATAACCAAGACCCGACATCGTCTTACCCCTACAAGCCTTTTAACTTTCTATTCTAATACGCGACCTCTACTCCTAAAAACTTGAATGCCTATTATCATTGTCGGATCCCTCTTTACCAAAATGCCATTTCCTAATGATGCAACAGATAATCAAAGCACAGTGGAATTGAATCATATATATATATATATATATATATATATATATATATATATATACACCAAGGAAAAATGATAAAAACAGAGAACCCTCTATAACCATACAAAATCTAAAGTATACAACAATATGTAAAGAGGAACAGGTGAATGAAGAGCAATACTTGATGAATGACGACATAGAGAGCAACAAAGCTGACTTCTTATAAGATCCCCTATTAACTTTCTCAAGGTTCCTAATCGATCATCAATACAAGAAAACCAACGAGCAAGGACCAATTTCTGAAATAAGAAATGAAATAAAGCTGGTAGTACAGCATGACGAGAACACAGTAATGGAACCATTAGTGGCAGATATGTGAAATGACGATTTGCTGAACAAATTATCCGTTCAGTCACATTTTATGAACTATACCATCTATGAAGTGGCATTGGACTAACATGCATCAACCATATAGTAAGAACATGGAGAATGACAGAACAAAGATCACTTATAATCAATGGCAATTTCAACCGTATTAAGAAAGTTAGTACAAAGCTCAAATCAGAAGAGTATTTAGCAGAATAAGATTCATTGAAAAACTTCCTAACTTGCACGATGATCTTGATATGTAATGGATTTACAAGGGTATCCCATAAGATCTTTTGAACAGAAAAATAGTTACATTTGTGTACTTGCGTTGTTACATGAAAGCTGAGCCAATTGTTTTACTTGACATGTTCTGGATACAATGAATTTCTCTCTATTTTTTGAAAAAGGTAACAAGTTTGTATATTAATCATCAACACTAAGGCTGGAAAGCAGATATACATCATAAGCTATCAACAGATGTTGTTTCAAAACAACTTGCTTCTACTTACAGAGAACCTAAGATATCTGCTATAGCTACAGGGTCATTAGAGAGAGTGCTCAGAAAAGATCATACTGATTAGAGAAGAGAACTGAATTGAAAAAATCTGACACTCGCAATAGCTTGAACCAAACAAAACCTCAACATAAATCAACAAACAAAGGCTACTCCACGATAAAAAAGAAATTTACTTCTTTAAAAAGATCACAACTGCAAGCACGGAAGAAGGAATAGTTAAGTGCAAAGTTGGCAAAACTCAAACCGTTTGGGAAATAGAAATGACACAGACAACAACAACAACATACCAGTGGAATCCCACAAGTGGAGTCAGGGGAGAGTAGAATGTACGCAGACCTTACCACTACCTCATAAAAGTAGACATACATCATTTAGAAACCCCCTTTTTCTTAGGCCCTAACGATATCCATATTTCAATGCAAGCACATAAAGACCTGCTTATTGAATAGTAGTAACCTTTTAAATTTCCAAATCTAATACTCCAATACTGTTCACTGTGTGGTATTTAAATTCTTCCAATAGACACAACTTAAATTGGTGTGATAAGCAAAAAGAAAATAGACGCAGAGAAGATAAGTAGCAAGAACACAAAAAGGTATATGAGCACTTTACAAGGCCATGAAAAGATCCAGAACTGCGCGAGTACTAACCCAGATGTCCACACCTATAAGGGACCTCAATAGTTGGAACATTGTAAAACATAAGCATCTGGACTAAGAGCTGAAAATGCACTTCTGTAAAGAGTTATCATAGCCGAAAGTTCCAATTTAACAACACTTCTTACAATGAGATAAGGGAATCTCTATGACCAGAGAAGAAAACTGAATCAAAGAGCTAGATACTAATACAAAGGCCTAAACTAAGGAAAACTTCCAACGTTAAGACAAACAAGGCTGCTCCATGAAAGGAAGACTTAACTGACCTTGAAAGACCCAATGACAGCAAGCACAAAAAGAAGGGAGCAGTTAAAGTGCAATCTACAAAACCCATGCCACATAAGAGAGATGATCACTAGAGATGCCGAATAAGATTGCATAACTCCCTTGCTGTTGCTTGGTGATATCCAAATTGCAGTGCAAGCTCAAGCATTAGAATGGGAAAGACACAGGGTACACAAGGAAAAAGGACACACTGATAGCAAACTTCGAAATCACCAAATCTGATCCCTCCACGGTCACCATATTGTCTAGAAACATGCATCCAAACAAATGCACCCAAACAAACAAAATCTAGTGGCATGATAAATATAAGAAAATAGAAGCAGGTAAGACAAGTAGCAAGAACACCAAAGTAGGCGAGCTCTTAGGGCCATTAGAAGATCTACAACTGAGTATTAGTACTTCTCATGTATCCATAACAATCAGGGATCTCATCATTTGGATCATCCATGAAAACAAGAATCTTCACTAAAAACTGTATGGCTGCAGAGTACAACACATTAGTAGAAATTTTATCATTGTTGAGAACTTCTACACAATAATAGTTTCGACAAAGAGGAAAGGGACCCGCTGATCAGGAAGAAAACTGAATTGAAGTTCATGCTCTAGAAGACCTAACAGTTATATGCAGAAAAAGAATATAACAGATTAGTGAAAACCCATACCATGCAGGAGAGATCACTAGATATGCTAAACAAGATAAGATGTCCTTTTCTTGGTGCCTGGTGATATCCAATATCCAGATTGCAATGCCAACATCAAAATGGAAATAATTCATAACCAAAATACAAGATCTTTTCCTCTTACTACCACCATGTGGCCAGTGAAGCAGTATTGAGAAGTGAGGACCATTCGTACAAGCAGTAACCTTAATAATTAGTTGCACTAAGGAAATAGTCAAATACATATAATATGTATCCACAACTGATGAATCAATAATATGATTAAGGTAGCTAACAACAGTGGCTGCAAGGGTTTGAAGTAGCTAGAAACAACAACCTAAGCATGAAGATCACCCACCTTGAACATGCAGATACACCTTAATTTTTGGTGATGCAGAAGAAGAGCAGATGAAGTATTTAAGAGTGATTCTAATTTTGTTTGAAGCCATTTCCAGTCTTTATATTAATTGGAGAAAAAGTTCCATATATCCCATAAACCAAGTGCCTAACATCAAGTAGCTAGTCATAACATTGGGAGGTGAAGTGAGGAGGCTTCCCACTATCTATTTGGTATGCCCCTAGGAGAAAAGTCAAAGTCCAAAGGGATATGGGACTCAGTACTGGAAAAAAGTGAGAAAAAATTCACTAGGTGAATGTCTAACTATTCATCTCTTGGGGTTGACTCATACAGGTGTTGTTCAGAGACTAGACAAGATTAGAAGGTCCTTCCTATGGTAGATGGGAAAAAAGGTCTGTCTACCTTGTCAAATGGAAGGACATTATCAGGAGTAAGAAAAAAGGTGGGCTTGGCATAAGAAATTTGAAACATTAGTGCGAAGCCCTGAAGATCAAATGGCTGTGGAGATATGCACAAAGGTCAGAGACCTTATGGGGCAGTGTCATAAAAAGTAAGTATGAGGAAGAAAATTGTTGGGTATTCAAAGAGATCACCACTCCATATGGAGTCAGTTTGTGGAGATCCATTAGGGCTTTCTGGCCTTCTCTTAAAACACACTCAATGATCAGAGTGCACAATGGAGTCAGGACCATGTTATAGAAAGACAAATTGATAGGGGCAAGCTCACTCCAAGAACTATCACCAGATCTTTTTCACCTTTCCCAAGATCAACACAATACAATAGCTGAGATATGGACTCAACTAGAATGGGATATGCGATTCAAAGGAGGGATGAATGATTAGGAGGTCCTAAGAGTGGTTGAACTATTCAAACAACTAGAGATCTTTCAGGGGATGCAAGAAGGTATAGATTGCTTGTGGTGGAATGAACACCCTGAAGGACTTTATAAAGTCCGCTCAGAATATAAGTTGTTGAATCAGATAGAACTAATGAATACTTTTTTGGCCTTGGAATTAAATTTGAAAGGCTAAAATTCCTTATAAGGTTGCATGTTTTACTTCGAATTTAACTAAAGAAGCTTTCCTGACTCATGAGAATTTAATCAAGAGAAAGATATAACTATGCTCAAGATGTTTCTTATGTGGAAAGGAAGATGAGACAGTAAATCAATTGTTCATACATTGTAGTATCACAGATCAGTTATGGCATATACAACTCTTAACCAGACAATGAGACTTCCACATATACAACTCTTGAACAGATCCCAGTGAGAATGCCCCACAAGATCTTATCAGTATAGAAGAGTGGGTAACTTCAATAGAAACCATATTTTCTTGGTATACTTCTTGTGTATGGATGTTAATTTGCCCTTAATTTATACCTTTTGTAACTTCCTCAGATCATCCAATAAAAATAGAAATAGATCTAATCAAGGAATTGGACAATGAACAAGATATGGTTTGTGTTCCCAGGTAAAGCATCTGGAAACAAATATTAATACCTCTTTAAAAACTTTGATGTGTTAGCACTACATCATGGACAACAAATATTAATGCCTCTTGTACAATAGATTACTGATATTCCTAAACCTCCCTAGAGCATTTGGGATGATACCCAACATATTAAGATGGTGATACAAAATTTTGAAGTTACTAACATTCAATATACGTAGAAAAAGCGTAATCATGTTGCTGATAGATTAGCTAACTATGGAGCAGAATGCAAATGTACAGAATGGTTGTATGCAGTTATCCTACTTGCAGTAATCTGGAAGATTCGAGCAATAAATTTATGGCTATGTTCTGTAATCTGCAGTTATCCTACTTGCAATAATCTAGAAGATTCAAGCAACAAATTTATGGCTATGTTCAGTTGAATCCATACTTGCAGTAAAACAATCTTCAAAATGATACAACAAACAACAACATAATCTGGAAGAATCGAGCAACAAAGACAAATAATTTGAAGACTCGATATCCTACCTAACACAAGCTTTCATCTCTGAGCATTGAAATTAAAATAGGAAATAACAGAATGAAGCTAAAGAAGCATCCCACAGAAACAAGTTCATCACACAACACTAACAATCTAAAAAAACGCAAAAGAGGACAGAGATATTGCCTTTCTCGGAGGAACGCCCTATAACAATGAGCTGACAAGAATGAGTTCCTGTGCACTCTTTGAGTTCAAGTGATAATAGAGAGCTGTAGGAGTGGGATGAGTATATCCGAGACCAAAAAAATAAAAGAAGATGTGTCGTTGGAGATTAACCAATACTTAAGAACTGAGAGAATTTCTTTTAGTAATAATCGGGGATTCCAACTTTTAAAATACCGTCTCTTTGCTCCCATCCCCCATCCCCAAAAAAATGGATTACAATGAAGTCATGCTACTGGAAGATGAACTATAATGTCTGTCTGACTGACACAATCTGAATAAGAACTCTCACAAACAACATACAAGCTTAGATTCTATGGACGTCATCAAACCATAGTTAATATATTGCTAAAACCAGACCAGTTGTTACCAAACTATCAAACACATATCATAAATTCACCAGAAAATAAGATTAAGACAAAAAGAGACCTACCAACAAACAAGGTTAAGAAAAAAGGAACCTAGCTGAAATATAGGGTGAAATCCAAAATTGGAAAATTAGGTATTCCACAAAGCAATTCTCGGGGAAACATACATCAGCTTACCTTGTAGAGACGAAAACCCCAATATGAAACTTAATATTATAGGATGCAGCGGTTACATCGATGAAAAGTTGATGAACTGACAAGAAGACAAGGATAAGTTTTGTGATCAAAATAGAGAACCCCAATTTGTATTTAAATGATTAAAAAGAGAAACCTTCAGATTATTTTCTCTTAACAGACAGACCTAGAAACTTGGGAATCACGATGAGCAGTCATCGATTGCAGGTATATATCTAACAAACCTACGGTTCTAATGAAAAGATCAATGTGTTGATATTCCTAAAAAGCTTGAAAGGTCAGGGAACATGTCATTGATAATGATGAGGTGCCTGAAGAATCGTGAAATTAGTTTATATCGAGTGATCCTTTTGCTGGGTGAAAGAGACCTGATGTGGAGGGAAATCTTATATACAATGTATATATAATTTCTTTTAAGCTTTAATAATAAAAGGATCGGGCATTTAATTTTTTAACATCCAGATTTTGTCCCCTCATTAATATTAAATTGAAAGTTGTATTTTGTTAGGATGCGGATATTGTACAACTTCATCGGAGCTTAAAAATTTTAGTTTTAGAAAGTTTTGGACTAAGGTGACGCTCCATGGGAGCCTTCACAATCCGCGTGGAGCCCCCATAAAGTGTCCCTTGGCCCATGGAGGTGTGTTGGCACTTAAGAGTGAAGTTTTAAACTAAGGCACACTGCACTTGGATCCCTCACGGTCTGTGTGACACTTCACAGACCGTGTGGTGGGCTTGACTTGACATCCCACAATTTTGGGACCAAGTGTAGTGCCACGAGCAAGTACATGACCCGTGTGACCACCCGTATAGCTTTTGGAATGAAATTTTTCTAAGTATCGAATCACCGTCTCGTAACTTCGTCGTAGGGATTTTTCTAAAGGGAGGTGTACGAGCAGTGTCATGGCCTGTGTGATACTACATGACCTGTGTAGTCTCCCGTGAAGATGATTTCGTCGAAAAAAATCAAAGTATGGGATTACCGTTTTGGACCTTCGTCAAGTGAAAATTTTTCTAAGTGTTGGTTCACAGATGAGTATACGGTCCATGTGATGCGTCACGGACCCTACGCCTCCCTTGAGACTACATTATTCAATTTTTCAACTCGTTTCATGAATGGCTTTTTTGTAATTATGGTTTATTCTAAGGGTCTCTTGTGACTTCCTATTGTAACGGACTTAGAACTCTTGCTAAGACTTCTGTGTGGCACTAGTCAATTTACTCACGAATCTTTCACGATCTTGCAAATACTAGTAAGCCTTTCAACTAAGACTGCTAAAGGAAAGCTAGATAGAAGACTTATAAGAGTGAACGAGAGCTTTAGAAAGGAAGACTTTTATAACTTTGGAAGAATGTTTTACACTTGATTCTTGGATGGTTTGCAAATGAAAATGGCCCCCTCTATTTATACTACTCCTGAGGGACCTGAGTGCAAATAATATTTACATAATACGTCCTCCATATTTACAACTTAGTCCTTCCTCTAGAATTCTCCACACGGTTCTAGAGAAGACTACACAATGCTAGAACAGTCTACACAGATCCAGAGTCTTCTGAGCTACCCGAGCGCTCCAGATTCTGCTCCGTTGCGTAAAAATGGTGGTGGGTCCTGACACTCTCCCCCACCTGATGTGGCGACGACCGTAGTGCGTTGCTGCTGCAAAAACTCCGGCACCTTGTCCTTGAACTGCCACAGGTCTTCGTATCTCTCCCATGTGGCTTCCTCTGGTGCTTGACCCTTCCAATGTATAAGGAACATAGCAGTAGTAGGCTGTCCCCTCTTTTACTTGGCTTGGTAGTCCACAATGGCTTCTATATCCCGATCGTGCGAGGCGGTAAGTGTGAGAGGCACCTTCTTCGACTGTCCTCGCTTGGCTCCTTTTTGTCCTTGTGATACGGCTTGAGGACATTGACATGGAGCACAAGATGTACTCTAAATGATGGTGGAAGCTATAGTAGGTAAGAGATCTTTCCTACCTTGGCAACGATCCTGAATGGGCCCTCGTACTTCCATACCAGGTTTAGGTGTACGCCTTGTAGAGCTTTGAATTGTCTTGGGTTGAACTTCACCAAGATCAAGTCTCCAACCTTGTAATCCGTGAGGCGACACCTACGGTCGATGAACTTCTTCATCTTCTTGGCCACCTTGTCTAAGTAAGACTTAGCGGTATCCAGCTGCTCTTCAAAGCCCCGAACAAAGTGATACGCCCCCAAACTCTTGCCCTCAAATGCGATCGGTAACGAATGTGGAGTTTGGGGCTGTTGGCCTGTGGCCAACTCAAACGGTGACCTGCCAGTGGCTTCACTCCTCTCCAGGTTGTATGAGAATTGGGCTACGTCAAGCAACTTTACCCAATCTCTTTGGTGAGAGCTCACCAAGTGCCTGAGATAGCACTCCAACAAGGCATTGACTCTCTCCATCTGGCCATCCGTCTGAGGGTGGAAACTTGTGGAGAAGTGCAGCTCCATGCCAAGCATCCCAAATGGTTCTCTCCAGAAGTTTCTAGTGAATCGCGGGTCTCGATTGCTTATGATGTGCCTCGGCAGCCCCCAGTACTTAACTACATTCTTGAAAAATAGTTGGGCGGCCTCCTTGGCTATGCATCCAGTTGTGGCGGGCATGAAGCTGGCATATTGAAAAATCGGTGCACCACAACCATGATCGTCCCATACCCATCGAACTTTGGGAGGCAAATGATGAAGTCCATAGTGACGCTTTCCCATGGACGTTCAGAAACTGGTAGTTGCTCCAAAAGTTCTCTAGGTTGACGTTGTTCCATCTTGTCTTGCTAGCACACAAGACAAGTCTGCACGTAGCACTCTATATAATCCCGCATTCGTGGCCAGTAGTATATAGCCTCGATGAGAGCTCTCGTACGTCGCTGCTCAGGGTGTCTAGCCCATAAAGTGTTGTAGCTTTCCCTCATGATCTGCCTCCTGACGTTCCCATGCTTCGGTACATAAATTCTCCATCCAGCGGTGAGCAAGAGGCTATCCTCCATCCTGAAGCATCACGTCTTGCCCTGAGATGCCAACTCCACGAGTCTCTTTGCTTCTGGGTTGTGTAGTAAGCCTTCCTTAATAGCCTCCCGAGTGTCGCACTAGGCCCTAGTGATGGCGGCTAGCTCGAATTTTTGGTTCAATGCATCTGCCACGACGTTACCCTTGCTCGGCTTATATTATAGCTCGTAGTCAAACTCAGCTAGAAAATCCTGCCATCTAGCCTGTTTGGGCGTGAGCTTCCTCTATGACTAGAAATAGCTAGTGGCAACATTTTCGCTTTTGACCACAAACTTGGACCCCAACAAGTAATGCCTCTAGGTGCGTAGGCAATGTGCTATGGCAGTCATTTCCTTCTTCTGTACTATGTATCGCTGCTCAGTCTCATTCAGCTTCCGGCTCTCAAAGGCAATAGGGTGTCTGTCTTGCATCAGCACACCCCATATTGCATAGTTCGAGGCATCAGTATATGCCTCGAAAGATTTGGAGAAGTCGGGCAAGGCAAGGACCGCCTCTTCTGATATGGCAACTTTTAGAACCTCGAGCGCCTCTCGGCATTCCTTGCTCCAAACCCACGACTTATTCTTCTTCAACAACTTGGCGAGTGGAGCAACCTTTGCAGAGTAGCTACTGATAAATTTTCGAGAATAATTTGCAAGCCCAAGGAACGACCTCAACTTTGTCACCTTAGTGGTTGTCCCACTCTCTAATGGCTCGTACCTTGGCTTCGTCCATCCTCAGCTGGCCCTGACTAATAATGTGACCCAAGAATTGCACCTCGTGCCGGGCGAACTCGAACTTCTCCCGCTTTATGTAGAGCTCATTCTCCCGCAAGACTTGGAATACTCTCCTCAGGTGTTGCACGTGCTCCTCTAAGGTGTGGCTGTAGATGACGATATCATCCAAGTACACTACCACAAAGTCATCTAAGTAGGGGTGGAAGATCTTGTTCATCGGTGTGCAAAAGGTAGCGGGTGCGTTGGTTAGACCGAAAGGCATCACCAACTACTTGTAGGATCCGTACCTTGTCATGCACGTCGTCTTTGGCTGATCCCCTTCGCAATCCATACTTGGTAATACCCCTTTCAGAGATTCACATTTGTGAAGTATTTAGCTTGCCCAAGTTTGTCGAATAAGTCGGCAATGAGCGGGATAGGATACTTGTTCTTCACTGTCACCTTGTTCAACGCCCGATAGTCTGTGCAAAGGCGCAATGATCCGTCCTTCTTCTTTTGGAACAACATTGGTGCGCCATATGGTGCTTTGGAGGGTCTGATGTGGCCAGCTTCGAGGAGCTCCTTCAACTGCTTCCACAACTCCTCTAACTCGAGTGGTGCCATGCGGTAAGGTGAGTAGGCGAGTGGTCTGGTCCTTGGCTCCAGCTCTATCCTGTGATCAACCTCCCGCCTAAGAGGCAACTGTTTCAGCAGCTCCTCTGGCATCACGCCTTCTGCCTTTGGCAACTCTATCAAGGGCACCATGCATGATCCTTCCCTCTCCATAACAAGCATGAGTTGGAGGTAGGGGTCAATCATCGTGTGGCACTGCCTGAAGAACTCTTGCCCGAGGATGATGTCGAAAATATCCAAGGGAGCAACGACAAAGTTAGTCTTACCTTGCTATTTCCCGAGGGTGACGCTTACTCCCTGTGCTACGCCGCACAAAGGAGTCGGTGGGGCATTAACTGTCTTGAGGCGGGTGTTCCTTAGACTGTAGATAAACGCCAACCTTGATGCCGCTGTCTGCGTCATGATATTAGCCTATGCACCCGTATCTACTATGGCACATATGCTTCCCGTTTAGGGTCATGTCCACGTACTACGTTGGGTGAGCCTCCTACTTACCAGCTGGCTTGGCGGTGGTGGCACATAACCTGATCATGCCCACTTGGGTGGTGTTCGAACTCTATCCTTGATCCGGTGTCTCCTTCTCCTTGTGTTTTCGCAGGATGGCTCAAAGGTTCTTGATCTGGGGACACCTAGCATACCCGTGTGGGCCTCCGTAAATATAGCAGCCGCTTCCCTTGGATGACTTCTCCTTTTTTTAGCATATCCTTGACGTCTGGGCCTTCTGTTGTTAGCCCGATCTTGGTTTCTAGGTGGGTGTTGCTCCTTGCCCTTGCTGCGATCTCCCCCACCTTTGGCATGGCCACCCTTCGACTCCTTGGCCTTGCCTTTGTCATGCTTGAAATCCATCAAGGCCTCGGCATGTGTGATGGCTTCGTCTACGGTAGACACTTGTCTCCGTTCTAGCTCGGTCCTGGCCCAATTCTGCAAGCCTTCCATGAAATGAAACATCATGTCCTCCTCTGTAAGGTTAAGAATCTAAAGGGTAAGAGTTGTGAACTCCTTTATGTATGCCCTTATGCTGCCAGTCTGCTTCAGTTCCTTGAACCTACGCTTGGCCTTATAGACGACGTTGTTCGCGAAGAAGGCCTTCTTGAACTCTGTCTTAAACTGCTCCCACGTGCTTATCGTGCAAAGCCCCCTCCCAATGTCGGCCTCCTTGCGCTTCCACCATAGCATGGCCATCTCTGTCAAGTATAGCACGACCGTGTTGATCTTCGTCTTGTCGCTCTTCACCTTGTTGCACTTGAAGTAGTCCACCAAGTGCCACAAGTAGTTCTCCACCTCATGAGCGTCTCGGATACCTTTAAAGACGGGTGGCTTGGGAGTCTCGATCCTGGCCTCCCTTTCAATGGCCGGCGCAGCATACTTCCCTTCCTTGGCGACCTCCTCGAGTGCCTTCACCCTAGAGTTCATGACCTCCAGCATGTCCATGAACCTACTCTTCAAGGCGGCGACCTGACACTCTAAGGAAGTAAGTGCTTCCTTCGTCTCGATCTCGGCTGCCTTTTTTCTGTCCAAGTCCTTTCGGATGTTGTCATTCTCGTCAAGGGTGAATTCCTCCAAGGTCTTGAACTTACTGTCGAACTCGTTCAAGTGCTTGCTAAGGAATTCCACCGCTTGACGGGCAACCTCTAACCTCGTGATCCTCTCCAGGCTAGGTGTGACATTTGCGGGCTCCTCACCACGTTCATCATCACTAACCTCTGTAGCAGAGAGTGAGTGGGTGGTAATGACATCGCTTGGTGCTGGTTTGAGCAATATTTCATCCCTCTTGGGGTCCTTCTTTCCCTTTCATGACTTCTTGCCAACATCGGTCCTGACGTTGGCGGCATCAAAGTCATGATCCCTTAGTGCAACCTTGCTCTGATAGCACGTTGTCACGGACTTAGAATTCTCGCTAAGACTTTCGTGCGACACTAGTCAATTTGCTCACGAATTTTCACGATCTTGCAAATACTAGTAAGCCTTTCGACTAAGACCGCTAAGGGAATGCTAGATAGAAGACTTCTAAGAGAGAAATAGAGCTTTAGAAAGGAAGACTTTTATAACTTTGGAAGAATGATTTACACTTGATTCTTGGATGGTTTGCAAATGAAAATGGCCCCCTCTATTTATACTACTCCTGAGGGACCTGAGTGCAAATAATATTTACATAGTAAGTCCTCCATATTTACAACTTAGTCCTTCCTTTAGAATTCTCCACACGGTTCTAGAGAAGAGTACACAGTGCTAGAACAATCTACACAGATCTAGAGTCTTCTGAGCTACACGAGCGTTCCAGATTCTGCTCCATTGCGTAAAAATGGTGGCAGGTCCTGACACTATGCTACCTAAAGGCTTCCTAATGACCTAAATTTTATTCCTATCGTTCAAATTCATTCCTCTCATTTGAAAATTCTCTCAAGTCTCTTTCAAAGAACTCTTGTGGGTCTTAAGCTTGGGGAGCAAGACTCATTCTTCTTTAAATTTCTTCTTGAATCTTCTTCATTAGCTAAGGTATGTGGGATTGATTCTTTGTCCCTTTCAACCGAGAAGACCCAAATTCTTTTTAATCGGTTTTCATGAATTTTAGCTTTCTTTAAATATGAGTTTTCAATATTATTATTTAATAAATTCAATTGAAGTATGGGCTATGCTTATTTGATGATTTTAAGTTGATTTAAGCCCTAATATGATGAATTATATTGAAGCTATGAAATTATGAATGTGCATGTCCCCTTTAAAACTTAATTTGTGCATGGGTAATCTATATTATAGTTTAAATGTGAATTTTACTTATGTCTTTACTTGAATTTTATAATGTATTATTGATTTAAGTTTGAATCTCTATTACCTATGTTAATCTCACCTCATTCATGGCATATTCATACATGACTATGGTTTTTATGAAAAATTATGAAGTGGGTTAAGCCCAATTATGCTTATGTATATGATTTCGATAAGATATTGGTTATGACAAGAAAGTGATCAGATAAATGTCTATTGATATGACTCTTTGAGCATTTTGGGTGTTTGCACCATCTCGTATATGTAAATGAGCTATTCCTATGCATGAGTATCATGATTATGAGCTACGATTTGACTTTTGAGCTTAATTATGAATGCATGAGAAATATGTTTGGTTTTTGAACTTAAAGGTGCATTGAAATGATTGAAAGAACTATTGCCTCTTTGAAAGCATGTATACATATAAGTATTCATGTGGGATGTTTGACTTAGCACCGATGGATTGGGGACCCTCTCCCTATCCTTGAACTATGAGCCAATCATGGGTATATGTACATGAAAATCCTATCCAAAATGGGGTTACCCGTAGGGAAGGTCAATACTCCGAAATGGGGATGCCCGTAAGGAGAAGTATGATATGAAATATTGTGAAAATCCTATCCGAAATGGGGTTGCCCATAAGGATGGTTTACCTTTGGCAAGTAGACCACCTCTTTACCAGTGAGGAAATTTCACTAGGATTCTAAGTAATAGCTCATTTGGTCCTACTCATGTTAGTTGAGGTCACATCCCTACTACATGCCACTACATGCGAGCATTATTATATTTCATACATCATGAATTTCATGGCATATCATTATACTATTCTTCTTTGGATATATATTTCTTTTTATATTATGTGCCCTTGTCATCTAACATCGAATGCAAGTTTGGTTAGTCATATGCATTGCACCCCACATACTTAGTACATTCAAACGTACTAATGCATACTTTCGCCTACATAACTTCACCATGTTGGGACCGAGGAGTACATTCATCCACCGTATGATGTCTAGCTCAGATCTCATGTTTTGCTTGTTGTGATGAGTCCATTCTTTCGATGACAAACCACCATTCCTCTACCTATGGTGCTTTACCTTATTTTATTTACCTTGAGGGTGAGCCCGGGCTATGTCTTGGTCCCCCGTCCTATCTTATGACTATAGGCAATGTTGGACATCATGTAAACTCCTTTACATTTATATTTTAAGTGTTATGATTGGAGGTTATGTTATGGCTCGGTTACCTATTGGATATTGTTATGTGATTTGGTTATGAGGTTTATGATATGGCTATGTGATATGATGTGAAAGATCCTAAGTTCCGAATTGCCCCCATAGAGTGAGTCATACTTATCCACACCTTAGTATTTATGTGCTATGTTCTTTATGAATTTATGTTCCTCCCATTCCCTATGATATCCCTATAGCATGAGTCTTACTTTTTCGTCCCTTAGAACTATGTGTTTACTATTTGGACACGTTTCCGAACCGATGATGTGAATATGGATACTTTAAGGCTTGTTTGGGGACTCTCGAGTTCCTATTCGCCATGTCACTTCTACACCCTAAGTCTAGGTCGTGACAAGCTTGGTATCAGAGCACTAGGTTTGTAAATGATCCTCAGAGTCCAACATGCTGCGTCAAGTAGAGTCCTATCATAGGTGTGAAGTGCACCATGCCTATAAGTGGGAGGCTATGACGATGTTCTAGGAATTGTCTCACTTCTTTATGTCTTATGTCGTGCTATGGATCCTATGTTTGGTTTCCTTGTCTTGATGGTGTCATTGCTCCATTACAGAAGATGCCTCAAGGAAGAGCTCCCCTACCAAGACCAGCCTCGGCTAATGAGGGTCAAGCACTTCAAGGGCCTATGGAAGAGCCTATTTGTAATGGTGAATTCCGTACGGCCTTTGCCATGCTTGCCCAGGTGGTGACTTCTTGGACTAGGCAGGCTAATCTTCCTTGGGATCCCACTCCGGCCTCTAGGGTGAGAGATTTCACTCAGATGAACCCTCAGGAGTTCTATGAGTCAAAAGCTGGTGAGGATGCTCAAGAGTTCATTGATGAACTCACCAAGGTATTGAATGTTATGGGTGTCACTTCTGAGGAGAAGGCTGAGTGAATAAACAGACGCTTCCTTTACTATTTTACATCAAACGCGAAGATTCTAACCATACCACAGGGCGTGCCTTGAAAAAGTACACAAAATGACCTAAACTTTACTAAAATCTGACGTAAAATTGATAAGTAATCAACTCCCAAAGTTTTCAAAACCAAAACCAACTCAATAGCAAAACCATCAAGAATTACCTCAAATGATATGCCAAAAGCAATATCTAATATTCCCATGATGTTCTTGTTAGAATTCTGAGCAGTTTAGCCTTTTGAATCACTAAAATCAAAGTTAAAATGATCAAAATATCATTAGTGAAAGTTTTGCTCTTCTCTTTGTCTAATTTCTTGAAATTATGCTAATATATAACCCTCACAGGTGTCGCTATTGCGACACTGTGTTCACTATAGAGAACCACCCCCAAGGGGTGGTTATCGCTATAGTGAGCCCAGAGTCACTTTAGCGAAGTTCCCCAGAAGAGAGATTGTTTCTTTAGTGACCTTGCTTTACTGACCTGGGGTCGCCTTTATGACGACATCAAGTACAACAATTACATCTGATTTCTTCCTAGTTCCTACATTTCGACATGGTGTTGAAAACTTGCTTGAAATCCAAAACGTGCAAACAAACTATGTAACCATACAAAATTTAACATTCTAGTTCCAACGGTGCAATCGTAATTCCCATACAAAGTCATTATGATCAACTGTGGGTCCCCCTTCCTAATTCCATATTTACTCAATTTCCACTGAGGGGGCCCAGAATGTACTCGGAAGCCTCGAGAACTAGATGAAAGGTTGTCTTAGACCAAACTCAACGTTCTAAAGCTAACTGCACCGTTAGGATTTCCTTTCGGGCATGTTTTCCAATAATGGTAACTAAGGTCAATTATTGTCCTATTCTAAAGGCTAAAATCAAAACTCGTATAAACTAACATAAAAAACCTTGGTACTCTGTCCAACCATGTTTCTAGCCTAATTTGGCAATTTAAAAATTAGTGAAACTGTCATACTACCATTCTAAGGCTATTTACTCAGACTTTACTACAAAACTCATTTTAAAACTTTAACATGCCTCCAAACATGAAAAACAACACAACTTTCAAATGAGCGAGCAGGCGATTGTAATATCAGTGCCAGCAAGTCACAAGGGACTTGGGATCACTATAAGAATGCTCAAATTGAGGCAAATAGTGCGAAAATAATGAAACGACCTAGAGGGTCATTATAACGTCCTCTACTACAAAAATTTTCATCTTTGAAAGTAAGGATAAGGGCATAATTGAGGACTCAAATAGCTGGCTACTGCTTCCCCATGTCTTCTCTATCTCCCAGGCAGCCTCCTCAATTAGATAATTCTTCCGCTAGACTTTAACCTTGCATATCACTCTAGAGTGTAGCTGTTTGACATCTCTGGCTAATATAGATACCAGCTCCTCAATAAATGCCAACTTATTATCTAACTCCATAGAATCCTACTGTAACACATGAGATTCATCTATGCCATACCAGCACAACATCGTAACATGAAAAACTGGATGAATAGCTAAAGTAGGCTAGAGGCTAGACTAACTCATAAGCGACTGCACTAACTCCCCTCAAGATCTCGAAGGGTCCAATACATTGGGGGGCTAAGCTTACCTCGCCTGCGAAATCTCATCACTCCATTTAAGGGCGATACCCGTAGGAACAGTTGGTCACCAACATCAAAATATAAGGTTAGCGTCTCTGATCGGCATAACTCTAGTTCCAACTTGGGCAGTCCTCAGACTGTCTTGATCACATAGATAAAGGATAAATCCTTCTGAATCAAGTCTATGCCATACAGTTTGAGTTATGTAGACTCAAACCACCTAATAGGAGTATGACATCGCCTACCTTATAAAGCCTCAAATGGTGCCATCCAAATACTAGAATGTTAGCTATTATTATACACAAACTCTACCAGAGGAAAAAACTGATCCCATTGACTGCCAAGCTCTAACTCATAGGCCGCAACATATCCTCAAGGATAGTACGCTTTGACTAGCCACCGGTATCAGGATGAAATGTTGTAATCATATAAACCTTGGTACTCAACTCTCTCTAGAAAACTCTCTAGAAGTTAGAGGTGAACTATGCACCCTGATGTGATATGATGGACATCGACACCCCATGAAGATAGACTATCTCCTGAATATACACAAGCGCTAGCCACTCAACATTATAGAATGATCGAACAAGAATGAAATGAGCTGACTTGGTCATTTGATCCGCAATGACCCAGATACTATCAATACCCTTGGAATTTTGAGGTAGCCCCATCATGAAATCCATAGTAATTTGCACTCGCTTTAGCTCAGGAATAGGTAATCTTTGAAGCTTCCTATCGGTTCTCTAATGCTCGGCCTTTACCTCCTGTCAGCTAAGACAACGAAACAAATAATCAGCTATATCTCTTCACATTCCATTCCACCAGTAATGCTACCTCAATACTAGTTAATCTTTATTATGCCTGGGTGGATAGAATACCTTAAGTCATGAGCCTCACAAAGAATCAACTAAATCAGATCTCCAACTTTGGGAATACATAATTGTCCATCAAACTAGAGGATACCATTTGAATCTACAGTAACCTAGTGATGAGTCTCTATCTTGGACTCCTTTTGTGCTTAAAATGTAAGGAAATGTTGTCCTCAATGTGCTATTATGCTTCATATCTGAACTAATATACATGTGTTATGCCAAGAATGAAGCTAAAAGTGCATAAGTGGAGAATACTCAACAAAGCATGGAAAAAGAGGAAAATGCCAAAAAGATGATCAAAAGTGGCGTCGTTGACACTTTTAGCGGATCACCGAACATCACGGGAGATTACTAATGTTACAACAACTAAGCCCCTAAGTCCATGATAGAAAAGCAATGCAAATGGACATTCAATAGATCGCCGAACATGATTACCGATGAACAAAGACGTCACCTAATAATGCAACAACTGGAGCCTTCAAGAGATGCAGAAGAAGGTGGTCAAACGCACATTTGGCACATTGTCGGATTGCTCAGCAATGGATGACCTTGACCATCGAACGATGATTTGATGCACAAACTTATATTAATTTTCATGGACTATATAAGCTTTTCGGTAAGGAAATTATACATAGCATTCCATATCAGATTTTACAAAGACCATAAATAGAGATAGAGAGAGAATTGAGTATAGAGAAGCTTCTTGCTCAAGAAGTACAAGAGTTTTGGGTGATTTCTAGCTTTAGAATGAGTTTAATTTCATTGCTAAGTTGTATCTATAATTCTAAGGTTACAAACTTAGGGTCTACTTTAGATTTCTGATTATTGCATTAATTTTAGTAATTAGAATGTGCAATAGGGGTAATAGCTGGAAATCATTCGGGGTTTAAGTTGAATGCCACAAACTTGGGTTCAATGGCTAAAGCATTAAGAGTTTTTCTATGATTTCTCAGGCCAGGCGTGTCCTTGAGTGATTTTCATATGATGTCATAAAAGATTTATGTAAAATACCTTCGCTATTGTAAATGAAGTGTTGGTTACCAGAAACTTAGCTTACTCACCTTTTATTAACTTAATCAATCAAGTGTTTAGACCTAGTCAACTAGATGTATCCCCATATTTGCACACCCCTGACATCTCTCTCCACTGATTTATTAATTTGCAATTTAGAATCATTATTAGTTGAATCTTATTATTTACTTTCTCACAACCCCCATTTCGACACTACAAATGCCTAGTTCAACACACTACATCACCTCTTGAATGCCCATTCCCTATGTGATTCGACCCCAACTCTTGTTGGGTTATTATGATGATAAGGATCGTCCTTATTTCCATTTGCAAAGTAAGTTTGAATGTCATAAAAAATGACAGCATTGCCGGGGAATAGTGCTAGTTCTTGATTAAAGTTTTTGTTGAACTTAGCTTTTGTAGCTAGAGCTGTCTTATTACTTTTCTTATTGTTTGTGCTACTGTTAATTAGGTGAAAAATGGATGATACTGGAAGCGTACATAGTGATAATGTGGGAGAGGTAAATGACTTTCACGACAACGATTGGGATCAAGTAGGAAGTACAAGAGCAATCTAATTACCCCCATTGGCTGGAGGTATTGTGTTTCAAGTTACTGGCACAATGTTACAATTACTTTAGCTAAATGGGCTATTCGGAGGGCAAGCCCACGAATATCCCTTTGAGCATCTTCAGAATTTGGTAGATGTCCGTTTTCCATTTAACTTCTGTGGTGTCACCCAAGAATCCATCAGACGGAGGCTCTTCCCATTCTTCATAAATAAGTTGTGAGGTGGCTGGCTGACCTTTCTCAAGATTCAATTACTTTTTGGGAGGAACTACAAGATGTGTTCCTTAGAAGGTTCTTTCCTCCCTCGAAGATGGTCAAGCTATGGAGGAGCATTGAAAACTTTAAAAGAATTGATAGTGGGCCATTGTATGAAACATGGTTGCGGTTCCAGAAACTTTTGCCCCAATGGCCAAACCATGGAATTCCAAACCACCTGCTATTTCAATACTTCTATGTGAGCCTTGATGCTTTCAACAAAGGTATGGCTGATCGATTGGTGCGAGGAGGAATCATGAAGAAAACATTTGCTGCTACTTGTGAGCTTTTGAATAATATAACCAAGATAAATGGAGTATGGTATACAAGGGATGGCCTTGGATCTTCTACTTATAGGGATCCATCCAAAGAAAAACTAACCAAAGATCAAGAAAGGGATGAAAACATGGCTAAAATGTTTACTCAATCAGATCTTGTAACTAAACATGTAATGGGTAGTAATCGGAAGAGCGTAACTGCTATTGGTGTTGTTAGAGAGGTGACTTATGACACCGTGCCATATAATGGAGGATATAGTGAAGAGGTGCTCTATATGGGGAACCAAGTCATAGGTTCTCAGTCAGCCTTTCCAAGGCCACCCGAGAATCAAGGTTGGAACAATAGCGCTACATGGCGAGATAGAAATTAGCCGGATCAACTTTAAGCCAGAGGATGGAGAGATCCTGATGGTGTAAGAGATAGGTATATTCTAGCCCATAATAGGGTTAAAACTACTGAATCGATTGTAAATTCCGAGAATTTTTGGATTGAAGACATGTTAACATGGATCTTGGACAAAGTTGACGCCTCTGATAAGGTTTTAAAGGAGATGAAATCTAATTTCTCACAACTGAGCCAAACCATGACTTTATACTTAGCTTCTATTAAGCATTTGGAGACCCAACTTGGCAATATCTCAACTCATCTCAACCAAAGGCCAAAAGGAGGTCTGCCCAGAGATATGGTTGTTAACCCATAGAATGTTGATCAACAATTCTTGGCAATCATGACTCATAATGGCAAAGTTGTTGAAGGTGTTGTACATACACCTATTGTTGAGGTAGGTGAAAAAGAGACCTATTGTTGAGGTAGGTGAAAAAGAGTTGGAAGAGGATGAAAGTGTAGTGAATGTTGATGACAAGGATGATGTGGTTTTGAATGAAGGAAGTGAGTGTCACGACCCGGACTAAGGTCTAGGAGAGACATGGTGGATGGGAACTTGAGAGTCCCCAAACAAGCCTCAACATCCATTCGCACATCATAGGTTCAGAAGTGCATATGAAATAGTAAATTCATAGTTCTAAGGGACGGAAAAGTAGGACTAACGCTATGGGGATATCATATGGATAGGGATTAATATGGATTCACATAACATATAGCAGATTAGGACCGAGGGCAGGTAATTATGACTTACTCTATGGGGGCACAGCGGGACTTAGGATCTTCCACATTATAACATAAATCCATATCATAATACACAAAAAATTTGTAGTAGCCATTTCCAATAGATAACCATAGTCATAATCACAATCTCCAAATTCGACACATAACATATATCCGTATAAGAGTCTACAAGATGTCCAACAATGCCTCTAGTCATAGAATAAGACGGGGGCCAAGACATGTCCCGGGCTCACCCTCAAAGTAAATAGCATAAAAGAAAGCAACATGAGGTAGATGGGTAGTGGCTTGTCCTTGGGAGATAGGAGTCACCATAACAACTTCTCAAACTTTGAACTAGCTGTCAAACGGTGCATGAATATAGCCTCCGGTCCATACATGGTTAGATCATATAGGCAAAAGTATGTATTAGTACTTTTGAATGTACTAAGTATGCGGGCATGCAATGTATATGATTTATCAAATCTGCATTAAATGTTAGATGACAAGGGCACATATATAGAAAAAAGTATATAACAAAGAAGAGTAATATACGATATGCCATGAAATTCATGATGCATTAAATGCTATAATACTTCAACATAGATGGGATGAGATAATAACTGACATCTTAAACTCATGTGAGCTATTACATGAATTTTCTCGATGTAGAGATCCCATCGGTTGAGAGAGGATTACTTGCCAAAAGTAATCTACACCACACTTTACGAACTAGTCATTTCAGTGTGATGACCACCTTCCCTATGGCTCGATCATTTTAGAAGGATTTCTATATCATATCATATCAAATGTGTAACCATCCCTTACGATCCGGTCATTTCGATAATGGCTACCATATACTTATGTTGACACATAGTACAAGAGAGAGGAAGAGGACCCTTGGGGATAGCCCTGACGCCTACAATCCAATTCGATGCTAAGTCATCATCCCACAAGAATACTTATACATATAGATGCTTTCAAAAGAGGCACAAGACATTTCAATACATACTTGGGCTTAAAAGCCAAATATTATTCAATCCATACTTTTCATGCGTATGAATAACTCATTCACTTATAACAATATGGTGTAAACACCCAATATGCTCAAAAAGCCAATATCATAGACATTTATGTGATCCCATTCTTATCATAATCATACTTTTCATCAAAATTATTTCATAAACATATGTGGGCTTAACCCACCAAATTAATTTTATCAAAATTCAATGCTCATAAATGCATATGTCATCAATGGTATGTGAAAAGCAATGGACAATAGAGATTCAATCTTAAATCAACATTTCATTATGAAATTCAAGTAAATCCACATTCAAATCACAATTTAGATTACCCATGCTTAAATCAAACTTTAAAGGGATAATACATATTATAATCTTCATAATATTTATCCAAGTCAACATATTATGGCTTAAATTGCTTTAAAATCAACAGTAAAACATAGCCCATATCTCAATTGAATCAAATAAATAATAATATTAAAAATCCATATTTAAAGTAAGCTAAATTTCATGAAAATTTAAGTAAAAGAGTTTGGGGTCTTTATGGTTGAAAGGGACCATGAATCAATCCTACATACTTTAGCCAACCAAGAAGAAATAGGAAGAAATTTGATAAAGAAGAAGGCCTTTCCTTATGCTCCAAGTTAATGTCTAATGGCTCACTTGAAGGGAGTTTATAGATGAAAGAGTTTGAATAATTCTAAGTGTGAGGAATGAATTTGAATAAGAATAGAGGAGTATAGGTCTTTTCAGTGGTTTAGGATGGATTAGAAAGTCACAAACATCCCTTAGAAGTAGCCAAAATTACGGAAAAATCATCAATGAAACAAGCTTCAAAATGTTATCAGGTGTCACGTGAAGAAGCTCCATGGTCCATGTAAAGAACCACAGATTGTGCAGTGCTCCTGTGGAGCTTTCCAAAGCCAAAATAGAGGGATCACAACGTGGATGGGCTTTACAAATATGGGCATAACTTCTTGACATAGACTCAGAATTAGGTTAAACTGGATGCATTGGAAAGCTAATTCAAAGAGCTTCAATTTGGTAGGTCATAGGCCACCCAATTCCTTTTGTGCTAGGAGATAAGAATATTTTAAGTTGACCCTTCTTTCATGTGAAACACTTAGTCAACAGAATGCATTTGAAATTGGCTTGATGTAGGAGACCATGATGAACCTAAACCAAATAAATAAACTTGGATTATCGGCTTGAAAGTTAATTTAGCTTGAGCTTGAAGGTTCCATGGGAATCTTTTGACTAGAGGTTGAAAAAAGGATTCGAAAAGCATTTGAGCGAGTGAATGAGAAGCTAAGTGTTCGAATAAGAACAACCAGTAATGAAGGAATATAAAGTAATTTAGGGATCCCATATAAGAGTCACACGAACCATGTAGGGTCACATGGACCATGTGGCCTTCCATGGTGCTTTACCTAGCCAAAATCTTCAGTGACGAAGTTTCGATGGTGATTCCATACTTAGAAAAGTTTCACACCAACGTCTATATGGATCATCTCATGACCCCTAAAGGATCAGACGGTGTGTATGAGGTTCATGTGTGAAGTGCCTTGGCCAAAATATGATTTTCAAGGCCAAGGATACTCACACAAGCCACCACACTGTCCATAAAGTGCCATATGGACTGTTTACGGTTTTTGTGGTGTAAACCTAAATCTTAAACTCCAAAGTTAAGGCCAATACTTTACACATAAAACTAAGGGCCACCTCAAAGGCACCGCCACATGGCCAGTGGAGGTGACCATAAGGTGCCACCTTGGTTTAAAAAACTTTCCAAAACCAAAATACATGCACCATTAAAGCCATACGAAGTCCGAGTCCTTACATCATCTCCCCCTTAGAAACATTCATCCTTGAATTTGCTAAACCAATGCTTGAAAGGCTTGACTTGAACATGAAACATCTAAACACAAAGACAATGCATATTTCATCACTTTAAAAATCATAAAGTCATTAAAACTCATATCAAAACATCATGAAATCATTCAAAACATCTTTAAATCATTCAAAATATATTTAAATCATTTTCATGCACATGTATGCATGTCATGTCATGAAACTCAAGAGTGAAAGAATTAGGACCACTTGGAATAGGAAGAACCTAATACCTCATGCTTGAGTAGATTGGGAAAGATAAGGATATCATTTCATCATGTCCAACTCTATGTCCCATGTAGCACTCTCCATATATTGATTTCTCCAAAGCACCTTAACTGAAGCCACATTCTTGTTGTAAAGCCACTTCACTTGCCTATCCAAGATCTCAACGGGGACTTCCTCATAAGACAAGTTTTTCTCAACCTCAGTACCTTCCAAAGGCACAATGGTATTAGGATCACCAATCAATTTCCTCAACATAGACACATGGAAAATTGGGTGAATAGAACTCATCTCCAAAGGTAAATCCAATTGATAGGTGACATTCTTAATCCGCTCGTCAATCTCATAAGGACCTATATACCGGGAACTTAACTTGCCCTTCTTACCAAAACACATTACACCCTTCATAGAAGAAATCTTCACATACACCCTGTCACCGAAAAGAACTCAAGATCCCTCTTTCTAACATCCACGTAAGACTTTTGATGACTTTGAGATGTCTTCAACCTTTCCCAAATCAATTTCACTCTTTTCATAGCCTCCAACACCAAAACCTAGCCTATAAAAGCCATCTCTCCCAACTCAAACCACCCCACCATAGATCTACACCTTTTACCATACAAAGCCTCAAATGATATGATAGGCATAGACACACCGCGCAACCTAACCAACTCTCGGTAACATAACATAGCGTAAAATTCAGCATTGAAGGTAGTCTTGACTAGTAGAGAATGAGCCGATTTAGTCTTTCGATCCACAATAACCCAAATTGAATCAAATTGCTTTCGGGCCTGAGGCAACCCCACCACAAAATACATGTTTACATCTTCCCACTTTTAAGTAGGAATCTCAATATCTTGAGCCAAACCACCGGGCCTTTGATACTCTACCTTCAGTTGTTGACAATTATGGCATTCAGAAACAAACTTGGTTATATCATTCTTCATACCATGCAAACAATACACCTCCCTCAAATCTCAATATATTTGGTTAGATTCCAGATGAATAGAATAATGAGAGTTATGGGCTTCCTTCATGATCACCTCCCTAATAACATCAACATCCAAAATACACAATCGATCTTGATAATGAAGCACATCATCCCCCACTTGGGAAAATACCTCCATCTTCTTTTCGACAACCAACTTCTTTAACTAAACCAATAACGAGTCTAGATCCTATTTAGGCTTGACATCAACAACCACAAAAGATTCAACCCCATTCTAAACATGAACGAAACCATCATTAGATTCACTCAACTCAATTCTCTGATTTTTTCAAAAGGTGTACCTTCTTCACCAACTCCTTTTTGACCTCATCTATTAGATCAGTTACAATTTCTTCCTTGCCTGGTTATATTACGGGCTCAAAGTAACTCTCCCTATTTGGTAGGGAGGGATGAAGATAAGACACATTCAATGGCACGATGTGAATCATGAAAAAGTGAAACATTTCCTGAAATGCCTTGTAACCTCCTAGTCATAGATGTCGTGCGCTTTACACCCATGAGTAAGACTATACTTGACATGGTATATTAGACTCTGAGGACCATTTATAAACCTAGTACTCTGATACCATCTCTGTCATGACCCGGACCTAGGGTTTAGGATTAACATGACAAATGGGAACCTGAGAGTCATCAAACAAGCCTCATATCATCTATTCACACATTATTAGTTTGGAAGTACATATGAAATAGTAAACACATAGTTCTAAGGGACAGGAAAGTAGGACTCACGCTATGGAGATATCATAGGGACAGAGACTAACATGGATTCACATAACGTATAACACATAAGGACTAAGGGATGGGTAAGTATGACTCACTCTTTGGGGCAAAGCGGGACTTAGGATCTTCCACATTATAACATAAATCCATATCATAGTACACATAAAGAATTTCTAATAGACATATCCAATAGATAACCATAACCATAATTATAATCTCCTAATATGACATATCATATATCTGTACAAGAGTCTACAAGATGTCTAACAATGCCTCTAGTCATAGAATAGGACGGGGGCCAAGACATGTCCTAGGCTCACCCTCAAAGTAAATAGCATAAAAGAAAGCAACACAAGGTAGATGGGTAGTGGCTTTTCATTGGAAAATAGGACTCATCACAACAACTTCTCAAACTCCGAACTAGCCATCAATCAGTGGGTGAATATAGCTTCCGGTCCATACATGGTTAGATCACGTAAGCAAAAGTATGCATCAGTACATTTGAATGCACTAAGTATGCGGGCATGCAATGCATATGACTTATCAAACCTGCATTAAATGTTAGATGACAAGGGCACATATATAGGAAAAAGTATATACCAAATAAGAGAAATATATGATATGCCATGAAATCCATGATGTATTAAATGCTATAATACTTCAATATAGAAGGGATGAGACTAACCGGCATCTCAAACTCATGCGAGCTATTACATGAATTTTCTTGATGTAGATCTCCCATCGAGTGAGAGAAGATTACTTGACAAAGGTAATCTACACCACACTTGACAACCTAGTCATTTCAGTGTGATTTCCACCTTCCTTACGATCCGATCATTTCAAAAGGATTTCCATATCATATCATATCAAATGTGTAACCATCCCTTACGACCCAATCATTTCGTTAGTGGCTACCATATACCTATGCTGGCACATAGTTCAAGAGAGAGGAAGAGGATCCTTAGGGATAGCCCTATATGCCTCCAATCCCATTTGGTGTTGAGTCATCATCCAACAAGAATACTTATACATATACATGCTTTCAAAAGAGGCACAAGTCATTTCAAATTATTTTAATGCATACTTGTGCTTAATAGATAAACATAATTCAATTCATACTTTTCATGTATAGGATTAACTTTCACTTATAACAATATGGTGTAAATACCCAATATGCTCAAATAGTGAACATCAAGGACATTTATGTGATTATATTCTTGTCATAGTTATACTTTTCATCAAAATCATTTCATAAACATATGTGGGCTTAACCCACCGAATTATTTTCAGCAAAATCCAATGCTCATGAATGCATAACATGAATGATATGTGAAAAGCAATGGGCAATAGAGATTCCATCCTAAATCCACATTTCAATATGAAATTCAAGTATAAGAAAAATCGACATTCAAATCACTATTTAGATTACCCATGCTTAAATCAAACTTTAAAGGGACAATGCATATTTGAATCTTCATGCAATTCAACATATTAGGGCTTAAATCACTTTAAAATCAACAATAAAATATAACTCATATTTCAATTGAATCAAATAAATAATAATTTTAAAAATCCATATTTAAAGAAAGCTAAGTTTCATGAAAATTGAAGTAAAAGAGTTTTTCATGAAAATTCAACTAAAAATGTTTGGGGTCTTCATGGTTGAAAGGGACCATGAATCATTCCCAGTTACCTTAGCCAACTAAGAAGAAATAGGAAGAAATTTGATGCAAACAGGACCCTTTCTTATGCTCCAAGCTAATATCCAATGGCTCACTTGAAGGGATTTCTTAGATGAGAGAGTTTGAATAATTCTAAGTGTGAGGACTGAATTTGAACAAGATTAGAGGAGTATAGGTGTTTTCAGGGGTTTAGGATGGGTTAGAAAGTCATAAACATCCTTTAGCAGTAGCCAAAATTATGGGAAAACCATTAATAAAATAAGCTTCAAAATGCTACCTAGTGTCCCGTGAAGAATCTCCACGGTCCGTGTAAAGAACCACAGATCGTGCAGTGCTCCCATGGAGCTTTCATTAGCCAAAATAGAGGCTACATAACACGGGCGGGCTTTATTAAAATGGGCATAATGTCTTGATACGAACTTGGAATTAAGTAAAACTAGATGAGTTGGAAAGCTAATTCAGAGAGCTTCAATTTTGTAGGTTATAGGACATCCAATCCTTTTTGTGCAAGGAGATATGACTATTTAAAATTGACTCTTCTACTAATTCATGTGAAAAGCTTAGCAAATAGAATGCATGTGCACTTTGTTTGATGTAGGAGACCTATGAAGACCCTAAACCAAATAAATAAGCTTGTATTGAAGGCTTGAAAGGAAATTTTAGTTGAGCTTGAATGTTCTATAGGAATCTTCTGACTAGAGCTTGAAAAGAGGATTCAGAAAGCGTTTGAGCGAGTGAATCAGAAGCTAAGTGTTAGAATAAGAACGAATAGTAATAAAGGAGTACAAACTGATTTAGGAGTCCCATATAGGAGTCACACAGACTATGTAGGGTCACATGGACTGTGAGGCCTTCCGTGGTGCTTTACTTGGCCAAAATCTTCACTGACAAAGTTTCGAGACGGGAATTCCATACTTAGAAAAATTTCACCCCAATGCCCATACAAACCACCTCATGACCCGTAAAGGATCATACAGACCGTATGAGGTTCACGTGTGAAGTGAATTGGGAAAAATGTGGTTTTCAAGGCCAAGGCTACTCACACAAGCCACCTCATGGTCCATAAAGTGCCACATGGACCATGTGAGGTTCATGTGGTTTGAACCTTACTCTTGAACTCCAAAGTTAAGGCCAACACCCTATACACAAGGCCAACGATCACTTCAAGGATCCTCTACACGGCTTGTGGAGGTGACCATAAGGTGTCACCTTGGTAAAAAATACTTTCTAAAACCAAAATCCATGCACCATTAAAGCTATACGAAGTTCAAGTCCTTACAGTGAAACTTTTGGCAATCCCAAGAGTGATAAAAATTTATAAGGTTGGGGGTGATGAAAAGAATTCTAAAAGTGCATCCCCAAAGAATGCAACCTCACCTAGAAAGTTAAAGACTCCTCAAGTCAAGATCGACCCTCCATTTTCTCAGAGGTTAAAGAAGAAGGAAGAGGATACCAAGTTTCAGAAATTCCTCTCTATGTTTAATTCTTCATCTATCAACGTCCCGCTGGTAATATCTTTAACCAAAATACTAGGGTACACCAAGTTTATGAAGGAGTTAGTAACCAAGAAATGAACCTTAGAGTGTGGGATGATTAAAGTGTCACACCATTGCTGGTGAAATTTTGACTAAACACTTGGTTGCTAAAAAAAGATGATCCTGGTGCATTCGGAATTCCTTGAACTATTGGGAGTTGTAAGTTTGGCAAAGCACTATGCGATTTGGGTGCAAGCATAAACCTCATGCCTTTGGCTATTTTGAAGAGTTGGGGTTAGATAATCCTTTCCCAATGACAATGTGATCAAATTTTGAATAAGAGGGGGTAGGCCTTGATAGTCAATTTCGGTGATGATTATTTTGACTAGCGTAGTTGAGCCGATGATATGCCAAATTATCACACACATCACCTTTTGTGATTGAGTTTGAATGCTGAGTTTTTAACCTTCAATGATAGTATTTTCTCCGCCGAATCAATTTGGTCGATCACCAAATTTGCACATCCATCACCAAAAGTGACAGTATTTAAAAGTTTAAAATCTATAAAAAAAAGGGCGTTGGCCTATTTGACTACCAGATCAGTTTGACGGATTGTCGAACATGTTAGGCGTAAAATAGACCTGTCCACCTTGAATGCTTTTCTTATGTTTACTTTTATATCCCATTCTCTTATGATAGAGTCTCATATTCGTACATAAGTTTGTTTTGCAGGAATGACCAAACAAAAGTATCGCATCCCAAGTCACCTACATCTACACCTTCACCTTCGAAGACAAGTCCTAAACGAAACTGAAGTGAGACTAGGTTCAAAACTCTTCACGATCCTCTTCTCCAGACATCCCAGAGAATCCAAGAGACAATAGCTCCAAGGATGTTGAACAGATTAAAAGAAGTAGGGATCAAGATAATCCTAAAAAAAAGGAAACTATCAACTAACAGGGTTGTTGATTGGTACCCCAAGGTGTGGGACACTATAAAGTTCCATAAATTCTAGCACTATACTATACCTCAAGATCTATACATTCCAAGTTGGGTGAGAGAGTTCTATGAGGCCGGTGCCAAGGCCATCTCCTAAAGCAAAAGTAGGGTGAAGATCATTCTCAAACCTCTTGATGCTGTGAAGGTTCTTCATGTGCAAGTCTCATGTAGTGAGACGAATATCAATGGTGTTTTGGGCTGTGCTTTTCGACACCGATACTAATTGGATGATATGATGCAGTTGAAGACTTTTGATGACATTAAAGCATGGTTGGCCCTATTGATTGGAATCCCAGCTCCTTCACGGTTAGAGGAATGAGCTATCATAGAGAAGAAGGAGATAAACATCCCAGCGAAATACTGGTTTAGATTTATTAGTAGTGACTTAATGTCATCTCAAAATGAGTTAATTCTCAGACATCAAGATGTGGCATTTGTTGGATGTTTTATGGATCATCGGGATTGGAATCTTGTGTCTATCATCACCCCAGAGATCTTCACTAAGGAAAAGAAGGTGCAGACTCACTTCCATTCCCTAGCCTCATCACAACCTTACACAAGTAACCTAGAATTCCAATTAATAAAAATACCAATGTGGAGATCACTCCATTAGCCCCCACCGGTACCCAATGAATAAAGGCTGAGGTCTGGGATGGGAAGAAGTCGGTTGATAAAATGTCAGTGGTTGATGTTGAGGACATCGAGGCTAGCACTACAGAGCCGGTAACTAAGGAAAGTATTTCTTTTTCCTCTCCTGCATTACTTTCCTCTTCTACTACACTCCCTTCTGCTGCTACACAATCCGAGCCTAAGGCTATGGATGACCAACCATGATCATCAAAGCTACTATCTTTAGCATTGGCTAATTAGCTAAGGCGGATAATACTCATGCCACTCAGGTTGAGTCTTCCGTGCCTAAGTCGATTGAGGGGGCCATAGCCACTCCACTTGCCACACGTATTGAGGTTGTAGACCAATTAAGAAGCCCTAGGAGAGAAGCCTCACTGGGAGGAGCTTGATGAGTTGAGTTTGTTAGAAGCAGAGATTGTGGGAACTATGACAGAGGAATCCCTCAAGGACACATCCACAATTGGCCCATTTGGTGCCAGTGATCCAGAGCCCATAAGGCTGATGATTGACTTGGAGATTGCACCATAGGATATAGGCATTGAGCCCCCATGACCACTTCTTTAGCTCTACCTCCACCACCACCACAGTAGGATTGAGTTTGTTCAAGGAAATTCCAACTCTCACTCCCTTTTTGTGTTTACTTGATGTTGTTCTTGCACATTGAGGATAATGTTCTCTTTTTAGGATAGGGTTAGCATTTTGAAGTCCCCAATATTTTATGATGATGATTGACTATTTTCTTGTTATGGTTTGGATGAGACACTGCTTACTTTAGTTTTTGTTGATGGATATTTGAGATAATTTTTAATTTTTGAGTTGTAAATATTCTTTTACTTTAGGTTGTAATAGATTAGCAGTTATATTAATTTTCTTTATTTTTGATTTAGATGGATGAATGATTGTGAATGATATTCTTATTACTTATGGTAAACCCCGTGCATATGTGAAAAGCCGTTCAAATGCGTTAATTGTGTATGTAATCCTTAACAATCTGAGTATCGATAGTTCATATCTTTGATTCAGATGGTGCCATGGACGAGAAGCATGTGCTAACTAATCTATTAATCTTTCTCTTGAAAAATCAATCCATAAATAGATTTGATGCATCTCGAATTGACTATGTGAGTATTGATCTTGGATATGTGATGATCATAAAATTGTGAGTGTGTGTTGCCACTGTTGAATGCAAATCCCTTTTGCCAAAGTGACTTAGTAATTTTGTTAAAAGGTATGTTTGCAATATCTAGAACTTCCCTGGTATGTTTTGAGGAGTGGTTGAGTCAGGATTATGAAAGGACCCTAGGCCTTCTTTGGTTTCTTCTGAGTCCACCTTGACCATATGAACCTCCAATGACATTGAATTGATCTCTTAGTGAACACTTTTTGAACTTTCAACCTTTCTTTTGCCACCATATAGCCTTTACCTTTATTTTGAAAGACATTTCCTTCTTATTCCTCACCATTCCCTCCTTGAGCTTAAGTGAGCAAAGTGATGGTCAAAGGCTAAAGATAGGGTTGTTGGTAGAAGAGGGGTGTCTCCCATGTTAAAGTTAAGGAAAGAAAAAGAAAAAGAAAAAGAAAAAGAGAGGAGAGTAGTTCTTGAATGATGAGAAAAAGAAAAGTATCAAAAAGTGAAAAATAATGAGAAGAAAAAGAAATTGCTTGAAAAAGAGGGCCCTCCAAAATTGTTGAAAAAAGAGAGACATCTAGGATTGAAAAACAAGAGCAAAAAGATGTCAATTGGAAAAGAAAAAGAATGAGGATCAAAGGAAGCATGAGTGTGAGGAGTGACTGTAGAGTTCATGGAGAGATGATCCACTTGTATCCATATGCTATCCTACTCGTCCTTAACCCTATATTACAACCCGAATAAAGTCCTTTGTGATCCTGGTCTGAACGAAATAAAATGAATTCCAATTGAGAAAAAGAGAAAGCTTATAGGTTGATGCTTACATGTCATTCTCATTTGGGAGAGTGAGTGTAGAAGAGATCCTTGCAAATTATTTCCTAATCTTGTGTGTATAGGATATTCTTTGGCGTAATGGAAAATGGTAAGGCTTTTAGATAGTGATTAGTATCTATATGAACAATTGTGAGTATAGCCATATCTTGAGCACTCCTTAGTCTCCTCTTGAAGCTTCAAAATCGCATGAGTGGTTTGTGGAGGCTTCGAGGATGGACGACAAAGGTGGAATTGTATGTGTTGCTCCCAGTGGCCCTGTCTGCAAGCAATGAGTCGGATTAGTTGGCACTTGATCTAATGTCCCACATTCATAGTAGTCACAAGACAATTGATCACCTCGGCAATAACTATAATAACCTGTAATTTCTTTATTTGAGACTCCAGATTTCTTGCTAGCTACTTGAAAGGGTCCGACCTATCTTGATAGCACTCCATCTTTATCTCTTAGTCTCTGCCGGTTAGGATAAGAAGGGTCACTCTATCTAAAAGTATCCTAGCACTGATGGCTACCCTCAAAAGCCTATAGTAAAGCCTAAAAGTAGTGGCTAGACTAACCTTGCTGGAACCTCAACTAGGATCTTTTTGACTGCCCCCTGAATTTGGACCGAGCTCTACTATAACTGCCTTTATAACGAGTCCGCTTGTTGCTAACCCATTGGCCATGCGACACAGCTGCTTAATAGAATAGACATGATCAACAGTATCTTAGAGGGATTACCCCTCTATACTAATGCCTAGTTCTCTATATGATGATGAGTCCTCAACCCTCTAACAAAACATCTGATCTGCTCCTCCTTTGTGGGAAATTTGTTGTAGTATATTTTGACCGCTTATGGAATCTGGCCTCATACTTTGAGATAGTCATCAACCCTTGCTCAAGTCTGAAAAACTAGTCACAGAGCCTATCTCTAAGACTCTGAGGGACAAATTTGGATGGGAAAGCATAAGAAAACTTGATCCATGACACTGACGATAACCAGTTGGCTAAGTGCCTAGATACGCATGCCACCACTGTTTGGCATCTCCATCTAATTGATATTCTATGAAATCTGTTACTTTATTCTCCAACAACCTCAAGGCCTGCAACCTCTCTTTGTAGGTTATACTCATGACATTCTCCTCAATCGCTCCTGAAAATCTTGAAGGGTCCAATTTGAGAAAATATCCAAGTACTCGCTAATCCTCATAAGGTGTAATGCCCTTTGCAATATCTAGATGAGCAATAGAGCATACATGCTCCACAAGAGAGAGAGAGAGTTAAAGGTTGTATTTGCTGCACTGGAGATTGAGTAGGTGCCTATTGTATGCCCCTAAGAGTTGTAAGTAGTTGTGAGATAGCCACCTGAACTATATATGGCATAATAGGGGTGGTTAGAGGCAATACTGCTATTGGCCCCTTTGGGTGCGAGTGAATAATGGGAATTCAGATGCTCATCAATGTACTCTGGGGAAGGATCCTAGTGCAGAGTTAGTGTTGCATCTTTGTCTCCACCCGAAGGTCAACCTTTGTGAGCCATACCACAAAAGAATGAGCCAAATAAGATTCTACTAAGTAAACGTGATAACTTGCACGAAGGATACAATTGCAGAAAGATTTCCTAACACATCTTGTAGCCTCACAAAGATAAGTCACGAACATCTCAACACCTTTCCACAGGACTACACAAGACAGTAAGTTTTTACAGGTGAAACCAATGAACCTAGGGCTACGATAATAACTTGTCACGACCCAACTTGACATGTCATGATGGCACCTGTCTTAACCCTTCATAGGTAAGCCTAGCTCTGACCCATAATAGCTAGTAGGCAAAAGAGAACCCATCAATCATCAATTGAGAAACAATCAGAAAAAGATAAAGCTAATATTGAGTATATATACATACATAACAACTATAAAACACTTTCACAGGACCTAGAAGTCACTTGTACAGGACTATTATAGAAACGATACATCATACAGAGTCACAATATATCTAAATACATATACAAGCCAAAAGAATATACAAGGCAAGTCTTAAAAAAAGACAACTACTAATACAGATGGAGACCGGAAGGATCTAAGGACATCCAATGCTCACCATTTTTCTTTGAATATGGTAGCTTCCACAGAGGAATCAATATTGTTGGCACATACTAGGACCTACACCACAAAGTATATATAGAAAGTAAGGGTGAGTACCAGAAACAATCATATCCAGTATATATCATAGGCCAACTGAGTATGAATAGTAAATAAAGTAGGGGTAAATCAATGTATTCCATAATTTTCTAATCACAGGGATAAGGTAGATATGTCGATAGATGCAAGGATAACTCGAGCTAGGCAAGGGTGTAATAATGCATGTGGGTGTAAAATCCTACCGCCTATTCTTGCATTCCAATTGGGTCCCCATAAGCCAGCAGGTACAACCACACACAAGGTAAAAGGTGAATGAGTGTATGGTTCACGGTGTAAAGTCATACTGAGTTTATAGATTGATCATGTACGCGTATCATAACTTTGATGGAATTACTAACTAGGCCATTAGTCGAAATTGTATAACCAAACCTTGCCTTCAACCTAGGTTACTACTTGGACTTTAACCAAGACAACTCATACTCTAACCTTTAATCTAGGCTATGCCCTGAATTTTACCAGGATAAGATCAAACATGACCAGTGGTTTGCCTAGGCTGTTAGGTGTGGAATAGTCCAAAAAATCTCTACCATTAATGCCACCTCTAACGGTATACCCTTTAATTATAACGGTATAGTCCTTACTATACTAGTATAGCCTTTACTATATAGCCTATAACTATATGGCCTCTAACTGAGGTTATACTTGACGTAGCTTTTCTTGCTCACACCTTGTAACGACCCTAGTTTAGCAACCTTGGGTATAAAAAAGTTGGCCTAAAAACTGACCCGAAGTCTAGTTTATGGGGGTGACTTATAACCTGTAAAGTGGACATACAACTCCTATGTTCCACTCTTAAACATAGAACTTCAGGAAGGGAAAAAGTTTCCAAGTGTAGGGTAACCCAAGGACTAAGTGAAGACTCATAGAAAGTCATACGTTCCGTAGGTGGAGCCGTAAATGGAAATATCAAATATGAAGGAAATTTGGATATTTATGAAGGATAACTTATGAGTTATCAAATGGTCCACAAACTAGGATAGGGCATGTAGGGCTCTCCGTGGAATAAGGCCAAGGATGAGGTGAAACATGGGTAAGTGTGGAAGGACCCTATGAGTCTAACCATGTCCTTCAAAAGATCATACAACCTGCGACAAGGTCTGGTAGCTTTGGGTCCAACAAATTTGGTTCCCGCAAAGTTAGTTTTCAGGAATTTCAGATGTATTATCAGATGAGAGGGACTTACGGCCCGTGGATCAACTTACAACCTGTAATCGAGGTCTCATAGGTCGATATTTGCAGTTTTAAAGAGGGACAGATTTGTTATTTCTATCCTTTCTATTCCTAAACTACGTTGTTTCGAGGACGAGAAAAGGACCCTAAATTAGCCTTCAATCCCTAATAAGCCCCCATTCTCCTCATTCTTTCAACTCTAAAATATCCTAAGGAAAAAAGGATTCTCAAGAATAGGCTAGGGTTTTCAAGGTTTCTTCCTCAAAGGCTTCAATTTTGTTTCTCTCTAGTTATCCAAGGTATGTGAGTTGATTTACGGGTATCCTTCTACCCATAAAGTTCCTTATTATGTAATTTACCATTTCTTTATGTTCCTCAAGTTAATGTGCGTGTTTATGATAATTTCATGTTATTAAATGGTACTTGTGAAGTTCAACAACTATTTTCTATGTATATATATACATGCATATTTGACTAATTGTGATGATTGCATGATGGGTTTCGATGTGATAAGGGTTGGGCGTTTTCAATGTTCCTTTAAAAAAGAAATTTCCTTATGACTTATGCAATTTATGATTGTTACATGATAAAAGATAAGCCCACCTATTTTTGAAGTATAACTTTCTATGACTTATGATGATGATTAGCGCATCAATGAAGAGCTTTAAAATTTAGATTATCCAAGATATAAGTATGATGATATATGCCCGAAAAAATGTATAAGAAAGATCCCTAAGTTTTGAGCTACTCTTATTGATTGCTACTTATAATTATAAGATATGTTTTAAAGATTTTGTGAGATGATGTAGAAATAAGAGGACTTGAGAGTGGGACTCATTCTATTAGTTGAGGCATGATCCCTTGAAACTAAATCTCAATGTCCCTAACTATGTGCCACCGTAGGAGCCTTGTAGGCTAGACTAATGAATCCACGTAGGTGCAAATATTATGAAAAATGCAATTTCAAAGTTACCAAGTTTTGGATATTTACCTTTGCAAGTAGATTCCCCTTTTTTCAATAGAAGGATTTCAATGGATTTCATATAGTAGCTCACCTGGTCTTATATGTCGGTTAAGGTCTATTTCCACAAGCTTTATGATCTTATATTATTTTTTCAGTACATGTGTTTTCTTATGCATTGACTTATATTAAACTTGAGCCATATTCCTTGTGCATGAGGTTTTTTAAACCTCATGCTCTGATTACCCATGCGATGACTAGGCTCCTCGGCCGAGTCTTTACAAACTTGGTATTAGAGCATGAGGTTATAAAATGTTCCTCAAATGTTCATGCATATCCCGTAGCATAGAGTTTCATTCAAGGTTGTGAAGTGTGCCACTATCTTGAGTGAGAGGCTATGAGATGGCTTAAGAAATTCTTCCCTTCCTTTTTATTCATGTCGTTCCTTAGAGTTTTATAAGGTTTTCCACTAACTAACGATATGCTTTTTCTTGTTTCTAGATCATGACGCCACGAAACGCTTCCATCAACGAGGCACTCCGGAACAACAAGTCCCTCCACTCCAACAGGATGATAAAGTGTCTTAAGCAGAGTTTAGAGTTGCGTTCACCCTATTGGCCCAAGCATTGGCCAATCAGGCCAACTGGGAGACAGCGGTACCTCCTCAAGTTCCTATTCCAGCTTCCAAAGTGCGTGACTTTATGCTGATGAACCTACCAGAGTTGCATGGGTCAAAGATGGATGAGGACCCCAATAACTTCATAGAGGAGGCCTACCAATTGGTAGCAGTGATGGGAATTTAGTTAGAAGAAAAGGCCGAGTTAGTAGCTTATAAGCACAAGGGAGTTGCTAAGATTTGGTAAGAGTAATGGGCCACTGAGAGAGGTCAGTGAGCAGGTCTTATTGCTTGGGGGAAATTCAAATGTGCCTTTTTCGACCAATTCTTCCCCATCGATCTTTGGGGGGGAAAAGGTATAAGAATTCATCAACTTGAAGAAAGGGACCATAAGCGTGAGCAATTATTCCCTAAAATTCAATAAATTGTCAAAGTATGCTCCATTTGTGGTCATGGGGGCTCGCATGAGCAAGTTTATTTTGGGTGTCTCTAAGTTGGTCTCCAAGGAATGGAAGATGGCCATGTTGGTCAAGGAGATGGATATTTCTTGCTTGATGATGTAAGTGGAGCAAATTGAATAGGAGAAGTTTCATGAAAGGGAAAGGGAGTCCAAGAGGGCTCGAGTTGAAGGTGGGAGTTACTCTCACTAAAGGGGTGATGGTCACAATTTTCAAGGTGGCCAAAATAAAAGTGGGCAAGGATCCACCAACACTTCTCCTCCCTAGAAGGACGAAGAGGGGGATCCCAATCCCCAATGTACAAATTACCCTAAGTGTAGGAGGCCTTACAAAGGAGAATGACTAGCCATGTCAAATGCTTTCTTCACTTTTGGGAAGCCCAGCAACCATGCTATAGATTGCAGGAGTGGAGGCACAAAGTCTCAAGGCCAAAGGGGTTAAGTCCCGGGCATTCAAAAGACCAACCGGTTGCATGCTCTTCATGGTCGCTAAGAGGTCGAATAAGCTCCAGACGTAGTTATCAGTATGTTAAGATTTTCTTAATATGATTCATATGTACCTTTAGATCCTGCAGAAAATTTATCTTTTGTAACCACATTCCTTGCATATAAGTTTCATGCATGTCCCGAACTCCTCCATGAGCCCTATAAGGTGAGTAGCACCATAAGTGAGTCCATCATAGCTCGAAGATTCTATGGAAGTCCCATTTGTATATTTCACAAAATGATTCCATGTGACTTAGTCGAGCTTTCCATGGTAGACTTTGATATTATTCTAGGAATGGATTGGTTGCATGATTATTGTGCTTCTATTGGCTGTATAACTTGTAGGGTTATATTTCAATTTCCTAATGAGCTGATTGTTGAAGGGGAGGGTAACAACTCTTAATGTAGGGGTCGATTCATTTCTTTTGTAAAGGTCCGCAAAATGATATCCAAGGGATGCATCTACCGCTTAGTGAGTGTCAAAGATGTTTCTTCCAAACTCCCTTCTCTTGAGTCAATCCATATTGTAAGTGAGTTTTGTGATGTCTTCCCATATGAGTTATCGGGCGTTCCTTCCAAAAAAAATATAGACTTTGGTATAGATCTCTTACTCGATACTAAGCCCATATCAATCCCTCCTTATAGAATAGCTCCCGAAGAATTCAATGAGTTAAAGGAGCAACTGAAGGATTTTGTTGGAAAGGGTTTCGTTAGACCTAGTCATTCCTATGGGGTGCCCCGGTGTTATTTGTAAGGAAGAAGGATGGGCCGCTTCGCATGTTCATTGACTACCGGGAACTCAATAAGGTCACCATAAAGAATAAAGTATCCCCTTCTGAGAATAGATGATTTATTTGATCAACTAAAACGAGCTACTCATTTTCCAAAATTGATTTGAGATCCGGTTATCACCAGCTGAGGGTGAGAGAAAATGACATCCCTAAGACGACTTTTTGGACTAGGTATGGTCATTTAGAGTTTCTGGTGATGTTGTTTGGCCTCACTAATGCATCGATGATATTTATAGACCTCATGAATAGAGTGTTACAACCTTACCTCGACATGTTCGTCATGGTGTTTATTGATGACCTCCTTACCTACTCTCGAGGTGAGTAAGAACACATGAAATACTTGAGGGTTGTATTGCAAACTCCGAGGAAATGAAAGCTCTATGAAAAGTTTGACAAGTGCAAATTTTTCTTAGCTGGGGTTTCCTTCCTTGGGCATGATTTGACCGTATTTTTGAGTAAATTGATGAAGAAGCTACTGTATATAACTTTTATCGATAAGAAATGTAACTTGATTTTTGGGGTGGTTGTTAGTGTTCAGAGCCTCATTTTGAGCTTAATTTCTGGTTGTAGACTCAGGGTGACATAGAGATCATTTTATAGGGGTTGATTTGGTATTTTGACAATGAGCCTCATTTTTAATTCTAGTCATAAGTGATGTATTTTTACCCCTTTTTTTGAGATATTATACCTAAAATAGTTGTATTTATATTGTGATTCATGTTTTGACAGGTAAGCGATATATGGAGGCAATCTGGTGGGGAAACACTCATATGGACTAATCCGGAGCGTGTAGATTTGCCTTCCAAGTACACTAAGATTTCCTTTCCTCTAGACTGAGTTGAACTATATGTGTTAGATGCATATTTGTTGTTGGAAATCTTTGAGTAGAGCTTTATATGTTAGATGATTATGATGATCGTGTGGGCACTGTAATGGTTATAATTATCATAATAGTTGATCTTAAAGTGGTCTAAGGTTGTGATGCACCTGTAGAGGCCAGATTTGATGTTATATTATTTTAAGTAATGTGTATACATGGTTGGTTACTGGTTACTTGGAAACGGGATTGTGATCCTTTTTGTATGATGTATGTTATACCCTGGGATTTAGCTAGATTGCTTGTTGTGGTTGGGATCCTTGTTACATTATCTGCTGAGTTGCTTGTTATTTTGTTCTAGTCACTAGTTATACTTATCAGCTGGATTATTTATCATTGTTCTAGACACTTGGGGTACTGCTGTTTATCTACTTTCTACGGGCCATAACCTAGGTTTAAGCTAGTCCTGCCCTAGATCTACATTGTCCAGGCCCTACATTGTTACAGATACGCATGGTTTGACTTGAGGGGAACCGACCTTGGGAGACTAGCTGAGCAATTGATTTTACCTGGATTTGAGTCCCACATGAATATTTTGGGTGGCTATTTCTATGATTCAATCCTCGACAGCCATGCCTATGTGTTCAAGTCCCGAGTGATATTCCCCGTGATACGTGTCTCCAATGGCCACACCCGTGTGTCCAAGTCCTAGATAATGCCTCTGAGGTTCATGTTTTGGATGATTCTTTCAAGGTTCGTGACTGAATTGATTGTTCCTCGATTATAGTCCCAGTAAATTGTCAAACTACATGGCATTGGTTGACTTCCTCGATCGTAGACCAGGTCGGGAAGGGTGTCTAGTACCATAGATTATAGTAGAGGTATGGGAACCCATGTGATACTATGTCTAGTATTGGTTGAGATCTTATATCATCGATTATTGGTTCCTATATCCCTACACCAATACACACGCCCTGATTATCCATGGGTGTACCTTCTAGCATTATGGGGGCCTAGTTGACATATGTACATAGACAACAGGGCCTTACACCTACGTTCAATACTATACCTCGGTTGTATGATAGTTGTGTTGTAGTTTTATTTGGGTTTGGTCAGTTGGTTCTGTGGTACACTGCTTGGTCCTACTTAGTTAGGTTCTCCTAATGTTGTAGACATAATTGGTACTCGTCCTCCAGACTCCGTCAGTTGGTACCATTGCCTCATTTCTTGGGTTTGTTTAGTTGGGATTTTGTGGTTCTACAGACATACTTACTTTTGGCCTGGGTTCATCTTGCTAGCATAACAACACTTTATTATATTTGATCTTCTTATATTTACTACATTTCACTCAGCCAGCCGATGATACCTAATGGTACCTTTCACCGATACTCACCCCTACTCTTTTGCATCTACTTGTAGTGCAGGTTCAGGTATGAGCGTGGCCATTGAGCTAGGAGTTTTCTAGACACTTCAGGAGACTTTTCTGAGCCTCAGAAGTTTCAGGATATTTTATAGTCTCCTTCTGTCATTTGGCCGTCTTTTGTATCCAGACACTGGCCTTGTATATTTATAGTTTTGGCTTGTATGCGTAGGGTATATATATATATATATATATATATATATATATATATATATATATATATATATATATAGAGAGAGAGAGAGAGAGAGAGAGAGAGAGAGAGAGAGAGAGTGACAGAGAGAAAGAGTCTATAGTAGCTTTGTACAAGTGACTTCCAGCTTTTGGGGTAGGTTGTATCTTTGACTTTTATTGTTCTTGTTAGTTATCATTATGCTTACCTGCTAGGACAAGCACCGTGAGTTTTGGGTTGACTTTCCTGTAAGTGGGATGTAACAGGTGTCATCATGACCTAAAAGATCTGGTCTTGACATTCAAGACCGTTCAATTTTAACAATTAAATTTCTAGCTTTTCATGTTTTCATAGTGAAGAAAAAGTTGATCTTGTAAATTATAAATGGATACTAGACATAACATAACAATACTCAATTGTTGATTTTAAAGTCTCATCTTTTATTTGATTCCTTCTTCATTTATGTAATCACGTTTATTATATTTATGTTCATCTATCTTTTTTATCACTCTGTATTTGTTGGATTGTAATCACACGAAAAAATATAAATATAATTATATGTGATAAGTTCATTATCTATTATATTTTTTCAATAATCTTTTTTATTTTCTTCAAAGCAATTTTTTGTATTATACAATATCAATATCGGAACATTTAAAATTTATTGATTATGTGAAATGTAATGACCACATTATTATTTATGTCTCTAAATAAATTTGAAGGATAATTTCTTAGTGTAATATAATTTCTTAGTAATTTCTCCATTTTCTTCATTAATATTCTTTGCATTAGAAATGTTTCAATGCAAACCCCCCCCCCCCCCAACCCCGACTCCAACACACATAAAATTCCCCATCACTTTCTCAACTTTGTATCACATTTGCCTCTATATACAAAACTAGACTATTTCAAATTATAATTCACAAATAACAATATTGTTAAGTAGGAAATTATTTTAAATGAGTATTTAAGTTCAATTCTCCAACTGATTAGATACTTTCTATATTTCTGCTATATAAAAAAGTCATCAAGAGGATGATCAAGGGAAAAATCATCATTTTAGCTAAAAGACAAAATAGATAACTCGCTTCTCAATATTTTTAGAAGATGCCTTTCTTTCATATCTTTGTTCCGACCATGGAGAAACGTCCTCTCTTTCACAAGTACTCAAAATTATTTTTCTCCAATCTTGAATTCAAGACCTGCTCATCAACTTCATCTTCTCGACTGAGTATTCATTTTTAAATAAGTTTTTGTTTCAATATTTGACATAAGCTACTTCCTGAAATTGTTAGATTGTTCAATTTCATAGCTGAAATTGAGATTAAGGCATAGTAAGTTTGTTGTATTCTTATATTCAACGTTTTGTGCAAGTGAAAGCAGCATTGTCCATGGTTTAATATCCCAGCCTCGGTCATATTTGTGGGATGGTTTTAGTCGTACCTAGTCTTGAAAAAGCTAAAACTCATGATAAAGACCTCCTCAAATGAGAGAATTACAATATGCCTCTACCTTTAACAAGAATCAGTTGTTTGGTCTCTTTTATTTCATCAACAGAGAAACATAATTTTTTCGCAAGCTTCCACTCTTCACTTTGATTTATCATCAGTTACTAAATTTTTTTTTTCTCTTAATCTTCTCCTGGTTCTGTTCATATTTTTCTACTTTGGAGTTAAATTCATCTCTGCTATTGTTATTGTTCTACCTTACTCTCTCTTTGATGTTCTTCCACATTCATTTTCTTCTTTGGATTATCATTACTTCTTGTTCTTAAAACAGAGAAACTGAAAATACAGCCGAAGATTAATAGTATCTTTAAGCCTTCTTCTTTATACCCAAATGTGTTGATCCAAATTTATAGTGATAAATTCGATTATAAGAAGGTATGGCCTGATGTTATGATTACTTACTAACGAAGACCTCTAAATTCATTTAGTATAAGGTAAATTACTTTTTCTCCTTTTTCCTGTATTGAATTTTATCTCCTTCTCATTGTGGACATTCCTTTTAAATCTTGAAATTTCTTTCGAAAAAGGTGTTTGATTGATAATACATACTGACTACTCTCATTTTTTTAAAATCTCTATCGCATTAAAATAAGTCTGTCCCCTTCTCCAGTGTCGGAAAGAGCTTTGACACTCTACAACACAAAATCAAATGCAATAGCAGATTGTTTCCCCTTTACTATCAACTGCAAAAGTTATTGTCATGATTTCATTTTAAACTGGTGTTAAAAATTTGAGTATCCTGAATGACAATGAATGGTATTTCACTATTGACTCTATATGTAGCGACCCCTAAGTTTCTTGGTGCTCACTTTTCCAATTAAAACTAGTATCTTATAGTCCTTACTGATTCAATCGCCAACACAGTCTTCCCTATGAGATTTGACCCCGACCTCCAAAGTTGGATTATTATACTAATAATGACCGCCCCTAATTCCTTTGAGTAGCCTAATTGAGCGACATAAACCAAGCAAATTGTGGAGGAGAAGTTAAGAGAAAGATCTAGGGAGTCCAAGAGGACTCGGGTTGATGGTGGGGATATTATCAACAAAGGAATGGAGGTCACAACAAGTTCTAAAGTTGCCAAAATCAAGATGGACAAGGGAGCTACCAATACTCCTCCCCACTCCACCAAAGACAAGGGGACAACTTCGAAGCCCCAAATTCCAAATTGTGCCAAGTGTAGGAGACCCCACAAGAGAGAGTGTTTGGCTTGTTCAAATGCATGCTTCAAGTGTGGAAAGCCTGGGCACCATGAAAAAGATTGTAAGAGGGGAGGTAAAAGGCCCCGAGGCCAAGGTGGTCAAGTTCAAGGTGCTCCAAGGACCAATCATTTCTATGCTCTTCATGGCCGACAAGAAGTTGAAGAGGCCCTAGATGTTGTGATCAGTATGTTGTAACTTTATAATTTTTATGCATATGCATTGTTAGATTCGAGAGCAAACTTGTCATTTGTAACTCCTTTTCTTGAAATAGATTTCATGCATGCCCCGAAGTCCTACATGATCCTTATGAAGTATATACCCCCGTAGAAGAGTCCATTCTTACATGAAGAGCTTATAGAAATTGTCCCATTTCCTTCTTACACAAGTTATCCATTGTGACTTAGTAAGACACTCCATAGTTGATTTTGATGTTATCCTTGGGATGGATTGGTTGCATGTTTCTTATGCCTCCATTGATTATAGGATTTGTAGATTCAAGATCCAATTCCCAATGAGTCAATTCTTGAGTGGGAGGCTAGAAATTCTTTATGTAGAGGTCAGTTTTTTCCTTTCTAAAGGCCTGTAAAAGGATCTCAAGGTATGCATATATTATCTAGTAAGGGTCAAAGATGTAACTTCTGAAGTTCCTTCTCTTGAGTAGGTTCCCATTGTCAATAAGTTTCTCGATATATTTCCAGATGAATTACTGATGTTCCTCCTAAAAGGGAAATAGATTTCGGCATAGACTTCCTGCCTACACTTGACCTACTCAATTCCTCCTTATAGAATTTCTCCGACAAAGTTGAAAGAATTAAAGAACAATTGAAAAATTGTTGGAAAAGGATTTTATTAGATATAGTAGGTCTCCATGGGGTATTGTAAGGATGAAGGACAAGTCACTCCGCATGTGTATAGATTGTCGGCAACTCAACAAGGCCACTATTAAGAATAAATATCCACTCCCAAGAATAGATGACTTGTTTGAACAATTGCAAGGGGCGACCTATTTCTCCAAGGTTGATTTGACGTTCGGACTCACCAACTAAAGGTGAGAGAGAAAGATATTCCTAAGATAGATCTTCGAACTAGGTATGGTCACTTTGAATTTATGGTGATGTCATTTGCACACACTAATCCACTGGTTATATTTATAGACCTTATGAATAGGGTGTTCAAGCCTTACCTTGAAATGTTCGTAGTGGTGTTCATTGATGACAACCTATATAAGCTTTGAAGTGAGGAAGAACACATAGAACACTTGAGGGCAGTTTTACAAACTTTGTGGGAGCAAAGTGATGAGTCCATATTTTGGACTCGTTTTGGGACTAGCTTGCAAAGAAACATTGCTCTTAGTATGCTATTATTTCTAACTTCTAACAAATATGCATGTGCGATGATAGTAAATCAGATTTAAAGTGCACAAATGGACAATACATGATAAAATCTTGGAAAAGGAGCACAAGTGCAAAAAGGTGGAAAAATGCGATATCACCAACATACTCGGTGATCAGCCAAACACTCATAGAGATCGCCTATCATTGCAGCAACCAAGATTCTTGTAATGACCTAAATAGTCATATTTGGCTTTATCTATGAAAATTACTATTTTATCCTTTCATAAGTTGCTTTGGGCCTACTTTGAATTATTTGAATGGTTGGAATTGAAATACTGTGTTTTAAAAGTTGAAAATATGAGTTTTGATCTTTTTTAAAGCTTAAGTTGTTGAAAAATTGAGTTTTTATTTCATTTGGAGTTTTTTGAAGGTCGGATTGGGGATTGCGCCAATTCCATTAGCTGTAAAATGTCAAAACTAAACTACAAAAAGTTGTAGAAATGAATATGGAGTTAAAATGAGGTTTTTAGGACTAAAGTTATGATTTTAGTCGTTTCTGGAACCAAAGTCAAAAGTTTGACTTTGGTCAACATTTGGAGTTCGGAAGCTCATATCGGAATTTCGATAATTCTAGCAGTTCTTGATGGTGAAACTAACGCTTAAATTGTCTCGTCATACTTTTTGTACATTCCGAGGGAAGTTTTGGTATTTTAAGTTTTAAACTAGTTTTATTGGCTTGCATTGATTAATGTGTTATGGAGACCTCGGAATCAAATTCCGATGGTATAGATACATATAAAGTTTGTGAATTTCTAAGTTTGGATGAGTTTCAAGGTCCATTTTTGAGTTTCGGCAATGGCTGGTGTGGGGTTATCAGGTGCAACCCATTTTTGTTCTCTGCCTTTCCGGACAAACCTCCACCTTCACTGAGAAATATGCCTTTTTGTTCTCCGCGATCTCAGACAATGGTCCGTTTTCACGGAATACATTTTTTGCTGAGTCATGTTTAAAGACATAAAACCCCCATCTTCACTCCATTTCAATAGTTCAAGCTTTGGGAAGCGACTTTTGAAGAGAGTTTTCAGAGAGATATTTTGGGTAAGTATTTCTAACATCGTTTTGATTATTTTTTATGGTTTTTATCTTGATTTTTGCTTGAATTTCATGATTTTGAATGTCCAAAATTGTGGATTTCGGTCTATGATATTGAAAATTTAAATGAGAAATTTTCTATCAGTTTGAACTCGTGTTTAGTGAGATTTTCATCCACGAAGTCTATTTTTCATGTGGAATCCAATTTTAAGTCAATTTCCAGATTTGAGATTTTCAAATTTTAACCCTAATTTTAACCATTTCTCCCCTAAAAATATCCCAATATGGGTATAAAAATGCAACTTTTTAAGTGTAGTATCCATTTTTGATAGTGGTTGATTAATTCGTGGATTATCTTAAGGCTTAGTTGATTGAAAGCTTGTCCGAATGTTGTTTCAGTATCGAGGTAGGTTCGACTAACCTTTTTGGGACTGAATTTGAGCTATTGAGCATGCTATTTTGATAATTGTGAGATGTAGATTGACTTGTGATCCAATATCAAGATATGATTGGATTTGATAGGAATATGAGGTCAGTTATGTCGAAAATTGAGTGAATGGTGATCCTAATAACTGATTGAGATGCAATCTTGTGTTTTTGAGATAATTGGGACATCATTATGATGATATATGACTTGAAATAGTTCTTGGTTAATGTTGTGATTAATTGATGATGAATATGATCAGTGTGAGAGTTATGATCCCATTTGGGGTACTTGTAGAGCTTGTTTCAATGACATATGGTTATTTGTGATCGATGATAAAATGAGACATAGTATATCTGTATAATATTAATACTCCATAGTTGTATTTGTATGCACCATCTTATATTGACTAATTGCATTGTATGCATAGATTCTTATGCTCCATTGTTGCATTGGTATGCACCATCTTGTATTGACTAGTTGCATTGTTATGAATAGATTCTTATGCTCTATTATTGCATTGTTATGCACATATCTTTTACTGAACTGGGAGCATTGGTATGGATGGATCTTATTTCTGATTGGGTTGCATTGATATGCATACATGCTATATATGACTGATTGTATTAATATACACACATTTGATATATTGTTATATGCATTATTATGCACATTTATCACCTTATTTACAACATTTGAGATATTATGACGTATATTGAGATAGTAGTTATGGCTTGTGATGCCTCGAGATAATTCTAATTAGGGCCTGTGATGCCTTATTATATATATACATACATATATATATATATATATATATATATATATATATATATTTTAGTACATGGCTTGTGATACCCTCGGGTTCTATCTTGTAGCTTCGGCTCGGTAGATATGTACATCGGCCCCACGATGGTCGTGATTTTACCTCGTACATGGCCCGCGACACCATTACATTCATGCATATATTGCATTGGATCACTAGAATGGTTTACCTTCTATAATAGCCATTATTCATGACTTTATTGTATTGCTAACCCTTTTGATGCAGGTGATAGGATTCTTCATTATTGTATACTTGTTCAATTTTTCTTACCCAGTCAGTTGAACCTACTGGGTATATTTTGGTGTACTCACTGCTACTTTGTTTCCTCCTTGCTGATCATGAGCAGGGTTTAGGACAGGGTAGTCGATCATTCCATCTGAGTATTATCAATGCCATCCAAATCTCAGAAGTGAGGCTCAGACTTCAAGCCACCATGAATGTTTGGGTCTTCTTTTTATTTCCTTATCTTTCAGACTATGGGTCAGATATTATGAGATAGTATTGCATTTGCTTTTGAGACAGTTGTATTTACTCTTCAGTACAGTTTTAGATGCTCTTGTACTCATGACTTCAGGTTTTAGGAGATATCTTATATCTTATGAGTTTGTTTCCGCTTTATTTATCTTTCTTTAGTTGCAATCTATTTTGGGTTGTGAAAATTCCAGATCAACTAAAGAAGGTAATCACATTCAGTATCGCAAAGCATGTTCGGTGCACCACCAAATTACACAAGAGATCGCCTAAAGTTGCAGCACTCAAAGCCCCAAAAAACATACAAGAAGGCAAGATGATGGATACTTTAGTGCATCGCCGATTTGGATCGGCGAAGTGAATAGTCATCACCAAATATTGCAGAAGAGAAACCCTTGTTAAGATGTAGAGAAAACTTGTCAACAGGTCATTTGGCGCATCGTCAGAGTGCTCGATGATGGTCGGCCTTGACCGCCGAATGGAATTTCACAGCACAAATTTTCACACATTTGCATGGAGTATATAAGTAATTCTATAAAGGATATTGCACATTTCAGTTCATACCATATTAGAACAATTAATCATTAGTAGTAGTACATAGAACTTTTCTCTTAAAGTACATAGGGGCGTTAGGCTTTTGAAGCTTTTGGGGAGCAAATTGGAGAAGATTGGTTGGTGATAATCAACTAATTTCTATTCAATCTTGTAACCTATGACTACTGTTGCGATGTTTGGTATCAAATCTTTAATTTCTAGCATGTGTGGATAAAACCCCCATGTTGGGGGGTGTGCTATTGATATGGGTTTTTGATTTATCGATTACGTCTTTGATATTTTGTCTTATCGATATTCGATTTGAGTGAATTTATATCAATTCCTATGTTTACTCTATAATTTCAAGGTTGCAAACTTGGGGTTTACTCTAGATCTTAAATTGTTACTTTAGCCGAAATGATTAGAGTGTGGAATGGATATAGTGACTGGAAACCTCTAAGGGTTTCAGTTAAAGTCCACAACTATGGATTCAATGGCTAAGGTATTAAGCGGAGACTTCTTAGGCCAAGCGTGTCCTCGGTGGTCCGCGTATGATTTCTTAGTCGATTCATGTGAAATACCCTTGTATCACAGTTGATATGGGTTAGAAGCAACCTAGCCTATTCACTCATATCAACTCATTTAGTCAATATTTAGACCCGACTAGTAGATCGATCCATATTTGCACATTCCCAACATCATCCCTTAATTATTGTTTAAATCATTAATAAGAACTTGTATAGCTCAATCACTATTTTGATTATTAAAACCCCCTAGATCCTACAATTACTCACCTCAATGAGTCACTTCTACCTTGAACAACGATTTCCTGTGAGATCGATCCCAATCTCTAAAGTTGGATTATTATGTTGATTAAGACTACCCTTTCTTCCTCTGAGTAGCCGGATTGAGCGACATCCCAAAGGCTTTTTGTGAACTTTGACAAGTGTGAATTTTGTCTAAGTGAGGTTGTCTTCCTTGGGATTGTGGTATCAAGTTATGGTATCAAATGTTGATCCTAAGAAGATGGAAGCGGTGAGAAACTAGTGAAGACCATGGACTCCTATGGACATTAGGAGTTTCTTGGGCTAAGTCGGGTACTATGGAAGTTTTGTGAAAGTTTTCTCTTACATTTCGTCCGCATTGACCAAGTTGACTCAAAAGAAAGCAATGTTTGTGTGGAAAGATGAGCGTGAGTAGAGTTTCCAAACCTTGAAGGATCCACTAACTTTGGCTACAATTTTGACCTTGTTAGAGGGAAATGATAGATTTCTGGTATATTGTGATGCTTCAAGGATTTGGTTCGGGTGTGTGTTGATGCAACATGGTAAGATGATTGCCTACACCTCAAGGCAATTAAAGGTACATGAGAAGAACTATCCAACTTATAATCTTGAACTTGTGGCCGTAATGCTTTGAAATTTTGGTGTCACTACTTGTAAGGGTGTATTCACCAACCACAAGAGCCTTCAACATGTGTTCACCTAAAAGGATCTCAACTAAAGGCAATGGAGGTGGTAAGATCTTGTCAAGGACTATATATGAGTATGAAGTATCACCTAGCCAAAGTCAATATGGTAGCCGGCGCCCTTAGTAGAGTTCCTATGGGTAGTGTGTCTCACATAGAAGATGGTGGAAAAAGGGACTTGGCCAAAGAAGTGCATATGTTGGCTAAGTTGGGAGTGAAGTTGAATGAATTCAGAGTGGTGGTGTAATGGTGCTACATGGGTCCGAAGTTTCTTTAATTGAGGATGTTAAGTCTAAGAAATATCCTGATCCCACCTTAGTTAAATTGAAATCCTTAGTGAAATTAGGAAAGGTAGAAGCTTTCACACAAAGGGGAGATGATGTACTCCGATATCAAGAGAGATTGTGTGTGCCAAATGATATTAAGTTAAAAAAGTTGATATTTCCAGAGGCTCACAAGTTTTCTTATTCTATTCATCCCCATTCTACAAAAATGTATAGAGATTTGAGGGAGATATACAAGTGGAACGGAATGAAGAGGGACATTGCCAAATTTGTGGCCGAGTGTGCCAATTGTCAAGAAGTCAAAGTTGAGCATCAAAGACCGGGTGGCCTAGCCCAAGATATTGATATTCCTACATGAAATTAGGAAGAAGTCAATATGGACTTTATTAGTGGGTTTGCCTAAGACCAAGAAGAGTTTTGATTCCATATGGGTGACAGTGGATCAGATCACAAAGTCTACTCACTCCTTAGTGGTTTTGAATCACAAAGTCTACTCACTCCTTACTAGTCAAAACTCCATTTAGTCCTAAAGACTATGCTTAATTGTATATCTAAGAATTGGTGATGTTGCATTGGATTCCATTATCCATCATATTGAATCATGGCATCCAATTTTTCTCTCATTTTTGGAAATCTTTTCAAAGGGGACTTGGTACTAAGGAAAAGTTGAGTACGTCCTTCAATCCCCAATTCGATGGGCAAGTCAAAAGGATAATCCATACATTGGAGGATATGTTAAGAGTTTGCGTGTTGGAATTCTGATGTCTCCCAAATTACACCTCCTTTTAGAGGATAAAGCGGTTGTTGTCAAGATATAGAACCTAACCAAGGTTAGGGTCGAAACTACAGTAAATACATAGACTCAAGAGAATTCAATGACTATGATTCGAGTGATTAACCAACTTACTTCCCCAAAAGGGGGGTTGAAATAATCAACGGAAAGTAAAAGTAAACTAACTAACACAAAAGAGAAATCAATATGGAGAGAAACTAGGGTATCGTGTTTCCCATGATTTCCTAACTCAGTATTACCAGATAACCTAGTGCTCTTCTAGTATATAACATGCAGGATGGTAAGTTAAGTTCACCAAGCCCTTTGGTCAAAGGTGAGAGGTGAATTTCATTGTGCGACTTGGCTTATCTCCATAGTGTGCATTACTAACCCTTACCTATTAGTCCCAGTACAACCTCCCCTTGGCCCAGTTTGGTTGACTAGACGAGAACAGATCAATCGAATCATGTTAATTAATCTCATTTCCTATTCATTACTACCTTGGTCCAATCAATACTACTAGGTGGGTTCTAATGTTGGCCACCACTACAAAATATTCAAAATGAAAAGAGTTAACTAAAACATGCATAGAAACCTTCCAATAATTATGAATTATTCGGTTTTACTTTGTTATTTCTTCATGGTTCCCACAACTCTAGTGTGGGATTTAGCTACTCATTCTTTGTGTAAATGCAAGAATTATGGATTTAGAAAACATAATTGACCACTTACACAATAGGATTAAGAACAAGCAAATCCAGCTTCAATAAGAATCACAATCTTAAAGATGAAATTCAAACACAACTGTTCTCAAAGACTCCCCTATGTAATCTCACTATTTTCTCTCTCTAGTTACTAAGTTCTCTAAGTAATAAACAAAAAGTTATGAAAAATAACCTAAAAACTATTTATAATAAGTAAAATACAAGTCCTAAACAAAATAGGATAACTGTTCGGCACGCCATACAAAGGGGTTCACGAGTTGTATTGCATTCCACGGCGCATAACTAGGGTTTTGTACATAGCTGCTGAAAAATTAGACTTCAACTCTACGGTACCCTTCTATGACTCATAATATGGTTTACGGGTCGTAAAGAAGTTTTATCTGATGAATCTTTAGAAAGTCCCAATCTCTGATTCTTAGGGCACGAACCATCTTCTAGGACTCGTAAATCAATCTACGGCACTTCTGCATGTTCGTAGAATCAACTTCAAAAAATAGCCCCTCATTGAAATTATTCACGAAACCACCTTACAACCTATAGAATAATCTATGGCCCGTAAAGGGTCTCGTATATCGGCAAAACCAACAACTTCTGAACTTTTTCCCAAAATCAAGGCCAAACCTGTAATCCTGCAAATATAACACAAAAACACATATAACCAACTAACATTGCATTGAGAACACACAAAACTTCAAGTTTTAAGTATCAAAATTGTTGTATTTTAATAGCATATCAACACCCTCAACTTAAAATTCTTGCTTGTCCTCGAGCGACGAACTTAATCTATATAGATAATACAATAATACATAGACCTCAACCCAATATAATCTTAAATTCAGATGCCCACACCAACTTTTCAAAACAGGATCAGATAGCCATCTAGAAAACCAATACAAATTAATGCATGTGACAACAAACTATGACAAGTAGGGTACTATCAACAATCCACAATCACTGAACAAGTCTAATGCTAAAAACGCAATGCAAGTGCCCTCATAGAAAGAAGTTGCATATCTGACACTCAATGATGTTTTTATGAATGACCTTGGGACTATGTAAAATCACTCACTCTCACATAATATATTCATGTATCATGCCTAATACCATATGCTTTCCCCTATATTTATGACTAAGACCTTCAACTAACTAGACTAGGATCACGTTATGCCTTTCTAGGCTTGTAATATAGGCCCTCCTTGACATGGGTTTTGGTATGATATTTTAGGAACTAATGACTAAAGGCCCTCCTTGACACTGCATTTATTCCACACTTTTTTCCTACCAACTCTATTACTTTCACCTCATTCCCCCTTTTTCCTATTTCTAGCTTTTATGGATTCTTTCTTTTCATTTTTCAGCTTTTTTTTTCTTATTTTTACACTTCATTATTCTTTTTAGCTCACAACTAAGGCATTAATTATTTTTTTCTTGCACCCAGTACATGATTTTTCCCTTTTTCTCTGTATTACTAACTTACCTCCTTATTTTTGTGTTTTACCCTTACACCAGCCACCCTCGACTTAGGCTTTTGGCCTGTATTGAGGTGCACAATATCTATCCTCCTAACCAGGGCCACTTTTGGTAGCCACCCTCAACTTAGGTTTTTTCCTCAGTCAAGGTGCACAATGTTCAAGGAAGGACCAGGGCCAATTTTAGGATTTTACAACTAACAAAGCTAGGTTAATCTGGTATTTTCAAAGAATAGGTACATGTTAGGCTCAAACATTAGGAACAAGGGATATATCATAGTTTTGATTATTCATTTTAGCCTAAGTGGACTATTAAGAACAATGGTATAAGATCCTTTCGTAATCCAATTAATCTACAATCTAACTTAGATGTAACAGGGCAAGTTTTTAATTAGCAAAAAACACATAAATCTAGCAATTTAGGCTCACACACACATGGCACTACATACGTTATCAACAAAAGACTCTCAGATCATGCTTTTCATCTCAAATTATTCTCACTTATCATAACAAACATTGTCACACACCTAAACATCCATTCTTGCTATCTAACTACTAATAAAAAAATTTAGTGGGTATCATTTTTCAAACAAATCACATAACATGTTATATGCCACAAATATTAGTACTATATGTTACACATACTGTCTAAACATCCTAAATATGCCGGTTCAATAGAAAGTAAATATCTATGGGGAAAAAAGAACACAAGAAAGAAAATACTGACATAAAAAATTGGGGTAGTTATAGACCCAAGCTACTCACACTTTATTGAGGCCCATAACTACCCACACCCCATCGAATAAGATGTGCATTTTCCCCGATGCACAAGATTAAAGCAAAATAAAACATGAAGGGGTCAAAACTCAAACCTAGGCGCCTAAGCGCTAGTGTATGGCTGAGTCTGGCCACCCTCCTCCTGTGAGGTAGTCTCCTCAACAATAGTTCTCTGCCCAGAAGGGCCAACACACCTCACTTTCTCTACCTCATGACCTAATCATATCTCTTCCTCTCGTCTCGATGTTCTCAAGGCAAGATCGAGTTTCTCCTGCTCAATCATCCCGCCTGAAATCATATAGCATTGGGATCATCATCCTGGTGGGGCATCTTCGTGTGCTAAGGTTGGGTAGGATCAGTAGGAGCAAAAACATCAACAATCGGCACCAGAGCTAAAGCCGCTGGTAGTGCAATTGGTGTTGCCAGTGCTGCTGTCATGTCTCCTCGGAGTCGCTGGATCTCCGTTTGAAGGGTTGTCAAGTCTGATGGTCGGGTCGTGCGTAGGCTCTGTTGTACCCTCTCCTCGAAGGTATCAATATGGGCATCCATGGTAGAAATACGTTCCAGAATAGTAGCGACCCCAAGTGCTTGCATACAACCTCCAAGTCAAAAATGGCTTGGCGGACCCATAGCCTGATCTGATGAACAAGCTGAGTCAATGTGACTCAGCATGAGATAACCTCTACGCCAGGGCCTGTATAGATGCAACAGACACATAAACTATGCCATCTTCTCAACAGAAATAAAAGTGGTGGGCGCCCTCTCCTCATCTGCAAGTGTAGGTTCAATGAATGAAGGAATAACCGCCTACCAAATTTTGGCGGGGAAACTGAGCAAAGCCATGATAATAGGCTCCGAGTGTGTGGCAACCTAGGCAGGTTCCGGACCCTGCTCAATATTATAGCCAGCCACCCATCTCATCAAGTTGGCTCCTCACTCTGGATCTCTTATAACCAGGGGGTCCCTCATCTTCCCTACCCTGTAGTCCAACTCTGTGGTGGATTTGAGGGCAGGGAACTCTGGTCCAAAAAGCATCCGGTGGATGGTGGTCTCCGATACATCCACCTGTCGTCCCCTCACTCTCATCTTGGTCAGTCTTGGCTGAGCGAGGGGCTTCCTCTACTTGGGATGAGTATTGTATACCATGGATGCATATGAGGCATAAAACTCTCTCGCCAAAGTTGGGGAGTATCATCCAAGAGAGTGCGCGAGCCACTAAAGCCCTAGCGAATCATCATGTCCTGAAGACTAGGGACACTATTGAGTTTGTTAGAGATGACTCGGGGCTACTCATAAATGGAGCGGGCTGGCTTGCCTCTCTCTTTCTATGGCTACCTTCCATATATATCTCTCGCATACCCACGACACACCACCGACTAGTAAGAGCATCGGGTGGAGATGATGATGATCGGGGTATGGCGGAGGACTCTATCTCTAATTTGTCCTCAGAGCTAGACTATTCTCTAGATGGAGTCATCTAGGGTAAGTTGCTCCAATCGCTGCCTCCCTTATCAAAATAGGGAGTGTGAACAATGAGAGCCCGAGTCTGCCTAGCTTTGGCAGTAACTCTAGTCTGTAGTCGATGCGCCTCTGGGTTTGGGTTGACACCCAGCTTCTCTAGTGATCCGCTCAGAGTCGAGGTCTACTCATTATCTAAAGACTCATATCTAAGCCTCTTCCGTAAAGCTAGGATCTAATTACGTTTGGATTTTGGGGCCATAGTAGCTGAAAAAAATGAACATTTACATACCTTGGTTAGCCTCACAAATCAAGAATTGAAGTGCAAAATTATTTCAGCAGAAGTTGCATAAGGGTTTATGAAAGCATCATTACGGGTCATAGTTGGTATTATGAGTCGTAAAGAGCTTTCATAAAACAAGGGTTCAAAAACTTTTTGACACTGAAAAAGTCTATGAGACTAGGTACGACTTGTAAAAATGGTTCACGAGTTGTAGATCGGATCGTAGATATCTCTAGTGAGTGAATCTATTTCAGGAAAGGATCTAGGAGACTCATCTACGAGCCGTAAAGTGATCTACGACTATTAGAAGGTTTCATCCGATGGATACTCAGAAACTCCAAGTTTCTAGAATCTTATGTGAGGGGAAATTACGACTGATGGAATGACCCATGGGCCGTAAAGGCCACTCGTAAACAAGAAAACTCAGTTACCTAAGTTTTTAAGCCCATCACAACAAACCCCAAATGACTTTTTCAAGAAGTATTCTATCGACACTGAAGCAAAAATGCAGACACCCACATGATTCGCATACCACAACCAAGACCCTAACATGTTATACAATACATATGCCTCATTGAAAATGATCAAGCATGTTCCCCTAACTATTCTGACCCCATATGGTAATTTCTTTTTCAACAAAATCTACGAATCTATGTCATCACCCACCATTTTTCACAAAATATCAATCAACATACATGGAGGTGATTTAATTGGCATCAAAACTATTCAAGACATTCACACAAGGCAAAAGTGCCCAATTCCAGAATTAGGCAAACATTCATACATGGAAAACCCAAATTCAATTAATACATATTAACATCAAACATGGAATTCATGTCTAAACTACGATTCCCAACACAATTTTTAATTCAATCATACAGGAAAACACAAATTAAAGGTTTTGAATCAACTGAAAACTTACCAAGATGTGTGATTAAGTTGAAAAAAGATGAAGGAGGTGACTAGGCACTAAACCCTAGGTTGCTGGAAACTCGCCGAAAAATAGGTGCACGGCTGCTGTCGGTGGTCGGATTCATGGGGTGGATGGGTTGGCTGGGATATTTTTGTAAATTAGGTCAAGAATGGGGTCAAAATATTTTGACATTATTTATACCTTGATTGGGTCAACTGAAAGTTTAATGGACCTAGACTCTACGAAACCCCAATTACGGGCCGTAGAGTGGTTTAAAACCCATAAAGCGTGATTTTGTAGAACATCCAAACCCTAGATTTCATGATTGGGTTTCACAGACCACTCTATGAGTCATAAAGTGATTTACGGCTCGTATGGTTGTTCATAAAAACTGCAACACTTAGAAATTTTTCAGGGAACTTACTTGAGATCCATGAGCCCCATTCACGACCCATAGATGTATCCATGGATCGTAAAGTTGGCTCTTAGACTAGAGTGCATAATTTTTATGCTCACTACAAATCTCTACGAGATGGTGTACGAGTCATAAACTACTTTACAATCCGTAGTTTCAGTCGTAGATACTCTTCTATGCTCTTCTCAGCCAAAAAATGGTTGAGTCAGCCCTGTACCTACATATTCTTCATAGAACACTCTTACCCTATATACAACCAGCCCAATGTCCAACATCACAATCAAAGTACAAGAAAATAAACTATCTATGAATCCAAAAACTGAAAATAAGCCTACAACTACAGTATTACATCAAAAGCCTTGGGTTGCCTCCTAAGTAGCACCTAATTTATTGTCGAGGCATGACTTGGACAAATTGGTTATTCAGACTTCACCAATTGCCCACACTTTGTTCTTCAGATCATCTGGATGCTTCATGTACTGACAGATATTGAAGACGACCTCTTCATCATTCAATCTAAAGTTGAGTTGACCAGCTTCCATGTCTACTAGTGCTCGCCCAATGGCTAGGAACGGTCTTCCCAAGATGATTAGGACATCATAGTCAACTTTGCAATCTAGGATCACAAAGTCTGGGGGGAATATAAACTTCTCAACTTTGACCAACACATCATATAGTATCCCAATGGGCTTCTTCACCATGTGATCCGCCATTAACAACTGCATGCTCATTAGAGTAGGGGCTCCTAATCTAAGCATCTTGTAGACCACAAGGGGCATCAGGTTAATGTTAGCAGCTAGATCACAAAGTGCCCTTGAGAACTCCACATCTCCAATGGTGCAGGGTATGGTGAAAGCACTGGGATCTTCTTGCTTCTGAACCAAGGACCTTGTAGTACTAGTATTGCGATGTTTGAAGCTCTTGATAGAACTCCTGGCTTACGGTGTGCTTCTTAGTAACCAGGTCCTTCATGTACTAAGCATACCTTGGCATCTTCTCCAATGCCTAAATGAGAGGGATGTTGATGGAGAGTTGTTTTAATATAGATTAGAAAGTGCTTGAATTTGCCTTCCTCCTCTCTCTTTTTGATTTGTTGAGGGAAGGGAGGAGGAACCCAAGGAATAGGCTTCAATTTCTATGGTGCATCAGCAGCTTCATTCATCCCATCCTTGCCACGATCCTCTCCAATCTTTGCATCTTTGGCCACAACCATCTCCTCTCGAACATCTTCCTCATGACTGGTATGGGAGGATCAATCGTGCTCTAGCCACCTCGAGTAGTAACTGCCATACACTACCCTTCATGCTTAGGGTTTTGAACTGTGTTATTAGGCAGTGTACCCTCTGATGTTGATGTAGTGGAGTCGACACTTGACCAAACTGTTGTTCAGGCTACAAAGTGAGGCTCAATTTTCTAATTTATACTAGAAATCTTAGATTTCATGCCCCTCAGAGTCTCATCTTGTGTCTCAGCTTTCTTCATCAGGCTATCAAACATCTCCTCAATTCTTGAACTACTTGCACCTGCATCACAGTTATGTGATTGCACATAAAGACCATTTTTTAATCCTTCTCTATGGCCCCAATCTTCTTCTCTCTCTACACCTCTGTTCTTGTCATAGTATCCTCTGCAGTTGTCCCTATAAGCTCCATCTCTATTAAAAGTTCCGACCATGGTATCCTAGGGCACTAATAGTCCTGGTTGGACCCTTGGGAGTTGGTCCGAACCCCCCCCCCCCCCCCCATCTGATCAGCAACAAAACATGTGTCCTCATCATTATAAGGCTCATCATACATGGGTGCATTTGGATGTTGATGACCAGTATTTGCTCGCTCTTGGTTTTGCTCCATCATCACCTCCATACTTGTGCGAATCTGTGCAAGTTATTGCATGATTTCCTCATTGATCTTTGCTTGCTCCAGACCAATACTGTCAGCGCATGAAATTTTAGTGGATGTTTTATCTCTTTTCCCCATGCACAATTAGTCTTGACCATTCTTTCCATTTTCTTTGCGATCCGCTTTGCGATCCTTGCAAATAGTTGATCCAAAAACATGCCCCCCATGACAGTGTCAGCGCAAGCTTGATTGTTCTCATCAAAGACACAGTAAAGATCTCTACCAAGGCATCATCAACTATGTTGTGGTCTAGTATACTCCTTAAACATTTGGTGAACCACTCCCAACTAGTATTGATTGAATCACTAGGTAGTTGCTCAAAGTTGTTGATTTGGTCCTTCAACTTGAGATTCTTTGATCTAGGGAATTACCTCTCCAAAAATGCTTTTGCAAGTCTGCCCAACTATTGATTGAACTCTATGGGAGCACAAATAGCCATAATGCTGCATTACTTGTAAGAGACAATGGGAAGACACGAAGTCCCACAGCATCCACAGACAGATTATGTGCTCCCATCATTTTCTTGCAGAAGAATGCAACATTGTGTAGATAGCTATGAGGATCCTTTGATGGTAAGCCCACAAATAGCCCATGGTTCTGCAGCATCTGAAGCAACCCACTAGAGACTGTGAACTTTGTGTCTGCCAGTAGTGGTGAAACACAATAGCTCCAATCACCTCCATAGCCATAGGATTCATCATGTATTGATTCCACTAGTAAACATTGGCATTGAAATCCTGAGGCTATGGAGTGATGTCCTCAAGAGGAGATGGGTTCTCATCATCAACATTCTCATTCTTCTTCCTGCTTAGAGTTGCATTGGCCACATTGTTGGCGTTATCTTGGGTCATTCTCCTCAACAGTATGTGGATGTCTGGGTCAAACGGAGTTAAGGGGTTGCCTTGACTCTGAGTGTTGGGCATACACTACACTTAACCCTGAAAAAGAACAAAAACAACAAACAAAAGAAAAATATGGGAAATAAGGATTAACACCCGAATTACTATAAATTAACTAAGTCTAGCCCTATTTCATGGAAACAATGCCAAAATCTTGATGTCGCCAGGTTACACCTCCGTTTAGAGAATAAATCAGTCGTTGTAAAGACGTAGAACCTAACCAAGGTTACGATCGAACCCACAGGGAATACATAGACTCAAGAGAATTCAATGACTACGATTCGAGTGATTAACCAACTTACTTCCCCAAAAAGGGGGGATAGCAATAATCAATAGAAAGTAAAACTAAACTAACACACATAAAAGAGAAATCAATATGGAAAGAAACTAAGGTATTGTGTTCCCCATAATTCCCTAACTCTGTATTACTGGATAACCGAATTTTGTTCTAGTGTATAGCATACAGGACAACAAGTTAAGTTCACCAAGCCCTTTGGTCAAAGGTGAGACATGAATTTCACTATACGACTTGGCCCATCTCCATAGTGTGCATTACTAACCCTTACCTATTTGTCCCAATACAACCTCTCCTTGGCCTAGTTTGGTTAATTAGACGAGAACACATCAATCGAATCATGTTCATTAATTTCTTTTCCTATTCATTACTACCTTGGTCCAGTTAGTAACACTAGGCGGGTTCTAATGTTGGCCACCACTTAAAAACATGAAAAATTAAGAAAGTCAATTAATACATGCATACATACCTTTCAAGAATTATAAATTAGCCAATTTTACTTTGTTAGTTCGTCATAGTTCCCACAACCCTAGTTGTGGATTTAGCTACTCATGTTTTGTATAGATGCAGGAATTATGAATTTAGAAAATATATTTGAAAACTTACACAATAGAATTAATAACAAGCAAATCTAACTTTAATAAGAATCACAAGCTTAAAGATGATATTCAAATACAAGTGTTCTCAAAGACACTCCAACTATTTTCTCTATCTAATTACTGAGTTCTATGAGTACTAATTGAAAACTTATGAAAATTAACCTAAAAATCTATTTATAATAAGTAAAATTCAAGTCCTGAACAAAATAGGATAACTGTTTGGCACGCCATACGAAAAAGGGTTTATGGGTTATATTGCATTCCACAACTCGTAATCAGGGCTCGTACACAGCTACTGGAAAAATTGGACTTCAACTCTAGGATACCCTTCTACAACTCGTAATATGGTTTATGACCCCTAAAAGGGTTTCTTCTGATGAATTTTTAGAAAGTCCCAATCTTTAATCCTCAGGGCACGAACCATCTTCTATAACTCGTAAATCAATCCACTACTCATCTGCATATTCATAGAATAAACTTCAGAAAGTAGTCTCTCATTGGAATTGTTCTTGAAACCACCTTATGACCCGTAGAAATTCTCATTTTCTGATCCTCAGGGCACGAACCATCTTCTATGGCTCGTAAATCAATTCATGACTTATCTGCATATTCGTAGAATTAAATTCAAAAATAGTCCTTCACTGGAATTGTTCATGAAACCATCTTATAACCCATAGGATGATCTAAGGCCTTTAAAGGGTCTCGTATAGCAGCAAAAACTAGCAACTTCTGCAGTTTTTCCCAAAATCAAGGTTGAACCTGTAATCGTTCAAATATAACACAAAACACATAAAACCAACTAACATAGCATGGAGAACACACAAAATTCTATGTTTTAAGCATCAAAAGTGTTGTATTTTGAAAGCACATCAAATTCAATGGGAGTTGGGATGATTATTTGCCTCTTATTGAGTTCACCTACAATGATAGCTTTCGTGCAAGCATTGAAAGGGCACCATTTGAGGCATTGTATGGTATATGGTGTAGATCATCTATTGGGTGGTTTGAAGTTGGTGAGATGGCTTTGCTAGGACCAAACTTAGTCATGGATGTGATGGAAAAGGTAAGACTCATAAGAGAAAAGTTAAAACAGGCTTGAAGTCACCAAAAGTCCTACTTTGATGTGAGAAAGAGGGACCATGAGTTCAATATTTGTGATTGGGTCTAATTGAAAGTATAACCTATGAAAGGTATGATCGAACTTGGTAAAAAGGGAAATTAAGCCTTAGGTATGTAGGGCCCTATAAGGTGGTTAGAAGAGTTAGAAAATTGGCATATGAATCGAAGTTACCTATGGAAATGAATTTCATTCATCTAGTCTTTCATGTGTCTATGTTGAGAAAGTTCATAGGTGATACAAACTCTATAGTTCCCTTGGAAGAAGTGAAAATTGAAGAGAACTTGAGTTATGAGGAAGTATTGGTTGAGATCTTAGACCAACAAGTGAAGAAGCTAAGAAATAAAGAGGTTGTATCCGTTAAAGTACTTTAGAGAAATCTACAAGTTGAGGGTGCGACATGGGTAAGAAGACATGATGGAGCGTTACCCATATCTATTCCACTTTATTCAAGCCTAAGGTATTAAATTATTCTTGTCCAAACCCCCATTCCCCCAAATTTCTTGCATTTTAGTTTTTGCATGATGCATACACTTATTTCTATGTTTATGGGCTATTTTGAGACATATTTTGAATATGGAATTTGAAAATTTCATAAAAGATGTTTAAAGTGCATTTTTGCATACATGCTGGGTTATTAGCGAATGATAAACTCCTTAGAATCTATGTTTAGTACATTCAAAGATGAATGTTCCCAAGGGGGAGATATTGTAATGTCCCCTATGTTGGGAGCCTGGGAAATGCGGAAAAGTTGGGTAAAAATCCTCAAGGATCAAAGCCAAGTTTATGGCCCATGGTTAAGACCATGAGTTATAGACCAAACTCGTGGATGATAGCCCCATGAGGTTGAGATTTTCCTAAATATAAAGTAGTCCATAAAGGGCACATATGGCCGTGGGAGGAACACAGCCTGTTGATGGAGTCGTTGGTGTGAGTTTCAACCATGAAGATAATTTGAAGTTTCTAGATGGAACACCATTATTAATAGGATGACTTATAGTTCCACACAGCCCGTGGTTAGCCTTCATGAATAGGGTCCAGAAAAGAGGAAATTTTTCTAAGTATGGAAGAGCTCAATAAGGCCATCCATGATTTATGGATTGATGTACGACTCGTGGATAGGGGTTTCATGGTTGGTGGTTGGTAGCCAGTTTCTAAAGATCAGAAAAGGAGAATAGGAAGATGAGAAATAAGGCTCGTTCTTTCATCCATGTCCTATAATTGGGGTCTCATGGATCAAATTCGGTAATTTTAATGAAGAGAAATTTTGTCCTTTCTGCTAATCCTAACTTTAAACTAAGTCATTTTTGTGACTCTTTAGGCTCCTATTTGACCTTAAAGCCCTAGATTTTTGTTCCTTTTTCATCATTCACTTTCTCACAAATCTTAAGGCATTCATCTGCTCCAAGGCAAGGCAAGGAAAGCTAGGTTTTCAACGGTCTCCTCCGTAATAGCAAATTCCTTCTTTATAGACTTCACCCAAGGTATGTGAATTGATTTCTGGGTCTGCCTTCACCCACAAAGTCCTACAATTCAAACTTTTGCATTTTCTTTAATTTTCTTAAATTCTACCATGCATGCTAATGATGATTTCATGATGTTTTATGTTATGAATTGTCTTTAATGTTATCATGTGATGTTTTACTAAGTATACTAAGTATTTTTATGTGCCTCGAGTTGATTGTGATGACCCCAATGATGTGGATTTTTGAATGAAAAGAGTGGGCTATTAATGCATGTTTTTGCATAATCATAATGCTCCCATGATCATACATGTTCCCTGTGGTTTATGAGTTTTTCCTAACTAATGACTTTGCCCACTAAGTTTGGAGTCCAAACTTGCATGTTACATGATAATATGAAGGGCACAAATAAAGATTTTAAGAAAATGATTTGTCAAGATATAAGCATGTCAATAATACCTTAAATGATGTTTATGATGGTCCCCAAGATGAAAGGAAAATTCTCACTTGGTGGTTCCTTAAATTTTGAGCTACTCTTGAGGTTTTTCCTTATGATTCTAAGTGACATAATTTGATCAAGTGTATGTTTAAAAATTTTATGGGATGACTGAGCACTAAATGAAGCATTAAGGTAGGGTTCAATTAGGAAACCTAGAAGCAACCCTTTGCCCCATTAACTATGTGCCACCATAGGATCACTTGTAGGCTAGGCTAGTGGATCCACATAGGCCAAATATGATATATAATGATGCATATTATGTGACAGAGTTCTACCGGCAAGTGATCTCCCCATGCCAATGTAAGGGGTCATGTTGGATTCCATATAGCTCACATGGTCTTATATATCAGTTACAGTCCATTCCCATAAAAGTATGATACCAATGTTTTCTTTTTTATCACATGTGATTCATTTATGTATTTCTTGTACTCATATCGAACGTAATTTCTTATGCGTGCTTAAGCTCCTATAAAGGTTATCCTTATCATTTAATACATCAAAGTCGTTTCTTATGAATGATGGTATTATAATTTCATAGAACATCACATGCTTAGTACATTTCAAAAGTATTAACGCATATTTGCCTATATGATTTCACCATGTAAGGATAAGTGCTCTTCCCCTAGATCATGGCTAGTTCTTCCAATGTTCCAAGACTAATTTTGTTGTGGTGAGCCCTTAGTTTGGGAATCCACCTATTCCCTTTCTTGCTAAGTATTTTGGACTTGATGTATATGTTGGTTTTTGGAGGCTTTTACTTTCTATGTTGTTCAAATTTGGAATCTTTTCTATTTGATGGAAACTAATCGTTTACCAATTTCCCTTCTCCATGGTCTAGTTGGTATGTTTATGGACGCTATGTAATTTTTCAGATATTTTTTTAATTTCAAATGATATCCCACAGACCTATAAGGACCCGAACTTTGTACAACTTCAATGGAGCTTGAAAATTCGATTCCGAGAAGTTTTGGATCAAGGTGACACTTCATGGAAGCCTTCATGGTCTGTGTGATGTTATATAAACTGGTGGAGCCTCCTTGAAGTGGCCTTTGGCCTTGTGTGGGGTGTGAGGGCTTTAATGTGGAGTTTGGGACCAAGACATACCATATTTGGACCCCACACGGTCTGTGTGAGGTCATATAGACCATGTGGTCGGCCGTATGTTAGCCTTGGGCTTGGGACTCCACAGTTTTGAGCGTAGGACAAGTGGTAAAACCCTTTCAAAAACCTTATGGTGCTTCATGCTCTGTGAGTCCCCCTGTATAGGTGCCAAAGTGGAAATTTTCTAAGTATTGGATCACCGTCTTGAAACTTCATCGTGAAGAATTTTTCTAAGTGAAGTAGTACGGAGGAGTATGGACCGTATAGCTTGGTACAACCCGTATAACCAACCGTATGGATGCCTACATTTGATTTTTTGAAGCATGGAATCTTCAAGCTCAAGATAAGTTCACTTTCAAGCCCTCAATTCAAGCTTATTTATGTTGTTTAGCGTCATCATGGGTCTCCTACATTAAGTTAAGTTCAAAGGAATTCAATTGGCTAAGCTTTTCACAAGAATCAATAGAAGGGACAACTTTAAATGGTCATATATCTTAGCACAAAATGAACTGGATGGCCCACGACCTATCAAATTGAATCTCTTTAAATTATCTTTCCAACGCATCTAGTTTCACCTCATTCCAAGTTCAAATCAAGACGTTATGCCCATTTTTGTAAAGCCCACCAATGTAGTATTTTATGAGATTTGGCTAAGTGTGGTCTCATAGGAAGGTTGTACGATCCGTGGGAACTTGTACGAACCGTGAGGCCTCCTCACGGGACCCCTAGCAAGGAATTTTATTTTGCTTCATTAATGGTTTTTTGTAATTGTGGTTTCTCCTAAGGGTCTTTTGTGATTTCCTATGCTATCTTATGACCTCCAAATGACCTAAACTCTATTCCTCTCATCAAATTCATTCCTACACGTAGAATTACATTCAAACTCTCTCTCTTGAGAACTCCCCTGAGGTGAACATTAAAGGATTGTCTTGAAGCTTAAGGAAAGGGGTCTCTTCTTCATCAAATTTCTTCTTGAATCTCTCTATTAGCTATGGTATATGGGATTGATTTTTGTCCCTTTCAACCAAGAGACCCAAACTCTTTTACACTATGTTTTCTGGAATTTTAGCTTGCTTTAAATATGGGTTTCTAATATTATGGTTTATTAAATTCAATTGATGTATGGGCTATGTTCTATTGTTGATTTTAAAGTGAATTAAGCCCTAATATGATAAAATGCATTGAAGCTATGAAGTAATGAAAGTACATGTCCCCTTTAAAGCTTGATTCGTGCATGGGTAATCTACATTATGATTTGAATGCAAATTTTACTTATGTTTTTACTTGAATTTCATAATGTATTATTGATTAAGTTTGAAACTCTATTACCCATGTTATTCTCATCTCGTCATGGCATATGCATACGTGACTATGGTTTTCATGAAGTTTATGAAGTGGTATAAGCCCATTTATATTTATGTATATGATTTTGATAAGATTATGGTTATGACAAGAATGTGATCACATAAATGTTTTAGATTATGGATCATTGAGCAATTATGGGTATTTACATCACAATGTTTAGGGAGCATCGATTGAGTTTTTCGGCGGGGTGGACTATCTCCAAGGGTCATACTCATTTCTCAAGAAGGTGCTCTAAAGGAGTTATTCTTATGCATGAAAAGTATCCATGAAGAATATTTGTGTCTTTTTAGCCTATTATGCATCATTATGAAGAATACGATTTGGCCATTAAGCCTAAGAATTCATGTAAACGAATTGAAAGTCTTATGCCTCTTTTACAAGCAAGTATATATATGTATTCTAGTGGGATGATGACCTAGCACCGATAGGACCTTGAGATTGAGGCTCATCCCATTTGGTGAGACATGACCCTCTAGAGATGAATCTCATTGTCCCATAACTATGCGCCTAACACAGGTATATGTTTATGCCCCAAGGGGAAGAAGGAGAAGAATGTTAAGGATCTACCTTTGGCAAGTAGGACACCTTTTTATCCTTTATGGGGTAGACGATGGAGTTTCAAGTTATAGCTCACTTGGTCTTATGTCTGTTACGGTCCTATCCTCATATATATAAAGTATTTTTGCATTCACGCATCATAAATCTCATGTCATATTGATATACTATTCTCTTGTTATATAATTCTTTCTATATATGTGCCCTTGCCATATAACATTGAATGCAGGTTTAATGAGTTCATGTGCATTGTGTGCCCACATACTTAGCACATTCAAACATACTAACGCATACTTTTGCCTACATAATCTAATCATGTAGAGATCGAGGACTACCTTCATACATCATACGACAGTTAGCTTGGATCTTGAGATTGCTTATTATGGTAAGTCCTATCTTCTGAGGACTAACCACCATTCATCTACCTATCATGGTCTTGTTTTTGTTATTTACTTGAAGGTGAGCGCGGGGTATGTCTTGGGCCCCATCCTATCTAATGACTAGAGGCATTGTTGGACATCTTGTAAACTCCTTTACGTTTATATGTTTAGTGTTGTATTTGGAGATTATGCTTTTGGATATGGCTACCTATTGGTTATCGTTATGTGGATCGGTTACGAGCTTTATGATATGGTTATATGTTATAATGTAAAAGATCTAAGTCTCGAACTACCCTATAGAGTGTGTCATGCTTACCTGCCCCTTAGTATTTATGTTCTACATGCTATGTGAATCCATGTTACCCCCTTTCCCTATGACATCCCCATAGCGTGGGTCCTATTTGTCCATCCCTTAGAACAATGTGTTTACTATTCGTTTATGCTTCTGAACCAATGATGTGGATACGAATACTATGAGACTTGTTTGGGGACTCTCGAATTCCCATTCACCATGTCTCTCCTAGACCCCTATTTATGGGTCATGACAAGCTTGGTAGTAGAACACTAGTCTTATAAATGGTCTTCAGAGTCCAACATGTCACATCAAGTAGATTCTTATTCATGATTGTGAAGCATGTCACATCTATGGGTAATTTTTAGGAAATGTTTTACTTTTTCATGATTCATATCATGCCATGGAGCGTGTCTTAAGGTTTCCTATCTCCATCCCTCCCTAAGGAATAAGGAGAGTTACTTTGGGCCCGTAGTGCACTCTAGGCAAGGAATATGTTGTGGTTGATCTTATAGATGAGGTCAAAGGGAGTTGGTGAAGAATTCTCATTGTTTGACAAGCTTGCTCCTTCCGGTATTCGAGGTTTTCTCGGATTAAGTGGTTATTATAGAAAGGTTGTTGAAGGTTTCTCATCTATTGCATCTCCATTGACCAAGTAGACTTAAAAGAAGCCCAAGTTTGTATGGTCGGATGAGTGTGAGAAGAGTTGTTAGACTTTGAAAGATCAACTTACATCGGCTCATGTTTTCACTTTACTAGATGGCTTAGATGGGTTGGTGGTGTATTGTGATGCTTCTCGGATTAAATTGGGTCGTGTACTTATGAAACATGGTATGATGATAGCTTATGCCTTAAGGCAATTGAGGAGGCATAAGCGTAATTATCTGACCCATGATCTTGAGATAACAGCAGTGGTGTTTCCCTTGAAGAATTGGAGAAATTATTTGTATGGGGTGCATGTTGATGTTTTCATCGACCATAGGAGTTTGCAATATGTTTTCACTCAAAGGGATCTTAACTTGAGACAAAAAGATACTGATGGAACTCCTTAAGGACTATGGCATGAGTGTACAATATCATCCCAGCAAGGCAAATGTTGTAGCCAATGTTCTTAGTAGGCTATATATGGGAAGTGTGGCTCTTGTTAATGAAAGGATGAAAGATTTGGCAAAAGATGTTCACCGCTTGGCTGGATTGGCTGTTACATTGGCCAACTCTAATGATGGTGGTATTTATGTTCAGAATGGGGCCGAATCTTCTGTGGTTATTGATGTTAAGGATAAGCAAGATCTAGATTCGTCATTGGTTGAGTTGAAGAAGTTGGTTGCCAAAAAGAAGATAGAGGTCTTCTCCCAAGAGGGAGATAGTATGCTTTGGTATCAAGATTGGTTATGTGTTCTGGATATGGATAGTTTTAGGAGGGTGATAATGAGTGAAGCCCATAACTCTCATTACTCTATTCACCCAGGATCTGCTAAGATGTATCGAGATTTGAGGTTGGTGGCATGGTATGAAGAAGGATATAGCCAAGTTTATATCTAAATGTCCTAATTGTCAACAACTGAAGGTAGAACACTAAAAGCCCGGTGGTTTGACTCAAGATATTGAAATTTCTACGTAGAAGTAGGAAGAGGTGAACATGGATTTTATGGTTGGTTTGCCTCGGACCCGAAAGCAATTTGATTCAATTTGAGTTATTGTTGACCGGATGACTAAATCGGCTCACTTCTTATCGGTTAAAACTATTTTCAATGTTGAATACAATACCAAGTTATGTATTTGGGAGTTGGGTGGACTGGATGGTGTGCCTACTTTCATTATGTTAGATGGTGGTACCCAACTTACTTCTCACTCTTGGAAATTAACTCAAAAAATAGTTTGGCACTAAGGTGAAGTTAAGTACCGATTTTCATCCTCAATTTGTTAGACAAGCCGAGAGGACAATTCAAACTTTAGAGGACATGGTAGGGAATTGTGTATTAGAATTCAAAGGAAATTGGGGTGATCATCTACCACTCATCGAGTTTGCTTATAATAATAGCTTTCATGTTAGCATTGGTATGCCACCATTTGAGGCTTCGTATGGTAGGAGATGTGGTTCTCCGGTGGGGTGGTTTGAGTTGGGAGAGATGGCTTTGATTGGCCCGAATTTGGTGTTGGAAGCTATGGAAAAGGTGAAGTTGATTAGGGAGAGGTTGAAGACGGCCCAAAGTCGCCAAAAGTCCTATTCAGATGTTAGGAAGAGGGATCTTGAGTTTCATGTTGGTGATTGGGTGTATGTGAAAGTCTCAACTATGAAGGGTGTAATACATTTGGAAAGAAGGACAAGTTGAGTCCTCGGTATATAGGTCTTTATGAGATTGTTAAGCGGATTGAGAATGTAGCTTATAGGTTGGATTCGCCTATGGATTTGAGTTCTATTCACCTGGTATTCCATGTGTCTATGTTGAGGAAGTTGGTTGTTGATCTTAGTGCTATTGTGTCTTTGGAAGGTGTTGAGGTTGAGGAGAATTTGTCTTATGAGGAAATTCTGGTCGAGATTTTGGATAGACAACTAAAGCGGCTTGATAACAAGGATGTGGCTTCGGTTAAGGTACTTTGGAGAAATTAACATATGGAGAGTGCTACACGGGAAGCAGAGTTGGACATGATGCAATGATACCCCCATCGTTTCCAATCTACCAAGCCTAAGTATTAGGCTCCTCCTTCTCTAAGTGGTCCTAATTCTTTCACTCTTGAGTTTCATGACATGACATGCATACATGTGCACGAAAATAAATTTTAAGATGTTTTAAATGATTTAAAAATGTTTTAATGACCTTATGATTTTGAAATATGCATTGTATCTTGTGTTGAATGTTTCATGATCTATGTCAAGCCTTGTTCTAGCACATTCAAGGATGAATGTTCCCAAGGGAGAGATGATGTAAGGACCCAAACTTTGTACGACTTCAATGGAGCTTGAAAATTTGGTTCTGTAAAGTGTTGGACCAAGGTGACACTTCATGGAAGTCTTCACGGTCTGTGTGGTGCTATACGAACCATTTGGAGCCTCCTTGACATGGCCCTTCGTCTTATGTCAGGTGTGAGGGTGTTAATGTGTAGTTTGGAACCAAGGTATACCACACTTGGACCCCACATGGTCCATGTGAGGTCATACGGACCATGTGGTGGATTGTATGGTAGCCTTGGGCTTGAGACTGCATAGGTTTGAGCTAAAGGCAAGTGGTACAACCCCTCTCACGGACCGTATGGTACTTCATGCTGCGTAAGGTCCCTCGTATAGGTGTCGGAGTGGAAATTTTCAAGGTATTGGGTCACTGTATCAGAACTTCATCGTGATGAATTTCCGAAAGAAAAATACTCAGTGAAAGAAAAAAAAGGCTCCTCCGAAGGTAAGGGGGACTCACCATCTCTAGAATCGCGATCTAAACTTCAACGGTGTGTTTGCTGAAGTCCTATAATGCCTGCCTCTGAATCATAAAATGATGCATGCCTAAATGGGCGTCAGTACATGGGATATATTGGGATGTAAGAATGGCCAAAGTAAACACACAAGGCTCGACACAACTCAGTAAACTCGACTCAGAACTTAACTCCTCATCTTATAACTCAACTCAAAAAAATGATGCAAGTTTAAAGTTTGAAATTATGCTTTAGAATTAGACTCAACGTTTAATGCAACTTAGTTCAAAAATCATGATATGCTCCACTCAAGTGTTGCTTGGAAGTTTCTCTAACCGACATAATTCTCCACCTCACCATGAGCTTTGGTGATGTACAACAAAAAGACGTTGTTGCTACGCCCCCCCTAAACTTGCCACGGTAGAGGATGTCAACCTCTCCTCTCTTTCGGATCCAAAGAGAATGTCCATCTATTGGGACGTGAGCCACCAGAGTTAACTACACAACTATCATACGCGGGCAATGTAGTTCTAGGGTGCTCCTCAATCACCCAACTCGGTGCTCAATAATCCTTCCAAGACTAGCTAAAAACGTGCTCATGAAAATTTACTCAAGCTCAACTCTTTGACTCATCTCAATCAAGTCAACTCAGTTCTCAATAGCTCAACTCAATTTCTCAACAACTCAATAACTTAGGACCACCATTCATGAAATACAACTCAAGACTCAAACTAACTCCATGCAAGACTCCAACTCATACGGTCAGTTAAATTACGTAGAAATGATACTTAGCACAAATGGCATAGTAAATGCTCATCTCATGCATATATAAGAACATGTACTCCATATCCTCAACTTACTCGAGCTCATCAAAACACACCTCATCTAATTAAAATATTTTCCTCGAAATATGACCCTTTGGACTCAATAAAATATGTATAGAATATTAGTTCAAATCACGTTTTCATCAATGCATAGAAAAGTCATCATCTTTATTCTCAATATGCAAAACTTTGATTTTTAAAATAATACTTTTCTTTAATACTTGAAAACCTATCAATATTTCTTTTCATAACAATAACAATGCAACTTATCAATTTGCTCATGTACATCTATGAAGACTCAAACAAATGAAAGAACTTAAAACTCGATATCACAAGATTTATATTATTCGATTATTACTCATGAAACTTAACTCAAGTAGACAAAGGGCATGTGGATGGAACTCAATCCAACGCTTTAGGTAGCCTTACATACCTAGATTGAAGCTTTGGACAAATAACCTTAAGAACTCTCTTCGAACTCTTCAATTTTACGCTCTTCTTCTCTCCTCTTTAACCCTAGTCTTTTTCAAGGACTTAGAATAGGGTTTAAAACCTTTTTTACGCTCAAAACGACCCATTTTAGTCATATGTTAAGTCTAGGAGGGGCTTGAAAAGGTCTGGAATGCCCCTCACAAAATTTTTAAAAAGTCCATCTTAGGACATGGGGTTCGCGACGCGGACCGTGTAAATTTTTAAGTTTTTTCGTCAAAAATTCTAGGAACGAGCTTTCTAATCCCGTTGAAAATTTTTGGAATAAAACCAACTGTTGGTCCACCGCAGGTGTGCATCGCACACCTGTCGCACACCCTCACTGCTTTGCGTTTTCGCATCAAAAAATTATCTTTTGATCTGATTGCTCTAAAAAAATCAACGAAGACCATTTTCCCACTATAATTTTCATGTCGATCGCAACTCCATCCTCGGATTTGCCATCGGAGCATGGGAAGACATGTTATTGCACATCTCTCTTCTAGGATATTTTAGTAATTTTGTCGGGTATTACATTATCTCCCTGTTGGAATCATTCTTCCTCGAATGATAAGTAGAGGTAGACATCAAGGCACGTATATCTCAAGACTCATCTCAATACTCACTCAATAACTCGAACTATCGACTCTTCATCAACCTCAACAAACTCTATTAAGACTCAGGAATAGACACATTAACTCAGAACAGACAAACCAGTTTCAAATAAATGACTGAGATATTATTTTCAACATTGTCACCATCAGGAATGAATGGAACGTCAAAACTCAATCAATTTGAATCGTTTAAACTCCTCTTCAATCAGTTACTAGAACTCAAGGATAAAGTCACCGATTCTAATCGAGAATGGACCGTTGTGGTATACAAGACTCTGTGGAAACTCTCAAGCTCAACTACCCACCTCATTTATGCTCCTTTCCATAGCACTCTACTCCATCAATGCAAGCTCTTATTCAAATCTCCACCTAATCACCTCCACCTCTTCCATTCAAGCCTACTTCTGAGCCTCAAGGTGTTATCCCTACGATGATGGTAATCGTACAAAGTTAATCCTCACTACTTGGATTCGTACTTGCACAAGGCTTTTAATAAAAGATCACTAGTCCTCTTCATTACTGTAATACCCTTACTCGAAACCCTTATTACAAAGTCTTCAATAGTCTATCATCAATACTTGCATAATAACAACCACGTATTCAAGCCTATCACTCTAACCACTTTAATTATGTCTTAAAATTTTTCAAGCCTACTTGTCACTTCTACATCCACCATTCAATGATTACTCACTCAAAGACACCACAGTATATTCTTACCTATCTATTGCACATCATAGGGTCTTATCTCTCTCCTCCTTCCTCTCTCTACCCCTACATGAATACAATTCCAACACCAATATCACAATAAGGATACATTCTCTTCTCCTCATGTACCTTCACTCTCAGTTTACTACCATCAGCATCATAATATGGACCTGGAAGAACTCAGCATTTCCCCCTTTGGCAAAACCCTACTACTACCCCACATGCAAAATAAGCAAGAATACCATCAAGAACTAAAATACTTAGATATTCAAATACTCATCTCAAGAACATACTTGGAACTCAATATCTACAATTTACACTTTATTCCAACATCATTTTTAGGCACAAATATCATCACTCCTTTACTATCATCTACACTCCTAGCAAGACTGTGAAGCCGAATCTCTCAAAGGGCTTGGAACAAAGATCATTAGCACGATTCAATCGAGAAATTTTATCAGAGGACCTTCATAATGAAGTACAATCTCTCTCATCTATCGAGACTCATTCTGGGTTCACAAAACTATACACAGTGTAAAACTCAGGTTACATCTCATTCAACATAGGACTAGAAACTCTTAGATCCATGGAGTAAGATCAAGATTACTGTATAAATTCATCGTTTTTCATCCTCAAAAATCAACATGAACGGGAATCAACATGATGTGCACAGGACTAGGCCATAGGCACAGTAGTCATACACTAGAAGGGAATAGAGTATCAGCTCAACTAGAGGATAAAGATCAAATGAGATGGAAAAGAATTAAAATCTCATTTTGATCAGCCCATCATTGTCGAAGACTCAAGATCTACCCTGGTTTACAACCTCGTCATCTCCCCCTTAGCTCTCAAGGTCTTCTCTCTAAATTTGTGAATCAACTTCCTCCACTAGGCTATAAGCATATGCCTCCACATGGTCAAGGAACCACTATCCACAAGAATATCCTAAACTCTTCTGTTATGCGATAGTTGCATACATGTAATTAGCCACTCAAACTCTTTCAACGATATAACTCGTAGCTCTTTCCTATCTTTATTACAATCTCTATATATTTGTTGTTCTTATGGCGTACATAACAACTTCCCGCAACACTTACAATCTAACCTCTTCTTTTGCTTACTAACGCCTCAATTTCTGTGCTCCCATAAATTTAATTGTATAAGAATTAGTCTATCATGGAAAACTCATCATCATCTATCGATAAGCCCAAAAAATAACTTAGCTACTCATGAAGATAAGAAATGCTTACATTAACCTACTCCTTATTAACAACTCAAAATACTGTCCAGATTCTTATAGCAGTCATAACTTAGAGCTTCACACATCATTACACAATCATGGATACATATCTCAAGCTTCATCTTATCTATTGAGTTATCTTTGTCTTACTCATCTTACATAAGGGGCACTTGTACCCTGCCCATAGTATCACTTCCTCACAAATCAACATCTTCATCTCGAAGATACACTATGGCAAGCCTCTTAGAGCAAATCCCCAACTAAGACTATCACTTTGACAATGTTATCTCCTCTTTAGCACTACTCCTCAAAATTCAATCTTAGGGTCTAGCACTAACATGTGAATCTATCACACACCTCTCTAATACCAACTTACAACTACTAGGCAAAAATTTGGGGAACATATGCCCACTGAAATCTCATAGCAAGTATTCAGTCACTACATTCCCTTCCTCGCAACTCAGTGCCACTCGCCTATTCAATCATATCTTCTTATCTGACTAAGTTCATAACTCAATGAGTCTCATGAACTCTCACTTCAAAATCATAAGCGTAATTTAGATCTATCACATTGAAAACACTATTTTCCCCTATTCAACATCTACACTTCACCCTCAAGAGTATGAATACTACAACACATCAACATAAACTTCCTTCTAGTTTGAGCACGCTCTATCACATTCTAACAATAACGCTTCCTCCAAACATTATCATAAAAATCATAGGGCACTTATGACTCTTTCATCAAACTTATGGAAATCAACTTATCACCTCATTACTTACCTAATAGACACGTAATCTAACTACAAGCCTCAGTAAGCCATCATTCTTGCTATCTCATCCTTTTCTTTCCATCGTCATCCTCCTAACTCTGGGATGATTTGATCCTACTTAGGAAAAAAATATATAAGACCTCATATCTCACTCTTAGGTGGTGACATCAAACTCTTTAGAGACATAAGTTCCTCTCTCATGGGTAATGTTGGAAGAAAGTGTTGAAAAGAGGGTCTAGGCACATCTAGAGCTAACTCAAATGCATGATTAATATGAGTACTAGTGCACTCTTTCTAGTCAATCAATTTAGTTTAACTAGTTAGCTCCTCTCAAGCCTAATGCAGTCTCTATACTATTCTGATTACTTTATCACCAAGGAACTCATCGATGAGAATTTGAACATTTTGGTCTCTATTACCTCGTAGGTTAGACATAATCGGGAGGTTTAGAGCAACGCACGAATCATCATAGGTTTCTTAGAGAATAGCTCTACTGCACGATTCGGAATCTGAAAGAAGGAAAACTTTTCCTAAATGTCAATAGTCTCTCATTTATAAAAGTGGGACCCTCACAACCATAAATAAGATCCCATAGACACGATTTCACAGACACCCTAGGACACTTGAACTCTGTGCTCTAATACCAAGTTTGTCACACCCTGGGAGGGTACCCTTGGCGTGGCCGGCACTCAGAGACTATTGCTAGTCCCCGAGTGAACCATTTGGCCTCATCTTCACATCATACTCGATAGTGGAAGAAAACTTCTCAAAGAAAAGATTGTAAAGTAATTAAATAACCTAGTCTTTATATAAAAAGAAATTTTCAATAAAACAAAAGTTGGAAAAGCAACAATAATCAACATCCTCTACTCAATGTCTATGAAGCCCCTACCTCTAACATCTAGATGGTACCATGACAGGCCATGGCTACCCAACTCAAGGAAAATAAAATACTCAGTGAAAGAAAAAAAAAGCTCCTCCGAAGGTAAGGAACGCCCACCATCTCTGAAATCATGAGTCTTAACTTCAATGGTGCATCTGTTGAAGTCCTCTAATACCTGCCTCTAGATCATGAAACATTGCAAGCCCAAATAGGCGTCAGTACATGGAATATACTAGTATGTAAGAATGGCTAAAGTAAACACACAAGGCTTGACACAACTCAGTAAACTCGACTCAAAACTTAACTCTTCATCTCATAACTCAACTCAAATAAATGATTCAAGTTTAAAGTTTAAAATTATACTTTAGAATTAGAATCAATGCTTAATGCAACTTCGTTCGAAAATCATGATATGCTCAACTCAAGTGTTGCTTGAAAAATTCTCTAATTGACATAACTCTCCACCCCACCATGAACTTTGGTGATGTACAATGAAAAGACATTGTTGTCATGCTCGCCCTAAACTTGCCAAGATAAAGGACATCAACCTTTACTCTCTCTTGGATCCAAAGAAAATGTCCATCTATAGGGACGTGAGCCACCAGAGTTAACTGCACGACTATCATACGCGAGCAATGTAGTTCTGGGTACTCCTCAATCACCCAACTCGGTGCTCAATACTCCTTCCAAAACTAAAACGTGCTCATGAAAATTAACTCAAGCTCAACTCTTTCACTCATCTCAATCAAGTCAACTAAGTTCTCAATAGCTCAACTCAATTTCTCAATAACTCAATAACTTAGGACCACCATTCATGAAATACAACTCAAGACTCAGACTAACTCCATGCAAGACTCCAACTTATACGATCAGCTAAATCACGTAGAAATCATACTTAGCACATATGGCATAGTAAATGCTCATCTAATGCATATACAAGAACATGTACTCCTCATCCTCAACTTACCCAAGCTCATCAAAACACACCCATCTTATTAAAATATTTTTCCTCGAAATATGACTCTTAGGACTCAATAAAATACATATAGAATATTAGTTCAAATCACTTTTTCATCAACGCATAGAAAAATGATCATCGTTATTCTCAATATGCAAAAGTTTGATTTTTAAAATAATACTTTTCTTTAATACTTGAAAATCAATCAATATTTCTACTTCATGATTATAACAATGCAACTCATCAATTTGCTCATGTACATCCATGAAAACTCAAACAAGTGCAAGAACTTAGAACTCGAGATCACAAGATTTACATTATTCGATTATTACTCATGAAACTTAACTCAAGTAGACGAAGGGGCGCGTGGATGGAACTCAATCCAATGCTTTAGGTAGCCATAGGTAGCCATACATACCTGGATTGAAGCTTTGGACAATCAACCTCAAGAACTCTCCTTGAACTCCTCAATTTTACGCTCATCTCCTCTCCTTTTTAGCCCTACTCTTTTTAAGGACATAGAAAGGACTTAGAATGGCATTTGAAACTCTTTTTACGCTTAAAACGGTCCATATTTGTCATATATTAACTTTAGGTGGGGTTTAAAAGGTCTTGAATGCCCCTCACAAAATTCAAAAAATCCATCTGGGGACATGGGGTCTGTGATGTAGACAGTGTAAATTTTTGGGTTTTTTCACCAAAAATTCTCTGAACGAGCTTTCTTATCCCGTAGAAAATTTTGGAATAAAACCAAGTGTTGGTCCACGGCAAGTGCGCATCACACACCTATGCGCACCATCACTAGTTCACATTTTCACATCAAAAAAATTATCTTTTGATCTGGTTGCTCTAAAAATCAACCGAGACCATTTTCCCCCTTAATTTTTCATGTTGATCGAAAATCTGGTCTCGGATTTTCCATCGAAGCATGAAAATACGTATTATGCGCATATCTCTCTTCTAGGGTATTTTGTTAATTTTGTCGAGGTTACACAATTAGCTTGAATTTCTATTATGTTTGTAACTTTGTATACTCCCATATGTGATCTCTTCTCTATTTCTATTTTTAAGTTGGATCATTTGACTTAATGAAGTGTAATAGTATACTAACTACTCAAATATTAGTTTGTTTTTATTTTCACAAATATGATTGGGGCTATTATAGCATGTTCTTATGTGAACACTCAAAGCTTATTCTGTCTGGCTCAAATTCTAAAAGAATTATTTGTTCAGTCACTTTCAGTTCATCAACAAAGAAACACAATTTCTTCATAAGCTTTCACTTTTCTCTTTGATTATTCATTAAAGTTGCAAATTTAATTTTTTTTCTCTCAATTTTTTCTAATCTTCTCCTGGTTCTGTTCATATTTTTTTAACTTTAGGGGTTGAATTCATCTCTATTATTGCCATTCTTCTGCATTAACTCTCTCTTTGATGTTTTGCCACATTCATTTTCTTCTTTGAATTGTCATCACTGTTTGTTCTCAAGAAAGAGAAATTGAAGAATGCATAAAAAATTAATAGTTTCTTCAGGCCACTTTTTTTATGCCCAAAAGTGTAGATTTATCTAAATTTTTACAATGATGAATTCGATTATAATAGGGTATGACAAGATGTTCTGACTACATATTAGGGAAGACATTTAAATTCATATGGATATAAGGTAAATTATTTCTTCTTCGCTTTCCTTCATTAAGTTACTTTTTCATCTTCTTCTCATTGTATACATGTCCTTGTGTATGCTTTTTTTAATGATTGTCAACATCTTAAGTCAATAATGTTGTAAAGAATTATATTGAAGCTCGTGATATTGTCTTCTACTTAACTAAAAACTTAAATTTTTGTTTGTTTGTGTTTATGATTGTCAATATCTTATATTGTGTCAGATCATTGTGAAGCTCCAAAATTGATGTAATTGCTATTTGTAGGAAAAATAAGACTTCCAATATACTATAAAAATAAGTATATTTTCTTAAAAAGGTGAAGGTTTGTTTTCATCCTTTACCTTTTATATTTTTTATAGCTTAATGGTCAATTTCTATTCGATGGAGGAAGAGTGTGAAAGAAAGTGATGTGAAAATCAAAGTTTCTTTGGTATTAAAGTCAATAATATTGTAAAATGCAGTATTTATATTGGGGCTCATGATATTATCTTCTATTTAATATTAGATGATGGTTCAGTGAATTTATAAGATTTTTTAAATATGTAATTTTTTATTGTTAGACATATATGTATTTTTATTTAGGTATTTGTAAATTCAATCAAGTATATGCAGTTAATTGGGTCTAAGGCTGGTATCAGATATGGGATGAATAAGCAAAATAGAAAAAATGAATAAGTTGATGAAGTTTATTTATTGCTTATATCAATTTTTATGTTTAGAATTTTGTGAGAAAGTCGAAGATTGATCCCAATGGTTTTGTCACGACCCAAACCTAGGGCCTTGTCAGAATACGGAGAATGAGGAACCTGAAGGCACCTCACTCAAACCTCTTAGCATACATACATCAAGAATTTACTCGAAATTAAACATGAATAAAAGTGGAATTTAAATGGGAAGCAGGGCTAAGGGAGAATCAACATAATTTCCATAATGGTAATTTCCAACATAGACTCTTTAACACTTTGTCCAACAATACCTCTAACATAGACTTGGGGGGGGGGGGGGGGGTGGGGGGGCTAAAAATTTGTACAAAGCTCACCCTCAAGTCAAATGTAGAAAAACAAATACTACTAGATAATCAAAATGTCTTAATACATCAATATTGAAAGAGACTAGGATATTATCCTCGAACTAGAGGACTCACCAATGTAAATCCTCAACGATCCAAAGCTAGACATGTACAAGATAAGCGTGGAACCATACATGGTTAAATCATTTAGGCAAGATTATTTGTTAGTATTTTAAATGTACTAAGTATGTAAGTATGCAATATATGCCATAGGAACAATGATGTAATGGTTCATGCTAAGACTCATGCCAAATCAACCATTTTAAAAAGAGCAATATTAAGTCATAAAGCGAGACAAATACCATTTAAAACATCATAACGCAACTTTCGAAGAACTTAGTAGCATGCATGGATGAACATAACCATCGTAAGGAAACCATATAAATTTGTAAAATACATGAGCTATAGATATTTAAATCATATACCATAGAATGAACTATCTTTGGACTTAATAAGAAGGGACTATCATAAGGAAAAACCTTGAGAACATGAGGAGGACATGAATATATGAGAGAGTTACTGTTAATCGACACAAATCATGTGAGTTATAATATGGAGTCCCTATGTTGCCCCTACACCGGACATAAAGGGAAACCTACTTGCAAAGTTAGACTCCATTATGTCTAAGTGGATCCACTAAGCTAAATGATGGTCAGCCTCTTGTAACGACCCGACCTAGGTTCCTAGTCATCACACGGTGAATGAGAAATTGGAAGGCACCTCACCCAAGCCATCTCAATAATCTTAAGCATCCATAGGCATTTGATAGAAATATTTGCGAAAAAATAAGGGGAAGGGACTATGGGCCAATTTAAGCAATGAAGAAATATTAAAAAGTAGTAAAAATGACTAACATCAATTGTCCATAAGCATACTAACTATTACATTGATGGATGGGACTGGTAACAGTGGGTCTCCATCAAATTGAAAAGAATCCATAATTGTATAACATAGAAAGTAAATGCCTCAAAAGTTCTAAAAATACATTGTCTCAAAAGTATATACAAGATAGAGTGAAAAATATGGTAGAGTCCCGAACTAAGGGCTTACCACAAAAAATAATACTAGTCTTGAATGTTGAATACTAGCCACGAGACGGTGGAGGAGTGTTTGTCCCTACATGATTAAATCATGCAGGTAAAATTTGTTAGTATGTTGGAATGTACTAAGTCTGTGAGATGCAATGCATGCACGAAATCGTAATACCATCATTCATAAATATAACATATAAGTATGTAAGAGATAAAAGGTACATAGAGTGAGCTTAAACATGCACAAGGAATATGGCTCAATATGAACAAGAGTCAATGCATGAGAAATAACATGTAATGAAAACATAGCATGAAATCATAAACTTATGGAAGTATACCTTAATCTACATTAAGACCATGTGAGTTATTACATGGAATGCAACATAACCCCTTATGTTGGCACAGGGAGACCACTTGCCGGGTGGAACTCCGTCAACTTTGCATGCATCATAATAACATAAATGGCCTACGTGGATCCATTAGTCTAGCTTACAAGGGCTCCTATGGTGGCACATAGTTAAGGAAACTGAGATTTAACTTTAATGGGTCATGCCTCAACTAACGAGATGATACCCAATCTCAAGTCCACTTGGTGCTAAGTTATCCCATGGAATCTTTTAAATGCAACTTAGAATCATAAGTGAAAATCATAGGAGTAGCTCGAGCATTAGGAACCACCAAGTGAGAATTGTCCTTTCATCTTGGACACCCTTTTAAAACATCTTTTAGGACAATTATCAATATGCTTATATCTTTGACAAACTTAACTTTAATGCCCAAAATCATATCCATAAATTTTATAAATCTTTAATGAAAAACTAGGTGGGCTAGGATTTTCAAACGGAACAATCATAAATCGCAAAAGTGATAAAGAAATTTCTCTTTTTAAGGATAATAAAAAGCGTCGATCCTTTATCAACATTGAAATCCATCATGGGGTCATCATCAATAGTTCAAACATGCATATATACTTAATAAAATAGTTGTAAGATACCATTAATGGCATTTAATAAAATAAATATCATGAAATCATCATAAGCATGCATATTAAGGAACTTAAGGAAAGGGTAAAATACTTAAAAAGGAACTTTATGGATGGAAGGGTACCATAAATCAACTCACATACCTTGGCGAAACTTGGGAGAAATGAATTTGAAGCTTTTAATAAGAAATCTTGGAACCCTAGCCTTTGCCCTAGCTTGTTCTTGAGAGCCTTTGCCTTAGAGAATTTTAGGAGTTGAAAGAATGAAGGAAAAAGTAGGGTTTTAGGTCTTTAAGGCTGGAATAGGGTCCCTTTTCGATAAAAAAATGACATAGTTTGGGAATAAGAATGACAAAAATAACAAAACATCCCTCATTTAAACTGTCAAATTCAACATACAAAACCCCGCTTACGGGTCGTAAGTCAATCACGGGCCATAGGTCCCTCTCATCAGGTAACACACCTAAAATTCTTGAAAATTGACTTTGCTAGACCCAAAACCACGAACACTTGTTACAGGTCGTGTAACCACCTACAGGTCGTGGTTGAGCTCGTAGAGTCATTTTTTATTTTCTTGGCCTCATTCTATGAGACTACTTACGGGTTGTATCCTATTTTATGGGCCATCTGATAACACATAGGTCACCTTCCAGCAAACTTCAAATTTCCTGCATATATGATAGTCTCACTCACAACCCTACCTACGAGCCATAATGTCATGCCCCAAGAAGGTACCCTAGACGTGGTCGGCACCCAGAGACTATTGCTAGTCCCCAAGTGAATCACTTGGTCTCATCACATTCATTCAAACAAAAACTCTACCAATCAGCGGAAGAAAAACAGGAAGTAAATAGGCACATCTCATCTAGTCTCAAAATAATATTATAAATAAAGGCTAGTGGGAAGAAACTAGCTCAACAAGTCTCAATATCAACATTCGACTCTAGTCTATGAAGCCTCTATCACTATCATATGGTGTCCAATAACAGACCCATGGCTACCTCAAAATAAAGTAAAGCTAACTCAAAAGTCTAACTCTAGTAAGCAAGATGAAATAAATGTAATGAATCCTCCGACGTAAAGGAGTTTCACCAATCGGCTTAACTGCTTAGATCCTCAATGATGCGATTGTTAACGATCTCTAATCCCTGTATCTGCATCATGAAATGATGCAACATTGAGTGGCATCAGTAATTGGAATGTACGGTATGTAAATATCTCAATGAAACAGAAACAGGTAGAATAATATGGAATAATATCAACTCAGAATAATAATCAATCAAAATGTCAATTGTCTATATAAAGCAAGAAAAAGGAGTAGACAAGTGACCCATCAACCAATAAACCTCATCAATCAAGTCAGACTCAACTCATCTTATCTCATCTCGTCACCGACTCAGAGTACTCAATGTGGAAACTTTCTGAGAGTTCTCTTATCCGACAACAATCACTTATAAGCCACTGATTGTATAAAAAGTTATCGTTGTTTCCACAGTTGTTCCGTACTTTCTAGGTAGAGAACGAATCGAAACCATAATGGATGATCCAAAATGGAGATGGCAATCTACAAGTCCTCTATTGTTTCAGGGACTCTCTCAAGAGGGAACCACAATGTAATGTGATGGTTCTAATCCTCACCTATGCTTGGCAATGTAGTTAATGAGTGTGAGTTGGTTCAACTCTTACTCTTTCGGTGCTTGATACTCTTCCCAAGACTCAATTCTTATAAGAGAATCCATCTCAATCACAGTATCTTAATCAAATCATCTCAATCAGCCTCGTGGAGGCACCATCATTCAATCAATCTCATAGGGACTCTAATCATCTCATCAATCAATATCTCAATCAATAGCTCAAGGCTTAGAACAATTATTAGGGAACAATCGAATAGACAATTCAAGGGAGTTCATTTATGGAGACTCACAAGACCATCAAATTCTGTCAATTCTCATCATTCTCACATCACAATCACAATCACAATCGACATTCTCAAATCAAGGCTCTAGACTCAATCCCTATATTCATTCATGTATGCTTTCAAAAATATTCATGTAGGGTTATACAATATCTCATGAAAAGTGTTTAGTTCAAGAAAACAAGTTTCTGATGATCATCAGCATAGGAAAATACATGTAATTGATATAATTTTCAAGAAAAACCATCAAGAATCATGTATGTAGACTCTTTAGACTTTCAGCTCTTCTATGACCATCTATGGGACACATGAGAGAACAATTTCATTATTTTAGTTTAGCCTTATATACCTGGTGTGAAGCTTTTGGACAATCAATCTTCAAAAACTCTCCTAGACTCCTCAATTTTTTACACTCCTTTTCTCTTCTCTTTAACCGTAGTCTTTTTCAAGGACTTAGAATAGGGTTTAAAACCTTTTTTACACTTAAAAAGGCCCATTTTTATCATGGTTGGGCCTAGGAAGGGTTTGGAAAGGTCTAGAATGCCCCTCACGAAATTCAAAAAAAAAGATCCATTTTAGAACATAGGGTCCATGATGCGGACAGTGTCAATTTTTGGTGTTTTCACTGAATATTCTTTGAACGAGCTTTCCAATCCCGTTGAAAATTTTTAAAACAAAATTAAATGTTGGTCTGCGGCAAGTGCGTCTCGCACACCTTTCGCGCACCCTCACTAGTTCATGTTTTCGAATCAAAAAATTATCTTTTGATCTGGTTGCTCTAAATATCAATCGAGAATACTTTTTCACTTAATTTTTCATGCTAATCGCAAATTTAGCCTCGGATTTGCCATTGGAGCATCGAAAGATGTGTTATGCGCACATCTCTGCTCTAGGGGTATTTTGATAATTTTATCAAGTGTTACATTATCTCCCCTTTGGGATCATTCTTCCTCGAAGGATGAGTAAAAGTGGATATAAAGACATGAATAGACTCAAGACTCATCTCAATACTCATATCAACCAATCAAACTCTCGAGTCCTCATCAACTTCAACAAACTTCACTCAGACTCCGGAATAGATACATCAACTCGGATAAACAATTCGATCCAGAACAAGAGTAGAGATATTTTCTTAACATCCTCACCATCATGCATGAATGGAACATTGAAACTCAATCAATTCGAATTTCTTAAACACTTCGTCAATCAGTTGTTTGAACTCAAAAAGGAAGTCATCAACTAAAATCGAGAAAGGGGACTATCGTGATATACAAGACTCTGCGGGCATTCTCAAGCTCAAATATCCACCTCAATTATGCTCCCTTTCATGGAAGTTCACTCCATCAACTTAAACTTGTAGTTCCTATTCAACTCCCTACCCATCCACATCCTCTTATTTCATTCAAGCCTAATTCTAAGCCCCAAAATGCTATTCCTAATATGATCATATTCGTACAACACTAATTGCTCAATACTCAAGCTCTATACTCTCAAAAGGACTTTCCTTAAAAGATCACTAGTCCTCTTCACTACCCCACTATCCTTACTTAAAACCTTCGTCATAAAGTCGTCAACAGTCTATCATCAATACTCGCATATAACAACCACGATTCAAGCTTATCATTCTCTTCAACTGTATCTAAGAAATTTCAAGTCTACTAAGCACTTCTACCTTCGCAATTCAATGAGCTCCCACTCAAAGACACTCCAACATACTCTTACCTATTTGTTGCATATCATAATGTCTCATCTCTCCCCTCATCCCTATCTCTATCTCTCCATGACACAAGCAAAACACCAATGTCATAATAAGGTTACATTCACTCCTCCTCATCTAACCTCATTCTTCGTCTACTACTATCAACATCACTAATTGGGCCTAGAGGAACTTGTCATCTCCCCCTTTGGCCAAACCCCAACTACTACCTCTTCATGCCTAATAAGCATGATTCTACCTCTAAAACTTGATACTCTACATCCTACTATTAACAATGGTATAACGTACCGAAGGTCGGGGCAGGCATAAGATGACATCAGAATGAGGAACCCTCACTCCCTCTCATCAACCATCACTTCTCCATTCTCATCAACATTTTTATCAAGACGGGGAAGACTAGATCACTTAAAGAACTTGGAACGAAGATCATTAGCATGATTCAATTGATAAATCTTACTTGAGAATGTTCGTAATGAAGTACAATCTCTCTCGTCTATCTAAACTCATTCTGGGTTCACAAAACTATCCACAGTATAAGATTCAAGTCACCTCTCATTTTAACATAGGCGTCGAAACTCTTAAATCCATGGGGTAAGATCAAAATTAATGAATGAATTCATCTTTGTCTATCCTCACAATTTAACATGAATAACAATTAACAAGTGGTATATGTGGCTAGGCCACGGGCATGGTAGTCGTATACCAAACGGGAATAGGGTACCATCCGCACTAAAGTATAGGGAATATCCGAGATGGCAAGGAATTGACGCCTCATCCAAATCAACCTATAACTAGTGAAAACTCAAGATCTACTTCGGTCCATCACATCATTATCTCCCCTTTAGCTCAAGGGTCATCTCTCAAGTTTTTCGAATCAATTTCCTCTACTAGGCTATAAGCATATACCTCCACACAATTGAGGAATCACTATCCACGAAAATAGGTGTCTTAAACTTCTTCTATCGTACTATCGTCACATATATAAAATAGCCACTAAGACTCTCTTCAAAGATACCACTAATAGCTTCCTCATGTCTCTAGGGAAATATCTCTATATTTGTTGCTCTAGTGGCGTACATAATCGCTTCCTACAACTCTAACAATCTAACCTCTCCTATCAAATGTTTCGTGCTCAATTCTCTCTTTCCATCTAACGGCACTTATACCATACTCATAACATCACACTCCTTGCAAGCCAACACCTTAATCTCAAACACACACTATGAACCTCTTAGGGCAAATCTCCAACTAAAACTATCATTGTCACAAAGCTATCTCCTCTTTATCACTACTCCTCAAAATTCAAGCTTAGAGTCTAGTACTAACACGTCCATCTATCACACACCTCTCAAAAATCACACCAACTTATGAATACTAGGTAAATTTCGGAGCATAATCCCACTATAATCTGATAGCAGGTATTCACTCAACACGTCCCTTTTTTGCAACTCAAGTATCATTCCTCCACTCACTATACCCCCTTACCTGGCTAAGCTCATAACTATATAAACCTCATGGGGCTCTTTCTTCAAAATTATAAACCTAGTGTAGATCTATCACATCAAAAGCACTCTGTACCTCTATTCAACATCCACCTCTCACCCTCACAGTACAATTATTAAAAGGCATCAACATAGACCTCTTTCTAGTTTTGAGCATGCTCTAACACATTCTAACACTAACTCCCTCTCTATGCCTCATCATAATAGTCATAGGGTACTTACGACTCTTTCATCAACTTATGGCAATTGACTCATCATCTCATTATTTACCTAATGGGTATATAACTATAATTACAACCTCAATCAGCTATCCTCTCACTATCGCGTCCTTCCCTTTCTATCGACATCATTCTAGCTCTGGAATGACAGCTCTACTCAAGGTGGTATAAGACCTCACATCTTACTCTTAGGTGGTAAGACTAAACTCTTTAGAGACATAAGTTTTTCTCTTATGAATAATATCAAAAGTAAGTAAGGACTCGAATCATACCCATCACAACATCTGCAGAGACATCTGGAAAACTTTCCTGATCCTCTCTAACTATGGGTGTTGGGGTAGAAGCTTGGGCTCTTTCTACCTACTTAAGACAATTCCTCTAGAAGTGACCCATTTGGACATACTTGTAACATCCATCACTTCCCTTACGGCATTCTCCTAGATGATATTTGCCACACGTGCCACAAGGTGGCTTGCCTCGGGGACCTCAAACCATACTAGCCTGTGACTTAGATCTCTAAGCTCTAAAGTTATGAGGCTCTACTTGAAAGTGACTTTTGTTCCTATTCCTCCTCGACCCCTTACACTCAGGTGAGTTCACCCTCAAGAACTCATGATCTCCGTATGTATTTGGAACACCCCCTTACCTACTCCCTATCTAACAACTAGTGTTGTCACAGCCTGGGCTAAAGTCTAGAGGGTCTGGCAAAGCTTAGCATAGCTAGTGTCAGCCTGTGGTTGCTACACGGTAGGGATGGATTGGGCCTATGGGTTCATCATGATTATGGGGATGGGGTTGGTTAGCATTCCGTCCGGCTGGGCTCCGGTTCACTTCATCAGCTCTTCTTGGAAACATGGTCACAATTCTGAAAACGTGTAATGCACGAATTAGAAGAGAGCTTTATTAGAGTTTAACTCAATCGCATGAATTTGGAATAACAAATAAGTGTAACAATTCCTATTGTCCAATAGCGTCTTGCTTATGAAGTGTGGCCGATAACACACCCATTAACAAGACGCCACTAGACATGACTTCATAGACTCCCTAGGACTCTTGAACTCTTGCTCTGATACAAAGTTTGTCACACCTTGGGAGGGTACCCTAGATGTTGCCAGCACCCAAAGACCATTACTAGTCCCAAAGTGAATTACTTGGCCTCATCACATTCATTCAATCAATATCTCTACCAATCAACGGAAGAAAAAAGAAAGTAAATTGGCACATCTCATCTAGTCTCAAAATAATATTATAATTAAAGGCTAGTGGAAATAAACTAGCTCAACAAGTCTCAACATCAACATTCGACTCTAGTCTATGGAGCCTCTATCACTATCATATGGTGCCAATAACAGACCCATGGCTACTTCAAAATAAAGTAAAGCTAACTCAAAAGTCTAACTTTAGTAAGCAAGATGAAATAAATGTAATGAATCCTCCGAAGTAAGGGAGGTTCACCAATTGGCTGAACTGCTCAAATCCTCAATGATGCGACTATTGAAGATCTCTAATCCCTGTATCTGCATCATGAAATGATGCAATGCTGAGTGGCGTCAGTACGTGGAATGTACAGTATGTAAAATAACTGAATGAAATAGAAACAGGTAGAATAATATGGAACATTATCAACTAAGATTAATAACCAATCAAAATGTCAAATATCTATCTAAAGAAAGAAGAAAGAGTAGACAAGTGACCCATCAACCAATCAACCTTATCAATCAAATTAGACTCAACTCAATGGAACACTCAACTCATATCATCTCATCTCATCTTGTCTCGATTCAAAGTACTCAATGTGGAAAATTTCTGGGAGTTTTTCTTATCTGTCAACAATCACTTATGAACCAATGATTGTACAAAAAGTCATCATTGTTGCCACATCTGTTCCGTACTTGCTAGGTAGAGAATGAATTAAAACCATAATGGATAATCCAAAATGGAGATGGCAATCTACAAGTCCTCTATTATTTCATGGACTCTCTCAAGAGGGAACCACAATGTAATGTGATGGTTCTAATCCTCACTTATGTTTGGCAACGTAGTTCACGAGTGTGAGTTGGTTTAACTCTTACTCTTTCAGTTCTCGATACTCCTCCCAAGACTCAATGCTCATAAGACAATCCATCTCACTGAAACTATCTCAATCAAATTATTTCAATCAGCTTCGTAGAGGCACTATCATTCAATCAGTCTCCTAAGGAATCTAATCATATCATCAATCAGTATCGCAATCAACAGATCAAGGCTTAGAATAATCATTAGGGAACAATCAAATAGACAATTCAAGGAAGTTCATTTATGGAGACTCATAGGACCATGAAGTTTTATGAATCCATCATCATTCTCACATCACAATCATAATCGACATTCTCAAATGAAGGCTCTAATCTCAATCCCTAAGTTTATTCATGCATGCTTTCAAAAATAATCGTGTAGGGTTATACAATATCTCATGAAAAAGTATTCAATTCAAGAAAATAAGTTTATAATGATCATCAACATAGAAAAATACATTAATTAATATAATTTTCAAGAAAAACTATCATGAATTATGTTTGTAGATTCTTTAGACTTTCAACTCTTCTATGACCATCTATGGGCACATGAGAGAACAATCTCATGTTTTTAGTTTAGCCTTACATACCTGGTATGAAACTTTCGGACAGTCGATCATTAAAAACTCTTCTCGACTCCTCAATTTTACACTCTTCTTCTCTTCTCTTTAACACTATTTTTTAAGGACTTAAAATAGGGTTTAAAACCCTTTTTACACTTAAAACAACCCATTTTGATCATGGTTTGGGCCTAGGAAGGGTTTGGACAGGTCTGGAATGCCCCTCACAAAATTTTAAAAAAAAGTCCTTCTCGGGACATGGGGTCCGCGATGCGAACAATGTCAATTTTCAGTGTTTTTTGTCGAAAATTCTCCAAACGAGCTTTCCAATACCATAGAAAATATTTACAACAAAATTAAGTGTTGGTATGCGGCAGGTGCGCGTCGCACACCCTCACTGGTTCACATTTCTGAATCAAAAAATTATCTTTTGATCTGATCGCTCTAAAAATCAATCCAGACTACTTTGCCACTTAATTATTTATGCTGATCGCAAATCTGGCCTCGGATTTGCCATCGGGGCATGGGAAGATGCGTTAGGTGCACATCTCTCCTCTAATGTCATAAAAAGTCACCGTTGTTGCCATATCTGTTCCTTACTTGCCAGGTAGAGAATGAATCAAAACCATAATGAATAATCTAAAATGGAGATGGCAATCTACAAGTCCTCTATTATTTCATGGACTCTCTCAAGAGGGAACCACAATGTAATGTGATGGTTCTAATCCTCACTTATGTTTGGCAACCTAGTTAATGAGTGTAAGTTGGTTTGGCTCTTACTCTTTCAGTTCTCGATACTCCTCCCAAGACTCAATGCTCATAAGACAATCCTTCTCACTCAAACTATCTCAATCAAATTATTTCAATCAGCTTCGTGGAGGCACTATCATTCGATCAGTCTCCTAGGGAATCTAATCATATCATTAATCAGTATCGCAATCAACAGATCAAGGCTTAGAATAATCATTAGGGGAACAATCAAATAGACAATTCAAGGGAGTTCATTTATGGAGACTCATAGGACCATCAAGTTTTATGAATCCATCATCATTCTCACATCACAATCATAATCAACATTTCCAAATGAAGTCTCTAAACTCAATCCCTAAGTTTATTCATGCATGCTTTCAAAAATAATCGTATAGGGTTATACAATATCTCATGAAAAAGTATTCAATTCAAGAAAATAAGTTTATAATGATCATCAACATAGAAAAATACATGTAATTAATATAATTTTCAAGAAAAACTATCATGAATTATTTTTATAGATTCTTTAGACTTTCAACTCTTCTATGACCATCTATGAGCACATGAGAGAACAATCTCATGTTTTTAGTTTACCCTACATTCCTGGTATGAAACTTTCGGAAAGTCGATCCTTAAAACTCTCCTTGACTCCTCAATTTTACACTCTTCTTCTCTTCTCTTTAACACTAGTTTTTATAAGGACTTAGAATAGGGTTTAAAACCCTTTTTACGCTTAAAACGACCTATTTTGATCATGGTTTGGGCCTAGGAAGGGTTTAGACAGGTCTGGAATGCCCCTCACAAAATTCAAAAAAAAAGTCTTTCTCGGGACATGGGGTCCACGATGCGAACAATGTCAATTTTCAGTGTTTTTTGTCGAAAATTCTCCAAACGAGCTTTCCAATACCGTAGAAAATATTTACAACAAAATTAAGTGTTGGTATGCGGCAGGTGCGCGTCGCACACCTGTCGCACACCCTCACTGGTTCGTAGTTCTGAATCGAAAAATTATCTTTTAATCTGATCGCTCTAAAAATCAATCGAGACTACTTTGCCACTTAATTTTTCATGCTAATCGCAAATCTGGCCTCGGATTTGCCATCGGGGCATGGGAAGATGCGTTATACGCACAACTCTCCTCTAAGGAAATTTTGATTATTTTACCGGGGGTTACAAGTATGCTTTCTACGGGACATTACTTGGTACGTGGGCTACCCCACACTTGAAAGCTTTTTTACTTCCTGAAGTCTCATGTTTAAGGGTCAATCTATAGTCCGTATGTACACCTATGAGCCCATAAGTTTCCCTCGTGAACTACACTTAAGGTTATTTTCAGGCCAACTTTTCTGCACTCAAGGCTCCTAAATTGGGGGTCGTTACACCTCTACTAATGGTTGGCACTTCTAAGAATCAAGCCTCTACTAACGGGTGATCCTTCATATCTTGTGGTGGCATGTAGTTATGAGATTCTACTAGTGGTCTCATACCTCTACTAACATGGAGCTTTCAGACTCATCCCAAGGTCCACTCCGTGCTAAGTAATACTCTCAATGGAATTTAGGAGTCATAAGTCGTAGGAAACATCGATCGAAAAGAAATTCTACTAATCTATTGCTGAATAAATCTTTTACTTCTTAACCCCTTTGAGTGAGAATTATCCTTTCACAAGAGGGTGTTTCATACAACATCATCATAAGGGCTTCAAAAATCATTTCAAAATTTTCATATACGCATGCATATAGTTGAACCCTTTGTCATACTTAACATGCTTTATCATAGAACTTGGCATTATGCTTGGTGGGTTAAGACATAAAATTTGTATTGAAAATCATGCATATATATAGAGAGTCATGCATAAATTCATAGAAATAATCAAGTTAAAACCTCTTTCAAGAAATCTACCATAATAGTTTCAAAGCCCTAGTCGCAAGAACATGATATTCATCTTAATACTCATCATATGACGATATTGTGTTAATATATTTCATAGAGCTATAAGTGCATCATCAAATCCATTCCATATTAAGTCAAATTAATCATAATCCTTGGGTAAAACATGATACGAAACCAACTAGTGGGAACCATACTCAATTCCATAAAATCTTAGATCATGCTTGTGAGGAATTTCACTCATTCATCATGAAAACATTCAAGTAATTACTATCTATGCATAATAGGACCATTGATTATTATACACCATCAAATTAATGCATGTTGAGTGAGAACCATAAAATCCTAGGAATACATACTTGTAAATACTTGGAGAAAAGGGGATTATTAGGACTCTGTAGGTAAAAGGAACCCTATATATGAAACCCATATACTTTAGATGAAGTTCTATGGAGAAAATAACAAACTTTGGAGGGGAGAACTCAAAACCCTAGCTTTTCTCCAATGGGGGACCTTGAGGGAGTCTGGGACTTGGATTTTGAGAGAATGATTTGCGAATTGGGATGAATGGGGTAGTATTAAGCTAATATAGGTGTATTAGAAGTCAAAACGACATAGCATTGGATTTAAGATGCGAAGAAATAATGAAAACACCCTTCGTTAAACTGGTGGGACCAAACCACGAAGACCTTTTTATGCACCATAAAAGAAAGATACGACCTGTACTTTGGGTCTCGTAGACTCGGAGTCACATTTTCCCCTTCACTTATCCTCATTCTACGGACACATTCTATGATCTGTAGTTCAAACTACGGCCCCTACTATCATTCGTAATCCAAGATCCAGAACCCGTCTCAAGCCCCAAAACCATGATCACCATTTATGATTAGTAAAATGGACCATGAGCCATAAACACCTCCGGTAGTTCCCTCCCAACACTTAATAAGTTTTCAACTTCTAGGACCTTATTTATGACCCCTATTCATGAGTCGTAAAGCATACTACAATCCATAACCCTTTTCGTGCTTCAACCTCTTGACTTCAAAAATTTTCCAAGTCAAAACCCCAATCCACAAAGCTTTTCTACAGTTCATTCCTCTAAGGTTTAATGTCTCATCCTTTTATCTATTAAAGTGTTATAAATTAGGAAAAAATATTTATTTGGAAAGTGACTAAAACGATAAGTGGAAATCAATAAACATAATCAGTATTAGGTGCTACAGTAGTAGTTGAGAAAAACCTGCTTGAAAGAATTATGTGCAGTAAAGCTGTGTGTGTGTTTTTTTCTATATTTGTAAATTAATTCAAGCATATGGGTTAACAAGAGAAAGGAGATATAGCATGAAATAGTCATAATATAATATATTTGAGAAGTATATATGATGTTGAAATCTTTATGCAACTAAAGAGAGTTGAAAGGGATATAAGAAAAATGTCAAATTTACAACATGTCTGAACTATTAATGACCCAACTTTCCAGATATGGTTGGGTTCTCATGCAAAGTTAAGATGAAGATGCATGTTTTATAGTCCCAATTTCATATTTCTGAGTAATAACTCCTCCCTCTTCAATCTCTCAATCATTCACCCAATTGCTTATCTACTCTTAAGTTTGTCCTGCAATGCTTAGATGTATCTAATATTATTATTGTAGACTCCACAAAGGATACTAATTGTCATATTTTTTTATGTCCTACATTGTCACAAAACTAACCAGTGCAAATGATAAATGTTGGACCCGTTGCTACCCTATCTAGTATCAATAGAAAGGTACAACATTTTTTATTTAAATTTGTGTTGAAGATTGGCATTATAAATTCATATCCTGTATGCACAATATTAAGTTTGGAGAACCTTATATTCTAACTTCAAATCTTTATTTTACATTTTAAACAAATAGCCTTAAAATATATAAACAGTAAAAAAATATATATACAAAATTTGCAACCATTATCATAAGATATACATGCAGAGGCTCATAAAAGTACCATATCAATGACACTCCAATTTCTGTTATGCTAAGTAGAGTATTAATTTAAACGAAATTATTCTCAAAGAAAATCTTTTAGCATCGTAGCTGAAGACGCCATTAAAAAGTAAAACGAGTGGCAAGGCACCTAAACAAATAAATAAGACATAGAACAATGTACTTTAACCAACCTGAGATTCATCAATAACCAGAGTTCCTACTTCCAACATCTATATCTTCTATACGAATTTCAAAAATTGAAAGTTAAATTACGTAAATATCCTTCACTTAATAATAACTCCTAAATTACATAATTGACAATCACACCATCACATTGATTGGTACTAACTTTACTAATAAACATAAACGCTCGTGATTCCTAACTTAAATGTTCAGTTACTATAATACTCTAACTAAAAACTACCTCTAACTTGAAGAATTAAAATATTTACCGACCCTTTTAATTATTTGCCTGGATATTACTATATTTTTAAAAAATATATATATATAAAGAGGCGCAAACCTACGATACCAACTACTAAGAGATTTTCCTTTGTGTGTGAATAGTTGCGAAGCCGAAAATTTTGATAGTATGCTTACGAAATGCTTCCCACTTATCCGAATTTTACTTTTATTTGTTTCTTCTTTCTAACAAAATCACATCGTGTTTTTTTTTTTTTTTTTGACATTATAGCACTATTTAATCTTTTATTAATGAAGTCAATGTCATTATTTGAGATAACACAGTGATTGATGCAACACGTTAATATCAGGTTCATTTGAACTTTATACATTCAATATCAAATATAAATTTATATGTAAAAAATTAAAAATTCGTAACTAATTGTAAGTATGTATTTCTAATTTTTAAAATACAATTGGTTCAATATTATGAAAATTCAAAATTGAACTCTTAGAATCCAAATTCTAAATTAATTTCAGAGACAATTGTTCAAATTTTGAAGAGGGTCTGGCTACTTATTAGTCTCGGTGGTATATGAAAAGTTTCTATTTCTTCATAATGATTTATCAAACTAGATTGCTAATAGCTTAATTAGATAATTGCAATATTTAATAAGAAGGCTTTATACCTTAATGCATGGTGAATGGATTAAAAGTTTATATTAAAGCCTAAAACAAGTTTCAATCCTAAATGGAGTCAAACGTTCTTCTCGCAATTCACTGCTACTGGTCTCATTTGTTTTGGTAACATTTATTTCGACTAAGATATGTTTTGCTATTTTTTATTACTTTTTACTATTTATGTTTTTATAATTGTATTTTTAATACCAATTTTTAAGACATGGTTCATCTTATAATATTGTTTAATTGATAGTTTAATTTTTTTTAATAATAAATATTTATATCTCATTCATCGCTGAAAAATACAAAAACATTCAATATTCTATTGGTATGTCCAATATTCAAGCCTTATTATTATTCTTCTTTTTTTTAATCTTGATGTTTAGCTCTTCCTGAATTATTTAGACAAATATTATATTGCTTCAAGGTTTAAATTAAGGATGGTATTAAGGACACACCAATACTTATAGTTAGAGATATTAAAATGCTAATATGAGAAACCACATATAACCATATTCCTCACGAGGAAAATGATTCTCTTTTTAATTTTGGAATTTTACTTGCCAATCGTTTTCGTTCAAATTTATTTTGTTATTTTTTTAGTTTATGCAAAGATTATCCTAATTGTCTGATGTCAGATTTATCCTAAAGTGCAAAAAGAATTTTAATGCAAAAAAGTTGTAATCAAGTTCATATTTTTCATAAAATTGATCAATATATGCAACAATTATAAAGTTATTAATCAAACAAAAAAAATTATTTTAATTTCACAATTTTTATTTTTTCTAATTGATTACTATGTCATGAATACTCTTAGTTCATAAATTTTTGAATACACATCAGCCATATTGAGACAAAAAAATGACCCAAATAACACATGTTTATACAATCAAAATCAATTATACAAGTATAATGTTCCTTCTAAATATCTTTCCATACGAACTTCTCGAACTAAGCTGAGGCATATCATGTGTGCACAAAATGATAGTACTTAACATCCAAAAATGCAAGGACAAACTTATTTTGTCCGAAGACGTCATAAACAATAAATTATTTGTGGATTATGAAATTATTTTAATATATTTGTTAATATTTATATATTTTACGTATTGTTTTTACCTTTTAATATTAGGTTATAAAATTAAGAAAAAAAAAAAAAAGAAACATGATAGTATTCGAACTATAACTTAGTCTATAGTGTAATGTATTCAATCATGAAATGATTATTTTACTGATGTATGTGATATACTCCTCCAGCTTCAATTTTTGTCTGGTTTGTACATTGTACAAAATTTTAAAAGTGAAAAAGACTTTGGTACGTTATGATCCTAAGCTAAAGATATGTAAAATGTATCAAAATGATATTTTAACCTCAATTTCACATTTGCACATTCAGTAACAATAATATTCTCGATTAAAAAAAATCATCAAAGTCTTGACATAGCAATCGACACAAATGAAAAACATACACCAAGAATATCTTCTATAAATATTGTATTGAGTACGATATGATGTGTTATACTTTTTTAATGTATAAAATTAAAAGGTAAGAAAAAAGCATTATCTAATAAAATCTCAATTTTTCATCTTCATAGGTTCAAATCACCCGTAATCATCTTGATATTGACAAATAAGTAAGTATATGAACCCAAATTAATCATTCACAATAAAAAAATCTTTTTTATATAATTATTTACTTAAAACTTGATTTTAGGAATATTAATATTATTATAAAACCCAACATGATAACTAGTTTTCTTAAAAGAGTAAGTAATAGCCAGGTAGAGATTCATGAATAACAAAATTTTCTTTCCACAAATACTCAGTTCAAAAGAATGAATGATACAGAAACTATATTGTACACCCACATCGAAACTACAAAAGGAAGACGAGAAAAAGAAACAAATTGAATTGAATTGAAACTACTAAAATATAGCAACAAAGAGAGGGGAAGTAAAAAAAGGAAGCGTATAAACAGAACTACCTACGTAAACAAAGTGACAACATCCCGACGATATCCACGAACTATCAAGAGCCTGGGTACATTCTCAACCAACAGGTCCATGTATTCCATGTAGAAAAATGCTGGATGATTGGCAGGAGGAGGAGGAAGACTTACAAACACAACTGCAGCCATCCTCGAGTATTTCAGAATTGTCGAATTCAGCTTCAAAGTGGTATACAGGAATTTCTCAACTTGCTGCTCATTGACAACCACTGGCTTTCCATCAGCCATCAGAGGAGTCTTTTCCCTCTCCGCTCTCTCTTTCATTTCTCCCAGATAACTAGCTATTCTTCCCTGAGCAGCACTGAATGCTTCAATAGATTCCTGCTGCTCCCCTTGGCCTTCCCATGACTTCATGGAAATGACAATTACCTCAGCTTGCATCCGGAGGTCATAAAGAAATTTTTTTACATCAGCCTTGAGTCCCTCTGCATCAGAATCTTCCTCAGCAATGCAGAATACCTGTATCTTACAGCCCTCAAAGCTATCTTTTGTCAGAAGCAGTTGAGATAGCAACAGCATAAGACCACCATCTCTGACTATCCAGTACAAATCAATGGTTCCATACTGTCTTTGATACTCATTAGGCCATTCATCCAGACCCTTCACAATAACTACTGCCTTGTTTGCAACAATGCAGTCGTTTATTATTCCAACAAAGGTAGCTGGAATTTCAGTCAAATTTTCACGCCGCCATATCTCAGGGTACCGCATAACAATAATGTTTGGCTTGAGATTTCCAAGACCCATAGTCTGAACAATGCCTCTAAAGCCTTCTGACATGTTGGGAGCAACAACTATTTCTGCTACACCTTCACAATGCTTGTAGTCGATATACGTACTTAGCTGCTTGCAAGCTGCCTTGGCATCCTCAGCACGTTCATGGTAGTCTCCGTCTATAATAGAAATAAAGATGGACATTCCCCTGCCTTTTTTCTTCATACAGTTAGCAAAGTCCGCTAGCTTAGGATGACAAGGTACATTTTCTGGAAGCTTGCCCCATGGACGACAAAATATGAGGGGGATAGGGTACCAATTTTTGGGATGTACCTGACTTGCTGCATATACAATTTGATGTTAAATGCGTATCATTCTGGACGTCTACAGGCAGTGTAAGTACACGAGAATAACCCTTTCTTGAGAAAGTTGAAGATATTGCCAAGAATAAAAGATGCAGTTCTTGAGTTTCTGTTATTTGCAATAAATAAGAGAGCATTTTGCAGCATATTTAAGTTAAGATGCATTTCCCAGTACTGTAATGTTTTCCAGGATACCGGAAGGACATGGAATAGAACATAGAAGCCTTTAATTTGATATTAATATGCAATCTGTTTAACCAGGATGACAGTTTACTGGACTTCCAACTATATGATGCTTAATGAATAGGAAAAAAAAAATATAAGATGCTATTTTCCTTCAGTGCACCAAATTATTATTACCTCACTAATGCTTATACTGCAATAAATAAGTGAATTTAACTTCATGTATCATTACACCGTCCTTTGCAGTAATAGATAATATCTACACAAGTTATAGACAACTTGCTAAAAGTTAATTCAAGTAGATTCACTAAAAAAAATTGAAAGTTCTTTCAAGTTTGAAATGATTGCACAAAAATATATTCATGGAATACAATTCACTTCCAATATTCCCTGGTTGTAAAATGGTAGAGACATGAGATTCAAAACTACTGCTAACGAGCAAGGAGGTTCAAGAAGTCTCTAGTAAACCAAAGTCATTGCTTAATAGCTATTTGCCTCAAATTTCTTCTTTACGGATAACAAATTGAAGATCAAGTTACAAACTATTTCATGATGCCAAAAACAATGACCGAAAATCCTACTAGGAGCTAACAAATTACCAAATTCAACTTGTTAATTTGAGCGAAAATTAATCGGAATGCACCACTAATTAGCTAAATAGAATTTGCACTAAAAATGTTGGGAAATAAATGCTCTAATCACCTCAAAAAAAAAAAAAAACAATTAATCATCCACATTTGGAAAAGAATAGAAGCCAGAATATAACTCACAAATTTAGCAGTTCAACTTTCTATGCTTTCTCTTTGTTTTCTTATCCACAGTTGAAAAGAATAGAAACCGGAATATAACTCATTTCTCTTTGTTTTCTTATCCAAAAAACTTTTAGGGGTATTTTTAGAACAATAGGTGAATGAAGGGTATTTGTGAACCATTTACCATATGATAAGCAAAAGCCAAAAAGTCATAAGAGTATCTTATCCGGTTTCTAAAATGAGAATGAGTCATAGGTTTAAGGATTTAAAGAAACGAATTAGATTATTAGGGGCGGGTTTGGATCTACGACATGTGTAGGTTCAGTTTTAAAATTATAAATAATATATGTGGCAAATTATAATAGGGCATGTGGAAAACTGAAATTGCAAAAAGCCATAAGATTTAGGGTGTTAGTTTGAGGGGTAGTCTAGAGCAAAAAATATAGGCTAGACTATATTTAGACCAATAGGTGGTTGGGGGTTATTTGTGAACCATTTCCCATACTGAAGGGATTATCTCAGCCCACTTCAATTTTGATTTTTAGGTTCCTTGATGAAATCATTTTCCCAGGTTTCATTACTTTGAATTGTTTGAAAATGTTATCTCCAAAGAAAAGATTTTCCCCAAAAAGAGCAATTTTCTTGATAAAGACATTCTCCATGTTTGGTACCTGCCATCTCCAAGAAAAGAAAATCACCAAAAAGGTATTTTTCTTGAAATTGTTACATTTGGTTATCTCGACTGTTGAAAATGTTATCTCCAAAGAAGATATTTTTCCATCAAAAGAAAAAAATATGACTTTCGATGCTTGCAGGAAAGGGGAAAAAAATGTTATAAGAAGGTATGATTTTTCCTTTTTAAAATGCCACACCTCTTATTTCATACCTCCAATTGGAGTCAGAACGGATAAATGTGTCAAAAACATATTTAAGTCCTTAAATGAGGCTTAAAACTTGTTGAGTGTCTCGCCTTGCTTGATGTGCACTACAGTGTCATCATCAAGGTTTTGGTTGACATCCAGATGTTTTTCAGTGTCATCAAGATGTTTTTAATGTTGGGAGGAGGCAAAAAATCAACTCTTATTTATTCCTTGTATTATAAGGTTACCAATATCTTAGACCAATTGTTGTTGTCTTTGGTTAGGGTCAAACGGGTAATGTCTAGAGATACGAAGGACCTTTTGTTATGTTGGAACAATGCAGCCAAAAAAACATCAGATAGAAAAAGTGGTGAAATGTGTCCTAGCTTGCATATGGTGCAGTGTGGCTGTACATGAGTGTCGTATGTTTTGAAGACACTAATACAGAAAATCAAAATGAAGTGTTTTTTGTCTTTCATACAGTAACGTAAAGAAAAATATGTAGAGGGTGCAGAAAATTTTTTTGAAGCCTTATAATACAAGGCCTTTTACAATTGTAAATATTGATACCGGCATACATATTGATAGCCCCATGGGCAAACAAAGCTATAGAAGTCCTAAGAAGACAGTCGTCAAGGTCTCAAGATGAGGAGATGCAAGCCAAGGTTATTCAGCTTCAACGGAAAATCAAAAGAAATGTTTAGTGTGGAAAATGAGCCAAAGAATTATGGGTGAGGAGTGGGCAGTGCTTTCCTGAGGTTTCACTACTTATTATTTCCATAAAAGTAAAATTTCGAATCTCGTGGTGTTTGTGAGAGAGATACATGGCGGGCCCTATATAATGGGGTATCACTGTAACTCTCTGGACACAATATTATTATCAATTTCACTGAGAGTTCTTTTCTCTATACCTTTGTGTATTCGTAACTTGCAATTTATCTCACAACATTAAAAGAAAGATTCTTCTGACAGATGAGTTAATTCTTTACTTGATATCTATTGTTCTTACTTGACTAATTGAAAAGGTAATTAGTCTTATATACTAATTATTGTTTTAATTACTCGACTAGGAGTCTAGACCACTTTCATCTAAGTTCTTTAATTGATTATGCTAGTAAACATGATTAGCCATAATCCACTAATTAGGTCTACCATAACCAATTGGGCTTCTTAGTAATTACTTTTTGAGATTTGGGGATTTATTTCACCTATTTTTTATTGTCTCTGATCTTTTTATTTTTGCTTCCACATTATTTTCTTATTTTTCTTTAAAGTAGAGTTTAATCACGTATATTACCTTCCTAAAAACAAATATTTCAACTAAACTTACATTGTCGTCACCAAGTAATTTATACTATCTCAAATGCATGAAAATCATTAAAAATGTAGATTGAACTTTTTGCCCTTCATTAAGTATCTTATAATAGACAAAATTGGCATCTAATATTTTTCTCAAATAATTATCATTTAATCATTATTATTCTGACATTTAGGACCTTGAAATTAATGAAGTTCCAACTATTAAATCTTTACTTATTGGTAAGATGTAAAAACTTTTAATATTTAGTACTTTAAAGTTGGCTGAAATTTTGCCACTTATCTTTCCTTGTTTGAACATATTAAAAGTCCTAACATTTGAAAAGACGCATGTTGCAAATATAAAGATGTTGAGATGGATGTGTGGGCATGTTAGGAGCGATAAAATTAGGAATGAGATTATGGAGGAGGTTAAAGTGGCCTCAGTAGCCTATGTTGCTCATACTTTTCAAAAATGTTTACAGGTGTGTTAGATTCTACAAAATAATCTCTGTTTGGAGAATCTGACACGAATGCATGATGTAGTATTGAAAGTGAAGAATCCACACAACTTAGTCAATGGAAGACAAGATGAGAGAATCGAGATTGAGATGGTTTGGACATCTGAAGAGGAGGTGTGTTGATGCCTCAGTGAGAAGGTACAAAAGGTTGGTAGTAGGGGTACCCATAGGGTGGAGATAGGCCAAAAAAGATATTAGAAGAGGTGATCAGACAGGAAATAGCACAACTTCATATTACCAAGGACATGACTTTAGATAGGATGGAGTGGAGGTTGCATAATATGATAAAAGATTTGTAGAAGTAGAGTGTTGTATTGTCTTGCGAGATTTAGACTAACTAGTTGTACCCTTGTAGTCCTTGACATATGTTGTTTATTGTGTTTAAGTATCTCACTATTTTGTTCTTATTGTTTCTCTCTTGTACACGGTACACTATTTTTCTTATTTAATTGTTATGTGTTTTTCATTGTTTTCATGTTCCTTTACTTGGGTTTGATGTAAGCCGGGGGTCTTTTGAAAATAGTCTCTTTACTTTCCACGAGGTAGTGGTAAGTCTGCATATACTCTACCAACCCCAGACCCAACTTCGTGGAATTTCACTGGTAAGTTCTTGTAATACATCCAAAAGAAATGCAAACTATTTATTTGAAAATGGTAATTTTTTCTATTATCCATAAAATAGTACATAGGTTGTACTGAAAACCATATTTACATGAGAAACTCTAAGAACACTTACCTATCCCTATATTAAGTCTAAGAAATCAATGATAGAGACAGTATCATTAGAGTACATCTGATACACCATAAACATAGAGTCAAAATGCAATTCAGTTTGACTTGTTGCATACTACTCTCCCTATTCTCAAGAACGCTAAGGTTCCTCTCTTTCCATATCGTCCACCAAATAGTGGCAGGGACGATTCTTCAATTGCTTTGGTTTTTTACTTGTGTCCTGACTTCTTCCCAACTATATAGAGCCTCTGAGATTCTACCAGGCATGGACCAGGAGATGTTTTTGAGTCTCAAGAACAAATTCCACAACTGGCAGTGTTTTCACATTGGATGAACAAATGATTGATAGTTTCTGCAGTTTTCCCACAGAAAAAACATCTAAAGCAGAGTGGAATTGCCCTCTTCACTTAATTCTCCTGTGTCAATACTGCTTCCTTAGCCAGTAACCACACAAAGCAAGCTACTTTATAGGGGATCTTGGCTTTCCATATAGGTTTCCAGGGCCATTTGATTAACTGCAAATTTTGATGGTTCAATTTCCTGTATGCTGCACCTACTTTAAAATTCCCTTTACAATTTCCCAACCACTGCAATTTGTCATGTCCTGTTTCCAGACCACTGAACTGGCCAATGCTTCTAAAAAATTCTATTACTCTCGAAATTTCCCAGTCATTGAGGCGTCTTCTAAATACAAAATTTCACCCTTGAGGAGTCCATAAGTCGGAGTATCTCCAAGTTTCCTTCTGCATGCCAATCATCCTTCCAAAATTTAGTTTTTATGCTATCTACAACTTTGTTTGGATTGAATTCATTCCAAAGTAGTCTAATGGATTTCCATAAGCTAACACCATAAGGGATGGTAACCTCCTTTGTCATACAACTATCACTCTCTTTATATTTTGCCTTTATGACTGAGCCCCAAAAATTTTGATTTATCATTTGAGTATTTCCAAAGCCACTTCATCCTCAAAGCTTTGTTCTGGTTCTTCATGCTCTTGATCCCCAAACCCCCAACTCCTTTTCAGTGATTACAGTTTTCCATTTGACTAAGTGATACCTCATCCATCTCTTGTTCCCATGCCATAAAAATCTTCTCCTGATGCTATCCAACCCATTGATGATTCCTGTTGGGACGGGAAATAATGACATCATATATGTTGGAAGTGGATCAAGCACAAAGTTAATCAGAGTCACTCCTCGCCCTAGTGAAAGGTACTGAGAGTCCCACCTTGCTAGCCTCTTCTCACACTTTTCAATCACCCCATTCCAGATTTCCATGGACTTGGAATTTGCCCCCAAAGGCATAACCCAAGTATGTGGTAGGAAGGGCACCAACTTCGCCACCGGGACTTCAAAATTTGCATGTTTTGTACTTCATTTATTGGATACAAAAAGTTTTTCCTCCAAATCACATGTAGTCTTCATTAGCATCACAAAAGATCAAGGTGTCATCTGCATACTGCAGATGAGTGATCTCGGGACTTTCCCTTCCAGCTCTGGCAACTTCAAAATCTCTCAGCCACTATTGACTGCTAGCATTCTTGATCATATTGTTGAGTCCCTCCGTGACTAGTATGAAAAGGAAGGGTACCCCTCTGTGATCTAAAATATCCTGTTGGAGAGCCATTTACCAATACTGAGAAGTTCACAGAAGATATGCAAAACTTAATCCATTGTTTCCATTTGTAACCAAAACCTATCTTCTTTAGCATGCCCATAAGAAAATCCCAATTGACATGATCATATGCTTTCTCAATGTCTGATTTGTATAGATTTCCTGATTATTTTTTTTACTAACCTGGAATCTAAAGCTTCATTAGCTATGAGGATCGCATCCATTATCTGTCTCGCTTTGATAAAAGCTAATTGTTGTGAATCAACAAGCTTGGACATCACTTATTTCAACCTTCCGATAAGCACTTTTGAGAAGATCTTATACATACTACCTATCAAACTAATAGGTCTAAAGTCCCTGAATTGGCACATTTTTTTTCTTTAGGAACAAGGCTATGAAGGTAGAATTCAACTTGTTCATGGAAACTCTGGAAAGTCTCCTTTATGTCACCTTTCGATACCTCCCAACATTTGATGTAAAACCCCATAGTAAAGCCATCCGATCTTGGTGCTATCAGTTGCACACTGCTTTAAGCACCTCAAGACTTCTTCCTCATCAAAGCTTCTTTCAAGAACCTCCGTTTCCTCCCTGTCAACCTTAGGCAGTTCAAACAATTGCTGGCAGGTCTCCACTGCATCTCCTCTGTATAAAGTTTCTGATAAAACTCCACTATTTCCCAAGGATTATTTCTGGTTCTTGGATGATGTTTCCCTGGACTAGCAGTTGGTCTACGCTGTTGTACCTCTTGTGTGCATTAGCCATCTTATGGAAGAACTTGGTGTTCTTATCCCCTTCCTTTAACCAAATTGATCTTGATCTTTGCCTCTTGTCGATCTCATTCTTTATCAAACCCTCAAAGTTCAGAAGTAAACTTGCCTTTTCTGCAACCTCATCCTCTGTTAGACCTCTATCAGTAGTGATATTTTCCATAGCCGCCAGCTTTTCAAGTATAGATTTTCTCTGTTAGCCAAGATTTCCTTGCTCAATTCTGCTCCACTCCTTCAATTTGTGTTTCAAGGCTTTTAATTTGGATGCAAGGACATAATCAAGTCTCCCAGAATAATCTAAAGAGTACCACCATATCCTAATTCTGTCAACGAAGCCTTCAGTCCCTAACCACTAGTTCTCAAACTTAAAATAGCTCTTGCTCTTCTTCCAAGAACCACCTTGGAGTGTTATTGGGGAGTGAACTGACAATATTCTCTGCATAGCATACTGTTTCAGGTTGCTAAAAGCATCATCCCATTCTTGAGATACCAGGACCCTATCAATTCTTGAAGCGGTCAGGTGGTTATCTCCTTTGAACCAGGTGACTTTGCATTTTCCAGTTGAAGATCAACAAGATTTAGGTCCTCGATTAAATCAGAGAACTCCCTCATCCCTATTGTTCTCCTGTTACAACTCCTCCTTTCTGAAACATATCTAGCCACATTGAAATCACCACAAATTGCCCATGGACCTGAAATTGGCCTTCTTTCCACATAGCAATTTGGAACACATACTCCTGTAATATGACATGAGAAATCCTGCACTTGTGATTCAAACTTACAGGTAAGGGTATAGGTCCCTATCTCTAAAACTTCCCCTTTTCATATTCGACTATCCCAAAGCATCATTATCCCCCCTCTTGTCCCACTAGCTTCCAAACATGCCATGTTGATCCATCTGCCACCCAAAATTTGCATTGCTAGCCCAGTGAGATCCCCCTCTAGTTTGATTTCTTGCAGGCATATGATGTCGGCCTTCCAATCCTCCATAATTTCTTGACAAGCCTCCGTTTGTCCCTACTATTCAAACCCCTTACGTTCCATGATACAAGTTTAAACTGCATCAAGAAATAGTTAGGAAGTTCCACCCCTTTTGTCTACTCCCCCCACTTTTGATCTTGAAACGACCCAAAAGTGTTTTGGAAGTCACCGGAAACTTATTTTAGCTATATCTAAAAATCCGTTTGTTATTTTGATAATACGACTTCATATTCTTGTTTAGGGGGTCAAATGGAGTGGGAAATAGGTCTAACCTGAATTTTAGAGCAACCGTATCAAAATTAGAAATTTCCAAGTGAAGCCTTTTTGGAGGGTCTACTTTGGAAGGTCATATCTTTTAGCACACAAAGAATTGGGTGGCCCATAATATATCCATAAAAAGCCCTGTGAGTTAGCTATCCAACGCACTTCGTTTCACCTCGTTTGGAGTTCGGACGAAGAAATTACGCCCATTTTCGTAATCTCCGCCCGGGCAGAGAATGCAAATTCCAGTGAGTAATATATTGCTCACCCGCCCCATTATTTTTCTAAGTGTTGGAACCGTTTTGCCAAAGACGAATTTTATTTCCTATATAGCACTCAATCAGTTCCCATTCCTTAAAACATTTTCTAAAAGACATTTCCCACACTTAGAAATATTTTTCTCAAGAACTCAAGCCAAAACCCTCCAAAACCTTCATCAAGATTGAAGAGGTCCTTGCTCCAAGTTTCAAGCCTCCTTTGAAGACACTTCCAAGGCCTTCATAAGAACTCAAGGTATGTGGTGTTGAACTCATGGGTCCTTCCACCCATAGTGCCTAAACTCTAACTTACTCATTATTTCATGATTTTAAGTGAAGATTTACACATTGGTCTTGTTCATTGCATAAATTTTCTGCACAGTGAAATTCTAGCATGGGAAAGTGAATGTCTTGAACATGTTGTCACTCTAGAACTTGAATATAAACTTGGAATTGATGTGGGGCTTTACATGTTGTCTTGGGAGTATGTCAAAGTGTCCATTGATGGTTGGTTCATTGATTTACTGCATGAGTACTACTCCATTTTACACATTCTTTGATCCCCACTGCATGCCCCCAAGGTGTTTGACAAAATGTCCAATTATGGAATTATGAGGAATTGATGTTTTAAAGCTTGAGATAAGATATGAATGAGGTTACAATGACATTTTGATGATAAACTAAACTCGTATATATATTCATTTCTACATGAGAATTGCATTAGAGCCTATTGTAAATTCCTATATAAAGTGTTGCACAAACATGCCCGGTCTGGGGGAAAAGAGCCGGATATCCATGATATGGGGGATAAGTACTCATATTCACCTAGGGTGGCAAGGTGGGATTGTCACTATCCATGATATGGGGGATAAGTACTCATATTCACCTAGGGTGGCAAGGTGGGATTGTCACTATCCATGATATGGGGGATAAGTACTCATATTCACCTAGGGTGTCAAGGTGGGATTGTCACTATCCATGATATGGGGGATAAGTACCCATATCCACCTAGTGTGGCAAGGTGGGATTGTCACTATCCAGAAATAAGGGAAAATACTCATTTCACCCAGATGAGGGGGTTTATGCGTTATCAATTTGCTTGGCTCAGCTTCAGATATGGTACCTATTATGAAGATGGATTTACTTAAACATATTTGACTATACATTGATCATGCAAATGCATCTTGATTATATACTATGTCTAATGACCCATCTCTTGCATTTCGATTATGTATCTTATCTATTCTTGTATTGCACCCCACATACTTAGTACATTCCAAAGTACTAACGCATATTTTGCCTACATGATGTTACCATGTAGGGACCGGAGCTACTCTTGATCATTCTCTCCATCCACGTGGCTAGTGCGGTGCCTATCCAGGATTGTTGGTGAGTCCTCAATGATTCGAGGACTATGTTATGTTTCCTACTCCTATGTTTTGAGATCTTAGCTTGTATTTGTATTTGACTATGAGGGGAGCCGGTAGTATGTCATGGCCCCCGTTCTATCGATATATGTAGAGGTGTACATTGGACAAGTATTTTGCAAATGAGCTTGACTCTTAATCTATGATATTATTTTGAAATGGGTTGCCCTTAGTCCCTCATTCCCTTTATTTAATGCTGATTGTACTTCCGCGACCGATGAAGTGTGATGACAAGTTCGAGAGGCTTGTTTGGGGTTCCTTCGGGTTCCTCATTCGCCATGTCACGTTTAGGCCCTAGGCTTGGGTCGTGACAGATCTTCACATCAAAAGCTACTAAACTTTTCAATTCTTTAGAGCCTTTGAACCTTGTCTTCTTGCATACTGTTACAGCAACCTGGTGTCTGGCTTGTCTAGAACTGTCCACCTGTAGTAACAATTCCATAGCTTCCTCTTCATGCCTTTGGAAATCAGCCTCCAACAATTTCCCCAATTTGATCAAATTCGGTTTCACCCAAGCAGAAACTTCTCTCTTTTTCTGTGATTAACAATTGTTGGTGCATGCATAGTGGCTCTGCTACATCAACTTCCCATTCTTCAATAGAAGCTAATGTTCTCTGGTCTACAACATTGAAGACCTCTTTTTCTTCCCCCTCCCAATCATCACCTCCCCACTTGGAACTTGCGCCTATGATTCTCCCATATATAACACAACCACGTCACCCAAAATACCACTCGAATTTGTTGTTGTTATCTCCTTTGCATTTTCTGTTCTTGAGTTGTCTTTGGGCAGAACTTTGCTTCTTTATCTTCAAGGATCCAATCATCTATTAGATTGGGCTGCGTGGAATTGGATATGCTATTACAAATAAATAGGCTTGCTGGGTCCAGCCCATTATACTCTTCATTTAATTGTTCTGGCCTTGACCCATGGCCCATAAAGATTCCTTCATTAAAGAGGTCACATGGTTCTGACATGAAACCAGTAGGTACCACTACAGCTGTCAACTTTCCATTCCCCACATGGGTATGTGTACTAGGATCCCTAGTAATAGGGGATTTCTGTACAGGAGTACAGAGTTACTCCTTATTACCTGTTGGTCCATAACATAACTTGATTTCAAACTATTATCTTCTCCGGTGAGATTTAAAACTTTTTCCGGCAAGATTTCATACCTTGCTTTGCTTTCAACCCATATGGGAAAATGGTATCTGATTCCACCACACGAAATCAAAACCTCTTTCGGAATATTTCTACCATTGTTTGCAACCAAAATTCTTTCCCACTTCTTATGGTTCTTCAACTCTGTCTCCTCATCTGTTGCCACCCAACCACCACAGAATTGCCCTATTTCTACAAACACTCGGGGGCCGTTTGGTAGGAAGTATTAGGACAAATAATCCATGTATTAGAGTAAGGTATTAGTTAATACTATGTTTGGTAGGATTTTTGGACCCATGCATAACTAATCCACGTATTAGTTAATACCACATACATGGTATTAACTTGTACCTCTCATATGGTGGTATTAACTAATACCATGGATTAAATATATAAAGATAAAAATATCACTCAAATTCTTTTACACTTTTTTATTTTCTTGATTTTATGTTTTATATTTGTAGTTTTGTACTTGTAAATTTATTTAAATAAATTAGCTTACAAGTTTTATTTATTTGCGGGTTCATATTTCATAATATAAAAATCAATAAATCTACCATGTCAAATTTTTAAATTTTATTTATTTGTGATTTCATATCTACAAAATAGACCCAAAAAATTTTGCCATGTCAACTTTTTTTTTATAATTAATTCAGTTGAGTGATTTGGACATGTGCAAAGAAGGACTACCGATGCTCTTGTTAGAAGGTGCGAAAGGTTGGATGTAGGGGGGGGGGGGGGGGGGGGGGGGGTTACACGGAGGGGAAAAGGTAGACCGAAGAAGTATTGGGGGAGGTGATCAGACAAGATATGACGAAACTTCATCTCACCGAGGACATGACCTTAGATAGAAAAGAGTGCAGGTCGCATATTAGGGTAGAAGGCTAATAGGCTAGTAGGAGTAGGTTGATGTATGGCCTTGTGATATAGTAGATTAGTTGTTATGTCTCTACGTTCGATGTCGTCATTATTCGTCTTATATTTATTTACCTTTATCGTATTTACATACTATCATTAGCTTTTTTTTCCTTTTCTCCTCTCTTTCCCCTTTTTTTCCATATCTAGTACCTTCTACTTATGGGGCTCGATTCTTTTAGACGAGGGTTTTCCAGAAACAACCTCTCTATATCTATGAGGTAGTGGTAAGGTTTGCGTACATTTTTCCCTCCCAAGACCCCACTTGTGGGATTCCACTTGGTATGTTGTTGTTTTTTGGACTTCCATAGAGTTCAAAATGCATCTTAGAGCTGGGCTCCACCATTCTAGGTTGAAACTTAGGTTTCTCCATTTCCACTGACCTTGAAGAGTTTGTTCCACCATGAATTTATTGGGAAATTCAAAAAGGAACATGTCACCATAAAGCTCATAAAATATTGACTCCGAAGGCCTTTCATTCAGAAGATGACCACCTTCTGATTTCAGCCAGAAAGGGCTTCTCTTTGATAGCCTTCTCTAGATACCCTACAAGACATCTACCCAAAACGCCCTTCCTTTTGCTTGTCCGATGAGCTTGTCTCCTCTGTCTCCTTGTGGTTTTTTGATAGCCTTTTATTATCCCCACAGCCTTTGAGTAGGAGTATCTGGGGTTTACAAGTCTTGGCAAATTCGTTGGTATAGACCTTTTGGGGCATTTAATGAAATCTTTTATCTTAAATGCTAAATCGTACCATCCAGCATTCAAGACTGGCTCTGGAATACTGATAACAGATCTACCCCCAGCATTGATGGCTACAATGCTCATATATCTTCTGTATTCATTATGCTTTCTAGTGGAGAAGTATTCCGCTTTTCTGTCAGTATATTTCCCATCTCTTTGTGACTTTTTTCTGATCAGTGGAAGCTTCTCTTAGCAGGACACAGATCCATTCTATTACCTTGCTGCTAGCGGTAGTTCTCCTCATCATTCTTCGACTTCTCTCCACCCACTCATAAGAAACAGAGCCTTCATCATTCCATTTGGTGATATCAAAAGACTTGAAACCAGCATTAAAATAAATTATGTTTTCCCCCATGGCTTGACTAAAAAAGAGAGTAGAAAGAACAGAAAGGATAATCACAGGAGTTGATTACTGGAGGCAATAGGCGGATGGAAAGAATTCCGGTGGAAGAGCGGCAGAGGCGAGAGGGATCTTCCTACTAGAAGGAAGGGGAGAGAACTGCCTTGAGAAATGTGCCGGAGAGCATTTTTTGGACCCTTTTATGTTGGGTTGTTTTCATACAAACTATAATATTCTTGGTTAATATATTTCAAATTTATAGTCTAAATGTTTAGATATATTATTTCTAGGATTGTAAATATTTTGTTTTGTATTCATATTAAAGCTAACAATCTACTTTGAAATTATTTTATTTTGTATTCAGTTTGATTGTAGCCTTAATCTTGTAAACTAGCCTATTGAAGGTTGCTATTTCATTGAAAGTATTTTGTATTCATGTAAATTTTATAGCCTTTTTGAAGATTCCTATTCACTTAATGTTTTTAAAGTTCTAGTCTATCACACATGTAAGTGAAAATATAATTTATCTCTTTTTCAATCACGGTATAATTGTAAGAAAATCGAAAAAACCAAAAAAAAAAAACAAAAAAAATTTATATTGATTTGATATGATTTAGAAATTTAAAAAACTAAAATAATCGGTTAAGTACTGTTCTAATGAAAAACAAAGCAAACCGACCTATGTACACCCACAAAAGTAAGTATTAGAACAAACTGAAAGAAATATTGTGTCGGATCAAACTCTTAAATATGATCATTTATCAATTCGAAATTTATAATTTTCTTTCTAAATTCCTATGTTGTTACGCAAACACATCATTCAAATATTATTTATGCTATTTTTAAAAATTTGTTTTTCTTAATATGAGGGACACGCACCAAGATTAGCATTCAAAGTATCATGAAAACACCATTATCATGCCCTATCCTACTCCTTGTATTGGTTGACTTATGTCATCCATATCTCAGAGAACACTTAAAGATGATTCAAAAAATGATTTTTAGAGTAAAAAGTTCTCCACTAAAAATATCTTCCAGCAAAGAGACCATACGAGTTCTTATGAAGGCCAAAGGTGGATCAGTGGGATGTTTGTGTGACTTGAAACTTGAAATGAGTCATCTGGGTGTAGCAGCTGGTTAAATAGAGAGTGTAGTACAACGACAACATACCCAATGGAATCCCACAAGTGGCGTCTGGGGAGGGTAGAATGTACGCAGACCTTACCACTACCTTATAGAAGTAGAGAGGTTGTTTCCTGGGAACTCTCGTCTCAAAAACCCATAAGCAAACTAAACTAGATATGACAAAAAGGAAAGGATTGGGATCAGAAAGAGCGACTAATAAATAGAGAGTGTAGTGATTATCAATATTCCCAAAATTCCAACACACTTGTGGTGTCTACACGAGTTTAAGAAGATTGAACACACATGTGGGAGGATGTGTGTATGCTTCCACAATCCCAACACCCATATTGTGCAGTATGTTCAACAAGTCAAAGGCTAGGATCTACGTGAATAGTGAGGGAACTGGGAAGAATTTCAGTTTTGATGATAGTTGAAGACAGAGAGTACAGAGTTAGCATGTACCCAGAGTATAGCACTATGGTTTTACAAGAAGGCTGACAGGAATGGAAACTAGATGAAAGGTAGAGGGAGGAGGGTGGTGAAAGGGTGGAAAAGGAATGGGTAAAGAATTGGCAAGGGACAAGAGGAAGAAAGGGGACTGCAGTAATGTTACCGCCAGATACCATGTCATCAATGTCGATAACAACCAATAGGAAGGCAACTGATTCTGAGGGATTTTATCGCTAGGATCCTGAGAATATTATCAATGACCAGCGTCAATACGAAAAGACACCGGTGGCAGTGCAGAATCTGTATAAGATTCAGCAAACATTCAAAGGGTACTTTGACCTTGGAAAGCTGAAACATTTAGGACAAGGACAAGCTACCGGATCCAGTTGAACTCCGACAACGTCGTGTCACAATTTGAGCTTCGACGCACGCACCAATAGAAAGAGAGGAAGAGAACACAAACGGAATACAGAGGAGAAACAGATACTTCCTTTGCTAGTTCTCTCTAGGTACCCCCTACTCATTCATCTTCTTTCCTTTAAACTCACAGAGGAGCTGTTCGCGACAAATTTTAATGTGATAAAGAAACTTAATTTTATTCATAACGTGGATACAGATCTGTTCATCCCTGATTCTTTTCTTCTTTGATTTCTCCATGATTCGAGGGCCGTTAGTGGCGTATTTCTCGAACTTAGGATGATTTTGACCTCTTTAGACATATTTTTTTATCTCATAATGAATATCCCCAGAACTTACGGGATATTTGAGATGCCTTTTCAAGGGAATATAATACCCGTTATATAGGCATGAATTAGGGTTTAGGGTAGAATAGCCTCCAAGAAATCCTGTCTGAGATAGGACTCATCTTGTAGAGTCCAACAAAATTTCGATGTCTACAGGAACTACACAAATGTCGGGAATGAAGCTGACCTGAAGGCCTCTTCCTCCTGCTTCTTCTTCAGTCCTTTTAACTCATGAAGAAACTCCACAATTGATGGGGAGAAAGCTGGCACAGGGGGATCCTATGTAGGGGAACTTTTTGCCAAGTTAGTCTCTCTTCTCTACTCAAAGAAATCCACAGATTGATATGGATGTGTGAAGCTGCCATCAAGTTCAAACAGTAGAGCTAAAGTGCCAAACTTAGGACCTCCCTTGTTTGATACTAATGGAGAGTGGAGACAGAAAATGATGCAGTTGACAGAAGAGAGTGGGAATATGAGATGTTCTCAGCAAGCAGAAATGCTGAGGATCATCTTATTTGGACCATTTTTCATTTTGTGTGTGTCATTCTTGTGCAAGGGCCATGCTAATCTTCTTCATATTGTTCTAGCTTTATTGGATGTCCCCAAAAGGACTGCAGGCGATTATCTTATTGTAGGATAAGCGAAAGATGGATATTGTGGATTCCAAAATAGGAGCAACTCCATTGCACCAGGATTAAGGAGTACAAAAAGCAACATATGGGTGCGGCTTGGAAGAGCATATGTGCTAATTGAAAGGGTCAAAGATAATTCTAAAATGGTTGAGAGATCAATCTACAATAAGAGGTAATTTTGACACAGTTAGGTTCCTGAGGGAGAGAGGATAGGAGGAAACAGCTTATAACAAGGGCAATGCAGAAGTTCTTGATGTTCATCTTCATTTAAAAGGTATAAAACTCACATGGTTCAAAGATGACAGCAAATTAACATGGTTCGAGACCAGGGAATCAAGACCCAAATCTAATCTAGATAGAGTTATAATCTCAACTACATGGGAGGGATTTAAGACATGATTCAAATGCCCTTGCCAAGACTTGCATTATCACTTACCACAATGTTAGACCAAAGCAGAAAAATCCAAACACCATTCAGATTTGGAAAAAAAGAAATGGTTAAGAGCAACAAAAGTCGGCGAGAGATTGAAGCAATACAAGGATCCAGTCTTATAATGAGAAACATCTTCTTCAATTGTAATAACAGAAAAGAAAAGCAACATAAGATCCAATATATACATATGTATATGTATGTATAAAAACATACATACATACATACACACACACACACACACACACACACACATATATATATATATTGTTAGAGTTAGAATAGGAGTAGGACTACATAGTCCTAGTTGGATTTGGATTAGGTTGTAGTGTCTATAAATAGGGTCTTTATGTAACAATGTAAATACACAATTCAGTAATATATTTTCCCCCCATATTTCTCACATGGTATCAGAGCGTTGGTGAGAAACTTTCCGGTATCGATTGTTGATTTGTGTCGGTATATTTTCTGTTAGTGTTGTGTGAAAATCAACAACACCACCTTGTCCCTCACCCTACGGCGACCACATCTCAATCAGACCCACCGGAAAATAACCTCGCACGCGCCGGCGCGTGAGGCCAGTTCCGACCACTTTCCGGCAACCAATTTTTTCCAGATGGGTCGCCTCTCCATTCCGAGGCTGCCCATGCAATTTTTTCCTGATTCCGATCTCTGAGGGTTCCGGCAATTTCCGACCTTTTCCGACAACTTTTTCAGTGTTCCGACATTTTTTTTTCACTTTTTTCCCTCAGTGAGGTCGCCTCAGCATTCGGAGGCAGACCCATATCGATTTTCTTTATTTAATCAATTTTTTTCTTTTTATTCAAAAGGATGTCTTTTGGGGTTAATATGTTTGGCTCCAAAAGTACAGAAATAGGAAGTTCTCATCCTATCATCACTTCAGAACCATTAATGGGTAGTGCCAACTACTTAGCATGGGCTTCCTCAGTTGAATTATGGTGCAAAGGTTAAGGTGTTCACGACCACTTAACAACCAATGCTTATGTGGTAGATGCAAAGCAAAAGGCTACTGAGGGATCTTCCACGGCCAAAGCACAATGGGAGAGGGTTGATGCTCAATTGTGTAGTCTCCTATGACGTTTGACTGATTCCAAGTTGATGCCCTTATTTCGCCCATTCCAGACATGTTATTTAGTTTGGGAAAAGGCTCGTACTTTATATACTAATGACATATCTCGATTTTATGATGTGGTATCTCGAATGACCACCTTAAAGAAACATGAATCTGATATGTCTACATACTTGGGACAAGTGCAAGCAGTCATGGAGGAATTTGAAACGTTGATGCCAGTCACAGCGAACGTCACAACACAACAAGAGCACAGACAAACATTGTTTTTAGTCCTTACACTTGCTGGACTTCCTGCTGATCATGATTCTGTGCGTGACCAGATCTTAGCTAGTCCTACCATCCCTATAATGGATGAATTATTCTCTCGTTTACTTCGTCTTGTTGCGCCGCCCAGCCATAAAGTAGTTTCATCACCCACCATTGACTCATCTATTCTTGCATCTCAAACTATTGATAAACAGATTTCTACTATGGAGAACCGACGGGGAGGAGGCCGTTCTGGAAGATCTCGCTCTAAATGTAGTTATTGTCACAAGTCTGGACACACTCGTGACATATGTTATACTTTGCATGGTCCACCCCCCAGTTATGATCCTATTGTTATAAAGGAATATAATGAATCCCTTCGAAATCAAGCAAATAAGCAAACTGTTGCTCATCCTAATGTTTCCGTTGCTCCACCTGACCAATCATCCAATAATGCTCATATTGCTCAGGCTGAATATGATGAGTTCCTTCAGTATCGAGCACGTAAGCAACTGTCTCCACAAGCAGCATCAGCTTCTCCACCTATTGTTCCTATTGCGGGTAATCCTTTTGCTTGTGTTTCACAGTCTAGTACTCTTGGACCATGGGTTATGGACTCAGGCGCTTCTGATCATATTTCTGGTAACAAAACACTTTTGTCTGATCTTGTTTACTCACAATCCCTTCCTGCTATTACTTTGGCCAATGGGATCCAGACAAAACCTAAAGGGATTGGAAAAGCCCAACCTTTACCTTCCGTCCCCTTAGATTCTGTTCTTTATGTTCCTGTTCTCCTTTTAATTTGGCATCTGTTAGTCGTTTGACGCGGGACTTACATCGTGGCATTTATTTTTTTAATGATGTTTTCCTTATACAGGACCGCAGTACGGGACAGACGATTGGCACAGGACATGAATCACAAGGCCTTTACTATCTTACCTCTTCAAATTCCTTCACAGCATGCTCTGTCACAAATACTCCAGACCTAATTCACAAACGTTTTGGACATCCTAGTCTATCTAAACTGCAAAGGATGGTGCCTAGTTTTTCTAGTTTATCCTCATTAGATTGTGAGTCGTGTCAACTTGGGAAACAAACTCGTGCTACATTTTCACGTAGTACTGAGAGTCATTTGGAGTCTATTTGTTCTTTAGTTCATTCTGATATTTGGGGTCCTAGTCGAGTTAGTTCAACCTTAGGATTTCGTTGTTTTGTTAGTTTCATTGATGACTATTCAAGATGTACTTGGGTTTTCTTAATGAAAGATCGTTCGGAGTTATTTTCTATATTTAAAAGTTTTTTTGCTGAAATACAAAACCACTTTGGTGTTTCCATTCGTACTCTTCGTAGTGATAATGCATTAGAATACATGTCCTCCCAATTTCAGGAGTTTGTGACTCACCAAGGAATTATTCACCAGACATCTTGTCCATACACCCCTCAGCAGAATGGTGTAGCAGAACGAAAGAATAGACATCTTATTGAAACTGCTCGCACTCTTCTCATTGAGTCCTATGTTCCGCTGTGTTTTTGGGGCGATGCTGTTCTTGCCTCTTGTTATTTAATTACTAGAATGCCCTCATCTTCTATTCAGAATCAGGTTCCACATTCCATACTGTTCCCTTTGTCACATCTCCATTCTATACCTCCTCGTGTCTTTGGGAGCACATGCTTTGTTCATAACTTAGCTCCAGGAAAAGATAAATTAGCCCCTCGTGCTCTCAAATGTGTCTTTCTTAGTTACTCTCGCGTTCAAAAAGGGTATCGTTGTTATTCCCCTGAACTTAATCGATATCTTATGTCCGCTGATGTCACATTCATTGAATCTCAACCTTACTATACATCATCTGATGGTCCTGTTATCTCTGAGGTCTTACCTCTACCTCAGGTCCTACCGATACCGACTTTTGAGGAAACTCCAATGATAGTGCCACCTCTAACAAAACCCACCACACCTCCACCTCTCTTGACTTATCATCGTCGTCCACGCCCGGCACCAGTTCTAAATGATTCATGTCATGTGCTAGACCCTGCACCTACTGCGGCCTTGCCTACTCCTAGCCAACTGAGTGCACTTAAAAAATGTATACGGTCCACTCGAAATGCTAACCCACATTATACTTTCTTGAGTTATCATCGTCTCACCTCATCCTATCATGCTTTTGTATCGTCTTTGTCCTCTATTTCCATTTCTAAGACTACACGTGAAACACTTTCTCATTCGGGATGAAGCCAAGCTATGGTTGATGAGATGTCTGCTTTACATACGAGTGGTACTTGGGAACTTGTCCCCCTTCTTGCAGGTAAATCCACTTTTGGTTGCCGTTGGGTTTATGCAGTGAAAGTTGGTCCAGATGGTCAGGTTGATCGACTTAAGGCTCGCCTTGTTGCCAAAGGATATACTCAGATATTTGGGCTCGCTTTTAGTGATACGTTTGCTCCTGTGGCTAAAATGGCATATGTCCGTATTCTTCTATCTATGGCTGCCATTCGTCATTGGCCTCTTCATCAGTTGGACGTTAAGAATGCTTTTCTACATGGTGATCTTGCGGAGGAAGTCTATATAGAGCAACCACCTGGTTTTGTTGCTCAGGGGGAGTCTAGTAGACATGTATGCCGATTGCGCAAGTCACTCTATGGTCTGAAACAATCTCCTCGAGCCTGGTTTGGAAAGTTCAGCACAGTAATTCAGGTGTTCGGCATGACTCGCAGTGAAGCTGATCATTCTGTATTTTATCGGCATTCTACAGCAAATTTATGTATTTATTTGGCTGTTTATGTCGATGATATTGTTATCACTGGCAATGATGAAGATGGTATTACTAGTTTGAAGCAACATCTCTTTAAGCATTACCAAACTAAAGACCTTGGCAGATTAAAGTATTTTCTAGGTATTGAGGTTGCTCAGTCTGGATCAGGTATTGTTATTTGTCAACACAAGTATGCTTTAGACATTCTTGAGGAGACAGAGATGATGGGATGTAGACCCATTGACACTCCTATGGATCCGAATGTAAAACTGCTTCCAGGACAGGGGGAGCCACTCAGTATTCCTGAAAGGTATAGACGACTAGTGGGAAAGTTAAATTATCTCACAATGACTAGACCTGACATTTCGTTCCCTGTGAGTGTTGTAAGTCAATTTATGACTTCCCCTTGTGATAGTCATTGGGATGCACTTGTTCGTATTCTGCGATATATAAAGTCAGCGCCTGGGAAAGGACTACTCTTCGAAGATCGAGGACATGAGCATATCACGGGATATACAGATGCTGATTGGGCAGGATCACCCTCTGATAGACGGTCTACATCCGGATATTGTGTATTAGTAGGAGGTAATTTGGTGTCATGGAAGAGCAAGAAACAGAGTGTAAGAGGCAGAATATCGAGCAATGGCTACATCAACTTGCGAGCTTATCTGCGTCAAACAGTTATTGAGGGAGCTAAAGTTTGGTGAGGTTGATCAGATGGAACTTGTGTGTGATAATCAAGCGGCCCTTCATATTGCATCAAATCCAGTGTTTCATGAAAGGACCAAGCACGTTGAGATTGATTGTCACTTTTTCAGAGAAAAAATACTCTCAAAAGATATTGTTACAAAGTTTGTGAAGCCAAGTGATCAACTTGCAGATGTCTTCACCAAGTCCCTCACTAGTACTCGTATGAATTATATTTGTAACAAGCTAGGTGCTTATGATTTGTATGCACCAGCTTGAGGGGAGTGTTAGAGTTAGAATAGGAGTAGGACTACATAGCCCTAGTTGGATTTGGATTAGGTTGTAGTGTCTATAAATAGGGTCTTTATGTAACAATGTAAATACACAATTCAATAATATATTTTTCCCCCATATTTCTCACATATAAAAATATAAATATGTGTGTGTGCACATAGACAAATCCTAGCTAAACAACATAATTCAAAAAAATGAGATCCCACAATGGCAATCCTAAATTGTGTTTGCTTCACTCAATCTTTAAGTAATTATGGAATACACATGCAAAAAGCAATCAGATGTTTTAAGACAAGAAAGAACGGACAGTATGAAAGGTCTGATTTATGCTGCTTGACAAGAAATTTAAAATAAACAGATACATATATGGACAAATACATACCTCCCAAAGATCGTAAACTACGAAGAGCAAGCTGAAAATATGCACTCTTGAAACCATCACCCCAGTCTCCTGCTTTCCCCTTGATACTCACATAATAATAGATTAGACTTGCTAGTGCTAGTGATACCACAGTAAATGCCCATGAAATCAGAAACATGATCACTGAAAGGAACAATAGAAAGAGAACATTCATTACTCTGAAATGCAGAGGGGAGAGAACTCTATACAGTGTCTTTTTTTTTTTGGGGGGGGGTAATAATAACCATCACCCCAGTCTCCTGCTTTCCCCTTGATACTCACATAATAATAGATTAGACTTGCTAGGGCTAGTGATACCACAGTAAATGCCCATGAAATCAGAAACATGATCACTGAAAGGAACAATAGAAAGAGAACATTCATTACTCTGAAATGCAGAGGAGATAGAACTCTATACAGTGTCTTTTTTTTTTGTTTGGGGTAATAATAGATTAGACTTGCTAGGGCTAGTGATACCACAGTAAATGCCCATGAAATCAGTAACATGGTCACTGAAAAGGAACAATAGAAAGAGAACATTCATTACTCTGAAATGCAGAGGAGATAGAACTCTATACAGTGTCTTTTTTTTTGTTTTGGGGGGGGGGGGGGGGGGGGGGGGGGGGGGGGGGGTACCTCCTTGCCAGGATGAATTCATCAGCAATGTACCGCTATTCAGGCAAAGAAAGAGGCCACCCTACATTCGGATGGCGTACATCCATAAACCAAGATTCTAACTCTTCTATTACATAAACCAAAACTGCTATTTACTCTGACTGTCTACAAGTGGACAGTATCCTAGAAAGAAAAAGGAACAGGTCTCAGCAAGCAGGATAACGGATTTCAGCAATGTTCCAGATGTTTTTTATGTGGTGCTGACTCAAAAAGCATTAGTCACATCTTACATTACCCAGTAACAGATTAGCTATTGCAACTGTTCCTCAACATAGTAAGGCTCAGGTGGACTATGCCTAAGGCTACTAGGGACCTGCTGAACTGCTGTATTACAAAGGTGGCTCTCTGAGACAAAAGAACTGGCGGAAAAAATTACCTGCATGAATACGGTGGATAATTTGGAGAGAGAGATGCAAGTTGTTTTGAAGACAGATCTAGCTCTACCCAGAAAATCAAGATGAAATTTTGTTTCATTTCTGGTGTAAATAAAACATTGTAGATGATGCAGAATTGTAACTGGACATGATTGATTCTTAGTAAGATACCACAAGGGGACTCTGCAGATTTATGAATCGTAAACATGGAACTAGCACAGCCTTTTGTGCTATTACCACATTCAAGAAACTCACAGCCTTTGTGCTGCTACCACTTTCAAGAAACGCACGAAAGGGTACAACAAATTACAAAAGGAAAAGAAAAGTTGGCATACGCAACAACAATCAGAACTAAAAGTAAAGTACGAGATCTTTAAGGGAATCAGTCAGATCTCTGATCCAAGAGTTTGAATTCTAACAAACTAAAAAGATTGAGCTATAGAAGAATATAGAAAGTGGAGGAACAGTGACCCAAAAACCATAGAAAGTGGAGGAACAGTGACCCAAAAACCTCCAACCATGTCCAAGCAAACCATCTGATGGATAATAACCAGGTTATTAGTAACAATTTTGCCGAAACTAGATTCACCAACTCAGAAAACAGGGGAAGTAACAATAATCCAGAATACTCCAAGGCTCCAAACCCATGTCCAAGCAAAGTAGCAAACCATGAGAAGGATTATAAACCAGGTTAATATTTACATTTTTGTCAAGCCTAAAAAGAGAGATATTTTCTTCTCTATCATTTTACCATAGCAATAAGTGAAATAGACGCATTGACATGATTCTAAAGTCAAGAATCAAAGGTGTTTGGGCTGTAAAACTTGAAATCAATTGATTTAGAATCAAAATGACAGATGATAATTTAGAACAACTACTCATTTGAAACAAGAAATGTCTACAAAAGAGTAACAATAAGTTGACACAGATGGATGAGATTACAGCTAAGGATTGGCATTCTTGAATGACCATGTTTAGAAGTTCTAAAGCAACCGCTTGTAAGCATTGGAACAAAGACAGGAAGAAAGAACGAAAGTAATTAAAGCTCAAATTGCATTCAGCAGCTACTCAAGAACATGTAAGTATACTGACATGGGAGCACGAGACCACTTTAGAGCTTAGGATCTCTTATTTGATAACTAAAAATCAATTCCCATCCCTCTTTTGGGGAAAGGATGACTTGTCAGGGAATAGCTAAAATCAAGGAAAGTAGAATACCTATTTTAAAAGGAAATATAAATGAAACTAAAAACCCACTAAGGAAGGAAACAAGAACAGAAATAATAAGTCCTTACTTGGCAAACTTGGGTTTCTTGGACTATTGAAAATCCACACATGGGCATCTTGGACTTAAAAGCAAGTCCACACACCTATTCTTGGACAAACAAGAACTTCAACTTGGCGTCCAAGGTTACAGAAAACCAAGACAACTTGTTTTGCACCACATTTCCACCACTTCCTTTTTCGAGAAAAGGTAACTTGTATTATAAACAAAGGAATACTCCAGAAGTATCCTAGTAACACTTACAATCAAAAATCACAAGTGTGAATATCCTCATATGAACTCATGAGTAATCTAAAATGTTAGGAATATCCTCTTCTTCTTGAGGGTACTCATGCTTACACCAAAAATAGAAAAGACCCAGACAGTTCATCCACATTTTCTGCATAGAGCAGCTCGTGTTTTCAAAGCATCTCTGGCTCCTCTCCAACCAAACAGTCCACCATATGCAAGCGGGGACAATATTTCATCTCTCTTTGTGCCCTGACTGATTTCCATCCCTATAAAAAGCTAAAGCTTCCTTTTATATTCCTTGGCATAGTCTGATGCCCCTTAGCTTGATGAAAATCTGCCACAATTTCACAGTCTCTCCACAATGCAGAAAGAGATGATTTATTGTCTCTGCCTCTCACATAAAGAACATCTAGAGAACAATTGAAAACCTCCTTTCATAAGGTTATCCTGAGTAAAAGCAGCCTGTTTGGCCAAAAGCCAGTTAGAACAGGCCATGTTGACTTTTCTTATCATCTTCTATGACCAGTAGCCTTGTTGAGTGTGTGATCTCTGATCTTAACCATCCTGCCCACCTCCCAATCATTTGATTGTCTCCTGATCTGAAGTTTCATCCCTAGTTATCACTTATCTCTTTGACAGTGGCCACTTTCTAAAGGCTCAAGCTGAACAGGTGATGAAAACTGACTTTAAGAGGTCCTTGTCACACCCAGCATTCCTCCCAAAACAAGGTCTTTCCTCCACCACCTAACTTGATTTTACAATTATTTATAAATTTTGGCCACAGATTTCTGAGGACATGGCCTATCCACTCCATCGGCTTCTGGCTGAAGCGCTCGCTCTCATCATCATATCATGTCCTCTTTCCACGCATTCATACCAAGTCTCAGCTCTTGAGACCTTTGTGATTTCGTACTATTTGAATCCTACTGTGAAATAGATGACATTGTCATCCATATCCGAAAAGAAAGAGACGGTTGCTAAAAAAGGATCAGAGGATGATTCCGGTAATTGAATATCACTGGAATAGGAGCTCCAGAACCCCGAAGGGACCTTAGAGGCGAGCCTCACTAAGAGGGCCTGGGAGTTTTTTAAGTATAAAGTGCTCTTTTTGAGTGAAGGTCCTATATATTGCTATGGCTTTTTTCCTCACCTCATTTCACTTAAAAGAATTTAGTTTTCAATTTATTCAATATACTTTAAAAATGAAAAAAAAAAATGCATACAACAACATACCCAGTGAAATCCCATGAGTGGGGTCCGGGGAGGGTAAGATGTACGCAGACCTTACCACTACCTCATAGGTAGAGAGGTTGTTTCCTGGGAACCCGAAAAAAATACACATCAATTATAAATAAATCGCAAAGCTGTTTGCCAAATTTAAGGTTACAAGATCTATATTCCGTCCATATTTTGAATGAACGGCCACCAGTGTCCACAAGTATATTTCTTTCTGACGGGTATTATATTTTAATGCTAATATTTTTCTCCTCTTGAACTAATTTCTTCTTAGAAAAACTCTAAGAAGTTCAACATTTTGCCAATCATATATTGCCAAATAATTGTAATCATTCATACTTATCTTGATATTTTCTCAATTATAGTTTCTATTAAGTGCAGCAAAAAAAAAGCAAAAAGAACAAATTCAACCCTTTCAACTTCTAAAATTAGAATTGATAACAAAAGCCTATTTGGTAGCTGAGTACAAAACTAAATTGACGAATTACTTGGGAAAATGTTACCAAATTCTGTCATAAATAGGCTAAATGATTGCCGACACGTAATGGGAGAAGCAATATATGGACAAGTAAAGGTCCAAGTCAAATATTAGCAGTTGCAAGCTTCTGGATACTCACTAACGTATAACAGGCTACACCAAGATTATGGTTTTCTTGGGCAAGATAAATCAATACGAAGCAAATATTTATGTTAGAGCATGGAAAATTAGTTTATTTCCCGCAATATCAAACCAAAACAGAGAAAGAATATCAATTCTCCAACAGAAGAAGTTTAAGAAAATACCTATACAAAGTAATGCTCCAACAAGAGAAAGACTCCAGTGGTGGAATTTCCACCGAGGTCGCCAGCTGGGAGCATCCAACAGATCCAGGAGGAAGCAGGATAAGTTCACACCAGCATAGCATAGGAGGTAAAACATTGTTATAGTTGGTGAAATAAGATCCAAATTGCCAATTATGACACATCCAATACAGATGAAGGCAGTGAAGAAAGTAGCCACATGGGGCTCACTTCCATCTACCACTTTAAAATAGTTCAGAACAGGTAGAATATCATCATTTGCAATCGCAGCAAGGAGACGTGGTGCACCAGTTAAACTTTGAAGGGCTGCCCCCAAGGTTGAAAGAATGATACCAACATAAACAATTGCTGGAAACGGCCAAGCAATTGAAGCGGTCAACAACCTGCATGAGTGTATTAGTTCATTCATTACTCATACAACTGGCTTTCTTTTTCGTAGCATCAACATTACCTTTATATCTCCTCCATTGCCCTAAAGTCCTAAACTATTTTCCCCATGTTGATCTTTGTCTTTTACTTTATTAATTTAATCTTAATTAGCTTCTACTTGTTGGACTAAAGTAGATTCTGAAATACCTTTCACAATAGTAATATAATCTTCTTTCATACAAAGTGACGTACTTATGGGTCAAATACAGGTGATTAAAACTCTCAAATCCCAAATATATCGCGATTTAACAAATTGAGCATCAGCCTTATAGCAGAAATGAGAAAGAGTGTTCATTTATACAAGAAAACCAAAAACTTGACGGACATACCCATGTCTTCTAAACCTTAGCTAGGATGACGTCCAAAAGAAAATCACCAATACTAAATTTAAAAGAAAAAAGCATCATTGATTTGAACCAAGAATGGTGAGAACCAGAACTGAGTATCAACTTACAATATGCAGATGCTTAGAAGTAAATCCATAGATGCAAAATACGGTAATATAAAGCAATCTAGTCGATTAACTGTAGCAACCATTTCACAATTTTCAGTTAACAACTACTAAACACTTGAATGACAAAAAAATCCAAAGCTTAAAAGAAAGTTCATCTGAACTCTCAGCTCAGTCATAGCTACTGCTTTTTCCTTCGGGAACTTCTAAGAGTTCTTCACAATTTTCTGCTCTTCTAACATGAGAGCTCAAATAAATATCTCCCTCACGGTTATCTCAGGTAGTCTATGTACATTAATATATTATACCAATCTGGTCTCAAGTGACAGATCCTCTCAATTTTGTTTTTAGTGAAAGGTCTGGGACAATCCCACTTTTTAGCGCACCTGCTATGCTCCGTAAGATTTGGAATTTTACTGTTTTTATCAATTAAATGGAACATTTTAATGATATTACATGCTGGCATTGTTTGTGCTGCTTAGTTTTGCTGTTTGAATGATGATTATAATGTTGGGAGCAACTTGGGAAGGAGTTGAGGAATGAACACTGGCCAAGTGGAAGTTATTTTGGAGGTTAAAAGTTGAGGAAGATCCAGGGGGCACACTGTAGCGCACCTATCGCGTATCCATGATTGAATTTTGGAGTTGAAAAAAGACCGGACAGACAGTGGGCCCTTACCATGTACTTTGACAAAAGCCAAGTAGAGGCAGCAGATTTGGTCCCTACCACGCACCAATTGCACGTTGAAGGCTGGCAGGCCTATACGTGCATGTTGCGTGGGCTACAATGTATAGTTAAATTCCAGGTAAGCAGCGTACAAGCTATCACACATTTGCAGTGCAGTGAACAATCTAACTGCAAAATTTGGGATTTTCCTCCTCCCAACTCCTAGTCTAGGACACGACTTCAAGTGGAGGATTTCATGCCAAATTTCGTCTCAGCCATTAAGGGGAATTATGTGGCTGCTTAATGTTATTAAATCCCCAAATTCGTTGATTGTGTCTAGGTACTCCACCTAAAATTTCATAAGGATCAAGAATTGAGATTATCTCTTAAGGTAACCTAATCACTATAGCTTGAGCTGGAGTTTATGACTTGCATAGGTTATGGGTAGGCCATATGTTGTGGGTTTGGGGGATTTGGAAGAGGTTCAAGCCATGGCTCACCTCATAGCAATTAAACATGGTTGGATTGGCCTAAGGCCCACACCCCAAGAGACCCATGAGCATTTGGGACAAGAAATGATATTGATATGTTGTTATGCATCATTGACTTTGTATCTTTAGTGTTACTTAGCCAGCTTTGAGGTAAGTAGAAATAGAATCCCCTAACTGCGATTTTCCATAAATGACATGGTTACCAAGTGTTTGTTGAAGTCATAAGCGCACTTTGAAGTATCTTGTTGCCTAATGCATATGGGGACGAGTATGTGATAGTGTCGCTTAATGAAAAATTGATTATGTCAATACGTTATTTGAACTCCTTTATGATTTCATGATATTTTATAGACCCCCAAAGTGGGCTCTCATATAAGACTACATGTTTATGCTAAACTTAGAAATATCTAAGTTGAAATGGAACTCAACATTTTAAAAAAATGTTTTGACGGCTTGAAGCCTTATGTTTTAAATGAAAATATCCTTTTAGGAGATATTATGGACTCCTAAGATGGCGTTCATTTTTTCCCCGAAAGGTTAGCATCATACAAAACAACAAGAGGAGGTGTGAGTTACATAATGCCCTCATGGCCTTAGCGATGCCTTTGTGACCTACGCTTGATGCCCTTGTGGCCTTATACTTAGATGCTTCCTCTTACTTGATGCCCTCATGGCCTATTGCAAAGCCCTTGTGAGCTTATTTTGAAAAATTTGATGTACCCTCATAGTATTATCTGTTGCTAGTGTACCCACCCTTTTAGAGTTTCACACTACATTACAGGTCACACACATAATGTTACTACGTCACTCAGACCACTGTATTTCAATTAGCAACAAGGCAGTTACAAGGAGCATCATAAGAGCACTGCAATTTAGACGAACCTGTCAGTCAAAAGCTTATCTCGAGTTGCAACAGATCCAAAGAACAGCACTGAAACTAGATATAAACCAGTAGTCGTCAAAGTTGCTGCTAATGTCCCAATAGGAATTGAACGCTGAGTATCCTTTAGCGAGGCTGAACGGTTTGAACCTGCCATGATCCCAGTCACCGCAGGGAAAAAGAGACCTACCAGTGCACTTACATGGAGAAAGAATCAAATATTAGACCCAGCTTCACACTTTGGACTTACCAATGCACTTCATGGAGAAAGAATCAAATATTGGACCAGTTTCACACTTTGAACTTACGCTTCACATTAGTAAAAGACAGAAAAAGTTTGGACAATTTGTTCCTGGCAAAAGTACCATGCAAATTGAACAAGAGAGAAGGAAAAAAAGATTCGCAAGCCTTACTTGAAACTCCAGTATATCTTTCCATTAGGATCTGGAATCCCAGCATTACTAGTCCTCTGATATGCAGGACCCCAATTATCCTTGAAAGATTCCGAACTCAACCCCGTGATTCCAACTGTACCATACATAGCAACAGAAAGTAATGAGCTTGCTGTCATGTGTTCAAACAAAGGAAAATCAAGCTTAACTATGGATCAGAATACGTTTTTATGAGCCCCTTGCATACAAGGAAGGAAGCTAGAACTCTGCTCCCTCCTTCTAAATTGATGATGAAGTAAGAGCTAAAAAAGCTTTTAAATTTTGCTAACTCTAAAAAATGTGACACTAGCATCCATCCCATAAAGCAAAGAGAGATATTAGCAATTGAAGATTCAGGCTATCATCCATGAGTAGTATACGTCAAACCTAACTGTAAACTTAGAATGTCCTAAACCCAGGAGGCAGGGAGCTAAGTCCATAAAGGAATAAGTAAGAGGAAATACCCAAAGTGGTCCTCTAAATTTGGACTTCCACTCAAAATAGGCCCTGCTCTAGATAAACTGGATAAGATTTTGCATTTCTAATATCAAATTCTCAGTATTGAATAATCGTGGGCCTGAAAGTTTTTTCTAATCTCAACGGGGGCTTAGACAAGGTGATCCTTTGTCACCTTCTCCATTCTTGACAGTCATGGAAGGACTTAATCATATGATTATGGCTGCACAATTGAATGGTCGTATCAAAGGCTTTGGATCTCAACCAAATGTCATTGAAGGAATGGAAACATCTCATCCTTTTTATGCAATGACCCTATAGCAGTTTGTGAAGCTGATGTAGTACATAGCACAAATCAGACACCTCGGAGCCATCCTAACTATTTTGAAGCTTTGTCAGGCTTACATGTTAACTGGCAAAAAAGCTTTCGTTATCCAATCAATGATGTTCCAAATTTGCCATATCTGGCAGGCAACCTTGGTTGTCATGTAGTAGGAGAATGCCTTCGGGGGAGGGAGAGGGGTGCTAAAAACTCTTAGATAGAAATCTGGAATAAGGTTATAGAAAGGTGTGACAAAATTGTCCAGGTGGAAACCTCAATATCTTTCCCTAAGGTGGGAAACCGACTCTCGTTAATTGAATTTTAGATGTTCTTCCTACTTACATAATGTCTATCTTTCCATTACACAAAGAGGTCAAAAAAAGAATTGGCATATTGAGAAAAGACTTTCTTTGGCGAGGCAACAGAGAGAAGAAAAGCAATAATCTAGTTAAATGTGAAGCAACAACCATGGAGGTTTGGGCATAAAAAACCTGCGCCTGCATAATAGAAGTAAAAATGGCATTGGAGACTCAATAATGAGGACAATGCACCTTGAAGGGATTTCACATCCTAGAGATATGGGACGTTGAACTAGTGGACCACAAATGAAACTAATAGTCCCTATGATAGCAGTGTGTGGAGAACTATAAGAAACCAATGCAAGACTATTGGAAAAAATATGGAGATTATTGTGGAAGATGGAAGAAAACTGATTTTTGGGCTGATTACTGGATTGGCCAGAGCAACGTGAATTCTTGTTTTCAGTTCTTTATTCTATGTTTTGTGACGAGGGTTCCCAGGAAACAGCCTCTCTACCTCTATGTGGTAGTGACCCTCCCCAGACCCCACTTGTGGGATTCCACTGGGTATGTTGTTGTTGTAGTTCTTTATTCTATGAGTCTCCAACAACATGACATGATCAACCAAATCAGGAGTCAACAGGGGTAGAATCTACCTTTTGGAAGAGCTCTTAATGACTAGGAAGTAGAGAATTACGTCATATTGCTTCAGATATTGGGAACTTTTGGTGGATGCACCGATTTTACAGACTTAGGTGGAAACTACATAGTAAAGGGTTGAATCAAAGCAGTCCTGTAAAGGACAATGGGCCTTGGAAACAAGTCTAACAATTTTGATGCTAGTGACGATATCGGTTGTGACCTTGATCAGGAGCTGGAACTGCTAACGCTACAGCGATAAGGGGCTAAAAGATCTACTACTTTAAGTCCTGTTTCAAAAATCGATAATTTAGTATCCAACTGTATAAAGACAGTGAAAATAAAGGTTCCAAGACAAATAGGGAAGTTGAACAGGTTAATCAATAGAAAGGGTCAATTTAAGCTTAAAGGGTAAAGGGATTAAATATCCCTATGAAGGCGTCAATTCTTTTTCTGGTTGGTAATTAGGAAAGCTTCCCTAACTAAAGATAAGCTACAAAGAAGAGGTCTTTAGATTTGTTCGACATGTCTTTTGTGTGAACAGGAGGGTGAAAACAATACACACTTATTCCTACACTGCAGGACAACTATAAATCCGTGGAACATGTTCTTTTGTATTATGGGAATAACTTGGGTAAATACCTAGTTTTACGTTGGCACTACTGAACAATAGGTGGAGTACTGGGAATAGAGATAGGGAGGACGATGGAAGATCGTGACTGCTTGCGTTTCATGGGAAGTGTAGAAAGAAAGGAATGGTAGATATTTTGAAGTGCCCACTAGCAGTTCTATCCAGAAAATTAGGGTGAGTTGTCTTCGCTTGTTCCTTTTTTGGTGTAAACCGCATGTGGGGAGAAGTAGGAGAGTTAGAATATTGGGTTGGCAATGTATAATTGTATAGGGTTCATGGGCAGGGGTTTAAGCACCCTTTCAATGCTTGTAAAGTTTCCAACTTAGCACCTTTTCCTGGGGTGGGTAAGTTTTTACTGAATGGAACTGCTACTTGTCTCAAAAAAAAAGTCCTCATTCTCTGAGGTGGAGCACAAACAGTCCTCCATCTTTCCAAAACTAGAACACATTTAGCCCTAGATACTTCTTTCTAACCAAAACAAACAGAATACATCCCTGTCCATGGAAGGTAAACCAACCCAGCTCTGTTATCACAATGGCATCAACAACGAATTCAGCTGTTGCCTTCTCTCCCCTGTATGAGTAGCTGGGGAGCTTTAAATGGACATAAATTTCAGTGTATTTCAAATGTTCATCTTGTCCTTGAAGTATTTTTCTTTTTAATTTACAAGAAGAGAGTATTCAGTGTGTTTGACATGTTCTTCTTGTCCTAATTTTCCTTTTTTCGTACTAGTGGGAAAAAAAACAGGAAAAGAGTAGAATTGCACAACTGAGATGATTAATAATATAAACAAGAAAAAGGTGGCAAGTACACAACATGAGGATGGTGATGCAGTGAGCTACCAATTGCAATTACAAGCTTCTATTACTGCCAAAGCCAAGATAAATTCTGAAGACTAGAATATGTTTTTAACAGTCACATGTTAAGAAAAGAGTCACATGGGAATGTGGGAGGTGAGAAAAGAAAAGGGTGACTGTTAAAAGTTGATGAAACCATTGTCTAAAAACGCTTCAAAAAGTTAAAACCTAAGAAGTAATCAAAAGAGTGCAGAAGAATAGTCCAACTCAGAAGAACAGAGCAATCAGCTTTTATTTCAAAGAAAATGAACTTGAAAGGCATATGAATCATTCCGTTAGTTATAGGTGGTCAGTTACCTAGTACTACATCTGCTCCAATTTTTGAAAGACCGAGGATTATTAGTGCTCCACTATTTTAAGTGAAGCCTGAATCTTGAGGACCATATTGGGCCTTTTCTCAAAGCACTAAAGGCCACTATGAAGCAATACAAATGCTAGAAACTGCAGAAGTTGAGATATCAATTAAGATTTATTATTACAGACTAGCTCAGCGATTGCAATAAGTTTCCACTCATCTCAAGGCCAGAACAAAATGAATTGGTTGACAGAATTCTACTAAGAAAGCGCGACAAGGTAACCTTACACTGTCAAACAAGCTTTTCTTCATATATGGTAACTGTTAAGCGTGTACAATCAACTTCTATGCAGCAGAACACTTCACACAAAGCTGCTTTTTTTTTATGACAAGGGAAAGCAGCGGCCACTTCACACAAAGCTTTCAAAACAAATTTTTTTAAAAAATAGACATAAGAAACATAAACCTGCTGGACGATCACGTCTTGCCAAAAGAATGCCAGAGAATATGCACATCAATGAGAATACAACAGGTACAAGGAATGCCGGTGCAACACGATTAATAATTTTTACACCACCAAAAACTATGAAGCAGAGAAGAATAGTCACAACAATCCCATAAATTTGCAAGTCATGCAAACTTGGCCTTGTAATCGGCTCCGCAATATCTGTACCATTAACTCTTGTCACAGTTTCTGCATAAATGACAAAGTAAAATTCAGAAATAAAAATGATCTTGACAAAATAATGTATTACTCAGTAAAGAGTCAACAAAAATGTACTAATTGAAAGCAATGATCCATATAACCAAGGAAGATTACAGATTATCATCAAACATGTCCATTCAAGTAGACACAAAAAGAATTACTCCTATAAAAGAAGACAAGATCCAAGGATCATTCATAGCAAAATAATGATCTGCTGTCCTTTCGAAAATTAAATTCTAGCCAGTAAATCAACTGTGACAAACTCATTCAAGAAATACCTCTAAAAATTCCAGCAGCTGGTACAGCATCCAGAAAGGTTTCCACAGCTCCCAATACATACCTGTAAGACAAACATGTAAAAGCAGGCACCATTAATTCAAACTTATAGATAGTACCAAATGATGAAAGAAATGCAACCTCATTTACGAGTGTCAGATGATGAAAGTAATGGTGCCTCCTTTGCCACATTCACCAAGTGAGTAGCAATTAACACAAAAAGTTAGACTGATTACTCACATTGCTCCAGCAACTGCATTTCCAAGAAAAAAACAAAGTCCAATGCTGACACCAACTTCTGGACCCAAAGCACGACCAATGAGATAGTATGGCCCTCCGCCCTAATTTTGAGAAAACAAATCAAAGATATCATTGACCATCTAAGCTACTACGGGAAAAGGAAAATGCATGTGTCTAATATAGGAAAGCAATATTCAGAAGCCATCTCATTTATCTTCATTCAAATTCAGATGAGCAGCTTCTTCTCACCTTCATGGCACCATTGGTGGCAATAGCACTTAATGATATTGTGGTCAGGAAAGTACAAGATCCACAGAAAGCAACGAGTAACAATGACTCACCAATCCCAGCCATACCAACAATCCTACAGCATAGAAGAAAACAAAGCATCACAAGATGTCAAATATGAAAGGATATGACATGACTAACACAAAGTAGATAATTCAACTCCCTCACCCCCAACCCCACATAATTGCATCTTTCCTTTTCCTTCTTTTTCCTACAGTGTCCTTTTCTACTTCTTCCTCCTTTCTCGGATTACGCTGATGGGAGAAAGCACAAAAAAATATTACTCCCTCCATCCATTTTATGTGGCACTCTTTGACTTGGCACGGGGTTTAAGAAAAAAAGGAAGACTTTTGAAACTTGTCGTCTAAAAACAATCCTTATATATTTGTGTGACTGATATTCATTTCATTAAGGGCAAAAGGGGAATTTTAAAGTTACTTTATTTCTTATTTTTATTTTATTTATTATTTTGAAACTAGTAACTTTGTATTCCTCTGCATTAAGGGATATGCTGGCCACCTCCAAAAGTGTGAATTACATAGAAAAACAACAACAACAACATACCCAGTGAAATCCCACCCTCCCCAGACCCCTTCCATATTCATTTCTTTGCACCAAAAAACTAAGGTGGTAATTACTTTCTTAATCTTCTCTATAGTACATTCTTTCCCTACAAAGACTCTGATGTCTCTCCTTCCATATGATCCACCAGATACAAGCTCTAACTATTCTCCACCACCTCTTCTGGCTCTTGCTACCTCCCCTTCTAACCCGGCGACTTAGTGGGTCAGTTGTATGTACTTTCATAATCCGATTGAGGCTAACTAAATTGGTGAATAGAGCCCATAATTGTGTTGTTACTTTGCAGTGGAGGAACCGGGTGACAATTCTTTTTGCGATGGACCAAAAAAGAAAAGGGTACCGATAGGGGGAGTATTAAGATACATAAACTACATTATTACATTGAGCTTTATTTTTAGACACTACATTACAATCATATTTATCGATGAATACTATGTACAATCCTATACCTATTATAATACTCTTCCTCAAGCTAACACATATAAGTCATATATATCGAGCATGTTATAAAAGTAACTAAGAGCCCATTTTGATTGGCTTATTTTTAAGTACTTTTAAGCTAGTATAACTTCTAAGCACTTTTGAATTGTTTGGGTAAGATAAAAAGTGTTTATAAGTACTCCATTTTAAGTTAAAATGCTAAAAATAAGCCAAAAATAATAAGTTAGAAATTCTAACTTTTGACTTTTGGCTTTTAGCTTCTAACTTATAAGTCAAAAATAAAAAGCCAATCATCCAAACAATCTTTAATACGAGGACCAATGACGGACTTGCTGAAAATATCTACAAGTTGATCACTTGGCTTCATAAACTTTGTAATAATATCTCTTGAGGGATCTTTCCTCTGATAAATGAGAGTCAATCTCAATATATTTAGTCCTCTCATGGAACATTAGATTGATGCAACACAAAAGGTCACTTGATTATCACATTGAAGTATCATTTTACTAACCTCTTGAAAATTTAATCCTCTGAGAGACTATATTATCTAAGCTAGCCCACATGTTGCTACAATTGTTGCTCGATATTTTGCTTCTAACATAGATCGAGTAACCACCATTTTGTTTCCTACTCTTCCAAGATATCAAATAACCTCCCAAAACACAAAATTTAGACGTAGAACACCTATCAAAAGGTGATCCTTCCCAATCACTCCACGATCTTCCCATGGGTCTAGCTCCTCAAAGAGTAGTCCTTTGCCTAGAGCTAATTTTATATATCACCAAATGCAAACAACTACATCTCAATGACTATCATTGTGAGAATCCATAGACTAACTTACAAGACATCGGAAAAGAAATTTCAGGTCTAGTCATTATGAGATTATTCAACTTACCAACCAGCAGCTTGTATCTTCTCGAATTACTGAGTGGCTTCGCTGTCCTACTCCTAGCAGGAATTTAACATTCGGATCCATAGAAGTGTCAAAAGGTCTACATCCCATCAATCTTGTCTCCTCAAGAATGTCTAAGGCATACTTCATGGTGAAATAGTAACATCTGGTCTGGATTGAGCAACCTCAATACTTGAAAAATACTTTAGTCTTATAAGGTCTTTAGTCTAAAATGTTGAAAGAGATATTGCTTTAAATTAGCGATACCATCCTCGTCATTGCTAGTGATAACGATATCGTCAACATAAACCACCAAATAAATACACAAATTTAGAGCAGAATGTGAAGAAATACAAGGATTAGCTTCACTATGAGTTAAGCCAAACTCTTGAATCATTGTGTTGAACTTTGAAGCTGCAATTTCAGATTCAAGGACTGTGCTTTCTCTTGTGTTCAAAGGTTCGGAGTTCAACTAACTAATCCAGCTTCCCCAATTCCAAAAGCTTTAGTTCTTTGGGTTTCAATGTTGTCATACACCTCCCTTTCTATTAAAGAAATGTCTTTCTTTAGGTTTCTAAATTTTGCAACAACACGAAGTCTGGGGTACCCTGAATAATGTAGGACTGTCACCATCCTTTAATCATATCAACGAAAAATTCTACTTGAAGCCATATGTTCTCAAATTTGAAGTAGGCTAGTGATGTCTCCTAATCTCCACTTTCCAGGACGATGGGTTTATGATCTGAAATTACTCTTGGCATTGCTTATTGTCCGATGGACTTGAACATCTCACTCCATTCTGATGAATAAAGAAAGATGTCAATTCTCAAGGCTTATGACTCCTCCCCTCTTGACCAAGTGAATTGTGAACCTTGGAACAAAATCAATTAGTTCAAGATCTAAAAATGGTGTTAGAGAAACCCTACATAACTTTGGATCTTCAAGTACAATTTAGCCTTTCACCCTCAAATCTACACATGTTGAAGTCTCCTCCTATGACCTACAAATCAAACCACAGCCCCTTGATTGATGCTAACTCCAACCAAAGGACCCTTTCTGGATTGGTATGAGTTCTGAAAACACCAATGAAGACCCATTTGATGTCCTCAGAGGTGCTCTCAAATCTACAAGAAGGGAGAAGGCCCCTGCCTCTGACTCAATACAACTCCAAGCTCTTTGTCCCATAAAATTAATATTCCACCTTAAGTGCCAATTGCTTGGACTTCTGCCCAAGAAAGCCATCTACTCCCCATATTTGTCTTATTAGAGATAAATTCCAAGACTATTTTGGTTTCTTGTAAACAAACAATGTCCGTAACCCACTATTGGATAAGAGATTTCAAAGTACTTCTCTTATCTTTATTATTGAGACCCTATACATTCCAATTGAGTATCTTAACTCTCATCTGGAATGAGCCTTGTGGTACCTGCCCCTACCGCTCTCTCCACTTCCATCTTGGAGACCCCAATCCAATTTTTTAAGTTCATTTCTTGCTTTGCTTTTCCCCTTTTTCACGTCCCCAGACTTCTTCCTTTGTTCAAGAATCTGAGCTTTCCTCCATTCTTCGTATAATATCTAGAATTTCATGCTCAAACCTGAAACATTTAACCTTAGAACTTTCCAAGCCTTCATCATAGTAAATTTGGTCCATTTTGATGTTACCACCATAGTTGGTGAATCAATAGTTTGTGGTGAAGGATTGCTATGCCTCGATAGAGGGCAAAAAAACTATCGAATGACTGAGAGGACAGACTGGATTCGGAGTCATACACTAAGGTGGGAGTTGGATTCTAGGTATATGTGTCCAAAGAAGGAGCTGATATTTCTGCTTCATCATCAGCTTCAAGCTGAGAAAAGGTCCCCGCCTATGCTCCAAATTTTGGTGATTAGATGCTTGAATTTCCAATTTGGAAGGATCAAAGGATGTTGCACAGAAGGAAGTCAAATGTTTGAAGTTGCATGGGTCTGCCTTGGCTATGGAGGCTCTCCATGATTGTGTTATGTTATGTTTTGTGTGTAGCTTCTGTTTGTTTGGGCATTTGGTATAATATTCCCTATTCGAGGCTGAATAAGTTCTCCAATGGTAATATTGGGCCAGCCTATTCAAATTTAAATGAGACTTGCCCTTTCCTTTGTCTACTGGTTCCTCACGCGTATTTTTAAAACTGATGTCACGTGAGATTGTATGGGACTGTGTTTCCAGCAGTTTTCCAACCCTAGCCGACTCAGGATTTTGACCGGTGGGTAAAGGAGAGGGTCGGATCTCTGTAATTATCACCAAATCATACAACCAGCTAGCAAATTCAAATTTGAAACTCGCCGAAAACTTCATGACTAAATTTTTGACACAAATACGAGCCGACAGAAAGTGGGATCTATTCTTTGGGTCTTCGTCAACACAATGAAGCCTCCTCAGCTATCCCCTATAAGTTTGAATGTGTCCAAGGTCCAAGCATTTAAGGGTATCCCAATCAATTACTTTCAGCAAGATATTTTTCGGCAGCTCACTTGTCTGAGAGTTGATGTCTTTTGACTACCTTCCATTCTAGAACCATTCCCCTGCTTTAACTCTTATTGCTTCTTGTCGGAAAGGGAATTCGAAGAGAAATTGATTGTGATCAAGAGCGGTGGCTTTGAAGCCAGTAATGACTTTCCATCTAGAGAAAAACCATTTTTAAATTAACTGGGTTGGGGTTGTGATGGAAAGGGTCATTGAAAGTGCCGACTAAGCTTCTGTGAAGAGGATGGTTATCATTGACTCCACCAATGCTGGCTGGTTGGCTGATTCTGGCCAGCTTACTGTATTAGCAGCATCCTGATAGGATTTTTTCAATGGAAACAGTATTGGTGGTGGCCCTGACTTGCTTTTCCCTAGAAATCGAATGATTTTAATCGCAAAATCCATCCACCCACTGTTATAACTTATCTCCAGAATGATTACTGCAGATTTAGAGGAGCCATGCCATACTTCAATGCGAACAAATCTGCCATATACATTGAAGTTTGATAGACTCTATATAGGTTGTGGCTGTGATGTTGTTTTCAGCCCCACCTTCTGTATAGTTGTCTAGAACCCTATGATGCTTGTATTAGGATCTCACATAACCATCTTAGATTCTGTGGATCTAAACTTATCTTACTTGTAAATCTCCTGCCTCTTTCTATCAATGAAAAAGCTGAACTGTATATCCCCTGTATTCTCAAGTTCGAACAAATTATCCCCACTAGTGAAAAGAGTTTTTCCCCCATAATGAAAGAAGTTTCCAGTGGTGTGAAGCTGCCTGAGGAAAGGATTCCTTAGGCCGTAACAGCCTTTTGGAGATTGCCTTGGGAGTAGTGCTTGAGAGCATTTTATAGAACTTACCTTCAAGGTGAATATTTATTTATTCTTTTTGGAAGCAATAGTTTCATACCAATCCAGACTAGACTAGAAGTCTCTTTTGAGCTGGTTTAGTCAAACAAGGCCATATTTTTATTTCATGAGAGCTTACCATTCCTTACCCTTTAAGAGTATTTTCACCCCTGTTCAGTAGACAAAATTCAAAGTCGGAAGTATGTCAATATCTCAGAGAAGCAACTAACTAATAGAAGTGCCAATACCAATTCCCAGCTTAAGTTGCTCATTTACCAACTAGTAAGATGGACAGATGTTACTTTAGCCACGAGAGAGAGTAGCACTACAATCAGGCTCAAATATTTGAGTATACCCTTTTGCAACAAGGAGATCCTTCAGCCAATTAACTTGATTGTCCAAGTTGCATAAACCCAACGACATCCAACAGTAGAGTGGATTTACCCAAAGAAAAAGGAACTTTTTTTCTGCCTGTTAGGCCATTTTATTAATAATAAACTTCAAAAAACAAACTTAATCTGGCCAAACAGTCCACTTATAAACAAATAGACTATTGAATAGTAAAGGCCCAACCTTAGGCCTTAAACTATCTCCAAAAGGATTAGGAAACCTATTCTTCTCCACCTCTTTCACATTTTCCTTTTCAGCTGCTGACTTCCAGATGCTTCCTTCCGGTTGCCACTGAAACTCCACCCTTATTATTCTCCTTCTCTACGTTTGCTTCCATCTTGGTCCACCTTTCCTTCCTTTTGTCCAGCTCACACAAGAGCATTCACTATCTAGAGGTAATCCTTCTTTCCCTTGCCTCTTCCTGTTATGCTTCGACCAGTTTATCTTACTCCTACTTTAAATGTGCTGTCCACCTGGGCATGGTGATAGTAACGGTAGCCATCAGGCTGAGAAAGTATTTCATTTGCAGATTTAGGATGAAAATAGAGCACAAAGATAATACAACGGCATAATGGGAAGGGTTATAATGGGGTTACTATTGTGAGTGGATTATATACCTTTTCGAAGTGCAACTAGTTGATTAGGAGACAAGTTTGCATTCGGTGCAGGGACCATAGTAGGTTCAAGGTCTGGTGCAGGACATGAATCATTTGGACCTGATGTTGTACTCGGATGACGATGACAAGTCAAAAGTGATAGTACTACGATTAGAGATACAGAAGTAAACTAAATTGGTATAAGTGTAAGACCTCAAAGATAGCTGGATGATCAAAAGATGTAAAGTGAAGACTCAAAATGTGACATTAACTGATATGAGATACCGAGGAAGATCAGATGAGTAGCAATGATACCTTTTTTGAACTTGAGAATAGCCAAGATACATATTTGGGAGCACAAGAGGCTAATTTTTCTTTTGGAGATGCTAAATTATTTAAAAAAAACATGACATGTGCTCTCAAAGACAGAAAGGCGAAGAAAATATAAAGATGACTGAGAAAACAATATTGAATAAGGAATCTTATTATGAATGGAAAATGATGACATCTGATTAATTACATAGCAAAACATGAGAACGACATCTCCCCGAAAACAAGCAAAACATGGGATTGAATGAGAAGAGTGTATGTAGTCTCAACATGGTGCCTATTCTTTCTCTTTGCTACCCAATTTTGTTGAGGAGCGTATGGCCATGATGTTTGACTAATAATTTCTTGGTGAGTAATAACCTATTGAAATTGAAAGGATAGGTATTCTAAGGCATTATCACTTTGGAAGGTACGAATAGAAACACCAAATTGATTTCGTGTTTCAACATAAAAACTCTTGAATATAGAAAACAACCCTGAACGATCTTGCATTAAGAAAATCCAAGTACATCTGGGAGTAATCATCAATGAGACTAACAAAATAACAAAATTCTAAGGTTGAGTTGATTTTACTAGAACCCCAAATATCATAATAAACTAATGAAAAATAGATTTTGCACGAATCTTGGCACTATATGGAAAAGTAGTGTGCTTATGTTTCCCAAGTTGACATGACTCACAATCTAATGTGGCCAAACTAGACAATCTAGGTACCACTTTTTATCACTTAAATAAACTCGGATGTCTCGAATGGTTGTGAATTAAAATGGGAGGTCAATAATTGGACATGTTGTGGAAGAATTAGGAGAGGTAAGGTAGTGGAGGCCTGGTGATTCATGTTTCGTGCCAATCATTTGTCCCATACTATGGTCCTGCATAACAAAAGAATCATTAAGAAATATTCTAGCACAATTTAGAGCACGAGTCAAAATGATTGACCGATTCAAGATTAAAAGGATAACCACAGACAAAGAATAGAGCTTAAAGAGACAGAGGGGAGGGGATTAACTTGTCCAACTACTGCTTTTGTTTGGCTCCCATCGGCTAAAAGTAAGAGCAGGAAGAGCCTGTGAGTAAGCAATATTTGACAACAAGGATTTGTTGCCAAAAATATGATCAGCAGCATCTAAGTCCACAACCCACAGTCGAAGGGCACTAGATTGTGAAACATAAGCAAAAGAATCGCCAGCAATAGAAGCCAAAGAAGTATCAAGCTACAAAACTGAGGCAACTTGTTGGGATATCTACTTGCTCAATGGGAGAGGAACTCCTTCTATTCCGCTTCAAATAAAGAGAACCCTTGATATCTATGGTGTCAATCTGAGCATTCTTGGTTGGTCAACCATGCAGAGAACTGCATACATCATAAGTATGTCCAAGACTATTGTAGTTAACTACACTTAGGTCGAGATCTTCCAAAACAACCTCCTAATCGGTTCTCCGAGAACTAAGATGTTTGATTTTCTATGATTTGAGATGCGAGAATAGTGGAGTCGATGATTGTTGATGGAACCACATTGTGACTAGGAGGTGCGCTTTGTGAAGTAAATGAGATAATAGTTCATAAATAGTAGGACTGGTCAAAATATGATCATGCACCGAATCAAGGTTGATAGGAGGTTCAACATGTGTAAGAACTTGAAACAACGTATGTCTTTGCTCCTACTATTTTTCAACATCCATAGTGACTATATCAACCTTTCAAATTCCTCCATAACTGCATCTACCTGTCCCAAGTAAGTAGACATATCTGCTTCCTCTTATAAAGCACAAGCCTTTTCCCAAATTGAACATGTCTAGAACGGACATAACAAGGATATCAACTTTGAATCAATAGATCACCAATTGTGTTTTGGTCTTTTCAACCAACTCGCTAGCCTTTTTCGTTAAGTGATCTTGAACACCTGCTTCTTGCACCACAACACAATCGAGAAAGCCCAAGCTAAATAGTTTGAATTTCCCATGAGTGGTTTGGAAGTAATTATAGGACTTGAACTTTCGATTCCCGTATTTTTGGAATTAAAAGCATCAAATCCAGAAGACATGGCTTGAAACTTCAAGACAATCTGACCAAAGAGGAAGACACCAAGTTTCTGCCAAGAAAAAGAAGTCCAGAAGCTGAAAGAGGGTTGGATCTCGCCGGACAACTCGTTAGAAAAACTGAAATAGATCGGAATTCTATGAAAATTGTATGGATCGGAATGCTGGGCCACCCCAACCCAAAAAAAAACTTCTCCAGAAAATGGCCAGAAACAGCCTCGCATGTCTGTGTTAGACAGACACGCCACCAAAGTTGTTATTACCAGCATGTGCAGGCGCATGAACCACCAGATGCTGGAGGAGCTGAGTGGGCTTCTCACCAGACCTTCCCGAGTGTGATGGCACTGTTGGTTTTCAAAAATACCGAAAGAAAAGATGAGATAATGCAAACATCAATTGTACAGTCGCTGGAATTGCACACAGGATTGCGTGACTGTATTTTCCAGATATTTCTCCCCAATGATCCAATACAATGTGAGAAAGCACGGGAAAATACTATTAAGATACATAAACTACACTATGAAATTGAGCCCTATTTATACACACTACATTACATAGCAAAAGATTAATGTACAATCCTAATCCTATTTTAACAGCTGCCTAACAAGTTCTGTAACAGGAGAATGCCAGAGACAGAAAATCAGCTCACTTTGAGTACCACACAGAAGCAGGTTAAAATATCAATATCAACCCATACTTGTGACGTGAGTAGACCATTAAATCATAGCTAACATAGTAAACATGGTGTGATCCACTTTACAATTTACTCACTTGATATAACAATCGATGCAGGAATTTATAGAACTCGGGAACTACAAATGCCAAAGTATTAGAAATGGAAGGAAGTTATCCACATCAAGAATGCGGACCATAGTCCTTAAAATGCAGATTTAAGGCACCGAAACTTGATCATCTTTTGATAGCTACAGCATTATAAAACTTTCCATAAAAAAGAATCCGAAGAGAGCATGTGAAGGAATGGCTATGATGAAACATACCAAGAAAATCTGATATAATAGATGATTCCCATAATATTTTGCAAGCATGGCACGAAGACACCCATCAATGTCCCAGACTTGACAGCAGTAGGCTACGACAGCATTCACAGAAAGAGACAATCAGAAAGGCATACAAAGCTTCATTGAGCAACCCATCATTACAGAATTACATAATTCAGCAATACATGCAAGCTGCAAGTTGTGATCGATGAATATCAAATCTCAAAAGTGCAAGTTCTGATGAATGCTCAACTACAACTACAACTAAGCCTCAGTCACAAAGACATTGTCAATATGAATCATACTTCTTCATTTAAGCCCAAACGAAAGTCTGTAATTGTGAGAATTGATTGTCAACCAAATTACAAGAAAGGTAGGAAAAACCAAGCAAGTAACTAGAGAAGAATACAAGAATCTCTCACACTCTTCCATGCAGATCAGAAATAAAACTGAGAACAAACCTCATAAAATGAAGTTGTAAACTAAAGGGTGAAATGAAGGGGAGAGAGGAGAACAACCAACTTGACTGTTGATATATATATATATCTCAGGCAGCAACTTAAGAATACATACACTCTCACTTTACCACATAATGGATAATTAATAACATGACTACACAATTCAAATTCATCTTATCTTGTACCAATTATGAGTAAAGCTGATATAGGAGTGCAGAAAATTTGTCGACACACCAAAAGATCTAACAAAAATGGAGTATGCTACCACATCAACTTATCCAGTCTCTCAAGAATTAGACAAAAAGGAGCACACTTTTACTCCTCTTTCGGCTGTGCTAAATCACCTAGGTAGGTTAGATAATTTATCTATGGAAATAGAGTCATATGTTTTCTCCCCATTCTTCTCCCTTCCTATTAAACCACAATGTATTAATGGGTATGGCATAAAACTTCAGGAAAATAACAGATGATTAAGAACCTATCACAATACCCTGGGCCGCTCAAGAGCGATAGACACATCCCCACCATCTCTTGGACTAAGTGGCGCTTGAATTTGATCACCTGTCATGCTGAAATAGCAAGATTGATTAGAACCATATTATTAATCAGATATCAAATACTGAAAAGGAAAGTTGAATTTGAAAATGATAGTTTTGGAAATGCAAAATGATAAGTTTATAGGGACATATATACAAAAAATTCAAAATTATCCCCAAGCAAAGACCCAGCACAGAAAAACTCCATTATTCTCCAATGTTGTTCACAGTGCTACAGTTTTTAGGCAGTTCTTGGAGAAGAGAGAGAGAGAGAGAGAGAGAGAGAGAGAGAGAGAGAGCGTGTATGTGTGTGTGTGACAGAGAGAGAGAGGAATGAAAGCAAAGATAAATCAATCAATCAACCACACCTCAAACTGCAACATATTGGAGCTATATTTATCATATATATCTAATACAAGATAAAAGGTTTGTAGGCAAAAAAGAATAATATGTAAAGGACGACAGAATGTTTACCTCTTACCTCTTGAGACCTAGAATATTTACAAGAGAATCAAAGCCAAACAGTTCCAGTTTGGATTCTCTTTGAGGACCGTTGACACTATGATTGGGCATTGAACCTTCAGAAGCCACATTTGGCTGCATATTCACTTTAACTTTCCTGATAAATTGTGTAAATCAGAATATTGCATAAAAACTATAATGTAAGAGGAGCAAAGTTCTTGAATGATTTAAGCCCCAAAAAAAAAATGAAACCAAAAAAGGGAAATACTGACATTCCAATGTAAAAACTTTGAGATAATAAGTGTTGAGGAAAAACTGACATTCCAATATATACAACTTTGAGATAATAAGTGTTTTAGTACATGACCATCTCATTTAAAAGCTTAAATCGTTAGAGAGAGCCCACTTTTATTCACATAATTATTCTCTTTCACACACACCTTCATGTGCGAGCCTGATTCTTTCCATAGGCCGAGCACATGTAAATTCTTTCAAATAATGGGTAGAAATGGAACTCGAACCCAAGACCTTTACTTGCTCCGATACCATGTTGAAGTGTGTGACTAGCTCATCTAAAATCTTAGGTTGTTAGAGAGAGCACATTTTAATTACTTAAGTATTCTTTTCAGCAACAAGAATCATGTGTATTGAAGAATTTGATAACAACGACCAACAGCTCATGCCGCAGTCCCGTATCTCAGCCATAAGAATTAAACAGTTTATCAAAATCCAACAGGAATCCACAAGCAATATTTGAATTAACTACTACATAAGTTGTAAGGTTTTGAGACTCTAAAAAATGTTAGCTCATTCAAGAAAGATATATTTATTCAAAATATTTCCTGCTACTAATCAACAGGAAAAGGTAAAGAAACAATCATTCATCCTATAAGCTAAAAAAGGACCAACTCATATAAACGGCTTTAGCTCACGTGAGAGGGTATTTTCTCTCATATACAAAAATATGGTATTTAAATGGAAAGAGGCAGAGGGGTGAGCCTACTATCTATCGAGCTTTGGAACTTGCAACACTTGCCTTAGAGATTTCTTAGATAAAAGGTGAGACACAAGGAATTGCTTTCCAACGTATGGATCTATTAAATATGATAAAAAATGAAAGAGCTAATTCAGTGAAACTGAGTTGTATTAGAAAATGAAATCATCTTAAACATGAAAAAAAAACTATACATGGAAGAAGAAGAACTAAAATCGAAGAGAAGGTAAATATATTATTTAATATAATGAGAGAAAAAATTATTGTTATTTACTCACTCAAATATACAATCTTTACCAAATTTTGAAAAATATTAAAATTTGAAATCTTTTATGAATAATTTAATAATTTAATAATATACATAACAGTATAAACACTTTATAGTTTTAGGGGATTTAATATTTGGGGTCCTAAAGCAAGGGCTTCACTTGCCTTGCCTTAGAACTGGCCCTAGTTCCTTTTAACTAAATCGTCTATTTATCTCCAGATACAAATAGAAATCCTTCTCAGCACACAACATCTACCGTGTCGGAATAACTTATTTATCAATCTTTGGTAAATTTTTGAAGCCTCAACAGAAATACACATAGCACTGAAGGTGTTCTATAGACTAAAGTATCTACTTCTACCTAATGCTTTATCTCGACACTTATCCTGAAACGAAGTCAAATCAAAAACCTTCCGTGGGAGGTTAAAACAATCACATGTCAAACTATGAATATTCCTCAATTCAAACAAGTCGGCATAATTAAAAAGAAAAAAAATAACCTCAAAGATATACCAAGAAGTTGTCCCTTTTTCCCCAAGTTCCTTTTTTTGTCAGCAAGCTCAGACTTCTAATGAACTGCACAATTTCATTGTAGATCATACAAAACCCTCAACGTGAAACTATAAACCTCAAGGTGGGGTGCCAACAGTCAGTGGAACTAGAGTGACAAAATGGGGAATGAGGTTCAAAAGCCTTACTAGGTGAATTTTTTTTAATCTACCTAAACATTGGTGGGCCAGAATTATCTGGTTCTTACGTTGATGGAAGGCAGATTGATTAGTCAAGATACTAATGCAAAAGTTGATGTTATCATGAAAACAATGTGAGAAACAATATGGTACTACAAATCAATAGAACGGTGAAGATAAGATGTAACAGATGAAGGGATTAGTAATTATTAGTAATGTGAATGTAAGCTGGTCGGGACACGAGCTAAAAATGTAAGGGGAAAGGAGAGAGTACTTGAGATCTTGCTTGGAATAAAGAGAGGATGAGGATCGAGGATCAATAGAGGACATCTCCAAAACAGCCCGATCATTATCATGCGCCACCACTGGGCTGTACTTTCGTCCCCTAACAGCTGATGGGAACTCATTTTCATCCCCGCCATCTCCTCCACCATCCATGTCCTCCTTATCTCGATTAGAATGCATTGAATTCGAACAATCCAATGGTCTAAATCTATATATTATGATTCAGATCTAACTGGACGTAGAAACTCAAAAGAGAGAGAGATCTGAAAATTCAAACAACAGAGGTTGAATGTTATTTGTCTTTTAAGAGAGAGAAACGAAATGTATATTGCAGAAAAAGGACGGGCGGCGGGAGAAGAGAAAAAAGTGTTAAAAGTTTCCTTAATTCTGAACCGAGTTTGTCGATTCTTACGCAAATTGACAAAAAGCATGACAGTGGGCACCTCAAGGACCTAACCCCCCAACCAGCGCACCTGTTTGGTGAGGGTGGTTCCAAGGCACAAGGGTTTTATCTTTGGATGGTGAAACTTAAAACTCACGTACACAATGAAATAATGAGAAATTCTTTGATGTCCTGGTAAAGAAGCCTCGGGAGCCACTCTGCTGAATAAATAAGTTGCTACCTCTTAAGCGCTCTAGATGCTCGGTCTAAAGTATGAAAGGAACGTCAAGTGGAACTAGACTAACAACTTATACACAAGTATAGAAGTAAGGGTAAGTACCGAATAATGCGGTATCCAGCAAGTAAATCTTAAACACAAGATAGGGAATAATGAACACAAGTATTCCAACCACACCATCTGATCCTCCAAAATTACAACCTGCACTCGAAAAGCTAGCATACACAATATAGATATATAATTCTAGTAGCACATCATTTTCAAATTAATCACAACCAACCGGTCACAATTACAGGGTTCAACCATCAATACATATTTTCAAGGATTTCAGACAACCTTATCATGTAAATGAATTGTAAGATGATGTGATTGCAATGCAATGTCAAATAATCCTGTTACGACCCAAATTAGGCCCTGAGTGTAACACTACAAATGAGATCCCCGAGGGAATCCCGAACTAGCCTTCTTAGCATATCAGAAACATTTAAGGTAACAAAAATGAGAATAATATAAGCAAAAGCTAAACATATCCATAAACTGAAGCATGATAATCATATAGAGTACAAGCTAAAGGGTAATACATCATATCCAACAAGCCTCTAAATCACAGACTGGGTGTGGGCTAGAACATGTCTTGCTGACCCTCAATGAAAATATAATACAGTCTCAAACATAATCATAAAGGCTGGATAGTAGTGGATTTCATCCCTAAAGCATAAGGACTTACCCAATTTGTCTCTGATAGCAGTCCAAATCCCATACTAACATGCTATAAGTGTCATGATGCACAACATCATAGTACATAAACACTTGTGAGAATGTAATCGTAACAAACAATAAGATCATGCGAGCTATAACATAGAATCTCGGTGTTGCTTCTACATCGGAAAAGAGGAGTCTACTTTTCAAGATAGAACTCTACATGTCATATCATAAGTTATGTGGATCCACTAGCAATTCATGTTGGAAACATCATCATTCTTGCGTTGGCACATAGTTATGGAACAATGGGATTGACCAAGGTGCTCTCGGCACTAAGTCAACATCCCATATAATACATAATACATACATATAGACATACTTGTCATAAAACATCATAAGTCATCATAAATCATCATAATTCATACTCGCATAGATCTTTGTAAACTTGATCATAGTCTCATAGTTCTCATCATCATTCATAAGAGTAGCTCATTTCATATTAGGGTCCTAGGTTGCCTCTTGAAATCTAAATCTCCTCGTAGGGACCTCAGGTCAACCCCAAGGTATTAAATCCCTACTAGGATCCTCCGTCGCCTCTTAAAATCCTGAATCTCCCCATAGGAACCCATGTCAACCTCAATATCCTAAATCCCCTATTCATAATATATTAGGATCCTAGGTTGCCTTTCGAAATCTTGAATCTCCCCTAGGTTCCCAGGCCAACTTCAAAGTCTTAAATCCCCTAGTCATAATCATAAGCTTATTTGAAAATCTTGTACATGCATGATCATGTGATAAGAGATAGGAGGAAAGCATGGGTTCATGATCAACAAGCTTTTAAATCATGATAAATGAGTGAAAACATACATAATCATCAAATTGAGGATCATTAAAATCATAATTGAAGTTACCCATGCATAGTTTTCATAATCATCATAGCATAAATAAGAAATCTCATTAAACGTATATAATTCATGTAAATTAAGAGTGATTCGTGCATATTTCATCATGTAGAAGTAATTCAAGTCATAATCTTCACATTTGAGATCAGAGTCATGAAAATCCTAATTTGATCATACTTGAAATTAGTTGAAATAATGAGAAAATAGGTTGGGCTCCATGGTTGAAAGGTACTATGGATAATGTAACACCTCTCAAAGTACCTTAGAATACTCTTATGATAGATGCCTCGTATAATGCATCATTTGTATTCTTTTTGACAAATTCGAGGTTGTATTCTTGATTAGAGGGTAAAATTGTGTGGGAAAATGGTCTCGTTCAATTTTTAGGTCAATTGTATTAAAAAGTAGTTTTTCGCAACTTTTTTCACAGAGGTAACCGCGACCTTTCCATGTCAGGACGAGGGCTCATTTCAGTGTAAAAATTACTGGAGCTCATCTTAGGGTCAAATCAGGAGAAAATTGAACTTTTGAGCGAAAATGAACCATCGAAACAAGTCCGCATCGCGCTATGGTTCCTTCATAGTATAAATTTTTAAAAAATTTCCAAATTTAAGTAAGGGCATTGGGACAAATACCTGAACCCTTATAGAAGGGACTTCACAAAAATTCCCCTCATTTTGAACCCATTTCTCCAGCCAAAACTCCATATTCCCTCTGTAAACTCTCCAAAACTCTTCTACTAAATTCTTCCTAAATTTCCAAGGTTTCAATACTCCTCCATTAAAGGCTAAGCTCTAAGGTCATTCCCAAGATTCTTCAAGATTCCTCTATTCTTTTCAAGGCCATTAAGGTTGGTGGGTTTCTTCATCCATGGGTCCTTCCACCCATGGAGTCCAAAACTCTTTTCCAACTCAATCCTTTAATTTTAAGGTTGATTTCATTATAGATACTTCCTATTACTCTTTATATATATGATTTATGTTGGAACTTTCCAGCTATTGAATTGAAATACATAAAATCCTTTCAAAGGATGATATTATGAAATAATTTATAATATTTAAGCTTTATATGCTACGTTACTATGAATTGCTAAGAAAATTAACTGTTTATGAGTTGATTTTCATGATGCCCTAATTAGGGTCTTACAATGATTATGGTGGGTTGTTCTAAGTGGTTTCAAGTAATCATGTTTTACCTCATTCATGCATATTACTCTTGAATTTCATGCTTTTAAGCCTTTATGCATGAACCCACCAAGTTTTGGAACTAAGACTACATTATGACACATCTTATGTTGATGGAAGGTTTTTGTAACGACCCCCAAGTTAGGATCCTAGAAAGTGTAGAGAGGTTGGACCAGAAATGTCCAAGGTCAATTCATGAAGCCAAGTCCATAGCCCGTAGTTTAAACCATGAGCCGTAGACCAAGCTCGTGGATGAGAGCCTCAGGAAATTGAAATTTTTTTAAGTGTAAAGTGGTCTACAAAGTGCATGTATGGCTCGTAGAAGGAATCATGGATCGTAAGAAGGTTCGTCGAAATGGGTCCCAAACATGAAGGAAATTTAGAGTTTCTGGACAGAAGTCCGCAATTAACAGGATGATCCGTACACTACAAGAAAAAAGACTTTTAACGACCATTTCTTAACAAAGAAAAATGAATCCGGTCGTTATAAATACATTTATAGTGATCAATTTTTTTTTCAATCGTTAAAGGCAAATATTAATCAACATTAACGAGGGGATAATATTTGACCATTAAAAAGCATAACATCCCGTCATTAAAACTTATTAGTTTGTGTAAAAATGTGTCTTAATTAATATGAGTGCAAAGAGTTCAGCCAAAATCATGTTATAAGTATAACAAGTGGTGTTTTGTTAATCATTACATCATCTTGATAAGAATCCTCCATCTTTTATAATTTTGCTTATTTCATAAAAAAAAACATTAATGTATTATTTCTAATAACTCTATCCATCAATCTTATTATAGTTAATTATATGAAATTTTGAAATATTATAAAAACATTTAATTACAATCCTTTTGGCACAATTTTTTTTAACTTAAACATTTTCTTGATATAGTTTCTATCTGTGTTATATTTTGAGAGGCAATTTATTCATATTTACTTAGACTTTCTAAAGATGCAAGATGAAATCGGTCAAAACAAAAAATTGTAATTAAATATAAAATAAAAGCAATAATATTAAATATATAAAGTGTGATGATTTGACTAAGTATATGTTTTAAATGATTATATGGGATGACTTAGCACCGAATGAGACATTGTGGTGGGTTTCAGCAAGGGAACCCCAGAAGCAACCCTTTGCCCCATCAACTATGTGCCATCATAGGAGTCCTTGTAGGCTAGGCCAGTGGATCCACATAGGTCATTTATGATATGTGATGATGCATCTATCTGATGGAGTTCCACCCGGCAAGCGGTCTCCCCGTGCCAACGTGGGGGTTATATTGGATTCCATGTAGTAGCTCACATGGTCTTACATGCCGGTTATGGTCTATTCCCATAAATGCCTATGATCAATGTCTTGGTTTCATCACATGTGTTCTATTTATGCATTATTCTTACATATATTGAACGTTATTCCTTATGCATGCTTAAGCTCATGTTATTGTCATCTTTACCATTCCATGCGTATAATGAATGATGGCATTACAATTTCATATTTGCATTGTATCTCACATACTTAGCACATTCCAAAAGTACTAAGGCATAATTTTCCTACATGATTTAACCATGTGAGAACAGGTGCTCCTCCTCCGGCTCATGGCTAGTTATTCCGATGTTCAAGACTAGTTTTATTGTGGTGAGCCCTTAGTTCGGGACTCCACCTATTTCTTTTATTGCTATGTATATTTTAGAATTTATATATATGTTGGGTTTTTTAGGCTTTTACTTTCTATGTTGTGAAAGTTTAGAATCTTTTCTATTTTATGAGAATCGACCGTTTACCGCTTTCCATTTATTCGTGGTCTAGTTTGTATGTTTATGGATGTTATAAAATGTTGCTTTTATTTTAAATGAAGTCCCATAGACCTTACCCCATTTTCTTCCACATGACTTATGAGTTTTATGCCTATGAACGCTTGATATGTAAGATGGCTTGGGTGAGGTGCCTATGGGCGTCTTATTTGCTGTGTGATGACCAGGCCCTAGACTTGGGTCGTTACAATTTTACTACATGTTATGCAAGTCATGAATATTATTATGAATGACAAGGGCTACCAAGTATGTTATGAATCCATGGAAATTCTATGAAAATTATGTAAGATTATGAAGTCCTTTTTATGATGCACCCTTTTCTGAAAAGGAATGCTCACTAGAAGGAATTATGGTTTTAATGAATTACTCTTATCATGATATTATGATTTACAAGCTTATACATGTTATAATTATGCTTATGATTATCTATTCTGTGGTACTATTCTTAGCACTGAGAGGACCTTGGTAGATTTCCATTATCCCTTAACTACATTGCCATTGTAGGCCTATGATTAGTTAATAGATCCATACAACTCATGTTGCATGATTTACCTTAAGTTCCCATAAGGTATATGTAAAGTATTCACCAAAATACGTAAGCTCCCCTAAGGTACATGTTAAGCAATCTTCGAAATGGGTAGGTTCCCATAAGGTTAGGTATAGTCTACCTTGGCAAGTAGGCTACTCCTTTTCCGCTGTAGAGGCATCATCGAGATTCCATATAGTAGTTCGCATGGTCTTAATGTTGGTTAAGGTCTCCTCCCATATATGTATATGCTATGTTATGAAATTATGTTTTTCCCTTCCATGCATATTTTTATTAAAGCATTGATCATTTTCATGTTATATTGAGTTTATTGTCTTTGTTATGATTTTTTATCTTGTCTATTATGGCTTATGACTTCCTTGTTGTATTGCACCCCACATACTTAGTACATTCAAAGTACTAATACATACTTTTTCCTACATGATTTAACCATGTAAGGATCAAAGCTCTTCCCTATCCACCTTCTCGTGGCTAATTCGATTTGTGAAGATCATTGCTTGTCGCGAGTCCTCTAGTTCGAGGATGATATCCATTTTTGTTCTAGCTTTCTTATGTTAAAATATTGTTACTTTTTTTACTTACTTTTGAGGGTTAGCCAGGGACATGTCTTGGCACCTTGTTCTATCTATGACTAGAGTTATTGTTGGATAATATGTCATGCATGAATCATGTGACGCTATTATATCTATGGAGACTATCCCTTAGTCCCTATCCATGTATGTTGTTACTTATGATGTTATTAGCAAGGTGGTGAATTTCCTAAAGTCTGTACTTCCCATGAAGTGCTTCCTATGTCCCCTTTCTCTTAAATTTACTTATTATGACTGAATTGTGGGAATTCCTTATCCCTTTTACCTGTAGAGTGCGTCCTAAGTCCCCAATCTCCTTAGTACTACTTGATTACAGTTGAATGATGTTTCTTAACCAAGGATGTGCTTATGTATGCTATGAGTCTTTTTTGAGGCACCCTCGGGTTCCTTATTAATCATGTCACACCTAGGTCATAGGCTTGGGTCGTGACAGATGAATCTCACATACCTTGATGAGATTTAAAAGATTGAAGACGAGCTTGACTTGAATTTGAGAGTTCTTCAATGAATTCTACACTTGAGCTTGAGAGTGATTTAAGTCTAAGTATTTGAGGAGTGATTGAGAGACTTTAGATAAGTTAGGATAGCAATAGGAGGGCATTTTAGTCTAAAAATATCCAAAAGAAGTTTAGTAATGAGGGAAAAGACCTTAATACCCTTACAAAAACACTCTTGAAAACTAGACGACGCACTTTCAAGACACCCTCCACGAGCCGTGAAGGGCACCACAACTTGTGGTGTGCTTTGTGAAGTGCATGGTTGTCTGTGGTGGGGTGATGAGCCCACCACAGACCACTCCATGATGTATGGAGTGCACCATGACCCATGGAGGGTCTCGTGAAATGCACTCTCCATAATGCAGTCCCAAAATTCATTAAGGGTGCCTTCGATGACCCCCTTCACGTGCAACGGTGTGCACCTATTGTCCGTGAAGGGTATCTTGAAAGGTACACTAGGTCAAAATTTCCAAAATTTATACTTTCAAGCCTTAGTACATCTTTCGGGGTATAAGACCTTACAATATCTTCCCTTTAGGAACATTCATCCTCGAATATAATGAGAGTTATATTAAATAGAGCAAAATAAATATCAATAGCCCAGCATGAGTGCAAAAATGAAAATTTAACATCAAAATCATAAAACCTTCAAACCTTTTCCATAAACATCATTAAAAACCAGTTTCATGAGCATATATTATGCGATGAAAATGCAGAAATGAAAGAATTTGAACCATTTGAGCATGAATGACCCATTACCTTAGGCTTGAGTAGATTGGAATAGATTAGAGTATCATTGTATCATATCTGATTTCACTTTTCATGTAGCACTCTCAACATATTGGTTTCTCTAAAAAACTTTAAGCGATGCAACTTCTTTGTTACATAGCTTTTTCGCTTGTCGGAAGGAGATGTTGGCACAATAGAGCTTGGATCACCAATAACTTCCTCAACATGAATGAATGAAAAATTGTATGAATTGTATCCAAAATCAATGGCAAATCCAACCTATAAGCCGCCTTACCGATCCGTTCCAACACTCATAAGGCTATACATATCGGGGACTCAATTTACTCTTTTTACCAAACCACATCACGCCCTTCATGGTTGAAACCTTCACATATGCCCAATCTCGTGCATGGAACTTAAGGTTTATCCTCCTAACATTGGAATATAAGTTTTAACGACCTTAGTTTGATGTCAACTTCTCCTTTATGAGCTTCACCTTCTCTCTCATGACCCAAAATTGAATCACAACTAAAGAAAGTAAAATCAAGTACAAACAACCACAAGACTTAATTCCAATCCCAAAACCTGGAATGATGAGTACAAAACCATCTAAAGTAGAACGAAAGAGTAAATATAATTGTCTCAAATGAAAATACAACGTGCTCTGATAATGTCTAATACAACAATTGAAATGGAAACAACAATAAAGGAAATCTCAAAGATCCACGGTGATTCGATGTTTGTGTCTCACCGCTAAGATCTGATATGATGGAGAAAAGCACTGCTATAGTGAATCCCTGTACGGGCCCCTGTGCTCAATCTGCAGGGAGAAAACAAAGTATGGGTGCGTATACCAGAATGTACCCAATAGGTTTAACTGATCAGGTAAGTTGTGATAACTAATAATACTACCACCTGCAAGGAAAGGGTTTGTACACATCATAAACATATATAATAATAGAACAGGATAATAATGACAATCAATGAAGTAATGCACATGTAGTGTATGAATGTGATGCACTAGGTGGAATCACAATAAACTCTGGTGTTGATGTATACATCTATCAAGCTAAAGCTATGAGGTAGAACCCATTGGGGTCTTGTGAGACCATATACAAATCTCTCAATTGTCACGACCGTCACTGGCACTGATGACACCTCAGTGGACTCCGATGCCGATGGAAGAAGTCTGTAGTATCATGACAGACTCTGTCACTAATAATACCTCGATAGACTTTGGCGCCGGAAGGAATATATCAGGTAATACATCTGCCCATGGCCAATGCAACACAGATGCAATGCATGCCAAATAACAACATCAAGATGTATGTCAATATTAGTATGCTTCGACGGACTCTGTCACCAGCAAATAGATCTCAAGAAATGTGACGGTCTCAAATATCTTAGTGTCTCAGTGGTACTGATGTAATATGATGTGTATACATGCCAATGCCATAATACGAGTAATTATATGCACTATAATTTGATAATGATATGCAAAATAGCCATAACATCACAAGGCTATGTCAAGTGCATCAACTAGTACCACAAGGCCATCCACACGTCTCACAACATCACCCTCTCGTCAAAAAATAGATTATTATTGAAACCCGACTCTTCAAGTCCCAAAATATGCTCATATATCTCCATAGTATCACAAATATCATCAACTTACCATATAAGTCTCCCAAATGATATCACATTCCCATCACAATTCTATCACATCAATACGAATTCTCATGAATCAATCTACATCTTACAATTATAACATGAACATATCTAATAACTCAAAATACAGTCCCTATAAGGTTAGTCGAACCTACCTCGATGCCGAATCCGCACTCGGACAAGCTTTCAATCAACTCAAACCTCTAAATGATCCCTCGATCGATCAATCACTATCAAAAATAGATACTACGCATTAAGAAGTGAATTTTGATACTAATATTGACACGAATTAGGCTTAGGGGCAAAATGATCAAATTAGGGCTAAAATGTGAAGTTCCCAAATCTAGAAATTAACTTTAAAATCAGGTTCTACATGAAAAATGAAGTTTGTGGGTGAAAATCCCACCAAAATTGAGTTCAAATCGAATCAGAAATCATCATTTAAAGTTTCAAAATCATATACCAAAAATCCCCAATTTTGGATATTTAAAATAAAAAAATTCAAGACAAAATAAAGATAAAAGTCATAAAAAATAATCAAAATGAAGTTAGAAACACTTACCCAAATGAAATCACCAAAAAGTCTGGTAAAAAATTGTCCCCTAAAGCTTGAAAGTCGAAGAAATGAGTAAAAGTAATGTTTTCTCGAGTTATAAAACTGATTATATATGTTACACTCTTTAAATGCGGAGGTAAGGATCTACATACCTCCATGAACGCGGGTGGGGACACTGTCGTGCTGCCAAAATACTACACTTTTGATGCTTAAAACTTAGGATTTTACGTGTTCTCAATGTGACTTTAGTTGTTTTTATGTGTTTTTGTGTCTATGTTTGCATGATTACAATTTGGCCAATCATTTTTGGGAAAAGTTAGAAAGTTGTTGCAGATTAGCTGTTATACGAGACACCTTACAACCCGTAGACGATTCTAAGAGCCGTAAGGTAGGTTCATGAGGAATTCTAGTGAAGTGCCAAGTTACTTCTATGAATATACAAACGAGCTGTAAATTAAAGTACGGTTAGTAGAAGTGGTTTCGTGCCCTGAGGGTCAGAGGATGAAGACTTTATGAAGTTCATTAGACGAAACCCCCTTTACGGGTCGTAAACCATTTTATGAGTCATAAAGAGGTGTCGTAATGGAGAAGCCAATTTTACAGCAACAATGTACAGGACCTCGATTATGAGCCATGAACTTCAATACAGGTCGTAAAGTGCTGTCGTAGAGTGTGTTGACCAGTTCTCCTAAGTTGTTTCGGATTTGAATTTTAACACTATAAATAGGTCTTTTAATTATGTCTTCCAAATTCATAATCTCTTCATCTACACAAAGCATGAGTAGCTTAATCCACAATTAGGGTTATAGGAACCATGAGGAACTAACAAAGTAAAACTAGATAATTTATGATTTTTGAAAGGTGTATATGCATGTATTAATTAACTCTCTTTGTTTTGCATGTTTTCTAATGGTGGCCAACATTAGAACCCACTTAGTGTTACTAACTGGACCAAGGTAGTAATAAATAGGAAAAAAGATTAATTAACAAGATTTGATTAATGTGTTTTCATTTAATAAACCAAACTGGGCCTAGGGGAGGTTGTACCTAGACTTATAAATAATGGTTAGTAATGCACACTGTAGAGATGGGCCAAGTTGCATGGTGAAATTCGCCTCTCACCTTTGACCAAAGGGCTTGGTGAACTTAAAATACCATCCTACAAGCTATACACTAGACAAGAATTAGGTTATCCGGTGATACTGAGTTGGGGAATCATGGGGAACACAATACCTAGTTGCTCTCCTTTATTGATCTTTCTTTCCTGATAGTTAGTTAATTTATTTTTCTCATTGTTTTTTTGCAAACCCCCTTTTTGGGGAATTGAGTTGATTAACTACTCAGATTGCATGTTGGTGAATTTGTCTTGAGCCTACATATTCCCTATCGTTTCAACCCTAACCTTGGTTACAGTGACCACTTTATCCTCCAAAAAGGAGGTGTAACTTGGGCGACATCAAGATTTTGGATGTAATGACCAGGATATTGTACGACTTCATCGGAGCTTGAAAATAACGATTTGGCAAGAATTAGACCAAGTGTTGTCTCAAGGGAGACTGCACGGTCCATGTAAGGTCACACGACCCGTGTGGCCTCCAGTGGAGTGACACTTGACCTTAATTCTTAGTGCGTGGCCTTCGTGTGGAGTTTCGGACTAAGGCACGTCACACTTGGACCCCATACGTGTCGTGTGACACTTCACGGATCGTGTGGAGGGCTGTGCGATGGCCTTAAGCTTGGAACACCAACAATTGAGGTTAAGTGAAGTCACACAGCCACCTTCACGGGTCGTGTGAGGGCTCTTGGACCGTATAATGAGCTGTAAGGCTTCCGTTCTAAAATTTTTCTTAGTATGGAATCACCATCTCATAACTTGATCATGGAAAATTTTCTTAAGTGTTGGGGTACAACCCATGTCATGGACCGTGTGACACCATATGAGCCATGTAGCCCTCTAGTGAAGCGACGATGTGCAATTTTTCTATCCGTGTCATTAATGGTGTTTTTGTAAATTTGATTTATCCTAATGGTCTTTTAAGGCTTCCTATGCTATCTAAGGGCTCCCTAATGACTTAAATCCTATTCCTAATACTCTAACTTCACTCCTCACATTTGAACTCTCTCAAAATTCTCTCCAAGTCTTTCCCTCAAGATTCAAGATAGGATTCAATCGGGGTTTTAGCTTCAAGCTAAAATTTTCTCAAATTCCTCTTCCTAAGCAAGGTATGTGGTGTTGATTCTTGGTCCCTTTCAACCAAGAAGGCCAAAACTCTTTTCAATTGATTTTCATGGAATTTTTCTTACTTTACATATGGGTTTTTGAGAATTATTGTTTAATAAATTTAATTGATGTATGGGCTATACTTTATTTATGATTTTAAGTTACTTTAAGCTCTAATATGTTGGTTTGCATTGAGATTATGAAGTTAGGAAGTGCCTGTCCCCTTTAAAACTTGTTTTGTGCATGAGTGATCTATATTATTATTTTTATGTGGATTTAACTATGGATTTACTTCAATTTCATATTATAATGTTGATTTTACATTGAATCTCAATTACCCACGCTAATCCCACATCATTCATTGCATATGTATTCATGAAGATTGGGTTTTATGGAAATTATGAAGTGGGTTAAGCCCAACTATATTTTATGATATGGTTTTGATAAAGTATTGGTTATGACAACAACGTGATCACATAAATGTCTATTGTTAATGGCTCTTTTAGCATTTTGGGTGCTTGCACCATATCAGCATGAGCATGAGCTATTCCTATGCATAAGTATCATGATAATGAATTATGGTTTGGCTTTTGAGCCTACATGTGGATTGAATGGATTTGAAATGACTATTGTATCTCTTGAAAGCACATATATGTATAAGTATTCTCGTGGGATGTTTTGACTTAGAACAAAGGATTGGGGGTGTTAGGGCTATCCCCAAGGGTCCTGTCCCTTTCCTCAAACTATGTGCCAATATAGGAATGAAAGCCATTACCGAAAAGACCGGGTCATAAGGAATGATTTCATTTATTGATATGATAAGATATGAAATGTAATGAAAATCCTTCTGAAAAGGCGTGGTCGTAAGGAAGGTGACCATCCACCGGTAAGATGAGGTCGTAAAGTGTGATGTAGATTACCTTTGGCAAGTAATCTTCTCTTACCGATGGTATTTCTTTATCGGACTAATTCATGTAATAGCTCACATGAGTTTGATTTGTTGGTTATAGTCCATTCCCACTATATATGAGCATTATGGCATTTCATGCATCTTGGACTTCATGGCATATTGTATACTACTCTTCCTTGGATATATGACTCTTTCTATTTTACGTGCCCTTGTCATCTAACATTACACGCAACTTTGGTAAGTCATACGCATTGCATGCCCGCATACTTAGTATATTCAAACGTACTAACACATACTTTTGCCTACATGATCTCACCATATAGGGACCAAGGAGTACATCTATCCAGCGCACGACGTTTAGCTCAGATCTCAAGTTTGCTTATTGTCGTGAGTCCTATATTCTAAGGACAAGCCACCTATCCTCTAACTATGGTGCTTTTTGTTAGGTTATTTATAATTGAGAGGGAATCCGGGGTATGTCTTAGCCCCCGTCCTATCTTATGACTAGAGGCATTGTTGGACATCTTGTAAACTCCTTTACCTTTATTTGTTAAGTTCTATGTTGGAGATTATTTTATGGCTTGGTTACCCATTGAATATTGTTTTGTGTTTTGGTTATGAGTCTTATGAATTGATGGTATGATATGATGCGAAAGGTCCTAAGTCCTAAATTGCCCCCATAGCGTAAGTCATACTTACCCGTCCCTTAGTCTTTATCTGCTACGTGCTATGTGAGTCCATGTCAATCCCCTTCCCTATGATATCCCCATAGCGTGACTTTCCCATCCCCTAGAATTATGTGTTTATCATTTGAGTACGCTTCCGAACCAATGATGTGAATTAGGATACTTTGAGGTTTGTTTGGGGACTTACGGGTCCCCATTCGCCATGTCACTCCCAGACCCTAGGTTCGGGTTGTGACAGAGATTGTATCAGAATAGTAGTTTGTAAATGATCCTCAGAGTTCAACATGCTGCGTCAAGTAGAGTCCTATTCACGGGTATGAACTACACCATGCCTATGAGTTGGAGCCTACGAAGGCATTCTAGGAATTGTCTCACTTCTTCATGCCTTATGTCGTGCTATGGTTCGTATATTTGGTTTCCTTATCTTGACGGTGTCATTACTCCATTTCAGAAGATGCCTCGAGGAAGACTTCACCTACCAAGACCGGCCTCGGCTAATGAGGGTCAAGCACCTCAAGGTCCTATGGATGAGCCTATCTCTAATGTGAATTCTGTACGGCCTTTGCTATGCTTTCCCAGGAGGTGGTATCTCAGACTAGGCGGGTTAATCTTTCACAGGATCCCACTCCGGCTTCTAGGGTGAGGGATTTCACCTGGATGAATCCTCCTGAGTTTTATGAGTCAAGGGCCGATGAGGATGCTCAGGAGTTCATTAATGAGCTTACCAAGGTGTTGAATGTTATAGGTGTCAATTTTGAGGAGAAGGCTGAATTGGCTGCCTACCAATTGAGAGATGTGGCTCAGGTGTGGTACACCCAGTGGTCTATGAAGAGGGTTTGTGGTAATGTTGTAAATTGGGAAGAGTTCAAGCTTGCCTTCCTGGATCGTTTCTTTCCACTTGAGCTTAGGGAGGTGAAGATGACTAAATTTATCAACCTCAAGCACGGGGGTATGAGTGATAGGGACTATGCCCTCAAGTTCACTAAGCTCTCCAAGTATGTACCGATACTTATGGCTGATCCTCGTGCAAGGATGCACAAGTTCATTTTGAGTATCCCTGACTCACTTGTGAAAGAGTGCCTACCGCCATGCTTATACGGGATATGGATATTTCTAGACTCATGGTATATGCTGAGCAGATCGAAGGGTAAAAAATTAAGGAGAGGAGAGTACATGATCCTATGAGGGCCCGTTTTGATGGTGGATTCTCTGGTTCTAGGGGTTATGGTTTTGGTTGCTTCTAACAGGGCCAAGATTCTAGTGGTAGGGTTGCTAATGCTATAGTTCCTCTTCCTAGAGCACTAGTTGGTGGTGGTAAGGGGTATCCTTGGTATGACAAGTGGGGGAGTAATCACACCGCTACTTGTTGGAAGGAGTTGGGTGCATGCTTTGAGTGTGGTGACAAAAACCATAAGGTCGCTGGCTATCCTAAGAATGCTCAGAGAGGTCTGGGTCAGGTAACTCAAGGCGGGTAAGGTTAGAAAGGAGCTCCACAAGGCGCTGCCCCGAGGAACAACAGGTTCTATACTCTTTACGCACGCCAGGAGGCTGAAGAGGCTCTGGATGGTGTGGCTGGTATGTTAAAAGTCTTTGATTTTGATGCTTATGTTTTGCTTGAACCGGGTGCGAATTTGTCCTTTGCGACTCCTCTGTTGGCTGTTAAGTTTGGTTTGAGTCCTAAAATTTTGAAGGATTCTTTCTTAGTTTATACTTTTGTGGGTGAATCTGTTGTTGCATATAGGGTTTATCATGGTTGTCCTATTTCTATATTGCATAAAGTCTTCCTGTGTGATCTTGTGGAACTTGAGATATTTGATTTTGATGTGATTCTTGGGATGGATTGGTTGCATGCATCATATGCTGCCTCTATAGATTGTAGAACTCGAAAGGTCAAGTTCCAACCTCCTGGTGAGCCCGTGCTAGAATGGAAGGGTAGTGACTCTGCTATTAAGGGTCAGTTTATTTCCTACCTCAAGGCTCGGAAGATGATCTCCAGGGGGTGCATTTATCATATTATGAAGGTCAAGGATATGGAGTTCGAATCACCTATTCTTGAGTTGGTTCAAGTGGTGAATGAGTTTCCAGACGTGTTTCTCGAAGACTTGCCCAGTATTCCTCCAAAAAGGAAAGTATACTTTGGCATAGATCTTCTCCCGGATACTCAACCTATCTCTATTCCTCCTTATCGTATGGCACCGACTGAGTTGAAAGAGTTGAAGGATTAGTTAAAAGACTTATTGGAGAAGGGCTTCATTAGGCCAAGTATATCCCCATGGGGTGCTCCAGTGTTATTTGTAAGGAAGAAAGATGGATCTCTTCGGATGTGTATCAATTATAGGCAATTGAATAAGGTGACCATTAAAAATAAGTATCCGTTGCCTAGGATCGATGACTTTTTCGACCAACTTCAAGGGGCTACCCACTTCTCAAAAATTGACCTCCATTCCGGGTATCATTAGTTGAAAGTTAGAGAGTGTGATATTCCCAAGATTGCTTTTCGAACAAGGTATGGGCACTTTGAGTTTGTCGTGATGTTGTTTGGCTTAACTAATGCTCCGGCCATGTTTATGGATCTTATGAATCACGTGTTCAAGTCATTCCTTGACAGTTTTGTGGTTGTCTTCATTGATGATATTCTCATTTATTCCCAAAGTGAGCAGGAATATAGGGATCATTTAAGGTTGGTTCTACAAACCTTGAGGGAGAAGAAGTAGTATGCCAGGTTTAGCAAGTGTGAATTTTGGTTGGGTGAAGTAGCCTTTCTTGGTCATGTGGTGTCCGGTGATGGTATTAAGGTTGATCCGAAGAAGACCCAAGTCATAAAGAATTGGCCTAGACCGTTGACTCCTTCAGATATTTGAAGTTTTCTGGGGTTGGCCGGCTATTATAAGAGGTTCATCAAAAAGCGTTCTCATCCATTGCATCTCCATTGACTAAATTGACCCAAAAAGGGTTAAGTTTGTGTGGTTAGATGAATGCGAAAAGAGTTTCCAAACCTTGAAGGATCGGCTTACATCTGCACCTGTCTTGACTTTACCTGATGGCTTGGAGGGATTTGTGGTGTATTGTGATACCTCACTGATTGGGTTGGGTTGCGTACTTATGCAACATGGTAAGGTAATAACATATGCATCAAGGCAATTAAAGGTGCATGAGCTTAATTACCCGACACATGATTTTGAGTTAGCAGCGGTGGTTTTTGCCTTGAAGATTTTGAGGCACTACTTGTATGGGGTACATGTGGATGTTTTCACCGATCACAAGAGTTTGAAATACGTGTTCACTCAAAGGGATCTCAACTTGATACAAAGAAGATGGTTGGAACTCCTAAAGGACTACAACATGAGTGTTCAATATCACCCCGGTAAGGCCAATGTTATAGCCGATGCTCTTAGTAGGCTATCGATGAGGAGTGTGGCTCATGTTGGGGAGGAGAAGAGAGAGTTGGAAAAGGATGTTCACTAGTTAGCTAGGTTGGGTGTTAGGTTGGCCAACTCTAAGGATGGTGGTATTCATGTTCAAAATGGGGCCGAATCTTCAATGGCTGTTGATGTGAAAGCTAAGTAAGATTTAGATCCATCATTGGTTGAATTGAAGAAATCGGCTGCCGAAAAGGAGATTGAAGTGTTCTCCCAAGGGGGAGTGGTGTAATTCGATACCAAGACCGATTATGTGTTCCGAATATGGATGGCCTCAGAAAGGTGATCATGAGTGAAGCTCACAACTCTCATTACTCTCTTCATCCGAGATCTACTAAGATGTATCAGGATTTGAAGGAGGTGTATTGGGGGGATGGTATGAAAAAGGACATAGCTAAGTTCGTATCTGAATGTCCAAGTTGTTAACAAGTGAAGGTAGTGCACCAAAGACCTAGTGGTTTGGCTCAAGACATTGAGATTCCCACTTGGAAGTAGGAAGATGTGAACATGGACTTTGTGGTTAGTTTAGCTCGGACCTGATGACAATTTGACTCCATTTGGGTTATCGTTGATCGAATGACAAAGTTGGCTCACTTTCTATTGGTTAAGACGGCTTTTGGTGCTGAAGACTATGCAAGGTTATACATCTATGAGTTGGTGAGGTTACATGGTGTGCCTAGGTCCATCATATCGGATTGTGGCACCCAATTTACTTCTCACTTTTGGAGGTCGTTTCAAAAGAGACTTGGTACCAAGATTAAATTGAGCACCACTTTTCATCCTCAAACCGATTGGCAAGCTAAGAGGACAATTCAAACCTTGGAGGATATGTTGAGGGCTTATGTGTTGGAGTTCAAGGGTAATTGGGATGACCACCTTCCACTCATTGAGTTTTCCTATAATAATAGTTTCCATGCTAACATTGGTATGGCACCGTTTGAGGCCTTGTATGGGAGGAGGTGTAGGTCATCAGTAGGGTTGTTTGAGTTGGGGGAAATGGCACTGATAGGCCCAGATTTCGTGTTTCAGGCTATGGAGAAGGTGAAGTTGATTAGGGAGAGGTTGAAGATGGCCCAAAGTCGCCAAAAGTCCTATTCGGATGTTAGGAGGAGGGACCTTGAATTTCTTGTTGGTGATTAGGTGTATGTGATGGTTTAACCTATGAAGGGTGTGACGCGTCTTGGTAAGAAGGGAAAGCTAAGTCCCTGGTATGTTGGCCCTGATGAGATTGTTGAGAGGATTGGGGCGGTGGCTTATAGGTTAGAGTTGCCTCCGAATTTGAGTTCCATTCACCCAATCTTCCATGTAACTATGTTGAGAAAATTAGTTGGTGATCCTAGCACTATTGTGCCTTAGGAAGATGTGGAGATTGAGGAAAACTTATCTTATGAGGAAGTCCCGGTGGATATTTTGGATAGGCAAGTGAAGCGGCCCGTAACAAGGATATAACTTCAGTGAAGGTACTTTTGGAGGAATCAATATGTGGAGAGTGCTATATGGGAGGCGGAGTTGGACATGATGAAATGATATCCCCATCTTTTCCAATCTACTCAAGCCTAAGGTATTAGGTTCTTTCTCTACTAAAGTGGTCCTAACTCTTTAATTCTTGAGTCTCATGATATGACATGCTTACATATGCATTACAAAGATTTTTATGATGTTTTGCACAATTTTAATATGCTTTGGCACAAGTTTTAATGACTTTATGATTTTCAAATAGTTAGTTATGCATTGTATCTTATGTTTGGAAGTTTCATGTTCTGAGTCAACTTATTTAAGCCTTGTTTTTGTATATTCGAGGACGAATGTTCCCAACAGGGAGAAGATATAATGACCTGGATATTGTACGACTTCATCGGAGCTTGAAAATGTCGTTTTTGGCAAGAATTGGACCAAGTGCTGTCTTAAGGGAGACTACATGGTCTGTGTGAGGTCACATGGCCTGTGTGGCCTCCAGTGGAGTGACACTTGACCTTAAAGGTTAGTGCGTGACCTTGGCGTGGAGTTTCGGACTAAGGCACGTCACACTCGAACCTACACGAGCGGTGTGACACTCCACAGACCGTGTGGAGGTTCGTGTGATGGCCTTGAGCTTGGAAGACCAATAATTGAGGCTAAGTGAGGTCACACGGCCACCTTCATGGGCTGTGTAGAGGCTCACAGACCGTATGGTGGGCCGTAAGGCTTCTGGCATGAAATTTTTCTAAGTATAGTATCACTGTCTTGTAACTTGATCACGGAAAATTTTCTAAGTGTTGGGGTAAGGCCCATGTCACGGACCATGTGACACCACACGAGCCGTGTATCCCTCTAGTGAAGCGACGACGTGCAATTTCTCCATCTGTGTCATTAATGGCGTTTTTTGTAAATTTGGTTTATCCTATTGGACTTTTAAGGCTTCTTATGCTATCTAAGGATTCCCTAATGACTTAAACCCTATTCCTAACACTCTAACTTCACTCCACACATTTGAACTCTCTCAAAATTCTCTACAAGTCTTTCCCTCAAGATTCAAGCTAAGATTCAATTGGGGTTTCAACATCAAGCTAAAATCTTCTCAAATTCCTCTTCCTAAGCAAGGTATGTAGGATTGATTCTCGGTCCCTTTTAACCAAGAAGATCCAAACTCTTTTCAATTGATTTTCATGGAATTTTGCTTACTTAAAATATGGGTTTTGAGAATTATTTTTTGATAAATTAAATTGATGTATGGGCTATACTTTATTGATGATTTTAAGATTCTTCAAGCCCTAATATGATGGTTTGCATTGAGATTATCAAATTAGGAAGGTGCATGCCCCTTTTAAAACTTATTTCGTGCATTAGTGATCTATATAATGATTTAAATGTAAATTTAATTATGGATTTACTTCAATTTCATATTATAATGTTGATTTTAGATTGAATCCCAATTACCATGCTAATCCCATATCATTCATGGCATATGTATTCATGAACATTAGATTTTATGGAAATTATGAAGTGGGTCAAGCCCAATCATGTTTTATGATATGATTTTGATAAGGTATTGGTTATGACAAGAATGTGATCACATAAATGTCTATTGTTAATGGCTCTTTGAGCATTTTGGGTGCTTGCACCATATCAACATGAGCATGAGATATTCCTATGCATAAGTATCATGATAATGAATTATGGTTTGGCTTTTGAGCCTAAATATGCCTTGAACGGATTTTAAATGACTATTGTATCTCTTGAAAGCACGTATATGTATAAGTATTCTTCACTTAGCAACGATGGATTGGGGGCGTCAGGGCTTTCCCTAAGGGTCTTCTCCATTTCCTCGAACTATATGCCAACATAGGAATGGAAGCCATTACCGAAAAGAATGGGTCGTATGGAATGGTTTCATTTATTGATATGATATGAAATGATAATGAAAATCCTTTGAAAAGGCGTGGTCGTAAGGAAGGTGACCATCTACTGAAAAGATGAGGTCGTAAGGTGTCCATCCCCACTATACATGAGCATTATGGCATTTCATGAATCATGGACTTCATGGCATATTGTATACTACTCTTCTTTGGATATATGACTCTTCCTATGTTACGTGCCCTTGTCATCTAACATTAAACGCAAGTTTGGTAAGTCTTACGTATTGCATGCATGCATACTTAGTACATTCAAATGTACTAACACATACTTTTGCCTACATGATCTTACCAAGTAGGGACCGAGGAGTACATCTATGCACCGCATGACGTTTAGCTCGGATCTCAAGTTTGCTCGTTGTGGTGAGTTCTACCTTCCAAGGACAAGCCACCTATCCTCTACCTATGGTGCTTCTTGTTAGGTTATTTACAATTGAGGGGGAGCCTGAGGTATGTCTTGGCCCCCGTCTTATCTTATGACTAGAGGCATTGCTGGACATCTTGTAAATTCCTTTACGTTTATATGCTAAGTGCTATGTTGGAGATTATGTTATGGCTTGGTTACCCATTGAATATTGTTATGTGTTTTGGTTATGAGCCTTATAAATTGATGGTACGATATGATGCGAAAGTTCCTAAGTCCCAAATTGCACCCACAGCTTGAGTCATACTTACCCGTCCCTTAGTCTTTATGTTCTACGTGCTGTGTGTGCCCATGATAATCCCCTTCCCTATGATATCCCCATGGCGTGAGTCCTACTTTCCCATCCCTTAGAATTATGTTTTTATATTTGAGTAGGCTTCCGAACCGATGATGTGAATTGGGATACTTTGAGGCTTGTTTGGGGACTCTCGCATCCCCATTCACCATGTCACTTCTAGACCCTAGGTTTGGGTCGTAACATTGGCGCCGTCGGGGAATACGGCTAGGCTTAGTGAATTCATTAATAATTCTAGTGTTAATCCTTATTTCCCACATTTTATGTTTTTTTTTGTTTTTGTTCTTTTTCTATTTTTTTCTTATTAATATGACTCCCTCTGTTGAAGAAATATTGGATGATTGTACTACTGGGATGAGAATGGTTGCACATAATTTTTTGAATCGCAATGTGTACTTCTTGAAAATATTAGAAAATCCCGACTTAGACAACTATATGCTATTGTCAGATGTTCATTAATTTGGCTTGGATGTCTACATTTTAAGTAGTGAGTTGAGCGTAAAAGTTTATATGTTTGACGCTCAACAAGCTAGTGATTAATTGTGTGAGGAAGTATAAATGCTTATAAGCCAACTTGAAGAGCTAAAATATGAGGGTTGACTTCTTGATCATACTATTATTGACGTTTTTACTGTTGAGAAAAGTACACGAGAGTTATGTGAAGAAGTAGATAATATTATCTTTAAAAACTCTAATGTGTGTATATATGAGGATGTAAATAATAATATAATTAATGAATTAGGATGCATTGGACCTCATTCCAATCATTTTTCTACATTATGTTTAGATGATGAGGTATTAATCGAATCATCTGAGCATATAGACAAATGTAAGGAGGAGGAAAAAATATAGTTATATTCTTGAATTTATTGGGCACTAATAAAAGAAATTACGATCCTCATTTAAAATCCAAGAAGTACAACATAAAAGCCAAGAAGTACAACATGTGATCTCTATTGTTTGCTTCCCTTATTCTTATACCACCACCCTTTGAGCATAATAGAAAATTGGAAAAGAAATTAGGGGTACAATTCATAAGTTCAAGGTGGAAGAAGAAGTGGAAGGTCTCCATCTAGTTGTGTAACTTCTTATTTTCTTTTTTTTATAGTCCTTTTATTTTATGTTCTGTGTCAATTTTATTTTTGAAGATTTAGGGTAAGTCGAGTATCCAAATTTGAAACTTGGGAGGTAACCCAAGGAATACTGGCACTTGAGCATCCAACTATGTTTTTTGACCTCTTATGATCTATTTTGTTGTGATTTTGTGCATTGGGGACAATGCACATCTTTTTCAATGGGAGGGTAGTTATGAGGCTCAGTGAAGTCTGAGTAGCTTGGGTCCATAACTACCCTAATTTTTGATCCCAAGGTTTTCTTGTCTGTGTTCTTTTTCCCTATGGATATTTGATTTCTGTTGAACCGACACGTTTAGGATGTTTAGATAATATGTGTAACATATAGTACCAATACTTATGGCATATAACATGTTTTTGTGTTTTGTTTGAAAAAATGGTAGCCACCAAAATTTTTGATTAATAGTTAGATAGTAACCATGCATGTTTAGGTGTTTGAAAATATATGTTCTGATAAGTAAGGGTAAGTTGAGATAAGAAGCATGAATTGAGAGTCTTTTGTTGATAATGTATGTAGTGCCATGTGAGTGTGAGCTTTATTTGATAAATTCATGTGTTTTGTGCTAATTCAGAACTTGCCCGGTTACTCTAAGTTAGATTTTAGATTAGTTGGATTAGGAAAGGACTTTAGGATATTTTTCTTAAATAGTCCACTTTAGCCTAAAAATAACCAACCAAATCGATAATATATCCCTTGTTCCTAGTGTTTGAGCCTAACATGTACCTATTCTTTCAAAACACCAGATTAACCTATCATTATCTAGTGAAAAATCCTGAATTTGGCCCTGGTCCTTCCTTGAATGTTGTGTACCTTGACTGAGGAAAAAAGCCTAAGTTGAGGGTGTCTACCAAAAGTAGCCTGGTTCTGAGGATAGATAGTGTGCACCTCAACACATGCCAAAAGCCTAAGTTGAGGGTGGCTAGTGTAAGGGTAAAGCAAAAAAATAAGGGAGGTGAGTTAGGAATACAAAGAAAAAGGAGAAAAATCACGTACTGGGTGCAAGAAAAAATGAAAGATGCATTAATTGAGATTTAAAAAGCAAAATGAAGTGTAAAAACAAGGCAAAAAATTGAAAAATGAAAGAAAGCACCCATAAAAGCTTGAAAGAGGAAAAAGGGAGAATAATAGAATTGGTAGGGCGAAAGTGTAGAAAAATTAAGTTTCAAGAAGGGCCTTTAGTCACTATTTTTCAAAAATATCATACCAAAGGCCCCTGAGCCTATGTTACAAGCCTAGAAAGTCCTAGAGTGATCCTAGTCCGATTAGTTGAAGGTCTGAGTCATGAGTATAGGGGCAATCCTATGGTATTAGTCATTATGCATGAACATCTGTTGTGAGAATGAGTGAGTTTGCACAGTCCTAATGCTAAAACATGGAAATATCATTGAGTGTCAGATATGGGACTTCTTTCTGTGAAGGCACTTGCATTGCATTATTAGCATTAGACTTGTTCAGTGATTGTGGATTGTTGATAATACCTTGCGTGTTATAGCTGTGTTGTCACATATACCAGTTTGCATTGGTTTGCTAAATAGCTATCGAATCTCATTTTGAAGAGTTGGTATGGGTATCTGAGTCGGAGATATATGTGATGTATGTCATTGAGTTGAGGACTGTGTGTGACTGTATTGTCTATATAGATTGAGTCCATTGCTTGAGGACAAGCAATAATTTTAAGTTGAGGGTGTTGATGTTCTTCTAAAATATAACACTTTTGATGCTTAAAACTTAGAATTTGCGTGCTCTCAATGCGACTTTAGTTGTTTTTATATGTTTTTGTGTCTATGTTTAAAGGATTACATGTTGGCCAATGATTTTTGGGAAGGGTTACAAAGTTGCTGCAGATTTGCTGTTATATGAGACACCTTACGGGTCATAGACCATTGTACAAGTCGTAAGGTAGGTTCTTGAGGAATTCCAGTGACGGGACAAGTTTCTGAAGTTTATTTTTACGAACATGCAGACGACCGTAAATTAATGTACGAGTCATATAAGAGGTTTCGTGCCCTGAGGGTCAGAGAATGAAGACTTTCTGAAGTTCATTAGACAAAACCCCTCTTTACGGGTCATAAACAATTTTACGAGTCGTAAAGGGGTGTCGTAAAGGAGAAGTCTAGTTTTCTAGCAACAATGTACGAGACCCCGATTACAGGTCGTGAACTTTAATATGGGCCATAAAATGCTGTCATCGAGTGTGCCGACCAGTTCTCCTAATTTATTTAGGATTTGAATTTTAATTATTATAAATAGGTCTTTTAGGTTATTTTTTATAAGTTCTCAGTTCACGTAAGTTTAACTTAGTTTTAGGTTAGTGCTCAAAGAATTCAATATTCTTGAGAGAAACTTGTGAAAGAGTCTATGAAAACAGTTGTGGTTTATTTCAATTATGAAAACAGTTGTGGTTTAATTTAATCTTCAAGCTAGTGATTTTCATTGACATTGGATTTGCTTGGTCATAATTCAGTTGTGTAAGTGTTTAATTATGTCTTTTAAATTCATAATCTCTTCATCTACACAAAGCATGAGTTGCGAAATCCCAACTAAGGGTGTAGGAACCATGATGAACCAACAAAGTAAAATCGGATAATTCATGATTCTTGGAAGGTGTATATGCATGTATTAATTAACTCTCTTCGTTTTGCATGTCTTTTTAATGTGGCCAATATTAGAACCTATCTAGCGTTACTGACTAGACTAAGGAAGTAATAAATAGGAAAAAAGATTAATTAATAAGATTCAATTGATGTGTTCTCGTCTAATCAACCAAAATGGGCCAAGAGGAGTTTGTACTAGGACATATAGGTAATGGTTCGTAATGCACACTATAGAGATGGGCCAAGTCGCATAGTGAAATTCGCCTCTCACCTTTGACCAAAGGGCTTGGTGAACTTAAATTACTGTCCTGCATGCTATACACTAGGCAAGAATCAGGTTATCCAGTGATATTGTGTTGGGGAATATGGGGAACACAATACCCTAGCTGCTCTCCTTTATTGATCTTTCTCTCGTGATAATTAGTTTATTTTTCTCATTGATTTTTGACCACCCCCCTTTTGGGGAATTGAGTTGATTAACTACTCGGATTGCATGTTGGTGAATTTGTCTTGAGTCTACGTATTCCCTATTGGATTCGACCCTAACCTGGATTAGGTTCTATTTCTTGACAATGACCGCTCTATCCTCTAAAAAGGAGGTGTAACTTGGGCGACATCAGACACCACAAACGTGGAGAAGAAACTGCCATAAGCCCACGATTGCAGTTCGAGTCCCGCTAACATGGATAACAATTCACTCAGATCTCCATGAACGTAGAGAAGAAACATGACATACACCTGCAGTCCTTGCACCAACAAAAATCAACCAACACCAAAACTCGACACGACCCCTTGGAATTCATCCGAAGTCAGAATTTCATAAACCAAACATGTATTTATACAAGAAATGGATCCAGACTCAACAGTATAATCAAAATTCGTGTAATGACCCAGCTTAGGGGCCTAGTCGTCACACAATAAGTGAGATACCTGAAGGCGCCTCACCCAAGCCATCTTAAGCATCTCAAGAATTCATAGGCATAAACATATAAATATTACGGAAATAAAGTGGGAAGGGTCTATGGGAATTTTTAAGACGATGAAGTATCATAAAAAAACATGAAATACTAACATATTTTTGTCCATAAAGCATACCGACTCAACATATCAACGGACGAAACTGGTAATAGTCGGTCTCCATCAAACGGAAAAGAGTAAAATATTTAACAATATAGAAAGTAAATGCCTCAAAAGGACCATAAATACATCATCTAAAACTGAAATACAAGGTAAAAAGGAAAATTGTAGAGTCCCGAACTAAGGTCTCACCAAAAATATAAAGTGCTAGTCTTGAATATTGTATACTAGCCACAAGCCGGTGGAGGAGTACCTGTCCCCACATAGTTAAATCATGTAGGAAAAATATGTGTTAGTACGTTAGAATGTACTAAGTATGTGAGGTGCTTTATATGTATGAAATTGTAATGCCATCATTCATAAATATAACATATAAGTACGTATGAGATGAAAAGTACATAAAGTGAGCTTAAACGTGCACAAGGAATATATTTCAATATGGAAAGGAGTAAATGCATGAGAAATCAAGGTAATGGAAACATATCATAAAATCATAACATTATGGTAGAAGACATTAATAGACATATAAGACTATATGAGCTACTACATGGAATCCAACATAACCCCTACCGTGGCACGAGGAGACCACTTGCCGGGTGAAACTCTGTCAACTTCGCATGCATCTTAATAACATAAATGGCCTACGTGGATCCATTGGCCTAGACTACATCGGCTCCTATGGTGGCACATTGTTAGGGACTTTGAGATTTATCTTTAATTGGTCATGCCTCAACTAACAGAATGAATCCCAATCTCAAGTCTATTCGATGCTAAGTCATCCCTTAGAATCTTTAAAACATAACTTAGAATCATAGTTAGCAATCATAAGAGTAGCTCGAACTTAGGAACCACCAAATGAGTATTGTCCTTTCATCTTGGGGACCTTTCTTAAAACATCTTTAGGGAAATTTTCAACTTGCTTATATCTTTGAAAAACCATCACCTGAAAACTTAACTTTAATTCCCTAATCATCCTCTTAAATCATGCAAGACTTTACTTGAAAACTACGTGGGCTAGGTCTTTAAATGGAATAATCATAAATCCAAAGACATGTAAAATAGCCCACATGGCATCGACAACAAACTCATCATTGAGGTAATGATCAATAGCTTAAATACATGCATATACTTAGTAAAAATATCATAGGATATCATAAATATCATTTAATAACATATAACACCATGAAATCATCATAAGCATGCATAACATCTTAAAAGAACTTAAAGAAAAGGTAAAATACTTTAAAGAGGACTTTATGGGTGGAAGTATACCCATAAATCAAGCTCACATAGTGTAGGAGACTTAAGAAGAATGAATATGTTGGAAGAGATGGCCCCTTTGGAAACCCTAGCCTCCTTAGCTTGTTCTTGAAGATGAGTGCCCTTTTTGCCTTAGGAAATTTGAGACCGAAAGAATGAGGGAATAACTTAGGGACCTAGGGCTTTAAGGACTGGTTTCAGGATCCTTTCATTCCCAAAAATGATAGGATCTAGGAGTTGAAATGACAGAAATGACAAAACTACCCCTCATTAGAACTGCTAGATTTCATCCCACAAAAGCCCGTTATGGGCCGTGGAGTGAACCACGGACCATAGGACCTGTCTCTTCTGTTAACTTTTACAACATCCCTAAAATGACTTTGTTGAACTCAAAACCACGAAACCTTTTTACAGGCCGTACATAGACTTACATGTCATGGTTGGACTCGTAGAGTCATTTCTCAGTTAGTCAGTTTTCCTACTTTCCTGGATCCTATCCATGAAGGGATTCTACGGGCCATGCATTGTTCTACGGGTCGTGCTGGTAACATGTAAATCACTTCTAGCAAACTCCAAATTTCCTTCATGTCTAATATTCTCTCTCACGACCCTATCTACGGACCATCGTCCTTTCTACAGGCCATCAATGGGTTTGTGGGTTAACTTGAAAACTCTTTCCCTTTTCTGAAGTTCATGTTTAAGAGTTGAACCTATGGGTCGTATCTCTACCTACGGGCCGTAAGTTACCCTCGTGAACTTGACTTCAGGTCATTTCCATTCCAACTTTTTCGTCACTCAAGACTTCTAAACTGAGGGTCGTTACAATATCTCCCCTAGGGGTGGGCGTTTAGTTCTTTAGTTCGGGTTTAGCAAATTTTGGTTCGGTTCTTTAGTTCTCGGTTTTGAAGTGTGCACTATATACTGAATCGACATATTTTGGTTTGGTTCGGTTTTTTCAAGTTTGATTTGATTTTTTTCAATGTCTTTAAAATGGATTTTCGGTGCAAACTACTGAAAAATAAAATGAGGACAAAATAAAAGTATAATACACTAAAACTTAAAATAAAAAAGGAGTGCTTGTGTTGTGTTTTTCATAGTTGCAAGAATTTTTTTGGAGAAAAGGTCCCCTCCTTCAATATCATGATTGGGTCGACCAGGCTATGTTAAGTGATGATGTGCTTCTATGGAACGTTCATTGTACTTAAAAAACTATATTTATCTTTTCCAAGAACTTGCACATCCAACTATTGCTTGAGAAAAACAAGCACAAAGACATCCTTTACATGACATAAATCGGCGAAAAATATATTTGAATTTCTCTTGAAAAATAATATTTCCAGTTAACTATATAAATTATAAATTTGTTGCTACTTTGACTTGTTTCATGCATGATTTAATTTCTAATTGATTTATATGTATATAAATATAATTTTCTTTTTCTTGGTCTAGTATATGTATAATTTTTTTTAATTTGTTTTAAAAATAAAAGTTCGGTTTTTGAGTGCATCGAAGTTTCAAGATCTCTATATCGAACAAGAAACCAAAGAACCAAACTTTTGAAAAAATAACACCAAAACCAAACCGAAGAACCAAAATCAAAGAACCGAATTAGTTTCATTCGGTTTGATTTTTTGGTTTTTCGATATTTATGCCCACCCCTAATCTCCCTCATAGGAACATTCATCCCCGAATGTACTTAAAGGCAGACTTTGAAGAGTAAATCATCAGCTAACAACCCCAAATGCATGCAAAAATACAACTTAAACATCATTTCATAAAATTTTTGAAATCCACACGTAAAATATATCTAAAACATTCCATAAACAAAAAAATAAATGCACGCACCATGTAAAACTAAAATGCAAGGAATTAGAGGTTTTAGGAAGAATTTATTAATACCTTAGGCTTGAGTAGAGTGGAATAAATACGGATAAAGCTTCATCATATTCTCTTCCTTTTCTCATGTAGCATCCTCAGCTTGTTGATTTCTCCAAAGCACTTTGACGGATGCAACTTTCTTGTTCCTTAGTTTTTCACTTGCCGGTCTAGGATTTCAACCAGTACCTCTTCGTAACTTATATCCTCCTCAATATTCACATCCTTCAAAGGAACTATGAAGCGTATATCACCTATGTATTTCCTCAAGACCCACACATGAAAAACTAAATGGATCAAATGCATTTCATTAGGTAGATTCAATTCGTATGCCATTTTTTCCACTCTTCTCACCACTTTATAAGATCCTACATACCTACGGCGCAATTTCCCTTTCTTACAAAACCGGATCACACCTTTTATTGAACACACTTTCAAGTAGACCCAATAACCAACTTGGAACTCAAGTTCCGTTCTTCTCACACTTGAGTAGGACCTTTGTTGGCTTTGGGCCGTTTGCAATTTTTTCCTTAGGCTTTTAATTTTCTCCACAACATTCATTATCAGGTCCAGTCCTATTATTGCCACCTCACCGACATTGAACCACTCGATGGGTGATCTAGATCGTTTACCGTACAACGCCGCAAATAGTGCCATCCCAATACTTGCATGGAAGCTATTATTGTAGGCAAACTCAATAAGTGACAAATGATCATCCCAAATTCCCTTAAACTCCAACACACAAGCTCTCAACATGTCTTCCAATGTCTGAACTGTCCTTTCAGCTTGCCTGTCGATTTGGAAATGAAATATTATATTCTACTTCACCTTAATACCAAGTCCCCTTTGAAAAGACCTTTAAAAGGGAGAGGTGAATTGGACTCTACGATCTGATATGATGGACAATGGAACCCCATTTAACCTTACCAAATCTTGGATATAGAAACGGGCATAGTCTTCAACATTTAATGTACTCTTGGACGGTAAGAGATGAGCCAATTTTGTCATACAGTCAACTATCACCCATATGAAGTCAAAATGTTTTTTAGTCTTTGGCAAACCAACTACAAAGTCCATGTTGATCTCTTCCCACTTCCAAGTAGGAATATCAATGTCTTATGCTAGGCCACTTAGCCTTTGGTGTTCAACTTTGACTTGTTAGCAATTAGCACACTTGGATACAAATTGAGTAATGTTCTTCTTCATTCCATACCACCAATACATTTCCCTCAAGTCTCTATACATCTTTATAGTGCTAGGATGAATGGAATATGAAGAGTTATGAGCTTCTTGCATGATCAACTTCTTCCACTCACCATCATTGGGCTCTTGCATGATCAACTTCTTCAGCTCACCATCATTGGGCATGTACAACCTCTTTGATATTGGAGTACCCCATCTCCCCCTTGTGAGAAAATTTCTATCTTTTTATCCTTCACTAAGGATTTCAACTCAACCAAGGCGAGATCAAGGTCTTGCTTAGCCTTAACCTCCTCAATCAAAGAAGATGCGGACCCATGAAGAACCATTGCACCACTATTTCTGGACTCACTGAATTTTACTCCCAATTTAGCCAACCTATGAACATCTTTGGCCAACTCCCTTTTTTTCATCAACCTCAAGGTGAGACATACTACCCATGGAAACTCTACTAAGGGTGTCAGCTACCATATTGGCCTTTCCGAGGTGATACTTCACACTCATGTTATAGTCTTTGAGTAGCTCTAACCATTTCTACTGCCTCAAATTGAGATCCTTTTAGGTGAACACATGTTGGAGAATCTTGTGGTCGGTGAAGACATCCACATGAACCCCATATAAGTAATGTCTCCAGAATTTCAAGGCAAACACTACCGCCATAAGCTCAAGGTCATGAATCGAATAATTCTTTTCATGTAGTTTCAATTACCTTGAGGCATAAGCAATCACCTTATCATTTTACATTAGCTTACATCCCAACCTAATCCTCAATGCATCACAATACATGACGAATCATTTCCTTCTAGCAATGTCAATATTGGGGACTATGTCAGTCAATCCTTTCAAGTTTGGGAACTTTTCTCGCACTGATTCATCCACACAAACTTAGCTTTCTTTTGAGTCAACTTGGTAAGTGGGGATGAAATGGAAGAGAAATCTTGCACAAACCTTCTGTAGTAACCGGCTGGGCCCAAGAAACTTGTTATGTCAGTAGGAGTCAATGGCTTTGGCTAGTTTCTTACTACTTCAGTCTTCTTAGGATCAACCTTGATACCATCACGTGATACCGCATGCCCAAGGAAGGTAACCTCATCTAGCAAAAAATCATATTTATCAAAATTTGCATAAAGCTTTTGCTCCCTTAGGGTCTGCAATCCTACCCTCAAGTGCTCCATATGCTCTTGCTCACCTGGGGAGTAGATAAGGATGTCATCAACAAACACCACGACGAACATGTCAAGTTAGGGCATGAATACCCTACTCATGAGGTCCATAAGTATTGTTGGTGCATTTGTGAGACCAAACAACATCACTACAAATTCGGAGTGACCATACCTAATCCATAATGCCGTCTTAGGAATTACGTTTTCGTTCACCCTCAATTGGTGATACCCGGATCTCAAGTCAACCTTAGAGAAGGGTGTAGCCCCTTGAAATTGGTCAAACAAATGATCTATTCTTAGAAAGGGATACTTGTTCTTGATGGTGACCTTATTAAGTTACTAATAGTCAATACACATTAGAATGACCCATCCTTCTTCCTTACAAATAAAACCAGAGCACCCCATGGAGATCGGCTAGGTCTAATAGAACCCTTCTCCAACAAATCTCTCAATTGCTCCTTTAGCTCCTTCAACTCCTGGGAAGTCATTTTGTATGGAGGGATTGAGATAGGTTGAGTATCGGGTAGGAGGTCAATTCGAAAGTATATTTCCTTTTTGGGAGGAACACCTGGTATCTCATCCGAAAAGACATCAGGAAACTCATTAACAATGGGGACCAACTCAAGAAAAGGAACTTTAGAAGTGACATCTTTAACTCTTACTAAATGATAGATGCACCCGTTGGAGATAATTTAACAGGCTTTTAAGAAGGAAATGAACCGACCCCTACATGAAGAGTTACTACCTCCCACTCAAGAATTGGTTTATTTAGAATTTGAAACTTGACTCTACGTGTTTTGCAATCAATGGACGCATGGAAGACATGCAAGAAATCCATCTTGAGAGTTACATCGAAATCTACCATGAAAAGCTCAACTAAGTCTCTAGAGACCACTTTATGCAAGATGGAGATGGGACAATTTCTATACTCTCCAGGCAACAATGGACTCTCTTATTGTGTTACTTACTTAATAGGCCTCATGGAGGACTTCGGGACATGCATGAAATTTATTGGAAGGAAATGTGGTTACAAAGTTTCTCCCAAATCTAAAAGTGCATATGCATCAAAATTAAAAACTCTCAACATATCGGTGACAACATCTGGAGCCTCTTCAACGTCTTGGAGACCATGGAGAGCATAAAACCGGTTGGTCCTTTGGGCACCTTGGACTTGCTTACCTTGGCCTTGGGGCCTTGCACCGCCACTTATATAATTTTTGGCATAGTGGCCGGGCTTTCAATATTTGAAGCAAGCATTGGACTTGGCTACGCATTCTCCCTTGTGGAGTCTTCCACACTTGGGGCCACTTGGGCTTTAGGGCTTAGGAGAAACCCCCTTGTCCTTAGTGGTCCCAAGAGAAGTGTTGGTTGATCCTTGCCCACCTTGATTTTGTCCACCTTGAAACTTGTTACCACCAATCCTTTGGTGAGAGTAGCTCCCACCATCAACTTGATCCCTCTAGGACTTCTTTGCTTCTCGAAGCTTATCCTCCTCTATTTACTCCATATAAGACATCAAGCGGGAGATATCCATCTCCTTAAGTAGCATGATTGTCTTGTATTTCTTGTAGACCAAATTGGAGATGTTAGAGATGAATTTGGTCATGCGAGCCCTCGGATCTGCAACCTTGAAGGGAGCATACTTGGAAAGCTGTGTGTATTTGAGGGCATACTCCCTCATGCTCATGGACCCTTGCTTAAGGTTGATAAAATCTTGGACATTTGCCTCCCTAAGCTTAATTAGGAAGAATTAGTCCAAGAAAGCACACTCGAACTCTTCCCATCTGATAGGACCCACTTCTTGGCCCCTCTCATCCGCCAATTACTCATACTAAATCTTAGCCACCCATTTAAGTTGGTAGGAGAGCGACGCGGCTTAATCATCCGATGGGATACCCATTACCGCAACCACCTGTAAGATTCTTCAATAAAATCAATCGCGTCCTCCTTTGTTTTTGAACCATGAAACTTCAGAGGGTTTTTTTCGCATAAAGTCACACACTCTAACAGCCAGAGTAGGCACTTGGGGAGGAATGACTATCTCCTGGTTAGCTTAGTTGGCCAATGCTTGGGCCAACAAAGTGAAGACAGCTCATAACTCTGCAAGAGACACTCAATCATCTTATTGGAGTGGAGGAACTTGTTGTTCGGGAGTGCCTCTTTGATGTGGAGCACTCCTTAGTGGCATGATCTAGAAATAAGAATAAGATTGCCGTTAGTTATAGAAATACCTTAGCAAACTCTAAAGGCACTACATGAACAAAAAAGAAGGGAAAACTTTCCTAAACCGTCTTATAGCCTCTCACTCAAGATAGTGGCGTGCTTCACAACCTTGAATGAGACTCTACTCAATAGGGTATACATGGCTATCTGAGGAATATTATAAAACTTCATGCTCTAATACCAAGTTTATAACGACCAAACCTAGTGGCCTAGTAGTCACACGATGAATGATATACTTGAAGGAACCTCACCCAAGCCATCCTAAGCATCTCAAGAATTTATAGGCACAAATATATAAATATTGAAGAAGTAAAATAGGGAAGGGTCTATAGGCCATTTTGAGACAATGAAACAACATTAAAAAGCGTGAAATACTAACGTATTTTAATCCATAAAGCATACTGACTTAACATATCAATTGACGAAATCAGTAACTGTCGATTTTCATCAGATAGAAAAGACTCCAAAATTTAACAACATAGAAAGTAAATGCCTCAAAAGGGCCACAAATAAATCGTCTAAAAATAAAATATTACGTAGAATGGAAAATGGTAAAGTCTCGAACTAAGGGCTCACCACAAATAAAAGTGCTAGTCTTGGACGCTGTATACTAGCCACGAGACGATGGAGGAGTGCCTGTCCTTACATGGTTAAATCATGCAGGCATAATATGCGTAAGTACATTGGAATATACTTAGCATGTGAGGTGCTTTGCATGTATGAAATTATAATGCCATCATTCAAAAATGTAACATATAAGTGCGTATGAGAAGAAAAGTACATAAAGTGAGCTTAAACATGCAGAAGGAATATAGCTCAATATGGAAATGAGCCAATGCATGAGAAATCAAGGTACTGGAAACACATCATAGAATCATAAATTTGTGCGAGAAGACCTTAACTGACATATAAGACTGTGCGAGCTATTACATGGAATCCAATATAACCCCCTATGTTGGCACGGGGAGACAACTTGCCGGGTGGAACCACATCAACTTCACATGCATCTTAATAACATAAATGACCTACGTCGATCCACTAGCCTAGCCTACAAGGGTCCTTTGGTGGCACATAGTTAGGGGACTTTGAAATTTATCTTTCATGGGTCATGCCTCAACTAACGAAATAAATCCCAATCTCAAGTCCACTTGGTGCTAAGTCATCCCACATAATATTTAAAACATAACTTAGAATCATAAGTAGATCACTTCCAGCAAACTTTAAATTTCCTTCATGTCTTATAGTCTTTCTCACGACCCTATCTACGGACTGTCATCCTTTTTATGAGCCATCAATGGATCCGTCCGATACCCCATACTTAGAAACTTTTTCCCTTGTTCATGTTTAAGGGTCGAACCTACGGGCCGTATCTCCACCTACAGACCATAAGTCACCCTTGTGAACTTGATTTTTGGTCATTTTCTTTCCAACTTTTCTGCACTCAAAGCTCCTAAACTATGAGTCCTTCACGACACTTTTACTAATGCAAGTGAAATAGAATAGTTTAAAACTCAAAATACCAAAATTGCCCTCGACAACTCTAAAAATTATGACGAGACCAATTTTACTGTTAGTTTCAGCATTAGAAACTATTGGACTATCAGAATTTCGATCCGAGCTTCCGAACTTCGAATGTTGACCAAAGTCAAACTTTGGCTCCAAAATGACTAAAAATGCAACTTTGTGCCTAAAAACCTCATTTTAACTCTGAATTCAGTTCTGTAACTTTTCTTAGACCAAATTTGACATTCGAAGCTGATGGCATTGATGAATTTTTAATTCGACACTCGAAACTTAAAATGTTACAAAAATCCACTTTTTAAACAACTTAAGTTTTCAAATGCCAAAACTCATATTTTCAACTTTTTAAAACTCATTATTTCACTACCCTCAATACAAATAGTTCAAAATAGGTCCACAACTGCTTACAAAAAAGCAAAACAGTAATTTTCCATAAATAAGTTAAAAAATGACCAGCTAGGTCATTACATCATTCACCACTAAAAGTAATGTTCATCCTCGAATATAAAGGAAAGGGAAGTACCTGGAGGCTAAAAAGGCGAGGATATCTAGCCCGCATATCTGACTCCAACTTCAAAGTAACCTCCTCAATAAGACGGTGTCGCCACTGAACCTTCATCGAAGCTATATCCTTGGACCTCAACCTCCAAACTTGTTTATCCAAAATAGCCACCGGCTCCTCCTCAAATGAAAAATCTGGACCCAACTCAATCGAATCATAATAGATCACATTGGACCTATCAGGAATTTACCGGCATAGCATGGAAACATGAAATATAGGATGAACCGCTGATAATCTTGGTGGTAAGGCCAACTCATAGGCCACCTCACCAACTCTCCTTAAATAAACCACCAATAATGCTGTTTTAGATCATGGTACATCTTAGCAACACCCGGATGAATATAATATGTAGCACAATGGGCCTCCTCTAATACCAACCTCACCCAATCTCCTACCTTAGGTACACAAACTCTACCACTTACCCTCAATATGCCCTCTGAATAAATAATTGCCACCTTGGTTTCACCTCTCAACATGTTATTATGAATCATGCATAATCTAGCATCCTCAAACTGATGTGCCAAATCTGATCAAGTAATGAAGATCTAGCGTCAACAAAGGCCAAAATACTCTAAGGAGGAGAAATATCTAACCGAACCAACTATCTAGCAAGCGGCCGAACCTCCAAGGCTAAGGGTCTCTCCTCAGCTCTCAAGAATTCTAAACTCCCATACTAGTAGCCTTCCGGCTCAAGGCATATGCCACTACATTCGCCTTCCCGGGGTGATATAGAATAGAGATATCATAGTCCTTAAGCAACTCCAATCACTTACACTATCTCATGTTCAGAATAGGCTAAGAAAAGATGTATTTGAGACTCCAATGATCAGTAAAGTTCTCATTATACACCCCATAGAGATAATGTTGCCACAAACTCAACACAAACACAACCATGGCTAACTCAAAATCATGGGTAGGGTACTTTCTCTCATGCACCTTCAACTATCTTGAGGTATATGATATCACCTTCCCCCTTTGCATCAAACACCACCGAACACCATACCAGAAGCATCACAATACACTACAAATGGTACTCACGTAAGGCAATAATAGATGCTGAAGTCAATAAATCCTTGTGCTTTTGAAAGCTCGCTTCGCACTCCTCAGACCACAGATATGCTACATCCTTCTAAGTTAGCCTAGTCAACGAGGTTGCTATAGATGAAAACCCCTGAAAAAAACATTACTAATACCTCGCTAAACCAAGGAAACACTGTATCTCAGTCACAGAAGTAGATCTAGCCCACTCATGAACAACTGCTACCTTGGTCGGATCTACCATAATACCTTCCTTTGTCGCCACAAACCATAGACTTGAGCCAAAACTGACATTTTGAGAACTTTGCATACAACTTCTCTTCCGTCAATATCTTAAGTAAACTCTTCAAGTACTGAACACGATCTACCTCAGTCTTGGAATACACCAAGATATCATCTATAAACATGATCACAAATATATCCAAGTAGGGTGTGAACACCCGGTTCATTAACTCCATAAAAGCAGTTGGGTAGTTAATCTGAATGACATAACCACAAACTCATAGTGCCCATAACGAGTCTTGAAAGCTGCCTTTGGGATATCAGACTCCGAAACTCTCAACAAATAATAGTTAAGCTTTAAATCACTCTTGGAGAATACCGAGGCACCTTGTAACTGGTCAAAAGGATCATTGATGTGAGGCAAAGGTGATGTGTTATTAAAATACAACATATTTGATGCTTAAAAACTGGATTTTTGCGTGTTCTCAAAGCGATGTTAGTAGATTTGATGTGTTTTATTGTTTGTTTTGCAGGAATACAGGGCCGACACTATGTTTGGCTAAGCGTGCAGACTTTGCTGAAGTTGAGGTTTCAAAAGACCTTTTACAGATTGTAGATTTGGTTTTGTACAAAATTCTAGTGTAGGATGATTATGAAGTTAAGTCTACGAATATGCAGACAGGTCGTAGACTTTGTATCGTACCCTGAGTATCAAAAAGTTAGGAGTTGTTGAAAAGTCATCAGACGAAATCCCTACGGGCCGTAAAACTTTATGCAGATCGTAGATGAGTATTGTAGAAGTCAACCCCAAAATTAAGGATGCAATCCACAAAGCACCAACGATGGGTCGTAAAACATTATATGGCCCGTAGAAGTGCCCGAAGAGTCTGCCGACCGAGTTTCCTTAATATATTTTGGTTTTGTATTTTAAGCACAATAAGTAGGTTGTTTGGGTTATTTTTCATAAGAGACATTACTGAACAATAGAGAATAGTATAGAGCTTGAGAGAAACACTTGTGAAACATAATTCAATCTTGTGATTCTTGATGAAGAGCTTGGATTTATTGTGCTCAAATCTCTTGTGTAAGTGCTCAATTATGTTATTCAAATTCATGATTCTTGCATCTACACTGATCATGATTAGCTAAATCCACAACTAGTTGTGGGAACCATGAAGAACTAATAAGGTAAAACCAGATAATTCATAATTCTTGAAAAGTGTTCATATATGTATTAATTAATTCTCTTCGGTTTGAATGCTTTTTAATGGTGGCCAATGTTAGAACTTGCCCAGTGTTACTGACGGGATCAAGGTAGTAATAAATAGGAAAAAAATTAATTAACAGGATTTGATTGATGTTTCTCGTCTAATCAACCGAACTGGGTCAATGGGAAGTTGTACTGGAATGATAGGTAAGGGTTAGTAATATCACACTGTGGGGATGTATAAAATCATGTAGTTAGTAATGTCACACTGTGGGATGGATCAAATCATGTATTGAAATTCGCCTCTCACCTGGATCAAAGGATTTGGTAAACTTAACTTACCATTCTGCATACTAAATAGTAGAAAAGAATTTGATTATCTGATAATACCAAGTTAGGGAATCATGGGGAACCTCCCACGGGCCATATAACTTTATACGGGCCGTAGAAGGGTGTCTTAGAAGTCAGTCCCCAGAATTAAAGATGCAATCCATGAAAGCCCGAATACGAGTCGTAAAATGTTATACAGACCGTAGAAGCTGCTGTAGAGTCTACCAACCTAGTTATCCTATTCCATTTTGGTTTTATATTTTAAACACTATAAATAGGATTTTTAGGTTATTTTTTATAAAGAATAGTAGAGGGACGTAATAGAACATTAGAGAGCTTGAGAAACACTTGTAAAATTTTATTTCATCTTTTGATTTTAATCTTGTGATTCTTGTTGAAGAGTTCAGATTTCTTGTACTTAATTCTCTTGTGTAAGTGCTCAATTATGTTATTCAAATTCATAAGTCTTGCTTTTACACTGATCATGAGTAGCTAAATCCACAACTAGGGTTGTGGGAACCATGAAGTACTAAAAGGTAAAACCAGATAATTCACAATTCTTAAAAAGTATGCATACATGTATTGGTTAATTTTCTTTGTATTGAATGCTTTCTAATAGTGGCCATTGTTAGAACCCGCCTAGTGTTACTAAATGGATCAAGGTACTAATAAATAGGAAAAGTGACTAATTAACAAACATGATCCAATTGACGTGTATCGTCTAATCAACCAAACTGGGCCAAGGGGAGGTTGTACTGGAACAATAGGTAAGTGTTAGTAATGTCACATTACAGGGATGGACCAAATCACATAGTGAAATGCGCCTCTCGCATGGGCCAAAGGGTTTGGTAAACTTAACTTACCATTCTGCATGCTACACATTCGAGAAGAATTTGATTATCTAGTAATACTGAGTTAGGGAATCATGGGGAATACAATACCCTAGTTACTCTTCATAGTGGTTTAACACTTGCCTTAGTTTATGATTACTTTTTAGAGTTCTCACAACCCCCCACCCCCTTTGGGAGATAAGTTGATTAATTAACCTGAGTTGCATTGAGTTCTTCTAAGTCTACCATAATCCCTGTGGGATTCAACCCTAACCTTAGTTAGGTTATATATCTTGACAATGACCGCTTTAGTCTAAAAAAAGATGTATAGCTTGGGAGACATCAGTAAGTTCAAGCACTTTCACTCCACGCTGAAACAACTCTGTCATTGAGGCATTGGTAAAGATGCCAGGATATACAAGTTTATGATAGACTTGGTTACAAAGAAGCGCACTGAGAGTTAGGAGCTTTCCAAAGATCTTCAACATTGTAGTGCAATTGCTATAAGATCCTTCGTGCAAAAGCGAGAAGATCCCGATGCTTTTACCATAACCTGCACTATTGGAGATGTGGAGTTCTCAAGGGCATTGTGTGATCTTGGTTCTAGCATAAATTTGATGCCTCTTTCGGTCTTCAAGAAGCTAGGATTGTGAGCCCCTGCTCTGACGAGCATGCGATTATTGATGGCTAGCTGCACGGTGAAGAAGCCTATGGGGGTACTTTATGACGTACTCATCAAAGTTGAGAAATTCATATTCTCCACAGACTTTGTGATCCTAGATTGTGAAGTTGACTTTGAAGTCCCAATTATCTTTGGAAGGTCCTTCCTAGCCACTGGTTGAGCACTAGTGGATATGGAAGTTGACCAACTCAAGTTTAGATTGAATGACAAAGAAGTTGTCTTCAACATCGGTCAATCAATGAAGAGGCCAGATGACTTAAAGAAGGATGTTTGGGAACTTAGTTAAGTCTGAGTAACCAAGTGGTCCAAGTCATGCCGCGATAGTAGACAAGGCACTACTTGAGAGGCAATCCAAGATATTTGATGTAATAGTTGTAGTTTTGTTTTCTTTTTAGCTTTTGGACTTTTAGGTAGTTTAAATTTTTGTATTTTTATTATATTTTGTGGACATTGGACTGGTTGCATATAGGGTAACAGTGCGTTCTTTGAAGAATGTGCAGGTACATGACTAAGTCAGCCATCCTTGGCTGAAAAGGCATCAAGAAGTGCTTCTACGACTGGTTCTACGAGCCGTATGTAAAACTATGACCATACACTATCTCTTAGAACACTTCTGATAAGCAAAATGTTGTGCACTCTAGTCCACGGGCCCCAAACTATGGGCCGTGAATGGGGCTCGTGGACTCCAGGTAAGTTCTTCTATTTTTGGCTAACTATGGAGGTTTCTGTGACCAACTCTACGAGTCATATTCAATTCTAGAGCTCGTAGACTGGTCCATGAAACCCAATCTGCAAAATTAGGATTTGGACATTCCACAAAACCAGGATCTATGGGCCGTAAAATCCTCTATGGCCCATAATTGGGGTTTTGTAGATATTAGGCCCATTAATTTTGGACAGACCTGGTCAACCTATATATAGAAGGAGTCAAATTAATTTGACCCATTCTTTCATAAATTTACAAAAATACTCGACCCTTGTTCCCAAGCATTTTTTGACCGCTTACTACCCTATTTTTCGGCAGCCTCTCCGGCCACTTTTGGCGATACCTAGGGTTCCACCCTCTTCAATTCCTCCTTCAATTTTTACATCTTGATCATTCAATTCGAGCATTAAAATATACCAAATTGGTTGTGATTAAGTTGAAATTAATTAATGGGTATGGTACTCCAATCAATATGGATATGAACCCGTGTGTGCCATTTCTTGTGCTTAAAATTGAATTATGAATAGTATGTGTCAATGCTTGAATAGGTGTAAAACACCAGAAAATTGTGTGTGTGGCCTTGTCTATGTGTTTGAATGATGTATATAAAAACCATGTTGTCACATGTCGTGTGAATTGAATTGAGTATGTGCTTGGAACTTCAATGTGTGATAACATGCATGTAATTTGATGCTAATTCATTCAAATAGAGTCGGTTGGCTTGGAAAAATGTGCAAAATCATATTCAATGGGGTTGTATGAAAAGAATTGTATGTGGGTGTTGGGTGTCTGATTGAAATCATGTGGGGGTGTGCCATAACTTGCTTCGATGATAAAATAACTATTAAAAATGTCATGTGGGGTCCGTGTTGATAGGCTTAGAAACTTAGGTTTATTGGGGTTTCCACTCTATGAGGGTCTTCTATGGCCAATGGAAATTTTCACGAGCCATAGTTTCCCCTCATATGAAAATACAGATACTTGAAGTTTCTGAGAACCCATTAGACGAGACCTTCGACGAGCCGTAGAATATTCTATGACTCGTAGACAGGCCTCGTAGATCCCTGCTTGTAAAAACTTAGAGACTGAAATACCTCTACGACTCAGTCTACGACTCATAGATTCTTCTATGGGTCCTACCTAGTCTCGTATAAGCAATTCCAGTAAACAAAATTTATAAACACTATTTATACGAGGGTCTTCTATGGCTCATAGTTCTTACTAAAACCCGTAGAAGTGCCTTCGTAGACCCATCTGTGACCAAGTTTGAGATGATTTTATTTCCGTTTCTTGACTTATGGGGCTAGCCAAGTTCGCTAAAATGTGTATGTTTCAGGTACTATGGCCCCAAGGTCAAGACGTGATGAGATTCAAGCCTTGCAGTGAGGCTGAAAGATGAGCCCTTGGGGGATCATGACACCCCCGAGGTTATGATTCGAATGAGGATTTCAGCATCTGACTTGACCCGGAAGCTGAGTGTCCATAGACACGGGCTGTCGCTAGACTTAGGCAGACCTTAACCTAGGCTATTATTGTTCATGCTCCCAAGTCTAAAGAGGGAGGAAACAACGGTAGAAGCTCCATCTAGATGACTCCATCCAAAAAGGAGTCAGAGTTACAGTCAGAGTCCGGCGATGAGTCAGAGATGGAATCCTTTGTCGTATCACTTCAGGCTTCACCATCACCTTTGGATGCTCTATCTAGCTGGTGTTACATTGAGGGTATGCGGGATATTTGTATAGATGGAATGCAATGGAATGTCTGAGGAAAATTATCTTGCTCTATTTTTTAGGAGCCTCAAATCATCACCTCTAAACTAGACAGTATCACCAGCCTTTAGGACACTATCAGCAGATACAGGCTCCAATGGTTGGCTAAAGCACTGGGGAAGTACTCCCCCACCATGGTTCATACGTTTTACGCCTCCTACACCACCATAGTACTCAGTACTCTTCCCAAGGGAAAGTAGTGGGCCCCCTCGTGAATACACTTGGCAATGAGGCGAGCCCAATCAATATCATAACCAGCCAAGATGCTGGCAACCAATACTGCATGCTTCGACGTCAAAGTATTATCAGCAAGAGTAGGTCGGATGCGTGGTCGAACAACCACCCACCAAAACTTGGTGGGGAAACTGAGCAAAGCCTTGGCAATAGGCTTCGAGTGTGTAGCGACCTAGGCAGGTTTCAGACCCTTCTCAGCAATATAACCAGCCACCCATCTTATTAAGATGGCTCTACGATCTGGATCTCTCATCACTAGTGGGTCCCTTGTCTGCCCCATTCTGTAGTCAAACTCAGCTGTGGATCTAGGGGTAGGGAACTTTGGTCTAAAAAGTATCCAGCGGATGGTAATCTCCAATATATCCACCTGCCGGCCCCTTACTCTCGTCTCGGTCAGTTTGGGATGAGCAAGGGGCTTCTTCCCCTTGGGAAGAGTGATGTGAATAGTGGACGCATATGGAGCATAGAACTCCCTCACTATGGTTGGGAGTATTATCCAAGAGATCTAGTCAGCCACCGAAGCCCGTATCTGTTCATCATGTCTTGGAGACCGAAGACAAAATTGAGTCTGTCAGAGATGACTCTGGGCTTCTCATAAATGGAGCTGGATGGCTTGCCTGCTCTATATTCAACACATCCTAAGCATAGATGTTTTGCATGCCCTCGACACACCACTGACTAGTAAGAGTGTCAGGTGGTGATGAATGAGGAAATGTAGAGGACTTTATCTTTGATTCATCCTCAAAGCTTGCCTCAGAGCTGGACTCCTCTCTAGAAGGAATCAGTCCTGTCGTTGCCTCCCTCCCATCGGATTGGGGAGCACAGATGATGAGAGCCTCAGTGTGTCCAGCCCTGGCATCAGCTCTGGTCTGTGGTCTATCAGCCTCCGGGTCCAGGTTGACCCCGAGGTCCTCTAGTGAGCCACTTAGTATGGTGGCCTGCTCATCATCTGAGGGCTTATCTCTGAGCCTCATCTGTAAGGCTTGAATCTCATCATGTTTGGCTTTTGGGGCCATAGTACCTGAAACATGAACATTTATGCAACTTGGTTAGCCTCTTAAATTAAAAATTAAAATTCAAAAACAATTCAGACTAAGTTGCAGAAGGGTTTACAGAAACATCTTTAGGGGTTGTAGTTGGTACTATGAACCATACAAAGCTATCATAAAACAGTGGTCCCAACACTTTTTGTCACTAGAAAAGTCTATGAGACCGGGTATGACTCGTAAAATGGTTTTATGAGTCGTAGACTGAGCCATATAGAATTCCAGTGTCTGAATTTATTCTAGGTGGGAGTCTATGGGACTTTTCTATAAGCCGTAAAGTATTGTACGACTCGTAGAAGGTCTTGTCTAATGGATACATAGAAATTTTAAGTTTTTGAATCTTGTACGAGGGAAAATTACGACTCATGGAATGATCCATGGGCTGTAAAAGCCACTCGTAAGCCCATCACAACGGACCCCATATAACTTTTTCAACATTTATTCTACCAGCATAGAAGCAGAACACACAAATCCACATGATTTTCACACCGTAACCAAGACCCCAACATGTTATTCAAAGTATATACCCCATCGAAAGTGATTAAGCATGCTTCCCCAACTATTCTGACCCCTTATGACAATTTCTCAACAAATTATGCACCTATGTCATCACCCACCAATTTACACACAAAGTGAATTCATCACACATGGTGGGTGATTCAATAGGTGACAACTACGACCCATGGAATGATCCACGGGATGTAAAAGCCACTCGTAGACAAGAAAACTCAGTTACCTGAGTTTCTAAGCCCATCACAGCGGGCCCTATATGACTTGTTCAACATTTATTCTACCAGCATCGAAGCAGAACACACACACCCAAATGATTTCACACTATAATTAAGACCCCAACATGTTATTCAAAGTATATACCCTATCGAAAGTTATTAAGCATGCTTCCCCAACTATTTTGACCCCTTATGACAATTTCTCAACAAACAATTATGCACCTTTGTCACCACCCGCCAATTTACACATAAAGTCAATTTATCACACATGGTGGGTGATTTGATAGGTGGCAACAAACTATTCAAAATATATAATCAAGGCAATGATATCTAATTCTGGGGTTAGACAAATATTTAAACATGGGCAACCATAATTCAAATTTCACACATGGGTTTTGTGTCTAAACTACCATGCCCAACATATTTTCCAATTTAGTCATATATACATAGGCAAATTAAGGGTTTTGAATTAACCGAAAACGTACCAATTTGTGTGATTAAGTTGTAGAAGATGAAAGAGGCGAAGAGGCACTAAACCCTAGTTGCCAAAAAATCACCAAAAAATGGGGGTACGGTCACCGTCAGTGGTTAGAATCATGTGAGGGTGGGAATGGCCAGGTAGTTTTGTAAATTAGGTGAGGAATGGGTTCGCAATAATTAGTCCCCATTATTTATCGCTTGACGGGGTCAACTAAAATCTAATGGGCCTAGACTCTACGAAACCTCGATTATGGGCCGTAGAGTATTTTACAGCTTGTGAACTGTGATTTCGTAGAACATTCAAACCCTAGATTTCAGGATTGAATTTCACGGACCAGTCTACAAGTTGCAGAGTGATTTACGACTCGTAGAGTTGGTCGTAGAAACCTCAACAGTTAGAGAAATTTCAGGAAACTTACCTAGGGTCTACGAGCCCCATTCACAACCCATAGTTTTATCTACGGATCATAATGTTTGCTTGTAGAGTAGAGTGCACAACTTTTTATTCACTGGAAATCTCTACAAGATGGTGTACGGGTCGTAAAGTGTTTTGTGGCCCGTAGAACCAGTCGTAGAGACACTTCCTGATGCTCTTTTCATCCAAAAATGGTTGACTTAGCCCTGTACTTGCATATTCTTCATAGAACACATTGTTACCCGATATGCAACCAATCAATGTCCAAATTTACAATCAAAATACAAGAAAATAAACTACCTATGAGTCCAAAAGCTAAAAATAAACCTATAACTACACTATACATAGAAAACCTTGGGTTGCCTCCCAAGTAGCACCTGATTTATTGCCGCGGCAAGATTTGGACAAATCGGTTACTAATACTTCACCAATTGCCTAGACTTCATTCTTAAAATTGTCCGGCCGCTTCATGTACTGACAGATATTGAAGATGACCACTTCATCATTCAATCTGAACCTGAGTTAGCCGGCTTTCATGTCCACTAGTGCTTGCCCAGTGGCTTGGAATGGTCTTCCCAAGATGATTAGGATGTCAAAGTCGACTTCATAACGTAGGATCACAAACTGTGCGGGGAATATGAACTTTACAACTTTAACCAGCACATCATATAGTATCCCCACAAGCTTCTTCACTATGTGATCGGCCATCAACAATTAAATGCTCGTCGGAGTAGGGGCTCCTGATCCTAGCTTCTTGAAGACCGCAAGGGGCATCAGATTAATGCTTGCACCTAGATCTTATAATTCCCTTATGTACTCCACATCTTCAATGGTGCAGGGTATGGTGAAAGCACTGGGATCTTCTCACTTCTGAACCAAGGACCTCGTAGCAATAACACTACAATGCTAAAGCTTTTGGGACAGCTCCTGACTCACATCGCGCTTTTTAGTAACCAGGTCCTTCATGTACATCGCATACCCTGGCATCTTCTCCGATGCTTCGATGAGAGGGATGTTGATGGAGAGTTATTTAAGCATGGAGAGATAGTGCTTAGACTTGCCTTCCTCTTCCGTTTTTTTGATTCTTTGAGGGAAGGGAAGAGGAGGCCTAGGAATGGTCTTGAACTTCTATGGTACATCAACACCTTCACTCACCTAATCTTTGCCACGATTATCTCCTACATCTACATACTTGGCCACAACTATCTCCTCTCGAACATCATCCTGATCAACTAGCATGGGAGGATTAATGGTGCTTTTGCTACCCCGAGTAATAGCCGCCATACACTGTTCTTCATTCTTAGGATTCTGAATGGTGTTGCTAGGCAGTGTACCCTTATGATGCTGATTTAGTTGAGTCGACACTAGATAAAACTGTTGTCCAAGCTGTTTGATAGCCACAGAATGAGATTCAATTTTCAGATTGATGCTAGAAATATCAGATTTCATACCCCTCAGAGTCTAATCCTGTGTCTCAGCTTTCTTCAACAGGCCTACAAATATCTCTTCAATTCTAGAACTACCTATACCTGTATAGCAGTTATGTGGTGGCACATAGGGGCCATTGAAGCTATCTGTCACGCCCAAAGTCCTATTAAGGTAGACTGATACCCATTGTCGACAAGGCTTGGGAGAACCAATATATAACCATACACTTTCTATGAACATTATAAGGGGTTTCCATATTAATCATGCTTTCAAGAAAGTAGACAGTAATAATAAGCCAAACGGATATGCATATGACTAGGCCGTTGGAGCCACGATGTCTAAAGTATGATACATGAACACACTTTACTTTACATAGTCTATAATGCCTCTAGATAAGGAACAATATCTACAAGGATTGGGACATGCCCCGCTTCACGACCAACTATACACTACAAAAATATAAGCTTTAGACATACAAAGCCCCGAAGCAAACTGGAGCTCAGTAACAACAGCTGGATATCTTGTACTCCTACTAGGAAGATCTACTAGCTCCTGTACCTGCAACATGACATGTAGGTCCCCCATAAGGGACATCAGTACGAGATAATGTACTGAATATGCAAGGTAGGAGGTAATGTATATGAAATAAGAACTCAACTGAAATCATACACTGGTGTATTAGGATAAGAGACCACCTTTAGTCATACTGTGGAATCATGTACTTTATGTCCTTTTTATTACTTTAACTTTCTTTACTGCATAATCTGTGCGTGTATATCATATAAATAACCAGTTGATTAGTGGTAAATAGATATCGGGATCCACCCATGCTAGGTGATTCTTCCACCCCTGGGATACCGCCTATCAATAAGCAACTTCGATTTATCTATTATTTGCTTTTGAGAAGATTCTTTTGGTGGTCATAACATTTAGAGCTATAGGACTATAGACATAACATGTGACATATAATCAATCATGCAATACAATACCACAATTAAAAAAGAGTTACACAACTAATGAAACGTGTAGGAGATTAAACAACACATGGACTTAGTAAAAAGGAATTCATGTATCTTTAGTATCCAAGTATGTATGCAGAATTGACAATGGCTATGTATGGGAGCATATGAACATGTTAAAGAGTGGAGACATAGTTATTTGTTATGTCGGAGTTTTTAAGTGCCCTTGTGTGCCAAGGAAGAACCTGGATTCATGCCAAATAATAGGAAAATGAGTAGCCTTAGATACCTCTTTGTACTACGTCTTTATTACCTCAAAATAATCAACTTTTCCTCCAAATACTTATCTACAATAGAGTAGGTGATAAAACTAGCATTAGCTGCTAATAAACATGTCTTGGCAGTCCAATCTCATAAAAAAATAATGCTCTGGCAGCAAGCTTGTGATTGTCAATCCTAGAGTATTCTTTATACCTCTTCACCTCTAATCATATTTTCTAATATAAATTCTCATATACATGTCATATACAACTTGTTTTAGTCCCATAATAGTGTTACAATAGCTCACAAAGTACAACACATAACAATTCAACAGAACACACAAGTAGGCAACATAACATTACGTCTACTCGCTATATTTCGAAGTCAACAATCCCAAACCTATTTCAACTTCAACCAAACTGTCTCCAACATATTTACACACAAAACGTTCTAAAACAGTCCATAAAATAGTCCCCAAGTAGATGGAGGACGTGCAACAACAATTCCCAATTACGAGTCCACAAGTTTCTACTAAGAGCGTAATTAAGATATCATACAAGAACTCATTTTTCGGAAGAGTGTAGCAACATTCTTGCATCACTACAGAACTAAAAATTGTTAAAAACATAAATATTACTTCATAATCCAGCCAACCAAGAAGGGAAAAGCCTCTTAATAGACAAGCAAAGTGTACAACAATCTTTGGAACACATGCTATCCAAAATTCTAGCACAAGTATTATCAACATACTCATGTTTTTCATGTAAATATTATACTAAACCATAGGTATTTCTACTTACCTTGGAATTCAAGGATCAGGTCCTCATCAAGAACCCTAAAGGTGTGCTTTGGCTGCTTTGCAAAGTCAAGAGAGAGCAACAAAGAAACTTTGTAAAAGTTGAAATTTCTCTAAGTTTAAAATGACTTAATGAGCTAGTTTTTAATTTCTTTTAAAGGGCCACTCTTGGCGGACTTTATCTTGTGTTTTAAGCTATATTTTGTCAAGGTGGTGATGCTCCTACATGGCCCTTTCACCTGGGCCTTATTGGGCTTTAATTTGATGGGCTTTGCTACCAATTTTTCTCTTCTACTTTCACTTAGTTTGCGCCCTATTTGTGAAATGTGTGGTGAATGTACTTTGTCTCTTTTCCTATTCATCTTGGGCTACCTATATTGCCCCTTTATAATGCCAAAAAAGGGGCTAGAATTACATCCTTAACTTGGGTTTTATTCTTTATCGGACTTGAATAGATTCGGTGTTGGGCCTCGTCTTCTTGTCCTTTTCATTTTACTTAATTTTGGGCCTCGAGTGAGTTCACTCATGTATGAATTAATCTTCGCTGTCTTCGTAGCCAATTTAAGCTAAGCATGTAGGTGACTCAAGTGTTAGCTTCCTAAGTCCTACAAGCACCTCACTTTTTTCACTTCATTTAAGGCCGCGATCTCCTCGATGCGGCTTAGAACTTATATACACTCACTCGTCTTTAGCATTAAGCATAAATATATCCCCCAGTCTAAAAGTTAGCCACTTTTAAAGTTGGTTCTCCTTCTACCTAATCATATCATCTTCCATATGCATAGGACTAGTACACTTAAGATGTGAGGTGTTACATCCTCCCCCCCGGAACATTCGTCCCCGAATGTTAGCATAATTGGATAGGTTAAACAAGTTTAAACCTTCATTTAAACAAACTTTTGACAACACAATAAGAATTCAAACACATGTACCTACTAATTCCCCAACTTTGCATCTTGGTCTTCTCTTTAGCTTCAAATAAATAAGGGTATTTAGATCTCATCGCTTCCTCAGCCTCTCACATCATCTCTTCTACTTTCTGGTTCCTCGAAAGTACCTTTACTGAAGGTATTTCTTTATTCCTTAGCTTTCTAACTTGGCGATCTAGGATAGCAATAGGTACCTCTTTATAGGTGAGATCTCCTGTAACCTACATATCTTCAATAAGAGTGATACGAGATGGGTGATCTATGCATTTTCGAAGCATTGAGACATGAAAAACTGGATGAACCATTGAAAACTCCTGGGGTAGCACTAATTCTTATGCGACCTATCTAAATCTTTTAATAATCTTATATGGCCCTATGTAAAGTGCACTGATTTTTCCTTTCTTACCAAATTTCATAACACCTTTCATTGGGGACACCTTTAAGAATACCCAATCTCCTACTGTGAATTCCAGTCCTCTCCTTCTAGCATATGCATATGATTTGTGATGAATTTGGGTTGTTTCTAGCCACTGTCATATTACATTGACTTTTTTCATGGCTAGTTAGACTAGATCTGGCGACCTACATTTCCTTCCATACAAAGCTTCATAAGGTGCCATCTTGATGCTTGAATGGTAGCTATTATTATAGGCAATTTCAATAAGTGGGAAATGGTCTATCCAACTACCCTTGAAGTCCAATGCACAAGCCCGCAACATATCTTCAAGAGTTTGAATGGTACGTTCTGCTTGACCGTTTGTTTCAGGGTGGTAAGCTGTACTCAAATTCACTTGTGTCCTTAAACTTCTTTGGAAGGACTTCCAAAACATTGTAGTGAATTGAGCCCCCCTGATTAGATATAATGGAGATTGTGACCCCATGTAGCCTAACTATCTCTTTGAGGTATAACTTTGCATACTCGTCAGCTGTATAATCACTCTTAATTGGCAAGAAGTGTGCTGACTTTGTGAGTCTATCAACTATCACCCATATGGAGTCAAACTTCTGAAATGAGCGAGGCAACCCAGTAATAAAATCCTTATTAATCATATCCCACTTCCACGTTGGAAGCTCTACATATTGCATATAACCTCGGCTTTTGGTGCTCTACCTTGACTTTTTGGCAATTCGGACATTGAGCCACAAATTCTTCAAGGTCCTTTTCCATGCCTCCCCACCAAAACATTCCCTTCAAGTCATGATATATCTTAGTTGATCCTGGATGGATGGAATATCTTGAATGATGGGCTTCTTCCATTATCCTCCTTCTTAGTCCATTAATATTAGGAACACATAATCTATTTTGGCAATAAAGTACTCCATTTTGTGTAACTTTAAAGCCCTTCATCGTACCCTGACTCACCTTTGTCTTAGGTTGTCGAAGAATAGGGTCCTTGAACTGCTTTTCTCTTACCTCCATTACCAATGAAGTCTCTGTAGCATTACACACAATAACCCCTTCCTTTGGAGTTTCAAGGAGGCGAACTCCAAAATTGGCTAGTTGATGTAGATCCTTAGCCATTCCTTGACTTACCACTGTCTGATCACCAATATTCATGATTTCTTTACGACTCAGAGCATCAACTACCATATTTGCTTTCCCTGGATGGTATAGTATATCAACGTCGTAATCCTTTATTAGCTCTAGCCATCTCCACCGTCATAAATTTAGGTCTTTCTATTTAAAGAGGTACTGTAGGCTCTTATGATTAGTATATATGTCAACATGAACCCCATACAAATAATGGCGCCATATTTTCAAAGCAAATATAATGGCTGCTAGCTCAAGGTCATGTGTTGGGTAGTTTTTCTCATACAGTTGCAGTTTTCTTGAGGCATAAGCAATTACCCTACCATATTGTGTCAGTACAAACCCTAAGCAAACTCCTAAAGCATCACAATACACCGCATACCCCTCCGTGCCTTCTAGAAGCACTAGCACAGGTGCAGAAGTTAGTTTGCTTTTCAACTCTTGGAAGCTCCTTTCACATGCATCATTCCATTGAAACTTGGTCACCTTATGTGTCAACTTTGTTAAAGGTGCATAAATAGAAGAAAACCCCTCAACAAACCTTCTATAATAACTTGCCAACCCTAGGAAGCTTTGACCTTTCATGGATTTTGTTGGCCTTGGCCAATCTTTCACCGACTCTATATATTGTGAATCTACCCTAATTCCTTCATTGGATATAGTATGACCCAAGAATGCCACTGATTTTAACCAAAATTCATATTTGGAAAACTTAGCGTACGATTGCCGATCACAAAGAACTTGTAATACCTATCGTAAGTGATTTGCATGGTCCTCTTCTGATCTTGAATATACCAAAATATCATCTATGAATACTCTCATGAATACATTCAAGAATTTCTTGAATACCCTGTTCATTAAATCCATAAAAACTGCTAGTGCATTTGTCAGCCCAAACGACATAACAAGAAATTCAAAGTGACCATAGCGTGTCCTAAAGGCTGTCTTGTGTATATCTTTCTCTTTTGCCCTCACTTGGTGATAACCTAATTTCAAATCAATTTTCGAAAAGCATTGGGCACCTTCTAACTTATAAAATAAATCATGAATCCTTGGGAGGGGGTATTTGTTCTTAATTGTCACCCTATTCAATTGCCGGTCGTCAATATACATTCTCAAGGCGCCATCTTTTTTATGTAACAAACAACACTGGTGCACCCCAAGGGGACACACTAGGTCTTATAAAACCCTTTTCTAGCAAGTCTTTAATTGCTCCTTTAATTCATGTAATTCTGCCGAGGCCATTCTATATGGAGGGATAGAAATAGGTTGAGTGCTTGGAAGTAAGTCAATACCAAAATCTAGTTCTTGTTCTAGAGGTAAACCCGAAAGCTCTTCAGGAAACACATCAATAAATTCATTCATTATTTGAACAGATTGAAGAGTTCGTGATTCTGCCTTTATATCCCTCACGCTAGATGACAAATATATCCCTTTGACAACATCTTTCTTGCCTTAAAATAGGAAACAAACTTACCCTTTGGTGCCCCAATATTGCCTTCGTATTCAAGCACCGCCTCATTTGGAAAGTGGAAATACACTCTCTTAGTTCGACAATCCGCAGTGGCATAGCAAGAAGCTAACTAATCCGTACCCATTATAACATAAAATTCCATTATTTCTAACTCAACAAGGTCAGCTAATGCGTCATGATCACAAACAGTTACCACACAGTTATAATAGACCCTTTTAGCTATAATAGATTCACCGGTTAGTGTAGACATTTCAAATGGCTTGTTCAATCATTTAGGTGTTCTTTTAAGCTTCCCAGAAATTAGTGGAGTGATATATGATAGTATAGAATAGGGTCAATTAATGCATATACATTATGTGAAAAGATAAACTATGCACTTGTGACCACATCGGGTGAAACTTCTAAATTTTGACGACTCCCCAGAGCATAAATGCGATTTTGGGCTCCGCTAGAGCTAGCTGCCCCTCTACCACCTCTACCATGACTTGTAGGTGCTTGCTAACCCCTACCTAATGGAGGATTTGATGATGATGATGTAACCGCTGACCCAGTAGGTTGTGCTATATCATCCATGCGTCTGCTTTGGCAATCTCTCATCATATGCCCTAGCGCACCACACCAATAACAAGCATTTGTCCCAACATGATATGTACCTAAATGAATCCTCCCACATTGTTTGCAAGGCTGCCTAGGAGGCATTTGCTGGCTTGCCAAATATCCTGTTGTCCGTGCACCTTGGCCTTCACTTCTTGGACCAAACTGATTACTTATAGACCCTTGAAGTTGTGGTGGAGCACTAGCTGCAAAGTAGGAGGATGATGGCCTAGGTGGCCTATTAGAAAATTGAGGCCTAAAAACTCACCTTGGGACAGTATAAACTACCCGTAGATTTGGCCCTCTTGGATTGCCCCCTTTCTAACTCTTGTGTCCTTTTTCTTTGCCTTTGATCCTCAAGTTTTTGTGCAAATGCTTGCATCCTTGCTATATCCATGTCTTTATTCAAAGAAGCAATAGTATAACCTTTGACCAAATACGAATCCAACCTATCCACATATCGATGAACCCTATCTACGATAGTAGCAACTACATTAGGAGCATACCTGGCCAGGGAATTAAATTGAAGGCTATACTCCCTCACATTCATATTCCCTTAGTGGAGATTCAGAAACTAATCTGCACGGGCCTCTCAGATCTCTAATGGCAAGTAATGGTCAAGAAATGCCTCTTTGAACTCCTTCCAGGTAGTTAGAGGTGCATCTATACCCTTAGATTTCTTCTAAGCTTCATACCATAGTATAGCCATACCTTTCAATCTATATGTTGCCAGCTCCACAACTTCTGTACCTCTTACATGCATAACATCCAAAGCGCGTTGGATCTGATGGATGAAGTCTTGCGGATTTTCATTAGGAGATGACCCGATAAAAGATGGAGAGTCTAAATTAAGGAAGTCATGTATCTCGTGCTAGCTGCCCTATTCGTACCACCTTCACCTATAACTGGGCCTTGTTGTCTTTGATCCTGGACAGCAACTATAAGAGTCAATAGTTGGACTGCATTTCTTAGATCCTGCACGGTAGCATTGGTAGGTGGTTCTGGGGGGAATTTCACTACTTCCATGTTCATCAAGAGCAGGAGGAGTTGGAGATGTTTATGACAGAAACTCATCTTGGGCCTCATTTTGTTCTCTCACCAAACTGGGTACACCAACTACCACTTCTACTTCCTTGCCTTTTCCTTTACTTTTCCTTCTTTCTGGCATATTCACTGTACAAAATAATTTAGAGGTTAGAAATAATCCACCTACAATACTTGGCTTTATGGCACGATCTAAAGAATGAAAAAAAAGTGACAAATCCTAAATGCCACATAGCCTCATGCTTATAAATGTGGTGCACAACATATCTATAAACCAGACTCTACATAGGCACGACTTTGTAGACTCCCTAGGATGACCCACTCTGATACAACTTTTGTTATGCCCAAAGTCCTATTAAGGCAGACTGGCACCCATTGCCGAAAAGGCTCGGGAGAACCAACATATAACCATACACTTTCTATGAACATTATAAGGGGTTTCCGCATTCAACATGCTTTCAAGAAAGTAGACAGTAATAATAAGCCAAAAGGAAATGCATATGACTAGGCCGTTGGAGCTACGATGTCTAAAGCAGGATACATGAACACACTTTACATAGTCTATGAAGCCTCTAGATAAGGAACAATATCTATAAGGATCAGGATAGGCCCCGCCTCATGACCAACTATATAATACAAAAATATAAGCTTTAGACACACAAAGCACCGAAGCAACCTGGAGCTCAGTAACATCAGCTAGATATCCTATACTCCTACTGGGAAGATCTATTAGCTCCTGTGCCTGCAGTATGAAATGCAGGTCCCCCATAAGGTACGTCAGTTTGAGATAATATACTGAATATGTAAGGCAGGAAGTACTGTATATGAAATAAGAACTCAAATGAAATCATACACTGGTGTGTAAGGATAAGAGACCACCTTGAGTCATACTATGGAATCATGTACTTTATGTCCTTTTTATTACATTACCTTTCTTTACTGTATAATCTGTGCGTAATATATCATATAAATGACCAGATAATCAGTGGTAGATCAATATTGGGATAGACCTATGCTAGGCTTTCCTTTCACCCTTAGGATACCCCCCATAATATGGGATCGACCCATACTAGGTGATTCTTCCACCCCTGGGATACCACCCATCAATAAGCAACTTCGATTCATCTTTTTTTTACTTTTGAGATGATTATTTTGGTGGTCACAAAATTTAGAGATGTAGGACTATAGCCAAAACATGTGACATATAAACAATCATGCAAGACAATACCACAATGAAAAGAGAGTTACACAACTAATGAAATGTGTAGGAGATTAAATAACACATGGACTTTACTTAGTAAAAAGGAACTCATGTATCTTTGGTATCCAAGTATGTATGCAAAATTTACAATGGCTATGCATGGGAGCATATCAACATGTTAAAGAGTGGAGACACAGTTATTAGTTATGTCGGGGTTTGTAAGTGCCCTTGTGTGCCAAGGAAAAACCTAGATTCATGCTAAATAATACGAAAACTAGTAGCCTTACATACCTCGTTGTACTATGTCGTTATTACCTCAAAGTAATCTCCTTTTCCTCCAAATACATCTACAATAGAGTAGGTGAAAAAACTAGTATTAGCAGCTAATACACACGTCTTGGCAGTCCAATCTCATAAAAAAAATAATGCTCAGGCAACAAGCTTGTGATTGTCAATCCAAGAGTATGCTTTCAACCTCTTCACCTCTAATCGTATTTTCTAATACAAATTCTCATATATATGTCATATCCCGCTTGTTTTAGTCCCATAACAGTGTTACAATAGCTCACAAATTACAACACATAACAATTCCACACAACAATCAAGTAGGCAGTATAACATTACGTCTACTCGCTATATTTCGAAGTCAACAATCCCAAACATGTTTCAAGTTCAACCAGACTGTCCCCAACATATATACACATAAAAAAGGTTCTAAAACAGTGCCCAAGTAGATGGAGGACGTGCAACAATAATTCCCAATTACCAGTCCACAAGTTCCTACTAAGAGCACCATTTAGATATCATACCAGAACTCATTTTTGCGAAAGATAAAAATGGTGCAACAACCTTCTTACATTAGTACAGAACTAGATCTTGTGAAAAACATAAATATTACTTCATAATACAGCCAAAAAAGAACAGAAAATCCTCCTAATAAAAAAGAAAAGTGTACAAGAATCTTTGGAACACATGCTATCCAAAATTCCGGCACAAGTATAATCAGCATACTCCTCACGTTTTTCATGTAAAAATTATACTAAACCATAGGTATCTCTACTTACCTTAGCCTTCAAGGATCAGTTCCTCTTCAAGAACCCTAAAGGTGTGTTTTGGTTTCTTTGCAAAGTCAAGAGAGAGCAACAAAGAAACTTTGTAAAAGCTGAAATTTCTCTAAGTTTAAAATAACTTAATGAGCTGGTTTTTAATCCCTTTTAAAGGGCCACTCTTGGCCGACTTTCTCTTGTGTTTTAAGGCACATTTTGTCAAGGTGGTGATGCACCTAATTGGCCCTTTCACTTGAGTCTTATTGGGCTTCAATTTGATGGGCTTTGCTGCCAATTTTTCTTTTCTACTTTCACTTAGTTTGGGCCCTATTTGTGAAATGTGTGGTAAATGTACTTTGGCCCTTTTCCTATTCATCTTGGGATGCCTATATTGTCCCTTTATAATTCCAAACCATGATCTAGAATTACATCCTTAACTTGGGCTTTATTCTTTATCGGACTTGAATAGATTCTGTGTTGGGCCTCGTCTTCTTGTCCTTTTCGACTTAGAACTTATATACGCTCACACGTCTTAAGCATTAAGCTTAAATATATTCCCCCAGCCTAAAAGTTAGGCACTTTTAAAGCTAGTTCTTCTTCTACCTAATCTTATCATGTTCCATATGAATAGGACTAGTACACCTAAGGATTAGGGTGTTCCACTATCTCTGCGACCCCAATCTGCATCTCTCTATGGACCCAGTTCCTATCATAATATCCTCCGTGGTTATCCCTGTAAGCTCTATCTCTATTGAAGTTCCAACCTTGGTGTCCTTGTCCTTGGCAATAGTCTTGATTGGACCCTTGGGCATTGGTTCGGAAACTCCCCGTCTGATTAATAACAAAACATATGTCCTCATCATTATAAGGCTCATCATACATTGGTACACGTCGAGGTTGATGAACCATTGCATTGACTCGCTCTTGGTTTTGCTTCATCATCATCTCCATACCTATGCGAATCAAGGCAAGCTCTTGCATAATATCTTCGTTGATCTTTTCTTGCTCTAAACTAACACTAACAACGTATGAACTCTTGGTGGATGCTCTATCTCTCTTCCCCTATGTATGATTAGTCTTGACCACTCTCTCCATCCCGCTATCCTGGCGAATGGCTAATCTAAGAACATGGCCACAAGCTTGATTGTTCTCATCAAGGGCACGATAGAAGATATCCTCCAAGGGATCATCAACTATCTTGTGGTCTGGGACACTCCTCAAGTATTTGGTGAACCACTCCCAAGTAGTACTGATCAAATCACTAGGATGTTGCTCAAAGTTGTTAATCTGGTCCTTCAACTTGAGCTTCTTCGATCTAGGGAAGTACTTCTCTAAAAAGGCCTTCTGCAAATCTTCCCAACTGGTGATCGAACTCTATGAGAGCTTAGATAGCCATAATGCTGCATTACAAGTAAGAGACAATGGGAAGACATGAAGTCCCACGGTATCTACAGATAGATTTTGTGTGCCATTATACTCTTGCAGAATAATACAACATTGTGTAGAAAGCTATGAGGATCTCCTATGCTAAGCCCCAAATAGCCCACAGTTTTGTAGCATCGAAAGCAACCTACTCGAGACTGTGAACTTTGTGTCTGCCGGTAATGGTGGCAACACAATATCTCCAGTCACCTCCACAACCATAAGATTTAACCTATATTGATTCCACTAATAAGCATTGGCATTAAAATCCTGTGGCTATGGAGCAATGTCCTCAAGAGGAGGTGGGTTCTCATGATCAACAGTTTCATTCTCGTTCCTGTTTAGAGCTGCATTGGACACATTTTTGGCATTCTTTTGGGCCATTGAATCTATGGGTCAAACGGAGTCAAGGGCCTGTCTCGACTTTTTGTATTGGGCATATAGTACACTTACATTTTGCAAAGAAAACAAAAAATAAAAACAAATTGTAAAATATGGGAAATAAGTATCAATACCCAAATCACTATGAATTAGCTAAGTCTATCTGTATTTCCTAGCAACGACACCAAAATCTTGATGTTACCCTAGTTACACCTCCTTTTAGAGGATAAAACAGTCACTGTCAAGGAATAGAACCTAACCAAGGTTATGGTCAAACTCATAGGAAATACGTAGACTCAAGAGAATTCAATGATAGTTAACCAGCTTACTTCCCCAAAGAGGGGGGGTTGTAATAATCAAGGGAAAATTAAACTAAACTAACTAACACAAGAGAGAAATCAATATGGAGAAAAACTAGGATATTGTGTTCCCCATGATTCTCTAACTCAGTATCACCGGATAACCTAATTCTTTTCTAATGTGTAGCATGCAAGACAATAAGTTATGTTCACCAAGCCCTTTGGTCAAAGATGAGAGGTGAATTTCACTATGTGACTTAGTCCATCTCCATAGTGTGCATTAGTAAACCTCACCTATTAGTCCTAGTACAACCTCCCCTTGGCCTAGTTTGATTGATTAGACGAGAGCACATCAATCGAATCCTGTTAACTAATCTCTTTTCCTATTTATTACTACCTTCGTCCAGTCAATAACACTAGGCAATTTCTAATGTTAGACACCATTAGATAACATGCAAAACGAAGAGAATTAATTAATACATGCATGCACACTTTCCAAAAATTATGATTATCCAATTTTTACCTTGTTAGTTCTTCATGGTTCCCTCAATCGTTATTGTAGATTTAGCTACTCATGCTATGTGTAGATGCAAGAATTATGGATTGTAAAATCATAATTGAACACATACATAATTGAATTAAGAACAAGCAAATCCAACTTCAAAGAGAATCACAAAATTAAAGACGGAATTAAACAAGTGTTCTCAAAATCTCTCCAATGTAAACTCACTATTTTCTCTCTCTAATTACTGAGTTCTCTGATTACTATGAGAATAGTTGTGAAAAATAACCTAAAAAAATTATATATAATAAGTAAAATATAAGTCCTAAACATAACAGGATAACTGGTCGACACGCCTCACAAAAGAGGATTATGGGCTGTACTGCATTCCCTGGCACGTAATTGGAGTCTCATACAGTGCTATTAGAAATTTAGACATCATGTCTACGACACTTCTATACGACTTGTAAAGTGATTTACGATCCGTAAGGGGGATTCGTCTGATGAATCTTCAGAAGTCCCAATCTCAGATCCTGAGGGTATGAACCATGGTCTATGACTCGTAAAGCATTCTATGACCCATCTACATGTTCGTAAAACCAACTTCATAAAATCATTCCCTTACTGGAGTTGTCCACAAAACCACTTCATGACCTGTAGAATGATCTACGACCTGTAAAGGGTCTCGTACAACATAAAAAATTAGCAACTTTTTGTATTTCTTCCCTAAATCAAGGCCAAACTTGGAATCTTGCAAATATAACACAAAAACACATAAAATCAACTAATGTCGCATTAAGAATACACAAAATTCCAAGTTTTAATCATCAAAAGTGCTATATTTTGACAGCACATCATTAGGCAACCATGAGACCACGACCTACAGGCCGTAGATTCTCTTACGACCCATAATCGGGATTTCATGGGACCTAAACCCCACTTAAACTTGACTTAGCCAGTCGAATAAAAAAGAACGCAAACACATTTGCCCCTTATTTCGTTCACAAATAACAAAATACCCTAACACTTTCTTTTCCCCCCAAAAATTCGACCATCGTCCTGACCACCACCATTTTTTCTACCCGAATATCTGACCAAATTCCGGCTACACAGTGACACAACTAGCTCACCTAGGGCTTTCACCTCTTAGGTTTTTCTTGGCATTTCTTAGTCTTGTTTTCTCAATATTCCGGTATGTGCCCTTATTTAACTTGTATCTCTTTGCCGAAAAAATGGTTTGAGACATTGTTAGGAAAAATTCCTTGATAATTATGCCCTAGAAATTGCTACTAATTATGAATGAAGTGTTATGTGGTTGGAACTACTTGATTAATCATGTTAAATTTGAGCCATGAATATACTTTCCAAAATTGTTGGTGAATTTATAAAAACTACCTAGTCGGTTGAGTTTGAGTTGTGGATATTGGTAAAATTGATAAGGTAGTGTGTGAATCACATGCGAGAACAATGAAACTAATTGAAAATAAAGTTTTAGTATGCTGTTATTTGAAATCATGAAGTCACTTGTCACTGGAATTATATTGAACTATCGATTATAATTGACATGTGATTGCGTGTGTTGAATGATAACATGTTACATTATTTGTTCAATGGTGATCGAAGTGATGTGTACATGTTGAATTGATAGTTGATGGGGTAGATTAATAATTCATACATGTGGGGTGTTGGGAAACTCGGTAAACATATGTTATGGAATAATTGAGTGCATGAAGTTGCTTCGGTGTTGTTTAAATTGGTCTACCTTGTCGTTGGGTATGATCTTGTGTTTGATATTGATTAATGGAACCCTTTTGGTGGCATTAGAAAACCCATGTTGCTATTTTTTTATAGCATGAGGATCTTTTATGACCCATGGATTAATCCACAGACCATAGTTTCCCCTCGTAAGTTGAGTTCAACAACTTGGGGTTATCTGAGATGTCATCAGACGAAACCAGTTACGGGCCATAGTTTAGACTATGACTCGTAACCTGGTTTCGTAGGTTCCTTGCCTGCAAATAATGATTGTCGATTTGTACCTACGACTTAGTCTATGACCCAAAGTTAATTCAATGAGCCGTACATGGTCTTGTTGGTGCATTTTTGATAAATTGAATTATTGCACCCTGCCACCTACGAAGGCCTTCTACGGCCCATAGTTTTTCCTATATGATGTCGCCCAAGTTACACCTCCTTTTGAGAGGATAAAGCAACCGCTTTCAAGAAATAGAACCTAACCATGGTTAGGGTCGAATCCACATGGAATACATAGACTAAAGGCAAATTCACTAACAAGCAATCCGAGTAGTTAATCAACTCTATTTCCCAACAGGGGAGTTTTTGCAAAAATCAATGAGAAAAATAAGCTAACTAACTAGCATGAGAGAAAGATAAATAAAAGAGAGAAACCAGGGTATTGTGTTCTCCATGATTCCCTAACTCAATATTACCGGAAAAACCTAATTCTTATCTAGTGTATAGCATACATGATAATAATTTAAGTTCACCAAGCCCTTTGGTCAAAGGTGAGAGGTGAATTCCACTATGCGACGTGGCCCATCTCCATAGTGTGCAATTACTAACCATTACCTATAAGTCCCAGTACAACTTCCCCTTTGTCCAGTTTGGTTGATTAGACCAGAACACATCAATTGAATCCCGTCAATTAATCATTTTTTCTATTCAATACTACCTTGGTCCAGTCAATAACACTAGGTGGGTTCTAATGTTGACCACCATAAGAAAACATGCAAAATAAAGAGAGTTAATTAATACATGCATATACACCATTTTTACTTTGTAAGTTCTTCATGGTTCCCACAACCCTAGTTGTGGATTTAGCTACTCATGCTTTGTGTAGATTAAGAGATAATGAATTTAGAAACTATAATTAAACACTTACAAAACTGAATTAAGAACAAGCAAATCCAATGTCAATGAAAATCACAAGCTCGAAGATTGAATTAAAGCACAAGTGTTTTCAAAGAATCTCTCACAATTTTTCTCTAAGAATATTGCATTCTCTGAGCACTAACCTAAAACTAAGGTAATCTGTCGTAAACTGGTTATCTCCACTTGAAAAATAACCTAAAAAACCTATTTATAATAATTAAAAACAAGTCCTAAACAATTTAGAAAAACTGGTTGGCAACCTCCATGAAAGGACTTTACGACATATATTGAAGTTCATGGCCCGTAACCGGAGTCTCTTACATTGTTGCTGGAAAACTGGACTTCTCCTTTATGACTCGTGAATGGTTTACAACCCGTCAAAGGGGTTTCTTCTCATGAACTTCAGAAAGTCTTCATTCTCTGATCCTCAGGGCACAAAACCTCTTCTACAATTCGTACATTAAATTACTACTCGTCTGCATGTTAGAAGCAATTTCAGAAACTTGGCATCTCACTGGAATTCCTCATGAAACCACCTTAGGGCTAGTAGAATGGTCTACAGCCCCGTAAGGTGTCTCATATAATAGCAAATATGCAACAACTTTGTAATTTTCCCCAAAATCATTGGCCAACCTGTAATCCTACAAACATAGGCACAAAAACACATAAAACAACTAAAGTTGGATTGAGAACACACAAAATCCTTAGTTTTAATAATCAAAAGTGTTGTATTTGGCAGCACATCAACACCCTCAACTTAAAATTATTGCTTGTTCTCAAGCTACAGACTCATTCTAGATAGACAATACATTCACCCACAGACCTCAACTCAATGGCATACATCACATATATCTCAGACTTAGATACCCACACCAACTCTTCAAAACGGGATTAGATAGATATTTAGCAAACCAATGCAAATTGGTGCATGTGAAAACACAACTATGACAAGCAAGGTACTATTAACAATCCACAATCACTAAACAAGTCTAATGCTAATAATGCAATACAAGTGCTCTCACAGAACGAAGTCCCATATCTGATACTCAATGATATTTCCATGTTTTAGCATTGGGACTTTGCAAACTCACTCACTCTCATAACCGATATTCATGCATAATGACTAATATCATAAGCTTGCCCCTCTACTCATGACTTAGACCTTCTACTAATTGGACTAGGATTACTCTAGGACTTTCTAAGCTTGTAACGTAGGCTCAGGGGGCTTTGGTGTGATATTTTTGAAAAATAGTGACTAAAGGCCCTCCTTGAAACTTCATTTTTTATTTCTACACTTTTTCCCTACCAACTTCGTCATTTTGACCTTATTCTCCCTTTTTCTTCGTTCAAGCTTTTCTGGGTGCTTTCTTTTCATTTTTCAGCTTTTTGCCTTGTTTTACACTTCCATTTTGCTATTTTAGATTTCAATTAGGCGTCTTTCATTTTTCTTGCATCTAATACGTGCGTTTTCTCCTTTTCCTTTGTATTCCTAACTTACCTCCCTTATTTTTGTATTTTACACTTATACTAGCCACCCTCAACTTAGGCTTTTGGCCTGTGTTAAGGTGCACACTATCCATCCTCAAAACTAGGGCCATTTTTGGTAGCCACCCTCAACTTAATTTTGCCTTATTCAAGGCACACAATGTTCAAGGAAGGACCAGGGCCAGGTTTATGATTTTTCACTAGATAAGGCTGGGTTAATTAGGTGTTTTAAAAGAACAGGTACGTGTTAGGATCTAACATTAGGAACAAGGGATATATCATCGATTTGGTTGGTTATTTTTAGGATAAAGTGGACTATTTAAGAGCAATGGCCTAAGATCCTTTCCAAATCCAACTATTCTACAATTAACTTAGAGAAACCGGGTAAGTTCTGAATTAGCACAAAACACATGAATTTATCAAATAAAGCTCACAGTCACACAACACATACATTATAAACAAGAGAATCTCAGATCACGCTTCTCATCTAATTTTACCCTTACTTATCAGAATAGATATTGTTAATCACCTAAACATGCATGGTTACTATCTAACTACTAATCAAAATTTTGCTGGGTACCTTTTTTTTCAAACAAAACACAAAAACATGATATATGCCATAAGTATTAGTACTATATGTTATACATATTATCTAAACATCTTAAACATGCAGGTTCAACTGAAATTAAATATCCACAAGGAAAAAGAACACATGCAAGAAAACTCCGGGATAAAAAAATGGGGTAGTTATGGACCATAAGCTACTAAGACTTCACCGAGGCCCATAAATACCGTCACCCCAATGCATAAAATCAAAAGAAAATAGAACATAAGGGGTAAAAAATACATACTAGGCGCCTAAGCAACTGTGTGTGGCTTATTCTGGCCACCCTCCTCCTGCAAGGTGGTTTGCTCAGTAGTGGTACTCTGTCCAGAGGGACAACTCCCCTCACCTGCTCCATCGCTTGAACTTGACTCATCTCCTCATCTTTCCTCAATTTCCTCAGGGCAGGCTCGAGCTACTCCTCCTCTTTTATCCTCACACGTACAGGTCTCTCATCTGGGTCCTCATCCATGCAACGTCTCTTCCCAAGGGAAGACTGGATTGACTCTTTGGGAGCAAAAACATCAACTACCGGCACCAGAGGTAGAGTCGCTGGTAGTGCAACCGGTGCCGCAAGAGTTGCTAGCAAGTCAACTCGGAGTTGCTAGATCTCCGTCTGCATAGCTGACAAATTTGTAAGCCAGGCCTTTCCCAATCTTCACTGTACCCTATCCTCTAAGGTGTCAATATGGGCATCTACGATATAAATGTGGTCCTTAATAGTCGCGATAGTGAATGCCTGACTCCGACCTGTCAAGTCTGCAATAGCCTGGTAGACCCATGGCCGGATCTATTCAATAAGCTTAGTCAACTGTGCTTCAACATGTGCTAACCTTGCGCCATGGCTTGTATAGAAGTGGCAGACACGTAGATCATACACGTGGTGGGAGGTTGTGATGTAGTAGACTCTGGTGCTGGAACAATATTAGTAGGCCCCACTCCTCAACTGCCTCTAGCTGCGGGGGCCTCTCCTCAGTAGTAGTATGGAAGTCACAAAACCCTCAGGTGGTGGCGCTAGGGTGAACATCTCGAGCATAGGTAGAGGCTGTGCGTGTTGGAGTGCCACTGAGTTCTCGTCAGCCTTGATCAGGTTTGGATCTAATGTGTGTTGGGCCTCAATCATCTGGTCCAACTGATGTGTTATCTCCACCCTTAACTCTAGACAAAGCCTGTAAATCAAGTGTGAGAATGGGGTGGAGGTGGACTTTTTTAGTGCAGGCTGATGAATCTGCCGAGCAATGAGGCAGACCCAATCCATCTAATAGCCATCTAAGATTGAGGCAACCAAAACCACATGCTCCGACATTAGAGTATTATCAACAAATATCGATTAGATGCGTGAACGAACAACTACCCACTAAAATTTGTCGGGAAAACTAAGCGAAGCCTTGACTATAGACTCCGAGCGAGTGACGACCCAAGTAGGTTCCGAACCTTGCTCTGCAATATATCTTTCCATCCATCTCATCAATGTGGCTCATCACTCAGGATCCTTCATCACTAGTGGATCCCTCTTCTGCCCCACCCTGTAGTCGAACTCTGCGGTGGATCTAGGAGTACGAGACTCAGGACCAAATAATATACGGCGGATGGTCTGTTCTGATATATCCACCCGCCGGCCCCTTAACCTCATCTCTTTTAGTTTGGGCTGAGCGAGGGGCTTCTTTTCCATGGGAAACGTAAGCTGGATGGGGCTGCATATGATGGATAGCACTCCCTTAACATAGTCAGGGAGTATCGTCCAAGAGAATCACACAACCGTTAGAGCTCGCGTTAAATCATCGTGTTCTGTAGGCTAGGGAAACCTTCAAGTCTATCAGTAATAACTCTGGGCTCCTCATAAATGGAGCGGGCTAGCTTGCTTCGCTCTCCTAGCTGTGTGCCCTCTGTGTAGATCTCTTGCAAGCCCTCGACGAACCACCGACTAGTGAGACATCTGGTGCAAATGATGATGATGGTGCGATAGAGGAATCAACCTGTTATCTGTCCTTAGAGTCCCCCTCAGAGATGGACTACTCTTCGAATGGAGTCATCTGTGATATCCCGCTTCCATCCCTATCTATATCCTCAAATTGGGGAGCGCGAGCAAATAGAGCATGATTACACCAGCTTTGGTCTGTGGTATAGTGGCCTCTGAGTCCAGTTGGACATCTAAGATCTCAAGTGAACCACTCAGTTGAGCGGTTTGATCATCATCCAAAGGTTTGCTTTGAGCCTCTTCTCATAGCCTCAATCTTTGCGCGTTTGGCTTTTGGGGCCATAGTACCTGAAACATCAACATATACACACCATGGTTAGCCCACATATCAAGAATTAAAATGCAAAAATCAATCTAGGTTTAGTTGCAGAAGGGTTCTACGAAGGCCTATGTACGAGTGGTAGTGAATATTGCGGGCCGTAAAGAGCTTTCGTAGACCAGTGGTTCAAACAAATTTGGTTACTGTAAAAGTCTACAATACCAGGTATGACTTGTAAAGTACTTCATGAGTCGTAGAGAATTCCAATGAGTAATTACATTTAGATAGGGATCTACGAGACCTATCCACATCGAGTCGTAAAAGCCACTCGTGGGCAAAATAATGCAGTCACCTGAGTTTCTAAGTCAATCACATGGATCCCACAAGTCATTTTCAACAACTAGTACATCAGCTTCGAAGAAAGAACACACATACCCAGATGATTTCAATGCTGCAACCCTACCCCCAACATGTTCTTCAATACATGCACCCCATTGAAAGTGATTTAGCATGGATAACCCTATGGTTCCGACCACCTCTAATTAATTCACACAAAATTATGTACCTATGTCATTACCCACAAATTCAAAATCATAATCATTCAATCACATAGGGTGAGTGAAAAAAAGGAACAAACAATGAATATTAACATAAGGCCAAAGTACCCAATTCCGGAGTCAACCAATTCAATTTTGGGCAACCCAATTTCAACTACTACATTTAAATTCAAACAATGTTGTCGTTGCTTAATACCATACCCAACATAATATTCACATCAATCATTCAAAAACAAGGAAAATTAAGGGTTGTAATTAAACCAAAAACTTACCAAGAATTGAGATTAACTTGAAGAAGAAGAAAGAGGTGAGTAGAAACAAAATCCCAGGTTAGCCAGAATTCTTGTAGGAATTTGGGCCGATGGTGGCCGGAGGTGGTCAGGAAATTGAGGGTGTGGGGTAGGTAGGTAAATTTCATAAATTAGGGCAATTGTGGGGTCAAAATAATTTTCACCCCTCTATTTATATTTACCAGGTCAACTGAAAATTCTATTGGGCCTAACCCTACGAAACCCCAATTACAGGTTGTAGATGGTTCTACAGCTCATAAATCATGGTTTCATAGAACCCTCAATACTTAGAAAAATTTCAGAAACTTACGTAGGGTCCACGAGCCCCATTCACCACTCGTAGTCTAATTTACGAATCATAAAGTTGGCTCGTGGACTGGAGTGCATATTTTTCTGCTTACTAGAAATCTCTACGAGATGGGGTACGAGTTGTAAACTACTTTACAATTAGTAAGCCCAGTCGTAGAGACTTAACTTGTTGCTCTTTCTCAGCCAAACTAATTGACTTAGTCCCGTACCTGCATACTCTTCATAAAATGCATTGTTACCCTATATGCAACCAACCTATTGTCCAAAATTACAATCAAAACACAAGGAATAAATTACATATGAACCAAAAACTGAAAATAAACCTATAACTATGCTATTACATCAAAAACCTTGGGTTGCCTCCCAAGAAGCGCCTGATTTATTATTGCAGCACAACTTGGACATATTGGTTACTCGGACTTCGGCAATTTCCCGGACTTCACTCTTCAACTGATCTGGATGTTTCATTAACAGACAGATATCGAAGACAACTTCTTCATTGTTCAATCTAAACTTGAGTTGATCAGCTTTCATATCCTCTAGGGCTCGTCTAGTGGCTAGGAATGGTCTCCCTAAGATGATTGGGACATCGAAGTCAACTTTGCAATCTAAGATCACAAAGTCTGCAGGCAATATGAATATCTCAACCTCTACCAACACATCATATAGCATCCCCATAGGCTTCTTCATAGTGTGATCCACCATCAACAACCGCATATTAGTAAGAGTAGGGCCCCCCAATCTAAGCTTCTTGAACACCGCAAGGAGCAGCAAATTGATACTGGCACCTAAATCACATAATGCCCTTGCGAACTCCACATATCCAATGGTGCAGGGTATGGTGAAAGCCCCTAGATCTTCTCTTTTCTAAACCAACTCCTGAACCACAGTGCATTTTTTGGTGACCAAGTCCTTTATGTACTTCACATAGCCCGGCATCTTCTCCAAAGCCTCGATGAGGGGGATGTTGATAGAGAGCTACTTTAGCATGGAGAGGAAGTGCTTGAGTCTCTGAGGGAAGGGAAGAGGAGGCCTAGAGATGGGCTTAAACTTGTGTGGCGCTTCAGTTGCTTCACTCACCCTATCTTTGCGATGACCATCTCCTTCATCTACATTCTTAGCTACAACCATTTCCTCATGAACATCTTTCTCTTCGACTGGCATGAGAGGATCAATGGTGCTCTCGCCACCCCCAGTAGTAACTGCCATACACTTCTCGTCATTCTTAGAATTTTGCACTGTATTGCTAGGCAGTGTACCCCTTTAATGCTGATTCAATTGAGTCGACACTTGACCAAACTGTTGTTTTAGCTGCTTGATAGCTACAAATGAGACTATCTTTGAATTGATACTAGAGATCTCTATTTTCATGTCCCTTAGGGTCTCATCCTTCTTCAATAGGTGATCAAATATCTCTTAAATTCTGGAATTACCGGTACCCACATTGCGGTTGTGTGGTGGCACATAAGGACCATTCCTAAAGCCTTCTCTGCGACCCCAATCTACATCTGGACCACTATTTCTATCATAGTAACCACCATAGTCGTCTTTGTAAGCTCCATCTTTACTAAAGTTCTGACCCTGGCACTAATAGTACTAATTGGACCCTTAGGCTTTGGTCCAACAACCCCTCCCCTCTGATAATTAAAAAAACATACGTCCTCCTTATAGTATGGCTTCTCATACATGCATGAGAAAGATCAATATTGTGTTCCCCATGATTCCCAACTTAGTATCACCGGATAACCTAATTCTTGTCTAGTGTATAATTTACATGATGGTAATTTAAGTTCACCAAGCCCTTTGGTCAAAGGTGAGAGGGGAATTTCACCATGTGACTTGGCCCATCTCCATAGTCTGCATTACTAACCTGTACGTTCCAGTACAACCTCCCCTTGGCCCGGTTCAGTTGATTAGACGAGAACACATCAATCAAATCTTGTTAATTAATCTCTTTTCTAATTCATTAATATCTTGGTCGAGTCAGTAACACTAGGCGAGTTCTAAGGTTGGCCACTATAGGAAAACATGCCAAACAAAGAGAGTTAATTAATACATGCATATACACCTTCCAAGAATAGTAAATTATCCATTTACTTTGTTAGTTCTTCATGGTTCCCACAACCCTAGTTGTGGATATAACTACATGCTTTGTGTGGATGAAGAGATTATGAATTAAGAAGACATAATTAAACACTTATAGAACTAAATTAAGAACAAGCAAATCCAATGTCAATGAAAATCACAAGCTTGAAAATTAAATTAAAGCACAAGTGTTTTCAAAGACTCTCTCACAATTTCCTCTCTATGAATATTGAGTTTTCTGAGCACTAACCTAAAACTAAGGTAATCTGTTGTAAAATGGTCATCTCCCATTGAAAAATAACCTAAAAGACCTATCTATAATAATTAAAAGCAAGTCCTAAACAAATTCAAAAAACTGGTCGGCAATCTTCACGAAAGCATTTTACGGCCCATATTGAAGTTTACAGCCCATAATCGGGGCCTCGTATAATGTTGCTGGAAAACTGAACTTCTCCTTTATGAAACCCCTTTACTACTCGTTGAATGTGTTTATGACCCGTAAAGGGGGTTTCGTCTTATGTGCTTAAGAAAGTCTTCATTCTCTGATCTTCAGGGCACGAAACCTCTTCTACAATTCGTACATTAATTTACGGCTCGTCTGCATGTTCGTAGAAGTAACTTCAAAAACTTGGCCCTTCATTAGAATTCCTCTTGAAACCACCTTAAGGCTCGTAGAATGCTCTATGGCCCGTAAGGTGTCTCGTATAACAACAAATCTGCAACAACTTTGTAACTTCCCCAAAATCATTGGCCAACCTGTAATCCTACTAACATAGACACAAAAACACATAAAAACAACTAAAGTCACATTGACAACACACCAAATCCTAAATTTTAAGCATCAAAAGTGCTGTATTTTGGTAGCACATCATTATGGCCTGTAGGCGAGCCTTCATAGGTCCTTTTATCACTTATTGTTGTAACGTTTTGATTTTATTTCTTGTATTATTAGGACTAACATGTGTAATAATTGTGTGGATCTCAGGTATGATGGTTCTTGAATCTAGGAAGAATGAGATTCGGGCCATGCAAACCCTATTACAAAATAAGCCCTCAGATACCTCGATCCCTCTTTGGGCCAATGGGTAAGTTGAGGAGCTTTGTGTCTAGCCAGATTTGGGCTTCGTGTGATGACATACACGGGTGACAACCAGCCAGCCACTGCTGCCCTAGACTCAGTCTATAGTGGTTTGGCCTCCCTAGTCTGATGAGGGAGATGCCAAGCAGAGCAGCTCCATGTAGAAGTCAAACTCTGCAAAGGGGTCTCAATTAGGTTTAGGTGATAGAGAGGGATTTGAGTTAGGAGATGAGTCCAGCTTCGAGTCTACCTCCGCACCACTAATACCACCTTCATCCCCAAATATATTGATGGGTAGATGGTGTGTATAGGGTATGTAACACATCTATAGAGATGACCTCCGGCCCAACGAGTGGAGTTGAAGGCTCACACCATATTTGAGGAGCCCCATATCATCACATTTGGGCTTGACAGTGGCCTTGTACTCTAAGACACTATGGACCGCTACAGTTTGGATCAGTTGGTAGCTTCATCGAGGCAATATTCCCAAGCTATGAATAGAGAGTTTTATGCATCATACGCTGCCACCGTCATGGAGTCGACCTAAAAGGGGAAGAGATACCTTTCATAGTAATGTATTACACAGACAATGGTGAGGGAGTTTTAGTTGACCTATCCGAGGCTACTATCAACCAATTTTTGTTTGGTCCTAAGGACAAGCCCCTAGGATTACAACTGAGTATGATTATCAACTGGGGCAGAGTAGGGACAGGGTTTTATTAAGATATCCACCTCAGAAAGCCACACATATGAAAATCACTGACCACATTGCAGAGCAGGGTCTGGACCTTGACTGGGTTTCTATATCAACGACGATTGTGAAGGCATCACTCAACTTCATTGATAAGTTTTGATAGGCCGTAGTTCGTTCGTGGATACAGTTGACCCATGCTGATAATACCTTGAGACCAAATTATGTAGTGTTGGTTTCCAACATCATTACTAGTTTTGATATTGACTTGGCCTAGCTAATAACAAATCAAATACATGATGGGGCCCTAAAGAGGTCCACCTCCATCTTTTTCTCATGTTTGATTTATCATCCATGTATAGAGGCAGGGATGGAAATTCTAAAACAGGTGGAATATTTGGCTTAGAGGACACTAGATGCCAGCCTGACAAATACTGATGAGAATCATGTGGCCCTCCAGCTAGGACCGCATCCACGAGTTCACTTGTCAGAGATGTTCACTATAACAACACCATCTGAGCCTTCTTCTTCTTTTTCTTCTTCTACTACTACTGCTGCTCTATTGACTGAGAACCCCCACCGAACGAGACTGAGAGAGAGATGGGGCCCCCTACTACTTCTACTCTTGTACTAGAGGCCGTGCCTACATAGCCTTTCACGTTGGCATGGTAGACGTGTCTGTGGCATCTATCCAGACTCTAGCACTGTGATAGGCTCGCATTGAGTAGTTGACTCAGCTTCTACAACAGATTAGGCCTTGGGTTCACAAAGCCATTTTAGAGTCTGAGGGTCACGTACAGTCACACTTTATGGCCACACTTGATGGGAGACTTGCACTGATGTGTAGCCACATCGATGTGTCTAAGAGATGAGGGGAGTAGAGCCTCACTTCAGTCCAACTTGCTGACTTGACAGCCATTCGGGAGAAGATCCTATAGCTTCATATTGAGATGAGGGCAGGAACAGAAGCACCACTTGTGCTTCCTCCACCCGACACTACTAAGGCGGTTATTGATTTGTTTACTCCTGAAGAGATACCAGTCCGCGTCGTCAGGAGGAGGCCTTATTTAGAGGGTGATCTGGATGCTTTGAGGTGAGTGGTGGAGTTGACAGAGATGGAGCAGTTCAAGATTGTGAGCCTATGCTCCATTGCAGATGAGAGAGAGCGGGCAGGCACATGAGCTTGTGAGGATAAGGGGTGCTAGACCCTCTGGACATTCTGGCGACATTGAGGAGACTACCAGGTAGGTTGACGGTAGCCAGATACATCCACAGACTGACGCTTAGGCACTTAGGTATGTTTTTTTGGACCCCTATGCTTTGATTTAGTTATATTTTATTGCGACAATAATGCAAAACCTTTTTGATAAGGTGTGGGTAGTTATAAGCCTCAGTGAAGTCTGAGTAATCATGGGCTATAACTATCCCAATTTTTGAGTCAGAGGGGTTTTCTCACCTGTGTTCTTTCCCTAAAAACATTTATTTTCTATTGAATCGACACGTTTAGGATATATGAGTAGTATTAGTAACATATTGTACCAAAGTCTATGGCATATGTTACTTTTTGTGGAAAAGTGATACCCATCAAATTTTTCGGTGTTAGGTTGTTTTGGTAGCAACCATGTGAATTTAGTAATTGACAGTACTTGTTCTGATAAATTGAGGTGTAATTATGATAAAAATCATGATTTGAGAGTCTGCATTGGTAGTGCCATCAGTTCCAGGTGTGTGTGAGCTTCTTGCGAAATTCTTATTTCAATTTAGAACTTTCCCTATTACTCTGACTAAGACTATAGGTTAATTGGTTAAGAAAAAATCTTAGTGTGTTGTTCATATTAGCCCATTTAGCCTAAATAACCAACCAAATGATTGATGTATCCCTTGGTCCTAATATTTGAGCTTTACATGTACTCTTTTCTTGGTAAACACGTAAGTAACCAAGCATTTTTGAATGTGAATCCTGAATTTGGACCTGGTCCTTCCTTGAATATTGTGCACCTTGACTCAGGCAAAAAGCCTAAGTTGAGGGTGGCTACCAAAAGTGGCCCTAGTTCATTAGTTGGATACTGTGCACCTCAACTCAGGACATAAGCCTAATTTGAGGGTGGCTACTGTAAGGAAAATTACACTAAATAGGGATGGAAGCTAGTGATAAATGAAAAAGGGAAAAATGTTCCATGAGTGCGAGAAAAATGAATATATGCCTAAACAATGAGCTAAGAAAAGAATGTGAAAAATAAAAGGCGATGAGCTTAAAATTTGAATAAGGCACCTAGAAAGATTTGAAATAGGAGAAGGGAAGAATGATTTGGAAATAATATTGTTGGTAGGGTAAAACATAGAAGTCACTATGTTCCTAAAACATCATACCAAAGCCCCCTAAGCCTACGTTACAAGCCAAGAAAGTCCTATAGTGATCCTAGTCCAAGTAGTTAAAGGTTATGGTCATGAGTATATGGGCAAGCATATGGTTTTGAGCACAGTGTTTTAATATCTGCTGTGAGTGTGAGTGATTTTGTTAGTCCTAAGCATCAAATTTGAAAATACTATCATGAGTGAGATATGTGACTTCTTTTTGTGAGGGCACTTGAATCACATTGTTGATTTTGGTCTATATTAGCGATTATGGCTTTTCTATGGTTACCTTGCTTATCATAGTTGCACTGTCACATATATTAATCTGCATTGGTTTGTTTGATGATTATCTGATATGCATTGATATGTTAGTTTTGGTATTTGTGATTTATTCATTGATGATGTATGCTATTAGACAGAGGTCTGTGTGTTTCTGTATATATAGATTAAGTCCATCGCTTGAGGACAAGTAATGATTTTAAGTAGAGGATATGCTGCTGAAACACAACATTTTTGATGCTTAAAATTTGGACTTTTGTGTGTTCTAAAAGTACTGTTAGTGGGCTTGATTTGTTTTTATGTTGTTTTTGTAGGATTACAGGATTCGTATGATTTTTGGCAAAATTCTGCAAAATTGAAGTTTTTGGGGATTTACGGACAACTCTATGGGTCATGCTTCACTCCACGAGCTATAGATTGGTTTCATGAGTTAGATCCAGTGAAGGCCAAGTTTTAGATGTTGTATCCACAAACTGTCCTACGAGCCATAGATTTCTATACGAGTCATAGATAAGGTCGTGCCTAGAGAATCAAGTTTTTGAAGAGTTTTAGAGAAGTTAGCAAACGAAACCCTCTACGGGCCGTAAGTCTATAGATGGACTAAACAAGTTCTCATGAAGTTGAAGTCTAATTTTTCAAAGAGGAGTTCAAAGGCTATGTATGGGCTGTGGTTTCACATATGACCCATAACCTCAACTGTAAACTTTTCCCACATCATGTCTATAGATCCAATAGTTCGGCGAGCCAAAATCGATCTCCACTACTCCTTAGCTAGTCCGGTGAACTGGTAAGAGGTATAAGCAACTTCATGTGACTCAAGGATGGCCGAATTACATAGTTGGTTCTAACACTCTGATAAGAAATCATAAGCTCTATCACTAGGGGTATCGTCGAATCTTGGGACACTCTGATTAGAAACCACTCAAAACTTTTATGCTAAGCTGTGGACATAGCAGAAGATGGGGGCATCAAAAATAGGGGCGGTGCAATAGATGAAGAAATAGCTAAACTCTAAAATTGTATACCTGAACTTGGCCTAGAGGTCTGTGGCGAAATAATAACAACCATAGAAGGATCCGTTGGGGCTGAAGAAGGTCCCACATGAATCATAGATGGCTCAACTAGAGAGATAAAAGGGCTAACGTTCACTGCAGAAGTCAGTGCATCAGTAATAACTGGGGATGGAGGGGCTCCCTCCAATCTAGCCAATATCCTCAAAAGCAACTCCTGAACCGAGGGTGTAGCATCTAGGGCTGAAGATGGTGGAATAGGGTTTGTAGGTCTATCTGTCTTAAAATAAGGCTCTAAAGAAGCCGACCTAGTCCGTCCCTTGGGAGGAGCTGCCCCTTTAGCAAGTCCTCTTCCCATGGCCCTATCACGAACTCTGCCTCAACCTCAAGTGGGAGTCATATCAGCTGACTCGGGCTCTCCCACTGATCGTCGAGATCTAGTAACCGACATCTGCGTAGAAGGAGTAGATCAGATACTTTCAAAACATGTGATATGAAGAAACACATCAAAAGAAGCAAGGCATGAAAGCTTTTTCCTATTAAGTGCCTCGTAGCCTCCCGAAGATGGATATGGATGTTTACATACCAATCTATGAGACTCTACTAGACACTCAACTCTAGACTTATGAGCCTAATAAACCTAGAACTTTGATACCAAATCAAGACTTGTTTTACTCTTGAATATTTACTTTTGAGGATGATCCCGGGCGATGTCTTAGCCCCCATTCCACTCTTGGTAGTGGTGTTATTGGATATGGATATGTATTTTATGAGCTTGGCTCCTACTATGCTTATGTAATTATAGAAGACTTCCCTTAGTCCTTATCCCCTTTTTATGTGTTGATGCATGTTTTTGATATGACATGGAAGTTCTAAGTCCCTGTTTCCCCCATTGTGTGAGTGATACTTACCTGCCCCTTAGTCTTTAATTGCTATGTATTCATGCTAATACTCTTCCCTATATAATCCCCATATCTTGAGTACAAAGTCCTGCTTCCCCTAGAATTATTTGATTGATGTTTAATTATGCTTCCTCAACCAAGGATGTGCTACTTATGCTTAGAGGCTTGCTTGGGGTTCCTTTAGGTTACCCATTCACCATGTCATGTCTAGTCCCAAGGCTTGGGCTGTGACAAGCTTGATATCAGAGTACAAAAAATGAATGGCACAAAGATCTCTTAATTCTAAATGTGATCCATCCCCTTCGACTCCACAAGCTCCTCAAGAAAAGGTTGGAGTCATGTAATGACCCCTAGTTTAAGACCCTAAAATGACCTGGTGTCAGTGTACGAGGATGACTTATGACAAATAGGAGGTCTTCTGACCTGTAGCCCAATCCTTAAACATGAACTTCAAGAAAGGAAAAAAGTTTCCAAGTGTAAGGCAATCGACACTCCCAATGGCGGTCCGTAGAAGGGATGATAGACCATATATGGGTTCATAGATAAGGACTTGACATGAAGGATATTGGAGTTTTTCTAAAAAGTGACCTACAAATCGAACAACATGGTCCCTAGATCAATTCACAACCCATGGAATCCCTTCATGGATAAGGTCCACGAAAATAAGAAAAATGGCAGAGTATGGAAGGACTATACAAGTCTAACCATCAGTCGTAGATCAATGGATGAATCATAGAATGTGTTCGTAGTTTTGGGGTCAGCAAATTAGTTTAAGGGATTTAGGAAAAGTTAATAAGTTAGATAGGACCTATGGTCCATGGTTCAAACCACGACTCATAATTGGGGTTTCATAGGTCAATTCTAGTAGTTTGGTTATTTTCACAATTCCTATTCCTAAACTATGTAATTTTGAGATCAAAAGGGGCCTAAGCAAGACCCTAAAGCCCGAGGACCCTTAACCACTCCCTTATTCTTTCATTCTCAAATTTCTTAAGGCTTTCTCTCTTCAAGAATAAGCAAGAGCAAGCTAGGGTATTCGAGATTCTTCCCAAGGCTTTAAGTTCGGTTTTCCCAAGCTCATTAAGGTATGTGAGTTTGATTTAGGGGTCTCCTTTCATTCACTAAGTCCTTTATAATGTATTTTACCTTTTCTTTAAGTTCCTTCAAGTTGATATGCATGTGAATGATGATTTTATGATGCAGTATGTTACTAAATGGTCTCAATGATATCCTATGATGTTTTTACTAAGTATATTCAAGTATTTAAGTTATTGATGATGACCTCAATGATGCGTTTTGTTAATACTTAAGTGTGGGCTATTTTGCATGTTTTAAATAAGTGTATTTTCATGATTTTAGGATGAATACGTGATTTATGATTGTCGTAATTTAAAAGCTTAGCCCACCTAGTTTCAAAAACTTTGCATGATTTATGATGACGATTAAGGCATTAAAGATGAGTTTTAAAGTTATGTTTGTCAAAGATATAAGAATGTTGACTATTTCCCTAATAGATGTTTAAGAAAGGTCCACAAGATGAAAGGAAAATTCTTACTTGGTGGTTCCTAAGTTCAAGAAACTCCGATGATTACTACTTATGATTCCAAGTATCATAATTTGACTCAGTTACGTTTTAAAGATTTCATGGGATGACTTAGCGCCGAGTGGACTTTGAGATTCGGATTCATCCCATTAGTTGTTTCATGACCCATTAAAGATAAATCTCATTGTTTCTAACTATATGCCACCATAAGAGCCCTTGAAGACTAGGGTAATGGATCAATGTAGGCCATTCATGTCATATTAAGATGCATGCAAAGTGATTGAGTTTCACCCAGCAAGTGGTCTCCCAGTACCAATGTAGGGGGGTATGTTGGATTCCATGTAGTAGTTCACATAGTCTTATATGTCAGTTAAGGTCTTCTCCCTAAGTTCATGACTCTACAACATGATTCCTTATATGTGATCTTTCATTTTGAGTGATACTCCTTGTGCATACCTATGCTCACATTCATGTCCTTTTTCATCTCATGTATACTTATATGTTTTGTCTATGAATAATAGCATTACAATTTCATGCCTTGCATTGCATCTCACATACTTAGTACATTTTGATGTACTAAAGCATATTTTGCATGTATGATTTAACCATGTAAGGATAGGTACCCCCCCGATAGTTTTTGGTGTTTAAGACTAGTTTTTGGTTGTGATAAGCCCTTAGATTAGGAGTCTACCATTTTCTATCTAGCTTGTATGTTATTTGAGACGATGTATATGTTTTCCATTTGAGGCTTTTACTTTCCATGTTGTTAAGTATTGCAGTTTTTTCTATTTGCTGGAAATTGTCCATCACCGGTTCCATTTGTTGATGTATTAGTTAGTATGCTTTATGGATATAGATATGTTTTCTTACTTGCTTTTTAATGTTACGTCATCATCATAAAAGTACCGTTGACCCTTTCCCACTTTGATTCCCCTAATGCTTCAATTTAATGCCTATGAATGGTTAAGACTTTTAAGATGGCTTGGGTGAGGTACGTTTGGGTGTCTCATTCACCGTGTGATGTCTAGGCCCTAGGTTGGGTCATTCCAAACATGGTATTGGAGAATGAGGTTTTAAAATGTTCCTTGGATGTCTAGCGTACCCTATTGAGTAGAGTCTCATTCAAGGTTGTAAAGCGCACCGCTATCTTAAGCGAGAGGCGATGAGACGGTTTAGGAATGTCTTCCCTTCTTTCTTATTTATGTCGTGCCTTTAGAGTTGGATAAGGTTTTCTTATAACTAACGGTAACCTTTTTGATTGTTTCTAGATCATGCTGCGAAGGAGAGCTCCACATTAAAGAGGCCATCCCGAGCAACAAGTCCCTCCGCTCCAATAAGATGATGGAGTGTCTCACGCATTGTCATGAGCTGCCTTCACCTTGTTAGCCCAAGCCTTGGCCAACCAAGCTAACTGAGAGATTGATATTACTGCCTAAGTACCTAATCCGGCCACTAGAGTATGAGACTTAATGATAATGAACCCTCGGAGTTTCATGGTTCCATGATGGAGGATGATCCCATTGAGTTCATTGAGGAGGCCTACTAGGTATTAGAGGTCATAGGTATCCCTTGGGAGGAAATAGCCAAGTTGGTGGCCTACCAGCTCAAAGGGGTAGCCAAAATATGGTACCAGGAATGGGTAAATGAGAGGGGTCATGAAGCGGATCTCGTTGGATGGGCAGAGTTCAAGTGTGACTTCTTGGAATTGTTCTACCCAATTGAGTTATGGGAGGCCAAATACTAAAGGTTCTTCAACCTCAAGCTAGGGCCATGAGCATGAGGGAGTATGCCCTCAAATTCAACGAGCTTTCCAAGTACACTCCCTTCATGGTTGTAGATCCTAGGGCTCGTATGAGCAAGTTTATCTCTAGCATCTCTAATTTAGTGTCCAAAAGTTCAAGATGGCCATGTAAGTGAAAGAGATGGACATCTCCCGCTTGATGACCTATACAAAGAAAATAGAGGAGGAAAAGATAAGATAGAGGCCAAGAGAGTCCAAAAGGGCTCAGGTAGATGGGAGCTATTCTCACCAAAAGGGTGGTGGTCACAAGCTCCAAGGTGTCCAAAAGCAAGGTGGACAAGGGTCTACCAACACTCCTCCTCCCTAGATGACTAAGGACAAAGGGGTAGCTCCTAATCCCCAAAGCATAAGTTGCCTAACGTGTGGAAGACTCCACAAGAGAGAGTGCTTAGCCGGGTCCAATACTTGCTTCAAATGTGGGAAGCCTGAACATAATGCCAAAGAATATAGAAGCGGCGATGCAAGGCCCCAAGGCCAAGGTGGGCAAGTCCAAGGCGCCTAAAACCAATTGGTCCTATGCCCTCCATAGTCGCTAAGAGGTTGAAGAGACTCCAGATGTTTTCATCAGTGCGCTGAGAGTTTCTGATTTTAGTGCGTATGCACTATTAGATTCGAGAGCTAATTTTTTGTTTGTCACCCCATTTCTTGAAAATAAATTCCATGCATGTCCCATAGTCTCATGATCCTTACAAAGTGAGTAACCGCGTAAGAGAGTCCATTGTTGCCCGAACAGTCTATAGGAATTGTTCTATCTCCATTTTTCATAAGGTGGTCTTTTGAGATCTACTCGAGCTTTTCATGGTAGACTTTGATGTAATACTTAGGATGGATTGGTGGCATGCTTCTTATGCATCGTTTGATTGTAGAACCCGTATAGTCAAATTCCAATTCCCAAATAAGACTATTCTTGAGTGGGAGGGTAGTAACTCTTCATGTAGAGGTCGGTTCATTTCCTTCTTAAAGACCTGAAAAATGATTTCAGAAGGGTGCATCTATCATTTAGTGAAATGTCACCTCTAAAGCTCCTTTCCTTGAGTCGGTCCCCATTGTTAATCAATTTCTTAATGTCTTTTCGGATGAGTTGCCAGATGTTCCTTCCGAAAGGGAAAAAGACTTTGGCATAGATCTACTACCTGAAACTCAATCTATATCAATCCCTTTATATAGAATGACTCCTGTGGTGTTGATTTTTTAAAGGATTAACAAATGAAGGATTTGCTGGAGAAGAGTTTTATTAGACCTAGTCAGTCTTCATGGGGCATCCCGATGTTGTTTATGAGGAAGAAAGATAAGTCACTCTGCATGTGTATAGAATACTAGCAACTCAATAAGGTCACCATCAAGAACAAGTATCCGCTCCCAAGGATATATGATTTTGTAGGGCCAACATGTTGGGAGTGAAAAAGTGCCTAGGAAAGGAAATCTAAAAATTTTCCAATTACAAGTGGGTTTTACGAAAGGGTTTACGAGCCGATAGTAGCCCCACGGGCTATAACGTATGCTCATGGCAAGATGGACAAACTTGGTGAAAATATTGATTTCTAAAGTTGGGAGTATGAGTTAACAGACCGCTCATACAATGCTCGACGGGCTATAAGTTCGGCAGGGATTGAGATTCAGAGAAAGTTTCTGAGGGTCCAAAATGTTACCAGAATAAACTCCATTCTTAGACTCGTATGATGGACCACGACCCATAATTGGGGTCTCGTGGTCCTGTCCGACAGAATTTCAAAGAGGGCAATTTCACATTTTCCTAATTTCCTAAGCCTAAACTATGTCGTTTAAGCCTCAAAAGACCCCTTTTCAGCCATATACAACCCTAATCTATTACATTCCCACTCATTCCAAAATATTTGAAGTCCCCAAACACTCTCAAGTCCTTCAAAGTCTACAAGAGAAAAGGCCAAGCTAGGGTTTTGGGTTCTCCACTTTCAAAGTCATATTTTCCTCCACTAAATCACCAAGGATGTGGGTTTTGATTATGAGAGCCTATCCTTAACAAGCTCAACCATTCCTCTCCACCATCTATTTTCAAGTTACAGATATTTATGGATGTTTATATGAACTCTTTTATATGATAATATCTAAAGAGATTTATGATATTTACCTTTATACATGATTATGCATTGAAAAACCATGTGAAATTTATAATTTTTTATGAGGGTTTGATGATACCCTAACTAAGTCTTATGATGATTTTGGTGGGTTACTTTGAATAATGTTCAAGTGTTTTTATTCTACTCTTTTCATTTGATTTACTCTTGATTTGAATGGTTTAAAACTTATGTATATATACCTAGCATTATTTGACTAAAGATATATGCAAAACTTCAATGATGTTGAAGACCTTAAGGCGAGTGTGCAAACTATGAATGATATGAATTTTGAAAGGGCTATATGAGATATGAGAATATTGTGAAAGTTATGAAGCCTTATCTTTAATATTATAAAGCTTTGAATTTGATAAGCTACTCTATGAAAATATTATGATATCACGATGCTTTGTACATTATGGCTATAAGTATGATTTAAATATTACTAGGCATTGTGACCTAGAATTGATTGACTTAACTATGTTGCTTCCATAGAATTGTGAATTAGCTAATGGATCCATATAGATTATGTTGCATGATTGACTAAAAAGGGTGGTGTTTCCATACGACACTTGTTAATTTACATACCAAAATAGGTGGTGTTCCTATAAGGTTGTTATCATATGTTAACCAAAAAAGGTGACATTCCCATAAGGTGTTTATGAAGCATTTTCCAAATGGGGAGTTCTAGTAAGATGAGTATTATTTTTACCTTGGCAAAGTACACCACTCCTAGTCCAATGTAGAATGAACATTAGGATTCCAATTAGTAGCTCACTTGGTCTTATTTGTCGGTTATGGTCCCTTCCCATCTATATGCGATGTATTATACAACTTGATGATTCCTCATGCGTATTTTGACTAAGGCATTGAACATTCATGACATATTGAGCTTATACCCATTGATTATGATTACACATATTATTTAATTATGGCTTATGTTCTTTGTTACATTGCACTCGACATCCTTAGTACATTCTAAGTCCTAACGCATACTTTTGCCTGTATGATCTAACCATGTAAGGACTAGAGCTCTTTTCCATCCTCCTCTTCCACGTGGCTAGACAATTCAGTTGAAGATCACTTTTGGTGAGTCCTCCACTTTGGGGAAAATAGCCATTTACTTTCATGCAATTTAAGACTTGCCTAATTATGGATATCTATCATTTGAGGGTGAGACCAGGAGATGTTTTAGCCACTGTTCCATTCGTATTAGAGGCGTTGTTGGATATTTGGACATGCATGTTATGAGCTCAACTCTTATTGTGCTATGTATTATGAAAGACTACCTTAGTCCTTTATTCCCACTTATATGTTGAATGCTTGTTATATTGATGAGATGGAAATCCCAAGTCCCTAATTGTCCCTATAGCTTGAGTCATACTTACTCACCCCTTAGACTTTACTTCCTATGTGATCCATGCTATTCCTCTTCCCTACAACATCCCCACAACATGAGTCTAAAGTCCTTCCCCAAGAATTATGTATTATTTTGTTTAATTTTACTTCCACAACCAAGGATGTGCCATGTATGCTTAAGAGGCTTATTTGGGGTTCCTTTGGGTTCTCCATTCGCCGTGTCACACCTAGGCTCCAAGCTTGGGTCGTGAAAAAACTTGGTATCAGAGTACTAGGTTTGTAAATGGTCCTTGGAAATCCAACACACCACGCCAAGTAGAGTCTTGTTCATGGTTGTGAAGCATGCCACAACTATGAATAGGAGGCTATGAGGCATTTTAGGAATGATTTACTTCTTTATATTTTAAGTCGTACTTTAGACTTAAGTTAAGGTTTTCCTTATTCTAATAGATGATCTTTTGCTCTTTTAGATTATGCCTCAAATATGAGCGATTCAAAGAGCTCCCACCCCTAAGGGTGAACCTGCCCCTTCGGCTCCACAAGTCCTCCAAGGAGAAGAAAGGGTCACTCATGCCGAATACCAAAATATAGTCACCTTATTGGCAAGGGCCATGACCAACCATGGAATTCAAGCTCCTCATGCTCCTATCCACACCTCAAGTGTGAGAGATTTCACAAGGATGAGTTCTCCAGAGTTTTAATGGCTTGAAAGTTGAAGAAGACACCCAAATGTTCATCGATGAGGTGTTCAAGGTTCTTGACATCATAGGGGTAAACCCAGAAGAGAAAGCAAAACTGGAAGCCTACTGACTAAAAGGCCTTGATCAATTGTGGTTTGTTTAATGGAAGGGTGAGAGAGGGAATGGAGAGCCTATCTCTTGGGAAAAGTTCGAGGCTGCCTTCCTCAACCATTTCCTTTCCATGGGGCTAAGGGAGGCAAAGATGACAGAGTTTATGAACCTCATGCAAGGTTCTATGAGTGTTAATATTCCCTAAGGTTCAACAACCTCTCAAAGTATGCTCCTCACTTGGATGCTGACCCTAGGTCAAGGATGCACAAGTTTTTGTCCAAAGTGTTCGACTTGATCAATGAAGAATTCTATACCTCCATTCTTATAGGAGATATGGACTTGTCTCGACTCATGACTTATGCCAAGCAACTTGAAGGGGAAAAACATAGAAAGAGAAGAGTAGAGAGTCCAATAGGGCTCGTTATGATGGTACGTTTCAAGGCACAAAAGGTGGTCGTTTTCAACAAGGACACAAGTTCAAAGGCCAAGGGTCATCTAATGCTCAACGTCAAAGATTTACTAATGATAGGGCGCCCAACCCTAGTGCTTAAGATGGCAATGGTGGCCAAATTATCCCTTAGTGTGGAAGGCATGGTAAAAATCATGGTGGTAGATGCTATAATGATATGGTTGCTTTGTTTAGGTGAGGCAAAAGGGGCCACAAGATTGCAGATCATCTAAACAAGGGTAGAGATAGCCATCCTTAAGGATAAGGTGCTCATAGTGATCAAAGGGCACAAGGTGGCCAACAAGGGGGGTGCTCCAAGTCACAATCACTTTTATGCTATTCAAAGGAGGCGAAGGGTGGATTAGATGCCCAACATCATTACCGGCATGTTAAAGAACTACAATCTTGATGCATAAAGCCTTATTGGATCAAGGTGCCACTCTCTCTTTCATTACTCCTTTTGTTGATAATAGACTTCATGTGTATCTCAAGTTGTTCTGTGAACCCAATGAAGGGTCTACCCACATTGGTGAGTCTATTATTGCTAAAAGAGCCAATATGGGTTGTCCCTTGTCTATATTTCATAAAACCTTGACTTGTGATTTTGTTGAACTTGACATGGTAGATTTTGACCTCGTTCTTGGGATAGACTGGTTATGTGCATATCATGCCTCTATCGATTGTAAAACTTGCAAAGTTAGGTTCCAATTTCCTAACGATCCGATCCTTGAGTGGGTGATGTCGCCTAATCTACACTTATTTTTTGAAGGTTAAAGCGATCATTGTCAAGATATATAACCTAACCAAGGTTAGGGTCAATTCCCATAGAGAATATGGTAGACTTAGAGTACTTTCAAGCAAGTCGAGTGAAATCGACCTACTTATCTCCCGAAAGAGGGGGGTTGTAGTTTGCATAAGGTAAACCTAAACTAGAACAAGTGTTGTGAAACCGGTAAGGAGAGTAACTAGGGTATTATATTCCTCATGATTCCTTATCATTGTATTACCAGATAATCATAATCTTTTCTAGTGTGTAACATGCAGAACGGTAACTTAAGTTTACCAAACCCTTTGATCCAGGAGAGAGGTAAATTTCACTACATGATTTGATCCATCTCCGTAGTGTGTCATTACTAACCTTACCTATTGTCCTAGTAAAACCTTCCCTTCATCCAGTTTGGTTGATTAGACGAGAAGAAATTGATCGAATCCTGTTAATTAATCTCTTTTTCCATTCATTACTACCTTGATCTAGTCGGTAACAACTAGGCGAGTTCCAATGTTGACCACCATTAAAAACAATCAAAACAAAGAGAATTAATTAGTACATGCAAGTACACTTTCCAAGAATTACAAATTATCTGATTTTATCTTGTTAGGTCTTCATGGTTACATAACCTTAGTTGTGATTTTAGTTATGTATAACCATTGTAGATGCAAGAATCATGATATCGAATAACATAATTGAGCACTTTCAACGATGAATTTAAGAACAAGAAATCCCAAACTCTTCACAAGAAATCACAAAGTATTGATTAAAATCACAACGTTATGTTCCAAGAGTTTCTACACACTTCTCTCTATGTTTTTTGCCATTCTCCTTTGTTCCCTTATGAAAATAAACTAAAAACCTATTTATAATAACTAAAATACAAGTCCAAAACAAAATGGAAAAACTAGATTTGGCAGGCGATACGGGCAGGGTTATGGGCCGTACTAAGTTCTACGGCCTGTATCAGGACTTCATAATCTTCACTTTTCTAAACTAGGCTGCACTTTTATGAGACCTTTTTATGGGCCATATTCATACTTATAGCCCTTATAGGGTTTCATCTAGTGACTTTCCAGAAAATCTCACATTTCGATCCTCAGGGTACGAGACCTCATCTATGACTCCTACGAAATTCCACGGCTCATCTGATTATTTGTAGATGCAACTTTAGAAAATATACCCTTTACTGGATCTCAACCACGAACCTACTCTACAAGTCGTGAAAATTTCCACAGCCCGTAAAGTGCTTCACACATTAGCAAAAATGCAGCAACTGCAACACTTAGCCCAAAATTTTGCCAAATCCTGTAATTCTGAAAAACAAACACAAAAACACATCAAACATACTAATATCGCTTTGAGAACACAAAAAATTCTAATTTTTAAACATAAAAAGTTCTATATTTTGACAGCACATCAGTTGGTAAGTCATCATTTGGTTGTTAAGAGTAGGTTCATCTCTTGTCTTGAGGCCCGAGAATTGATTTCTAAGGGTTGCATATACCATCTTCTCAAGGATAGGTATGTTGAGTCTCAAAACCCTCCTATTGAGTCGGTTCCAGTGGTTAATGTGTTTCTCGATGAACTTCCTGGTGTCCCTCCTGAAAGGGACATAGATTTTGGTATATACCTTTTCCTCGATACACAACCCATTTCTATTCTCCCTTACCGTATGGCCCCAGCGGAGGTGAAGGAGTTAAAGAACTAATTAAAAGATTTGTTGGGGAAGGGTTTCATAAGGCATAATAAGTCACCTCAGGGTGCACCAGTGTTGTTTGTATGGAAGAAAGATGATTCACTTGGAATGTGCATCGACTAACGACAACTCAATATGGTCACCATGAAGAAAAAATATCCTTTGCCAAGGATAGATGACCTATTGGATCAACTACAAGGGGCTAGTCACTTCCCAAACATTGACCTTAGGTCCGGGTACCATCAATTGAGGTAAGGGAGTGTAAATTTCGCAAAATGGCCTTCTTAACAAGATATGGGCATTTTCAGTTCTTGGTGATGTCCTTCTGCCCAACTAACCAACAATATTTATAGATCTCATAAATAGGCTCTTTACACCCTACCTCCAAATGTTTGTGATGGTCTTTATTGATGATATTTTGATTTATTTCCAGGGTGTAGAAGAACATGTGAAACATTTGAGGGCGGTGTGGTGAACATTGAGGGAAGAAAAATTGTTTGCTAAGTTTGACAAATGTGAATGTTGGTTGAAGGAATTTCATTCTTAAGACATGCGGTGTTAGGTGAAGCGGTTAAAGTGGATCCAAAAAAGATGGAGGTTGTAAGGAATCAGCCTAGACACTTAACTCCCATGGATATTGGGAGTTTCTTGGGTTTGGCAGAGTACTGCCATTGATTTGTTGAGGGTTTCTCCTCGATAGCCTCTCCCTTGACAAAGTTGACACAAAAGAATTCTAAATTTGTACGGACCGATGAATGTGAAAGAAGTTCCAAACTTTGAAAGATAAGCTTACGTCTACTCCTATTTTGGCTCTACCAAAAGGGTTAGAAGGACTTGTGGTATATTGTGATGCTTCAAGAGTTGGTTCAGGGTGTGTATTAATGCAAAGTGGCAAAGTTATTGCCTATGCTTCTAGGCAACTAAAGGTCCATGAGCATAGTTATCCCAGCCACGATCTTGAGCTAGTGGTCGTGGTATTTGCCTTTAAGATATGGCACTACTATTTATTTAGGGTTCATGTAGATGTGCTTACTGGCCATAAGAGTCTCCAATACGTGTTCACCCAAAGAGACCTAAATTTAAGGTGAAGGAGGTGGTTGGAACTCCTTTAGAAAAATGACATGAGTGTGCATTATCATCCAAGTAAAGCTAATGTTGTAGCTGATGCACTAAGTAGTGTGGCTGTGGAGAGCACGACTCATATTGATAATGGTAAGAAAGAAGCTTAAAATGAGGGTGTAGTTGTTGTAGATAGTTCTAAGTCTTCCTTGATTGAAGAGGTTAAAACCGAACAAGTCCATGGCCCTGCATTAGTGGAATTGAAGTTATTGGTGAAGGATGGCAAGGTGGAGGTTTTCTCCTAAGGGGAAGATGGTGTCCATGGATACCAAGGTAGGTTTTGTGTGCCCCATGTCGATGGCTTAAGGAACTTGATTTTTAATGAGGCTCATAATTCATCATATTCCATTTACCCCAGTTCTACCAAGATGAATAGAGATTTGAGGGAAGTGTATTGGTGCATGATCTACTATCTGCACGAATGAACACCCCAGTTCACCCTAGCCCTACCATGATTATAGGGCTATCATCTGATGAGAAAGACGAGTTGGTGTCTTATCAACTTAAGGGAATTGCTAAAGTTCACTTCATGGAATGGAAATTCAAAAACGTTGAAGAAGGTTCTATTGATTGGGAAATGTTAAAGGCTACTTTTCTTGATCGCTTCTTCCAGTTGAAACTAAGGGAAGCTGAAGTGATAGAGTTTATGAATTTGAGACTAGGTGGCATGAGTGTGAGGAAGTATGCCCTCAAGCTTACAAATGTTTTCTAAGTATGCTCCTTCTTTGGTTTTTGAATCCAAGCCCCATATGTACAAATTCACCTTGGGAGTGTCTGATTTGATTAAAATGAGGTGTAAAGCCGCAATGCTTATAAAAAGATCGATATTTCTCAGCTCATGACATATGTCGAGCAAGTAGAGCGTAAGAAACTTTAAAAGATGAGGATGAGGGAATCCAAAAGTGCTTATTTTGATGGTGGATTTTCATATGCTAAGTCTAGTGGTTGTTGTTTCCAACAAGGCCAAGGGTTTTCCAAAAGTGCTCCTCAAAGGTTTGACAAGGATAGGGTGCCTAGACCTACGGTTCAAGGTGATGTTTAAGGAGTGGTGGTACTATTCGTCCTAGGTGCCCTAAGTGTGGAAGAAACCATGTTAATGATTGCTTGAGAAGAACAAGTGCTTACTATGGCTCTGGAAAGATGGCGCACATGATCTTTGAGTGTCTTAATGTTTCTAACAAAGATAAAGAGAGGTCTACTGAAGGCCATGTTGCTCAAAGAGGGCAAACACAACAAGATGCCCAAACTCAAGAAGGTGGTCCTCATGGCAACCGATTTTATGTTTTACATTCTGGGCAATAAGTTAAGAAGTCTCCCAATGTGGCTACCAATATGTGAAGAGTCTTTGATCATGATGTGTATAATTTACTTTACCCCGGTGCTAATATTTCTTTTATCACTCCTTACCTTACCATAAAGTTTGATGTGTCTCTGAAGTCTTTTTAGAGCCTTACTCGGTCTATACCCCAATTAGTAAGTTGATCCTATCAAAGAAAGTCTGTAGAGATTGTCCCATATCAGTCTTACATAGGGCCTTTCCATGTAATCTTGTTGAACTTGACATGACCAATTTTGATGTTATTCTTGGTATGGATTGGTTGCATGCATCTTATGGTTCTATTGATTGTGTAACCCATATGATCACATTCCAAGTTCCTAATGAGTCCATCCTTAAGTGGAAGGGAACAAATTTGGTATTCAAGGGTAAGTTTATTTCATATGTTAAAGGCTATGAAATGATTTCCAATGGGCACATATATCATGTTGTCAGTGTCATGGATGTTGAGTTAGAGGTTCCTACTCTTGATTCGGTTCCTATAATTAATGAATTCCCCAATGTCTTTCTCGATGAGTTGCCCGATTTTCCTCAGAAAAAGGAAATTTACTTTGGCATTGATCTTTTGACCGACACTCGATCGATATCAATATCTCCATATTCAATGGCCCCAATAGAGTTGAAAGAATTGGAGGAACAACTAAGGGAATTTCTTTGTAAAGGGTTCATAAGTCCTAGTGTATCTCTATGGGGTGATCCCATATTGTTTGCAAGGAAACAGGATGATTCACTTTAGATATGTGTGGATTATCAGTAATTGCATAAGGTGACTATGAAAAACAAGTATCCACTTTTAAGGATAGATAACCTATTTGATCAACTACAGATTTTGTTTGGATATCACCAACTGAGGTTGAAGGAGGATAACATTCCAAAGATGACATTTAGAACACAATATGGTCATTTTAAATTCTTGGTTATGTCATTTGGACTAACAAATGCTCTTGCCTCTTCAATAGGTCCGATGAATAGGATGTTCAAACAATATTTTGATGTGTTCATGGTTGTATTCATAGATGATATATTGGTCTATTCATAAATACAATGGAGCATGGGGACCATTTGTGGATTGTGTTGCAAACATTGAGGCATAGACAACTTTTTGCCAAATTTAGCAAGTGTGAGTTTTGGCTAAGGGAGGTGGTTTTTCTTGGACACATTATTTCGGGTGATGATATTAGAGTTGATCCAAAGAAGATGGAGGAGGTGAAAAATTGTCCTAGACCATTGTCTCCTTATGATATTAGGAGTTTTTTGGGTTTAGATAGATATTATAGAGAATCATTGAGGGGTTTTCTCCCATTGCCTCTCCTTCGACTAATTGACCTAAAACAAAATGATAATTTAATAGTCCGATGAATGTGAGAGAAGTATTCAAATGCTTAAAGATCATCTTACTTCGGCCCCTATTTTGACATTGCTCAAAGGTTCGAATGGTTTTGTTATTTATTATGATGCATCAAATATAGGCTTGGGTTACATTTTCATGCAACATGGGAAGGCCATTTCTTATTCCTTAAGGTAATCAAAAGTACATGAAAGGAACTACCCTACCCATGATTTTGAGTTATTGGCCGTTGTATTTTTATTAATGATTTGGAGACATTACCTCTATGGGTGCATATTGATATATTCACTAACCACAAAGTTTTCAATATATGTTTAGCCAAAGGTATTTGAACCTAAGGCAAAAAAGGTGGCTGGTTCTTATAATGGACTAGATATGAGTGAGATGTGTCACCCTAGCAAGGCTAATGTTGTGGCCGATGCACTTAGTAAGGTGTCTATTGGCACACGTGTGAGGATGGAAAGAAGGAACTAGGTGAAATAGTACACTATATGGCTTATTTGGGTGTAAGGTTGAATAACTTGAACAATGGTGGTGTACTTGTGCTAACTATGGAAGAAATGGATCCTACCTTGGTTAAATTGAAGAAGGAGGTTCATAAGAAGGTTGAGATCTTCTCACAAGAGGGAGATGGAGTACTTCGTTACCAAGGGCAGTCGTATGTTCCTGATATGGATGGTCTAAGGGAAAGAATACTTGATTAGGCTCACAAACTCTAAGTATTTTATTCATCTAGGATCCATCAAAACATATAGAGATTTGAGAGAGGTGTATTGGTTGAATGGTATGAAGAAAAACATAGCAAAGTGCAGGATGAGGAGTTTAAATTGTCATTAAGTGAAGGTGGAACTCTAAAAGATCAAGTAGTTTGGGCCAAGACATTGAGATACCTACTAGAAAATGGGAGGAAGTGAATATGGATTTCACTATGGGTTCGCCAAGGACTAGGAAACAATTCGATTATATATGAGTGGTTTATGACAAAATGACAAAAACAACCCACTTTTTTGCCGATGAAGACTTCTTATGGTACCGAAGCTTATGCTAAGGTCTACATTCAAGAGTTAGTAAAGTTTCATGTGGTACCATTATGCATAATATCAGATCATGGTGCCCAATTTACTTCTCATTTTCAGAAGTCTTCCCATTAGGGCCTTGGTACAAAGGTGTTTCTAAGTACCACATTTCATCCTCAAATAGATGGGCAAGCCGAAAGGACAATCAAAACCTTGGAAGATATGTTGAGGGCATATGTACTTGACTTCAAAGGTGGTTGGGATGATCTCTTACCTCTTATTGAGTTTTCTTACAACCATAGTTTCAGTCGAATATCGAGATAGTATTGTTTGAAGCATTATATGGTAGATGGTGTAGGTCACACGTTAGATGATTGAAAGGTGGGGAGATTTCCTTGATTTAACCAGATTTGTTGGTTGAGACCATGGATAAGGGAAAGATTATAAGGAAAAGGTTGAAGGCTGCCCAAAGTCTTCAAAAGTCATTCAGATTTTAGGAGGAAACATGAGTTTGATGAAGGTGAGTGGGATTATTTGAAGATTTCACCTATGAAAGTTGTATTGCATTTAGTCAAGAATAAATTGAGTCTTAGATATGTGGGACCTTATGAGATTGTGAAGAGGATTGGGAAGGTTTCTTATGAGCTATATTTGCCTGTAGAAGTTCATCCGGTATTTCATGTGTTGATGTTGAGAAAATTCATGGGTGATCCTAACTTTATTGTTCAATTGAAAGGTGTGGCTATTTAGGAATATTTGATCTATGAAGTAGTACTGGTTGAGATTTTAGACCGGCAAGTGAATAAATTAATAAATAAGAAAGTTGCATACGTGAAAGTGATATGGAGGAACCAACAAGTTGAGAGTGCTACTTGGAAAGTAGAGGCGGACATTATGAAATGATATCCTTATTTCTTTTATTCTATTCATGCCTAAGGTACCAACTACTCCTTTAAATTCTTATGAATATGTGTTTCCTTATCATATGGCATGCATGCTTGATCATAAGCTGTTTCGAAATGATGTGTGATGCATAAGTTTGATGATTTTATGTTGAACTTTTGCATTCATGATAGGTTAATGGTTATGGTCTACTCTACTCAAGCTTGCTTATATCTTGCTCGAGGACGAATGATCCCAAGGGAGAAATATTGTAACACCCCACGCGCTTAAATGCTTGGAAAATGGGAAAGTTGCAGAAATTTCTTTGACCTTTACTAATTGTACGAGCCATTGTACGTCTTGTGGATTGAACCACGGGTCATAGATAGTTGTTGTGGTTGAGGTCCAGAAGTTGGCAAAAGTTTTTCACTAGAAGTGATTTACGAAGGACAATATGAGTTGTACTTCGGAATACGGCTCGTAGACTGAGTCATGGATGTGACCCTTAGATGGAAAATTTTCTAAGTCTGGGAGACTTTTAAGAATGGGATCTATAGTCTGTAAATAGAACTACGACCTGTACTATTGGCTCATGATTAGAGGGGTTAGATTTTTGTAGCTAACATTTTGTGACATGCATTGTACGAGGGACAAGTATGATCCATACTTCATTCTACGACCGAGAAATAATAGCCGTAGATGGGTCCGGTAGTTTTTAACTAAAGGGCTTTTAATCAATTCTAATCTGTTTAACTCCTAAACTATATTGATTTGGACTTCCTAAATAACTTAATCTACTCAAACCCTAAAACCTATTCCTAATTCATTATAACTCGTTTACTCTAAAAATCCTCTCCCAAATTCTCAAATTTTCTCTTAATAAGCAAGGACTCTAGTGGAGCTGGAATTTTGATCTTTTGTTGAGGATTTCAAGGCCTATTCATCTTGATTCCTTAGGATTCTCACTTAAGGTATGTAGAACTTTATTCATGGATTAGATTCATTCATAAAGTGCAACTTGAATCTTCCCTTTTCTATAAGTTTAAGCATGATTCCTTTGGGTTTTCCTGATGATATTCCAAATGATTGTACTGTGGTTATTATATGATTATTAAGCTTAAATATGTATGAATCATGAAAAATTATATGACTCATATGATTTTCAAGTGAATGCAAGTGATTTCAAGGTATAATGATTAGGGCTTGTTGAATTGATGTGGGTTCCTTTACTAATGATCTAAATTGATTTTAATTGCATCATTCCTACATAAGTTTCTCTTTCTTGCCTGTTTCTCATATCTAACTTATTCTTCTAATAGGTTTTTGCGACGAGGGTTCCTAGGAAACAACCTCTCTACCTAAGTGGTAGTGGTAAGGTCTGCGTACATCTTACCATCCCTAGACCCCACTTGTGGGATTTTACTGGGTATGTTGTTGTTGTTGTTGATTCCTACATGAGTTTAATCTAATTGCATGATTTTAACTCAATTGTTCATGAAACCAAGCATGACCCTGATTTTCTATGACAAAGTTATGATTTTCATGAATATGATTCCAAGTATGAAAGTATATTTTTAATGATGATATGAGGTTGAGGGTGGCTTAAGACCCTAAATATTAACGAAATGATGATAAGATGAGGAGTATAGCCACACTAAATGCAAAGTTATCTAGATGGACTATTTCTATGATATGAGATATTTACATGAACTTATACTTCCTATTTTGCAAGCTATGAGAGTATGATTTTGATAAAGTACGAATTATGTTGAAAGCTCTGTACATGCATGATTATGTATTTCCTGGGATTCTATATAGCATCGAATGAGCTTGTGTGAGAGGGACTGTCCCCAAGGGATCTTACATAAATCCTATAATCTCATAACTATGTACCACCGTAAGAATATGATTATGTGCCTATAAGGTTAGCTACAGGATCCATATACTATTATGTTCATGTGATACTCACCGTGTTAGGGCTAAGCCTAAAGGGTTGGATCTTAATGTTCATGTGACACTCATCGTGCTAGGGTTCAGACTAAAGGGTGGGATTGAGTCTACCTTGGCAAAATAGACTCCACTTTCACTCCTTGTAGAGGGAACATCGGGATTTCATGTAATAATATGCAGATAAGCTGTCAAAATACAATACTTCTGATGCTTAAATCTTGGAATTTTGTATGTTCTCAATTCTATGTTAGTTGGTTTTATGTGTTTTGATGTTATATTTGTGGGATTACAGGTTTGGCCTTGATTTGGGAAGAAGTGCAGAAGTTGCTGAATTTTGCTGCTATACGAAACCCTTTACGAGCCATAGTTCATTCTACGAGTCATAATTTGGTTTTGTGAAAAATTCTAGTGAGAGACTATTTTTTTATGTTTGTTCTATGAACATGCAAACGAGACGTGGAATGATTTACAAGTTGTAGAAGATGATTCATGTCAGAAATTGGGACTTTCTGAAGATTCATTAAACCAAGCCCCCTTATAGATCGTAAACTGTTTTATGCATTGTAGAGGGGTGTCGTAGAGTTGAAGTATAAATTTCTAGAAGCTTTGTACGAGACCCTTATAGGCCGTGGAATGAAATATGGCCCGTAAACCCCTTTCATATGATGTGCCAACCAATTATCCTATTTTAGTTAGGACTTATATTTTACTTATTATAAATAAGTTTTTAGGTTATTTTTCAGTATTTTTCACCTAGTACTCAGAGAACTTAGCAATTAGAGAGAGAAACTAGTGAGATTACTTTGGAGAGTCTTTGAGAGCACTTGTATTTGAATTTCATCTTTAAGCTTGTGATTCTTATTGAAGTTGGATTTGCTTGTTCTTAATTCTATTGTGTAAGTGTTTAAATATGTTTTCTCAATCTATAATTCTTGCATCTACACAAAGCATGAGTAGCTAAATCCACAACTAGGGTTGTGGGAACATGAAGAACTAACAAAGTAAAACTGGATAATTCATAATTCTTGGAAAGTGTGCATGCACGTATTAATTAACTCTCTTTCGTTTTGCATGTTTTCTGATGGTGGACAACATTAGAACCCGCCTAGTGTTACTAACTGGTCCAAGGTAGTAACGAATAAGAAATAAGATTATTTAAAAGGATTCGATTGATGTGTTTTTGTCTAATCAACGAAACTGGGCCAAGGAGAGGTTGTACTAGGACTATTAGGTTAGGGTTAGTAATGCACACTATAAAGATGGGTTAAGTCTCATACTGAAATTCACTTCCCACCTTTGACCAAAGGGCTTGGTGAACTTAACTTACCGTCCTGCATTTTACACAGTAGAAAAGAATTAGGTTCTCCGGTGATATTGAGTTAGGAAATCACGGGGAACAAAATAACCTAGTTTCTCTCCTTATTGATTTCTCTCTTGTGTTAGTTAGTTTAGTTTTATTTTCAATTGATTATTGCAAAAACCCCCTTTGGGGGAGTGAGCTGGTTAACCACTAAAATTGCGATCATTGAATTCTCTTGAGTCTATGTATTTCCTGCGGGTTCGACCCTAAATTTAGTTAGGTTCTATTTCTTGACAACAACCTCTTCATCCTATAAAAGGAGGTGTAACTTGGGCGACATCATGATTTTGGCACCGTTGCCTGGGAATATGGTTGGACTTAGTTGATTCATAGTAATTTGGTTCTTAATCCTTGTCTCCCATATTTTACTTTTATTTGTTTTTTTGTTCCTTTTTAGGGTCTAAGGGTAGTTTATGCCATATACCTGGAGTCAAGGCAATCCCTTAACTCCATTTAACCCAGTGATCCAGAGAACGTTGAGGACAATCACACAAGATAACACAAATAATGTGTGCAATGCAGCTTTGAATGGAAACAACAACGAGAATGCTGATAATGAGAACCTACCTCCTCTTGAGGATATCGCTCCACAACCTCAAGACTTTAATGCCAATGCTTATTAGTGGAATCAGTACAGGCTAAATCCTATGGCTACGGAGGTGACTAGAGTTATTGTGTTTTAACTAATACCGGCAGACACAAAGTTCATAGTAATGAATAAGTTGCCTCAGATGCTGTAGAACCATGGGCTATTTAAGGGCTTACCATCGGAAGATCCTCATAGCCATCTACACAATGTCACATTTGTCTACAAGAGTGTGATGGGAACACATAATCTGTCTATAGATGCTGTGGGACTTTGTCTCTTCCCATTGTCTCTTACAGGCAATGCAACATTTTGGCTATCTGAGCTCCCGCAGAGTTCAATCACTAGTTGGGTAGACTTGCAGAAGGCTTTTTTAGAGAGTTACTTCCCTAGATTGAAGAAGCTCAAGTTGAAGGACCCGATCAACAACTTTGAGCATCTTCCGAGTGATTCAATCAGTACTACTTAGGAGCGGTTCACCAAAAATTTAAGGAGAGTCCTAGACCATAAGATAGTTGATGATGCCTTAGAGGAGATCTTCTACCGTGCCCTTGATGAAAACTGTCAGGCTTGTGCTGACACTATCATGGGGGGCATGTTCTTAAATCAGCCATTTGAAAGGAAAGTGGAGTGGATGGAAAAAGTGGTCAAGACTAATAGTGCATGGGGGTAGAGAGACAGAGCATCCACCAAAAGTTATGCACTGTCAATGTTGGTCCGGAGCAAGAAAAGATCAATGAAGAAATCATACAACAACTTTCCCAGATTCGAAGGTGATAATGAAGTAAAACCAAGAGCGAGTCAATGCCGTAGTTCATCAACCTCCACGTGCACCCAGGTATGATATGTCTTATTATGATGAGGACACATGTTTTGTTAATCATTAGACTTGGGGGTTTTCGGACCAACACGCAAGGGTCCAATCAAGACTATTGGCGCCAAGGTCATGGAAACCAAGGTTGGAACTTTGGCAGAGATGGAGCTTACAGGGAAAACCGCAGAGGATATTAAGATAGGAACATGGATCTAGAGAGAGATGCATATTTGGGTCACAGAGAAGGCTTCAGAAATGGTCCTCATGTGCCACCACATAACCGTAATACAAGTGCTAGCAGTTCTAGAATTGAAGAGATATTTGATCGCCTGTTGTAGAAAGCTGAGACACAGGATGAGACTTTGAGGGGCATGAAATCCGAGATTTCTAGTATAAATTAGAAAATTGAGTCTCACTCTGTGGCTATCAAACAACTTGAACAACAACTCATTCAAGTGTCGACTTAACTTTATCTGTGTCAGAGGGGTACACCACCTATCAACACAGTATAAAATCCTCCTAAAAATAAAGGGCACTATATGGCGGTTACTACTCGGGATTGCAAAAGCACCATTAATCCTCCCATGCCAGTTGATGAGGAAGATGTTCTAGACGAGATGGTTGCGGCCAAAGATGCGGAGGTAGGAGATAATCATAGCAAGGATGGGGTGAGTGAAGTTGCTGACGCACCACAAAAGTTGAAGCCCATTCCTATGCCTCCTCCTTAGTTCCTTCAAAGAATCAAAAAGAGGGAGAAGGAAGACAAATTCAAGTACTTTCTCTCCATGTTGCAAAAACACTCCATCAACATCCCTCTCATTGAGGCATTGGAGAAGATGCCAGGGTATGCTACGTACATGAAAGACCTAGTAACGAAAAAGCACACTATGAGTCAAGATCTGTCCCAAGAGCTTTAGTATTGTAATGCTATTTCTACGAGTCCTTGGTTTAGAAGCGAGAAGATCCCAGTGCTTTCACCATACCTTGCACCATTAGAGATGTATAGTTTGCAAGGGCACTGTGTGATCTACATTCCAGCATCAATATGTTGTCCCTTGCGGTCTGCAAAAAGCTTGGATTAGAAGCCCTTACTCCAACGAGCATGCAGTTGTTGATGGTCGATCGCACAATGAATAAGCCTGTAGGGATACTGTATGATGTGCTTGACAAAGTTGAAAAGTTCATATTCCCCACAAAATTTGTGATCCTAGATTGTGAAATTGACTTCAATGTCCCAATCATCTTGGGAAGACTGTTCCTAGCTACTTAACAAGCTCTAGTGGATATGGAAGCCAGCTAACTCAAGTTTAGATTGAACGACGAAGAGGTCGTCTTCAATATCTGTTAGTACATGAAGCACCTAGATGATCTGAAGAATGACATCTGGGCAATTGGTGAAGTCTAAGAAACCAATTCGTCCATGTCATGATGCGACAATAAATAAGGCGCTACTTGGGAGGAAACCCATGGTTTTGATGTAATAATGAAGTTATAGGTTTATCTTCAGTTTTTGGACTTATAGGTAGTTTATTTGCTTGTACTTTGATTGTAATTTTGGACACTGGGCTGGTTGCGTATAGGGTAGTAGTGTATTCTATGAAGAATATGCAGGTACAAGGCTAAGTCACCCATTTTTATTTGAGAATAACATTGAAGGAGCCTCTATGATTGGTTCTATAGGTCGTAAAACACTTTACAACCCGTACACTATCTCATAGAGATATCAAGTGAGCAAAAAAGTATGCACTCCTGTCCATGAGCGAACTTATGATCCGTAAATAAATCTAAGGGTTGTGAATGGGGCTCATGGGACCCAAGTAAGTTCCTCGAAAATTTCCTAAGTGTTGAAGTTTCTACGACCAACTCTATGAGCTGTAAATCACTTTACAACTCATTACTGGTTCATGAAACCCATTTCTTAAATCTAGGGTTTGGTTGTTAAATGAAACCATGGTTTACGAGCCGTAAAACACTCTACAGCCCTTAATCAAGGTTTCATAGAGTCCAGGCCCATTAATTTTCAGCTGACCTGGTCATGGTATAAATAATGGGGTCACATTACTTTGGCCCCTTTTTCTACCTAAATTACAAATATACCTGACCATCCCTACCCCCACGTAAATCCAACTACTGGCGGCAGCTGTACACTAATTTTATGGAGAATTTCTAGCAGCCTAGGTTTAGTGCCTATTCACCTCCTTCATCTTCTACAACTTAATCACACATCTTGGTAAGTTTTCGATTAATTCAAAACCTTTAATTTTCCTTGTCTTGTATGATTGACTTGAAAATCATGAGGGGAATGGTAGTTTATACACAAAACCATTGTTTGAATTTAATATGTGATAATTTTGGGTTGCCCTTCTTTGAATGTTTGTCTAAATCTGAAATTGGGTATCGTTGCCTTGATTACATGTTTTGAATAGTTTTTGGTGTCTATTAGATCACCCACTATGTGTGATGAATTCATATTGTGTAAAAATTTCTGGGTGATGACATAGGTGCATGGATATTTTTGGAAAATTGCCATATGGGGTCAAAATAGTTGGGGGAACATGCTTGATCATTTTCTATGGGGTATATGTATTGTATAACATGTCGGGGTCTTTATTGTGATACGAGAATCATGTGGGTGGGTGCGTTTTTGCTTCGATGATGGTAGAATACTTGTTGAAAAGTTCATTTGGAGTTTGTTGTGATGGGCTTAGAAACTCATGTAACTGAGTTTTCTTGTTTACAAGTGGCTTTTATGGCCCATAGATCATTCCACGAGTCGTAATTGCCCCTCGTACATGATTATAGAAACTTGAGGTTTCTGAGTATTCATTAGAGGAGACTTTCTACGAGTCATAGATCACTTTAAGACTCATAGACTGTCTCGTAGATCCTTGCCTGGAATAGATTCACTCATCGGAAGTCTCTATGACCCAGTCTACGACTCGTAAACCACTTTACGAGTCATACCTGGTCTCGCAGAATTTTCCAATGACACAAATTATTTGAACACTTGTTTTACGACAGCTCTTTACGACTCATAGTTTAACTACAACTTGTAAAGATTGTTCGTAGACCCTTTTGCAACTTCAACAAAAATATTTTGGCATTTTAATTTTTGATATGTAGAGCTAACTAAGGTGCGTAAATGTTCATGTTTCATGTACTATTGTCCCCAAAGCCAAACATGATGAGATTATTGCCTTGCGGAGGAGGCTTAGAGATGAATCTTTTGATAATGAGCAGGTCCTTAATCTTAGGGGATCAATAGAGGAGCTAAGTGTCAGCCGGATCTAGAGGCGGCCAGACAACAAACTAGAGCTACTGCCAGAGCTGGGCAGACTTAGGCTCTCATGTCCTGCACTCCTCAGTTTGATGAGGGAGGTGACGACGAGAGTGACTTACCCTAGATGACTCCATCCAAAGAGGAGTCCAGGTCTGAGGCAGGCGCCGAGGACAGATCAAAGATAGAGTCTTCTGCATTTCCTTGATCACCTTTAGATGCTCTTACTAATTGGTGGTGCATCGAGGGTATATGAGAGATATATGTGAAGGGCCAACAGTAGAAAGATCAAGGCAAGCCAGCCCGCTACATTTATGAAGAGCCTCGAGTCATCTTTGACAGACTCAATAGTGTCCCCATTCTCTAGGAAATGATGATTTGCTATGGGCTTTTGTGGCTAACTGGATCTCTTAGACGATACTCCCAGACCATGGTGAGGGAGTTCTATGCTTCATATGCGGCCGCCATTCACATCACTCTTCCCAAGGGGAGAAACCCCATCCCTCAGCCTAGATTGACCAAGACGAGAGTGAGGTGCCAACAGGCGGATATATTAGAGACCACCATCCGCCAGATGCTTTTTGGAACAAAGTTCCCGGCCCACAGATCCACCACAGAGTTCAACTACAGGGTGGGCAGACGAGGGACCCCCTAGTTATGAAAGATCCAAAGTGTCGAGATAGCTTTATGAGATGGGTGGCTGGTCATATTGCTGAGTAGGGACTGAAACCTGCCTTGGTCACCACACACATGGAGCCTTTTATCAAGGCTTCGCTCAGTCTCCCTGCCATATTTTGGTGGGCAATGTTTCCTTCACGTATCTGGCTTACTCTCGTTGATAATACGTTGACGTTGGAGCATGCGATATTAGTTGCCAGCTTCTTAGCTGGTTATGATATTGATTTGTCTTGCCTCATAGGCGAGTAGATCCAAAAGGCCACCCTGAAGAGGTCTACCTCAATCCTATTCCCTTGCTTGATGTATAAGCTCTGTCTAGAGTCGAGGGTGGAGAGTTTGCACTAGCTGGACAAGTTGATTAAGGTCTAGCATACATTGGATCCCAGCCTGATCAAAGCTGAAGAAAACTCGGTGGCACTCCGGCGAGCGCAATCTCCTCCTATGCCTGAGATGTTCGCCCCAGTGCCATCGCTTGAGGGTTCACAGACTACCACCGCCACTGCTGTTGCTACTGAGGAGAGGCCCCCACAGCCCAAGGCAGATGAGGAGAGGGGGCCCACTACTTTTGTTCCTGCACCACAGGCCACAACTTCACAAGATACTCCTACGGTTATGGTTTACGTGTCTGCCGCATCTATACATTCCCTGGCGTAGAGGTTATCTCACACTAAGTCGCGGTTGACTTAGCTTGTTCACCAGACCAGGCCATGGGTCCCACTTCTCTCACTGAGGTGCATAGTTTTGTTGGTTTGGTAGGGTATTACAAGTGGTTCAAGGAGTGTTTCTCTTCTATTGTGACACCCTTGAATAAATTGACTCGAAATAATGCTCCCTTCCAGTGGTCTGATGAGTGTGAGGCAAGCTTTCTAAAGCTCAAGGTCATATTGACTTCAACGCTAATGCTCACTCTTCCTGTTGAGGGCCACAAATTTATAATCTATTGTGACGCTTTCGATATTGTCTTGGATTGTGTTTTGATGTAGTAGGGTAATGTTATTGTGTATGCTTCCAGACAGCTAAAGGTTCATGGGAAGAACCACCTCACTCATGACTTGGAGTTAATGACAGTAGTCTTCGCTTTGAAGATTTAGAGGCATTACTTGTATGGTGCTCATTGTGAGATCTTTGCCAATCAAAATAGTCTTTAGTACATTTTTCGTCAGAAGGATTTAAATTTGAGGCCGGCATAGGTGGTTGGCGTTATTGATGGACTATGATGTTACTAGTTTTTGACATCCGGGCAAGGCTAATGTGGTAAAAGATGCCTTGAGCTTGAAAGGCAATGAGTATGGAGAGTTTAGCCTTTTTGTCAGTTGAGGAGCGGCCTTTAGCTTTGGACATCCAATCCTTAGCTGACCAAATGATTCAACTTGATATCTTTGAGTTGGGCAGAGTTCATACTAGTATTGACGTTAGATCTTCCTTATTAGAGCATATTGGGGCATAACAAATTGATGATCCAAAACTAGTAGTGATTCATGATAAGATGCTTACTAGAGAGGCTAAGAAGGTGACCTTAGATCTTAAGGGCATATCGAGGATATGGGTCGTATCTATGTAATGAGAGTTGGAGACTTTGTCAGGTTGATAATTGAGGAGGCCCACTTTTCCAGATACTTTTCTCATCCTAGTGCAACTAAGATGTATAGTGACCTCCAACAGCATTACTAGTGGTGTAGGATGAAGAGGGATATCTCAGCCTTTATAGCTAGGTTCTTGAACTGGGTAAATTCGAGCACCTGAGACCTAGTAATATGATGTAGTGGCTTCTCATTTCTATGTGGAAGTGGAAGTGGATAGCTTTGGATTTTATGGTAAGGCTACCACGTACCTCATGGGGTTTCGCTGGTATTTGGGTCATCGTATATTGATTGACCAAGTTATCCCACTTCTTTCTAGTTTAGACTACTTATAGTTAAGAGATATTTACTCAGATTTACATTCGAGAGATATTCTGTTTGCATGGAGTGCTAGTATCTATCATATCAGATTGAGGTATTCAGTTCACATCACCCTTCTAGAGGTCTATTTAGAAAGAATTAGTTACCTAGGTCGATCTCAACATGACTTTTCACCCTCAGGTTGATGGCTAGTCAGAGAGGACTCTTAAATTTTAGGAGGAGATGCTTTGAGCTTGGATTATTGATTTCGGAAGTCAGTGGGACCAAGCCTTTGCATTAGCAGAATTTTCTTATAGTAATTGCTACCATTTGAGTTTCTAGATGGCACCATTTGAGGCATTATATGGTAGGAGGGGTCATTCCCCAATGGGTTGGTTTGATGCTTTTAAGGTTAGGCCATGGGGTACAGATTCGCTTCACAATTCAATGGATAGGGTATGTGTGATCCAGAAGAGACTCCTCACTACCCAGAGTAGGCAGATGAGTTATGTTAATCCGAGAGTTCAACCTTTAGAGTTCATCTTTAATGACCCGACCTAGGGTCCTAGTCGTCACATGGCAAATAAGATACCCGAGGCACTTCACCCAAACAATCTTAAGCATTCATTGGTATAAAAATAGCGAAATACGGAACTAAAATGGGGAAAGGGTCTGTGAGCCCTTTTAAGAAAATGAAGCAAAATTAAAAGGCATGAATAACTAACACATTTCTCCATAAAGCATACCAACTAACATATGAATAGAGAACCGGTAACGATCGATTTTCATCAAATAAAAAAAATACTCCAATATTTAATAACATAGAAAGTAAATGCCTCAAAAGGGCCATAAATACATCATCTCAAAGTAAAAAAAGATAGAGTCCCGAACTAAGGGCTCACCACAAGTAGAAGTGCTAGTCTTGAATAACGCATACTAGCCACAAGCGGGTGGAGGAGTGCCTGTCCATACATGGTTATATCTTGTAGGCAAAATATACATTAGTACGTCTGAATGTACCAAGAATATGAGATGCAATGCATGTATGAAATTATAATGCCATCATTCATAAATATAACATATAAGTATGTATGAGATGAAAAGTACATAAACTGAGCTTAAGCATGCACAAGGAATGTAGCTCAATATGGAAAAAAGTCAATGCATGAAGAATCACACATAGTTGAAACATATCATAGAATCATAAACTTGTGGGAGAAGACCTTAACCAACATATAAGACCCTGTGAGGTACTTCATGGAATCCAACATAACCCCCTATGTTGGCACGGGGAGACCACTCACTAAGTGAAACTCCGTCAACTTCGCATACATCTTAATAATATGAATGTCCTGCGTGGATCCTTAAGCTATCCTACAAGGGATCCTATGAATGCACATAGTTAGGTACTTTGAGATTTTTCTTTAATGGGTCATGCTTCAACCAACAAAATAAATCTGAATCTCAAGTCTGCTCGATGCTAAGTTAGTTATCCATGAAATATTTAAAATAAAAGTTAAAATCATAAGTAGCAATCATAGGGGTACCTATAACTTAGGAACCACAAAGTGAGTATTGTCCTTTCATCTTGGGGACCTTCATAAAACTATAATGACCTGGTTGTTAATTTATGGCATTATCTATAAAAAATACTATTTTACCTTTTCGGAAATTGCTTTGGGCCTATTTTAAGATATTTGTATGGTTGGAATTGAATTCTGAGTTTTAAAAGTTGTAAATGTGAATTTTGGCCTTTTTGGAAACTTAAGTGATTGACAAAGTGAGTTTTTGTGTCATTCTGATTTTCATAGGTCAGATCAGGGATCCATTGATTTTATTAGCTCCGAAATGTCAAAACTGAACTATAAAAAGTTACAGAATTGAATTTGGAGTTAAAAATGAGGTCTTAGGCCCAAAGTTGTGATTTTAGTCGTTTCTGAAACCAAAGTTTGACTTTGGTCAACATTCGAAGTTCAAAAGCTCGGATCATAATTTTGATAGATCCACTAGTTTCAGATGGTGAAATCAATGCTAGAAATGGTCTTAGAATAATTTTTGAAGTTACCGAGGGTAGTTTTGGTATTTTGAGTTTTAAACAAATTTATTTGACTTGCATTGGTAAATGTGTCGTGGAGACCTCAAAATTGAATTCTGATTATTCCGTTGAATCCAGATCATTATTTCTAGTATGGATACATAATTAGTTAGTGAAATTCTAATTTCAGATGAGTTTCGAGTGTCCATTCCGATTAGGAAAATTAGACTTGGCATTGTTGGTTTGCTTATAACTGCTACAGGTGGATTTCTTCTCTACCTTCACGAGAAGCCTCCGTGTTTGTGGAAGGTTTGGAGATTTCACTCTCCACATTCGGTGGAGAATCAGCTAGTGTGGACCCCCACCACTGTTACTTTTTGCATTCGTTGGTTGGTCACCGCGATTGCGGAGGTTATTTCTATTTTACTCCTCCACGTTCACGGGACCCCAATCGCGATTGCAAAGTGTATTCAATAGGACAAAATAGAATTGGAAAACACCATTTTTGATCCATTTTTGAACTTCCAAGCTTTTTGGAGAAATTTTGAAGAAAGGTTTTTGAAGATTTTATTAGGTAAGCATTTCTAACACTAAACTAGTTATTTTTGATGAGTTTTATCTTGATTTTGATTAGAATTTTATGATTTGGAATATCTAAAATTGGAGATTTTTAGACCATGATTTCTAAACTTTAAAAGTTAACTGCTCACTTGACTTAAGCTTGATTTTAGTGGAATTTTCACTCATGAATTCCATTTTTCGCGTGAACTTGATTTTAAAGTCAATTTTTAGATTCTAAAACCTTGAATTTTAGCCCCAATCTTGACCATTTGCCCCTAAGCCTAATTCATGCCAATATGGGTATCAAAATGTGCCTCTTGATGCGTAATATCTATTCTTTATAGTGGTTGATCAATTTGAGGATCTTTTGGAGGCTTGAGTCGATTGAAAGCTTGTCCAAGTGCGGTTTCAGCACTGAGGTAGAATCGACTAACCTTTTTGGAACTAGATTTGAGATATTGAGCATGCTTATGTGATAATTGTGAGATGTAGATTGAATTATGAGCCGATAATATGATTATGACTGAATTTGACGGGAATATGATCTTGGTTATGTCGAATATTGAGTAAATATCGATCCTATTGATTAATTGAGATGAAATCATATGGTTTGAGGTAATTGGGATATCATTATGATAATATGAGACTCGAGATAACTTCTGGATAGTGTTGTGTCTAATTGATGATGAATGATGTGAACCTAAGAGTCATGAGCCTAATTGGAGGTTCTTGTTGAGTTTGATTCACTGATATCTTGATCATTGATAAGATAGTGATGATATGAGATATTGATGGCCTAGTAGTAATAATTGATATATATGGTAAAGCCGTATAATGTGATACTCCATTATTGCATTGGTATGCACATATCATATATTAACTAGTTGCATTCGTATGCACCGATCTTATACTTCATTATTGCATTGGTATGCGTATATCTGATATTGATTAGTTACATTATAAGCACATATCTTATATTAGAATAGGTGTATTGGTATGCACATATCTTATTTCTTATTGGGTTGCATTGATATGCACACATGCTACATATGACTGGTTACATCAATATGTATACAATTGATATATGATTGGATGCATTATTATGCATACATCTCATTTCATTTGCATCAACTGAGATATTATGATCCATGTTGAGACAGTGGTTATGGCCCACGATGCCTTGAGATACCCCTTTTATGAGGCCTGCGTCGCCTCAAGATACTTTTGATTATGGCCTACGATGCCTTATTATATATTTGAATACATGGCCTATAACTCCCTCGGGTTCTATCTTGTAGTTTGGGTCGATAAATATGTGCATCGGCCCCACGACAATCATGATTTTTCACCTCATACATGGCCTGCGATGCCATTGCATTCTTTCATAGCATTGCATTGCATTATTGGACTGGTTCACTATTTATGTTTATTATTATTCATGATTATATTGCATTGTTTTCTAACCCTTTTGATGCAAGTGATAGGATTCGTCGTTATTACATACTTGTTCGATTTCTCTTACTCGGTCGGTTGAATCTACTGGATATATTTCTGTGTACTCACCCCTATTTTGTTTTCTCCCTATAGATCATGCACATGTTTAAGAATAGGGTAGTTGATCATTCCATCTGAGTATCATCGATACCATCTAGATCTCAGCAGTGAGGTTGAGACTTCGAGTCACCGTGGATTTTTGGGTCCTCTTTTTACTTCTTTTCTCTCAAACTATGTAACAACTATTATGAGATAGTATTGTATTTTCTTTCGAGACAATTTTAATTACCCTTCAATACTATTTTAGATGCTTTTGTACTCATGAATCCAGATTTTGGGGGATTCCTTATGTCATATGAGTTTTTTTCCGCTTCATTTATCTTTCTTTAGAGGGGATCCATTTTGGGTCATGGCAAAAACATACTTAGGGAAATTTTCAACATGCTTATATATTAGATAAATGATAACTTTAAAACTTAACTCTAATGCCCTAATCATCATCTTAAATCATGAAAGACATTACCTGAAAACTAGGTGGGCTAGGACTTTAATTGAACAATCATAAATGACATAAATCATGGAACTATACTTCTTTAAAGACACATAAAATAGCCCACATCGTATCAACAAAAAAGCTCATCATTAGGGTCATCATCAATAGCTTAAATATATGCATTTACTTAGTAAAATATCATAGGATATTATGAATATAATTTAATAACATAAAACATCATAAAATCATCATAAGCATGCATAATATCTTAAAAGAACTTAAGGAAAAGGTAAATTACTTATAATTACAAAAATTAAGAGAATAGGGCTTTCTTAGGGTTTAGGATCTGATTTAAGGCCTTTTTGGACCCCAAAGTAACATAGTTTAGGAACAAGAATTGTAGAATTGACAAAAATGCCCCTAATTAAGCTACCGAACTTCAACCCACGAAAGCCTATTTACGAGCTTTGGAATGAACCAAGGACTGCAACTATTGCTCATGCCGTTAACTTTTTCAAAATTCTTAAAACTGGTTTGCTGAATCCAAAACCACGAAACCATCTTATGGATCGTATAATGGCTTAGGGTCATGGTTGGACTCATTGAGTCCTTTCACACATAGCCATTTCCCCATTTTCTAGACCCTATCCACGAAGGGATACTATAGCTGTACATTGTTCTATAGGCCAGGCTTGGTAACTCATAGATCACTTCCAACAAACTCCATATTTCCTTCATGTCTAATATTCTTACTCATGACCCTATCTACGGACTGCCGTCCTTTTTATGGGCCATCATTAGGTTTGTGGGTTACTTCACACATGGAAATCTTTTCCCTTTCCTAAAGTTCATGTTTAAGGACCAAACCTACGGACAGTAACTCCTCCTACAGGCCGTAAGTCACCCTCCCGAACTTGACTTCAAGTTATTTTCAGCCTAGTGTTTTTGCACTCAGAGCTCCTAAACTGGGGGTCGTTACGTCATGGTTAGTGATCGGGTATTTCTATTGGTATAACCCATAAAAGGAGTGATGAGGTTTGGGAAAAAGGTAAGCTTAGTCCGCAGTTCATTGGCTGTTTGAGATTTTGAGGTGAATTGTAGAGGTAGCCTATGAGTTAGCCTTTCCCCCAATGCTATCTAGTGTTCAACCAATATTTCATGTTTCCATGCTTCGGTGGTATGTTCTAGATGAGTCTCATGTTTATTGGGGGTCTGTTCAATGCGATGAGTGGCATGTATCTATTCTAGACAGACAGCTTAAAAAGTTTAGATCTATAGGGATTCCATTAGTTAAGGTTCTGTGGAAGCACCATCTGATTGAGGAGGCCACTTAGGAAATCGAGCATGACATGTTGATCAGATATCCTTATCTTTTTGAGTCTTAAAGTATGCCCTTCTTCTTGACGTTTAAGGATGAAACTCCTTTTAGTAGTGGATGCAGTAATGACCTCTAAGGTCATTTTTGTGCTTTTGTGAAAATCTATCGTTTTACCCCTTCCCGTGCCTTATTATAGTTATTAAGCGGTGTTGGGATGGCGGCATGCTTCTCGGAGTGATTAAATGAGTTTTTGTGAAAGTTTCCTCTGTTGTTTAAGTTAAGGTTGAAAAGAGTTGACTTTAGTCAACATTCAGATATTCAACCATCAGGTGAAAATTTTGATAGTTCCATCACCTTTGGAAGGCCCACTTTGGTCTAGGAGGAAGTGTTGGTAAGGGTTTTGGGGCTTCCGCGTTGAGTTTGTGCAACAAGTCATTATAACTTAATTTTGGCCTAGTTTAACTTTGGTCAACATTTTGGGAAAATATGCTTGGATGAAAATTTCATTAGTGCAATTAGCTTTGAAACTTCAAATTTGGTCTAGAATGACCCTTGGTTCAATTCTCGAGGCATCAAAATGAGTTTGTGGCTATTTTATGTTTAAGGATTTAACTTCTTGAAAATATTGACTTTGGTCAACATTTCACTGAAACGACCTCCATTAGAAAATTTATCAATTCTGTTGAGTTCGAAACAACATTTCTAGTAGGGTAGCATAGTTCGTTTGTGTCGGCGAGGTGCAGAATGAATTTCAGACCCCTATCAGAAAGAAATCTTCCTTTTCCAAGTTCAACACCAACTAATTGTTGGTGTATGTGGAGCTAACACTCTGCGTTCACAAGCTTTGAACCACATTCATGGAAGGTCATGCACCTAGACCCCTGCATTTGTGGGAAATGGGTTGCCGGCCAAGGCTCCGCATTCGCGGAATTCTAGTCGTGTTTGTAAAGGGTTGACCCTCTTTACCTTCATGTTTACGTAAGGTGTCTTCGCGTTCAAGGAGGATTGGCTGACCCGACCTCCTTGTCCACACAGAATTAAATGGTGCCACTTAGTTGTCTTAAAATATTCGACTTCAGGCCCTAAGTCCCATTTCGAGACTTAGTTTTTTAAGGACTCTGAGAGAAATTCTCAACCAATTTTAGTGATTCTTGTTCTGATAGCTTCGTATTTTTTGTGGGGACGTTCCGTCAACCAAATATCTTCCTTAAACCTCATAGGTTTCATGTTTTCTCATGCTTTTTCTTCATTTAAGACTAGTTAGGGCATGCCAATTGAGGGATTGTTTGGGGCCCTTCTGATGCTCGAAATGTACCCATTTTGAGGGGTACAAGTTCCTTGAGCCTATTGTGATGTTATGATGGAGTTAGTTTCTTGATTTTATGTGTGGGTGTCAATGTTAATTATTCAATAAAATTTGAATTTAAATTTAATTGTGACAAAATCGGTATCATTGGTTTTATTTTGTCTTATTTATCGGTAATTGGATAGAGTGGCATCATTTAGAGGCTATTCGGAAAGGCAAGGCTCTGGAGTAGTGGTTACTTGAATTTTTCAGCTTGAGGTAGGCTATGTCTTCTCTTTCTATACTTGGCTTAGATTGATTTTATATAACTTGAATAGTCTCATAAGAATAGAATGTGAATTAGTGGAATTTTAGTGAAATAGAATATTGAGGATTGAAATTATCAGAGATTATGGGATTGTTGTAGAAACCTTAGTCTAGGGAATCCTTTGTGTTGTTCCATAGGAAATCCTTAAAAATGACTTATTACGGGATTAAACTTAGGTCAAAGTGTTGGGTTTCCAGATTATGTATTTATTATATTCATGGATTGTGCTCATTCGTGACTTGTAAATTATGAAAAATTCTTGAAACTTACAAAATGACTAATGTAGATGAATTTATCTGGTTGTTGGTCTAGTGTGATACTAAAATAAGAAGATTGAATGAGAACTGGGAATGTTGGGGAGTTCATGGGATTACCAAAATTGTGGTAAATTTATAGAAATATGGTACCTTGTTTTCCTTCATAAAATGGGCAAAGAAATCGCTTTATATTAATAGCTCTATGATATTTTGGGATTATAGATTTATTATGAAAGCTCAGGCTATTTCGAGTGGCCCGTAGAAATATTTTTAATTACGTGATTCATATATTGATAGCATGATGATATTCTGAGCGCCCCATAGATATTTCGATACATGAATTAGTATGGAATCTTAAGGCTATTCCAGGTGGTCTGCGACTATTTTCGGGTTAACTACTAATGTCATTTATAAAAGGATAAATTACTTTTGTGTATAAAAAGAAAGAAAGTTGGTTGGCATAACTTATTGTCATGACCCGATTCCAGTCATGATGGTGACTATGAGATCCGCCCTACAAGCAAGCCAATTCCCAACCCTCGGATGCCTGTCCTGAATTACTAGTCATAACAATACTAGATATGCATGAATAAACTAACACACTCTACCCAGAACCTGGAACTAAACTGTACAGAGCTATGGTAGACACAAGAAAACACTCACATATATATACTCACTCATAATAGTAAGATACATAACCAAGAATGTTGCTACTATACAAGCCACTATACTCAATAAGGCTAATGTTTAGATACAAAAGACGACCATCAAAAGAGAAGGATATTGCCGACTGTCTAGAGCTACTTATGCTCACCAATGTATCCTGAAGCGCTCATGAACTTCCAACTCAGAAATCGTGGCCAATAATAGGCACCCAGTAGGCATCATCGGCCCATTGAGTGAAATATAGTAAATCTAGAATGCTCAAATATAGAGAACTGTAACAAGTCTAGCAAATCGGAACTCAGGTTGGGGAAATAACGTGCCTTGAGAATTCCCGAAACCTCAACTGAATCAACCCAAGTGATGAACAATGATACCGACTGATGAAGACTGAGTAGGCCTATACCACAACTATCACCAACTTAGACGTAGCACTGTATGCGGGTGCAAGGCCCTAACATCTATGTGTCATGACCCGGGGTTAGGGCCTAGATGTGACATCGCGAATGGAAACTTGAGAGTCCTCAAACAAGCCTCAAGTATCTATATCCACATCATCGGTTCAAGAATGACATTCAAAGAGTAACACATAGTTCTAAGGGATGGGGAAATAGGACTCACGCTATGGGGAAATACGGGGCTAGGGACTTCCCACATTTCCACACCAAAACATACATATAGTCAAATAGGAATTTCTCATAAATCACTCCAACAATACATATGCAAGATACTAGTCATAACAAATGGATTTCAAAAGAGTCTACATAATGTCCAACAAATGCCTCTAGTCAAACGGAGTGGGGGCCGAGACAAATTCCGGGCACACCCTCAAATAAGGAAGAATGTCTTGAAATAATGTAAAAGAAAGGCAGTTGGCTCATCCTTGGAAGATGGGAATCACCACAGTATACTCCTGGATTGGGCTATTCATCAACCTGTTGGTATTCAAAGTGCTTGGCCCCTACATGGTAAAATCATGTAGGCATAGAGTATGTGTTAGTACATTTGAATGTACTAAGTGTGCGGGCCTGCAATGCATATGACTTACCAAAGCTCCATTTCAATGTTAGGTGACAAGGGCACATGATATAGAAAGAATCATATATTCAATGGAAATATATACAAGATTCCATGAAATTTATGATGCATGAAATGCAACAATGCTCATAAATATTGGGGATGGACTATAACCAACAAATCAAATCTATGTGAGCTATTATATGAATTAGTCCGATAAAGAACATCCATCGGTAGGAGAAGACTACTTGCCAAAGGTAATCTACATCACACCTTACGAAACTCACCATTTCGGTGGATGGTCACCTTCCTTAAGGGACTCACCATTTCAGAAGGATTTCTTAGAATCATACAGAACATATAGAAATCATAAACAAATAACCATTCCTTACGACCCGCTCATTTTGGTAATGGCTAACGTTCCTATGTTGGCACATAGTCTAAGGAAAGGGAGAGGGGCCTTGGGGGTAAGCCTAACACCCCCGATCCATCGGCGCTAAGTCAACAACATCCAACTTAATACTTATACATATACATTCTTTCAGGAGATACAATGCTCATTTCAAACCGTTCAATACACATTTAGGATCAAATGTAAAATCATAGATCATAATCATAATGCTCATGCTCATTACTGGAAATTAGGCCTATGGTAATGATATTTATGGCAATGGTTCACAAATCGTTGCCATAGAAGGTTTGCTGCAACGGTTATATGCGTTGCAGAAAGTATATTGATTTACGACCACCTATTATCAAATAAGCGTTGCAATTGTTCAAATAACTGTTGCCATAGGGAGCTTATTACAATGGCTTTGTACAACCGTTGTCATAAATATTTATGGCAACAGATATATTTCTATTGCTACGGTTATATAATTCCCTCCACAATTTTTATTATTTCACCAATTATAATATACACTCCCTCCATCTTTTATTCCTACCAAAAAGAAATTAAAATACATTCGCTAGAAGATTCTCCCAATTCTGTTTTCTTCTTCTTCTCCAAAAAGTTTAAAGTTTTCTTCTCTTCTCCTAAATCATTTTCTTCTTCAAAATACCGATCTGCTTACTCCAAACTCGTTTTCTTTTTCAAACCCCTTCTCCAAGTTCCTGTAAAATTCTTTTTTCGGTCTCTTCACTTTCCACCAAAAACCCTAAATCTCTTTGATTCATTTCAATCAGGTAAGTTGATCTTCATCTGTAATCCCTAGTTGGATTTTGGCTTTTACCCGATTTTGAGTTTTGAATGATGCTTTTTTGTGAATTTTTTCGATTTATTTGGGTCAACCACATATTATTGAGTATTGGATGAATTAGTTAAAATAGTTTAGCTGATTTTGCTTCTTAAAGCATTTTTGTGATTATATTTTGTTATTTTTTGGATGTATTTGGGTTAAACACAGATTATCGAGTGTTGGGTGAATTAGTTGGAGTAGTTTAGCTGATTTCAAGTTTAGTTTCTCAAAACTTGAAGCATTTTTTAGGATTCTGAAAGCATTTGTTTCATTTTTATTTTTAAGTTACAATTTCAGTTTTCCTTTGCTGTAATTTTTGTTGTATGCAGTATGCACACCAGTTGTTTGACAAAATGCTTAGTAGAAGTGTCAATCTATTATGTCAATCAGCTTTTTCCTTTTAGTTTCATTTTGTAAATTGAAGTTTTAATTTGTGGGTGTCTTGAATTGATTGCTAAAGTAAAGAAAAAAATTGAGATGGAAAGAAAAAAATATGATTTTTGCTATCACAGAGAGATATTCTTGATAGTATAAACATTGAAGATTTTGCTGTAAACTCCAGCCCAGTGTGTGATAATGTGTATTATGGTAGCACATAGAGTGATTTTACATGTGAAAGTGTTAATGATGTGCTGAAATTTGTAAACAAAATTATGTGGAATCATAAGATAAAAATAGTAGAGTTGTGGTAGAAACATTTTCTTTGTTCTGCTCTTTAATTTAGGTTTATCACTCTTTTTGTAAACAAAAAGTGCTCTCGCTTGTTCAAATTCTTTTTATTTACTTCATAATTTGAACACCCTTAACTCTATTCACGATGTCTTCTTTTGATCGTATATTTATGCTTGGAATCGACAAGTTTAGAAAGAGTTAAACTCTATGTTTCGTTAAAATTCTACTTAGATAAGTTCATATGATACTGCTAAAATTTTATTTGCTAGCAATACCATATAATTTGAAATAATTACAACATGATTGAACTTTATTTTGTTCCTTTTTTTGGTTCCTTCTTTTTATGAAGAGCTGATCTATAAGAAGCTCCATGACTTAAACTAGACCCCACGACGGTAGTTTTTCCTGAAACATATCTAGTGTAGCTACAACTCAGATTCCTGGAGTTAAGCTTGGTCCAAATGACACATCATTTCTTTCTTCAGGCATACTAGATCTTGACGGTAATTCCCTCTAGACCTTTTTTAGTATCTCTTTTCTTTGTTTTCTTTTTCAGTACTATTTATCTTTCTATTATTACTAGGCATGAAATAAGTATGAACGTTATATTCTCTTACAAAGATTTTGGGTGGTGGCTTTACTTTAGGAAGCCTAGTCATGGTTATGGAAGACCCTCAGGCACCTCATCATATGCTTTTACTGAGAAATTTCATGTCTCAAGGCCTGATTCACAAGCAAACCCTACTCTATGCCAGCCCTGGAAGAGATCCACAAGGCTTTCTTGGAACTTTGCCTAGTCCAATGGCTTCTAAAGAAGAGAAGTCTCATGAACGACCCTCTAAACAGGTTTATCCTTGCGTTCCAATATCTTAATATAATATTTTATACTAACATATCATACATGATAATGTAGACCTTGTTGTTTCCTAGAATTTTGAACTTTAGGATCCATTTTAAATTACAGGACGCAAATTTGAGAATCGCTTGGCACTATAAAAAGTACTTAGGAGGAAAATAATTCAGAGTTCCGAAGAGGTACGGGTAGTTGACGCCTTATTTTCTCAGTTCATTCACTTTTGAACTCATAGGATGAATAATGATTAATTTTTCTAGAGATTGACTTCAGTTGATTAAGGTAATTATTTTCATGGAAAATCCAATATCAAATTTGTCTTCAATTGGTCTTTGTCATGTCAAGATGTGACTAAAAATATCTATGATATCGCATTATTATTTACCAGTCAAAATGTAAAAAGGAAATGGATCTTGTCATGAGCCTTCTAAGGGATCTGTTGTGAAATTGACTCAATAATATCCTAGGGGATCTGAGACTTTCTTATCCAGGATTTGGGTGGATATAAAGACTAACAGTTCGAATGCTTTGGATTGTCGTCAATAAGTGTTATAAGTGTGAGTCATGTTTTTGTAATCAAGTACTTTGTGCAGTGTTCTTTTTGTAGTTGGCCTCTCTATATATAGAAGACTTCCTATTCATTTCTTTGAAATTATAGTTTTAATTGAAAGTGAGATTTATGCTGAGTCTGAAAATTAGCATGGGCATTATATATGCAGGTGGGAAAGTTGAATTGCACTGTACTCTTGCTGCCCTGCTGCTGGCATCATACTGAGTTCCTGAAGCCTATCATTTTTTGCAATCTTTGATCTAATAAGGAATGCATTTTCCTATTCCAGTATAATTTCCCTCTTCTGCAAATTTTCAGTTTCAGTCAATATCATCTCATGCTTGTTTGACCTGATTCTACTGATGCCTCGTTTAAGTCTTTTTTGATAATGAATAACATTATTTATTCTCTTTTGTAGGTGTCGAAAATGAAGAAAGGGATAAAGGCAATGATGATGATGATCTTAATCTTACTTAAGATGATTTTTCATTTGTTGATGAAAATTCTAATTTTTTGCTATCAAATACTTTGATACTTATTGAAGCATGTAAAAACTACTTATCTTTTGGGTTTTGACATTTTGCTATGTATATTAAAAATGTGGTATATTATAATTAGTTAATAGTTAAGACTATGCATGTTGTACATGTTGGTATATATAATTTGTGTTGTCGTTTACTTTTAGAACTCAAAAGGATCATCAATACAATTATAATTTTCTTTTCTAATACAAATACTAATTATAGTTAGATTAACGTTACAACACTAATTGCATTATGTTGCATAAGCGTTGCAATAGACTTAATGTCTATGACAACGGCTATAAAGCGTTTCCATAGACTATTAATGCCTATGGCAACGGCTATAAACGTTGCCATTCCCACATATTTTCGTCATTGCCATAGGATGTTCTATGCCAACACTTTGGGACAACCGTTGCACAAACCGTTGCCATATCTCTATGGCCACGTGAACTGATGCAACGACTGATCAACCGTTGCAATAGGTCTATGGCAACGGTCAGTCTATCTATAGCAACGGTTTTCCTTGCGTTGTCATAGGTTAATTTCCAATAGTGGTTAGGAATAGCTTATTCACATATACAGAATGGTGCAAGCACCCAGAATGCTCAAAGAGCCAAGATCATAGACATGTATGTGATCACCTTTTTGTCATAACCAATATCTTATCAGAATCATACCATAATCGTTTCAGAAAACATAGTTGGGCTTAACCCACTTCATAATTTTCATGAAACCCAATGTGCATGAATGCAAATGCAATGCATGATGTGAGGATAAAATGGGTAACATAGATTCAAGTTAAAATCAATATCATAATGTTAAATTAGGTAAATCCATGATTACATCAACATCTAAAACATAATGTAAGTCACCTATGCATAAATCAACTTTAAAAAGGGAACATGCATGTTCATACTTTATAACTCAATGTAAATAATCATAACAGTGATTAAAGTGAATTGAAATCATTGGTAAAATAAAGCTCATACTCCAACTAGATTTAATAAAATCAAATAATGAAATCTCATATTTAAAGTAAACTAACTTGATGAAATAGATTGAATGATCTTTTGGTCTTCTTGGTTGGAAGGGACTAAGAATCAATCCCACATACCTTGATTGAGGAGCTGAATTTGAGGGAAGAACATAGCTTGAATTGGACTCCAATAAATCCCTAGCTTGAACTTTGTGAGGGGAGAGTAGAGAGGAATAAGGAGGTGATCGTATGCAGGGTAGAAGGTTTTAGGAGAATGAATTAAGAGGGGAGGGGATATCAGCTGAATTAGGGGTTTAGAATAGGCAAAAGGTTATAATTTATAATTAAAATAAACCAAAATTACATAAATGCCATTAATGAAACGAACAGAAATTAGAATCTTCAGGTCCACATGGTCCATTACACAGTCTATGAGACGTCACACGGACCATGAAAAGTGGTTGTGATCCATTACTTAGAATTTCATAGAGGAAATTTAGAATTTCATAGAGGAAATTTAAATGGAGCTAAGAGGTACCACACAAACGGCTACACGGTCCGTGTGACTCCACACGATCCGTGACATCGACCGTGTGATGGTACTTGAAATAATTTCTGCATGACAAATTTATGATATGGTACTTCCATACTTAGAAATATTTTTACGTAGTGAGTTACACGCAGGGCCACACGGTCCGTGACACATCACACGGACAGCGTGAGCTGCCGTTTGCCCTTACTTTGTCAAAATCCCCTTCCGTCTCAAAGTTGCCCCTACCGTGAACTTGACCAAGTGTCCCTTCATGGGAGGCCACACGGTCCATGTGGCTTCACAAGGCCGTGTGGGCTTTCCATGGAGCAATGCCTCCTAGGTCGCTCGGGAAAATTCCAAGAGAATTAAGAAACACCACTCGAAAAATCCGGGTCCCTATATCATCTCCCCCTTGGGAACATTCCTCCCTTAATGTGAAAGAACAAGGCTTGAAAGGCTTCACGTAGAGCATGAAACACCCGACATAAGATACAACGCATAGTCCATTATTTGAAAAATCACAAAGCCTTTAAACTTATATCAAAATCGTATGCAAGTCACTCAAAATATTATAAAAATCCTTTTTCGTCCATATGTATGCATGTCATGTCATGAAACTCAAGAGGGAAAGAAATGGAACCATTAGAAAAGGAAGAATCCTAATACATTAGGCTTGAGTAGATTGGAAAAGATGAGGGTATCGCTTTACCATGTCCAGCTCCGCCTCCCAAGTAGCACTGTCCACATGTTGCTTTCTCCAAAGCATCTTAACCGAAGCCACATCCTTGTTATGAAGCCACTTTACTTGCCTATCAAAGATCTCCACCGGAAATTCCTCATAAGACAAGTTTTCTTCAACCTCAATCCCTTCGAAGGGCACAATGGTGCTAGGATCACCAACTAGCTTCCTTAACGTAAACACATGAAAGACCGGGTGAATGGAACTCAAATCTGGAGGCAAGTCCAACCTATAAACCACACCTCCAACTCGCTCAACAATCTCATAAGGGCCAACATACCAGGGGCTTAGCTTGCCCCTCTTACCAAAACGCATCACACTCTTCATAGGCGAAACCTTCATATATACCCAATCATCGACACAAAATTCAAGATCCCTTATCCTAACATCCGAATAAGACTTTTGATGACTTTGGGCTGTTTTTAACCTTTCCCTAATAACCTTCACGTTGTCCATGGCCTCCATAACTAAATCAGGACCAACCAGTACCATCTCTCCCAGCTCAAACCACCCCACCGGTGACCTATACCTTCTCCCATATAAAGCCTCAAAGGGCACCATACCAATGCTAGCATGGAAGCTATTATTATAAGCAAACTCAATGAGTGGAAGATGGTCATTCCAATTGACTTTAAAATCCAACACACTAGCCCTCAACATATCCTCCAAGGTCTGAATAGTCCTTTCCGCTTGGCTATCGGTTTGAGGATGAAAAGCAGTGCTCCACTTAATCTTAGTTCCAAGTACTTTCTGTAAAGACCTCCAAAAGTGGAAAGTGAATTAGGTACCACAATCCAATATAATGGACCTAGGCACATCATGCAACCTCATCAACTCTTGGATATACAACTTTGCATAATCTTCGGCGCCGAAAGTAGTCTTGACCGATAAGAAATGAGCCAACTTCGTCATCCAATCCACGACAACCCAAATGGAATCAAATTGCCTTAGGGTGTGAGGAAACCTAATCACAAAATCCATGTTCTCTCATCTTCCCATTTCTATGTGGGATTCTCAATGTCTTGGGCCAAGCCACTGGGAATTTCGTGCTCTACCTTCACTTGTTGACAACTCGAGAATTCAGATATGAACTTAGCGATGTATTTCCTCATATGATGCCACCAATACACTTCTTTCAAATCCTGATACATTTTCGTAGACACCAAGGGAATAGAATAATGAGAGTTGTGAGCCTCACTTATAATCACCCTTCTAAGATCACCTACATCCGGAACACAAAGCCAGTCTTGGTGCCAGAGTACACCATCTCCCACTTGGGAGAACACCTCGATCTCCTTATCAGCAACCAACTCCTTCGATTGAAGTAACGATAGGTCTAAATCTTGCTTAGCCTTTAAATCATTTACCATGGAAGATTCTGCCCCACTTTGAACACGAATACCAGCATTGCTAGAATCAGCCAACCTGACACCCAACCTAGCTAACCGGTGAACATATCTTGCCAACTCCTTCCTTTCTTCCCCGACATGTGCCACACTTCCATAGATAGCCTGCTGAGAGCATCGACCACAACACTAGCCTTGCCGAGATGATACATAACACTCATGTCGTAATCCTTTAGGAGCTCCAACCATCTCCTTTGCCTCAAATTAAGATCCTTTTGAGTCAACACATATTGCAAACTCTTGTGATCGGTGAACACATCAACATGAACCCCATACAAATAATGTCTTCAAATCTTCACGGAAAAAACTACTGCCGCAATTTCGAGGTGGTACATTGGGTATTAACGTTCATACACATTCAACTGCCTTGATGCATACACTATTACCTTACCATGTTGCATAAGCACACAACCTAATCCAATCCGTGAGGCATCATAATACACCATGAATGCCTCCAAACTGTTTGGTAAATTTAAGATGGGAGCCAATGTAAGCCGATCCTTTAAAGTCTGGAAACTCCGCTCGTATTTTTTCGGCCACACAAACTTAGCCTTCTTCTGGGTCAACTTAGTCGATGGAGTTGAAATAGTTGAGAACCCTTCAACAAACCTTTGGCAATACCCGACTAACCCAAGGAAACTGTGAATATCTGAAGGAGTCAACGGTCTAGGCAAATTCTTCACGGCTTCGGTCTTCTTCGGATCCACCTTGATGCCATCGCCAGACACCACATGACCAAGCAAAGCCACTTCGCCCAACCAAAATTCACATTTGCTAAACTTAGCATACAATTTCTTCTCTCTCAAAGTTTGGAGGACCATCCTGAACTGAACCCTATGCTCCTGCTCACTTCGGGAGTAAGTAAGAGTGTCGTCAACAAAGACCACCATATAACTATCAAGGAATGGCTTAAACACCCGATTCATTAGATCTATAAACATAGACAGAGCTGGCCTTGGTGGGAGGGGCCTTTCTCGAGACATCTTTTGACATGGAGCAACCACTTTCAAGATAAGGAAACTAACTATACTAGCCATAGGATGACATAAGACATGAAGAAGTGAGACAATTCCTATAACGTCTTCGTAGCCTCCTACTCATAGGTATGGTGCACTTCACACCCATGAATAGGACTCTACTTGACGTGGCATGTAGGACTCCGAGGACCATGTATAAGCCTAGGGCTCTGATACCATCTTTTGTCATGACCGGGGTTTAGGGCCTAGATGTGACATGGGGAATGGGAACCCAAGAGTCCCCGAACAAGTCTCAAGTATCAATATCCACATCATCAGTTCAAGAATGACATTCAAATAGTAACATAAAGTTCTAAGGGATGGGGAAATAGGACTTACACTATGGGGCAATATGGGGCTAGGGACTTCCCACATTTCCACACCAAGACATACATATAGTAAAATAGGAATTTCACATAAATCACTCCGACAATACATAAGCAAGATAAAAAAACATAACAAATGGATTTCAAAAGAGTCTACATATTGTCCAACGAGTGCCTCTAGTCAAACTGAACGGGGGCCAGGACAAGTTCCAGGCTCACCCTCAAATAAGGAAGAACGTCCTGAAATAACGTAAAAGAAAGGCAGTTGGCTTGTCCTTGGAAGATGGGACTCACCATAGTATACTCCTTACAGAACTCATCATTTCGGTGGATGGTCACCTTCCTTACGCAACTCACCATTTTGGAAGGATTTTTTAGAATCATACAAAACATATCAAAAACATAAACGAATAATCATTCCTTACGACCTGGCCATTATGGTAATGGCTAACGTTCCTATGTTGGCACATAGTCCAAGGAAAGGGAGAGGGCCCTTTGGGGATAACCTTAACACCCCCGATCCACCGGCGCTAAGTCAATAATATCCCACTTGAATACTTATACATATACGTTCTTTCAGGAGATACAATGCTCATTTCAAACCGTTCAATACACATTTAGGCTCAAATGTCAAATCACAGATCATAAACATAATGCTCATGCAGGGAATATCTCATTCACATATACAGAGTTGTGCAAGAACCTAGAATGCTCAAAGAGCCAGAATCATAGACATGTATGTGATCACCTTTTTGTCATAACCAATATCTTTAAGAATTATATCACAATCATTTCAGGATACATAGTTAGGCTTAACCCACTTCATAATTTCATGTAACCCAATGTGCATGAATGCAAATGCAATGCATAATGCAAGGATAGCATGGTTAACATAGATTCAAGTTAAAATCAATACCATCATGTTAAATTAGGTAAATCCATGATTAAATCAACATCTAAAACATAATGTAAGTCACCCATGCATAAATCAACTTTAAAAAGAGGACATGCATGTTCATACTTTATAATTCTATGTGAATCATCATAATAGTGATTAAAGTGAATTGAAATCATAGGTAAAATACAACTCATACACCAATTAGATTTAATAAAATCAAATAATGAAATCTCATATTTAAAAAAACTAAATTCATGAAATAAATTGTCAGATCTTTGGGTTTTCTTGGTTGGAAAGGACCAAGAATCATTCCCACATACCTTGATTGAGGAGCAGAATTTGAGGGAAGAACTTAGCTTGAATTGGACTCCATAGAACCCTAGCTTGAACCTTGAGAGGGGAGAGTAGAAAGGAATAGAGAGGTCATCTTATGATGGGTAGAAAGTTTTAGGAGAATGAATTAGGAGGGTAGGGGATATCAGCTAAATTAGGGGTTTAGAATAGGAAAAAGGTCTTATTCATGATTATAATAAATCGAAATTACATAAACGCCATTAATGAAACGAATAGAAATTGGAACCGTCAAGTCCACATGGTCCACTGCACAGTCCGTCAGACGTCACACGGGCCGTGAATAGTGGCTATGATCCATTACTTAGAATTTCATAGAGGGAATTTACACGGAGCTAAGGGGTACCACACGGACGGCTACACGGTCTGTATGACTCCACACGGGCAATGCCATCGACCGTGTGATGGTACTTGAAATAATTTCCACATGATAAAGTTATGAGATGGTACTTCCATACTTAGAAATTTTTTTGCGTAGTGAGTTACACGGAGGGCCACACAGTTTATGACACATCACACGGACCGTGTTAGTTGCCGTGTGCCCTCATTTGGTCAAAATCCCCTTTCGTCTATAAGTTGCCCCTACCATGAACTAGATCAAGTGTCCCTTCATGGGAGGCCACACGGCCCGTGTGAGCCTTTCGTGGAGCGATGCTTGGCAGTTTGCTCGGGGTAATTCCAAGAGAATTGGGAAATGCCACTAAAAAATCCAGGTCCTTACACAATGCATGTACGCTAATTGAGCCCCCATAAGCCTAGAGGCTACATCCATGCACAATCTTGTCAACTGAATCACAAAAGAACACAACTCTCAATATTATATGATCAAGCGATCCGTTGTACATGGGTGTAAGGCCCTAGTGTTTAAGCCTAAATACCTCTTGAGCCCCAATAAGCCTAGAGGGTACACCCATGCAGAATCAGGGTATGTATAGGTGTGTGGATCCATGAGTAATTGGTTGAGTCTTCAACCTAAAGCATCTCATATAAACTGGGTCCCTGACCCAAAGTACAATACATCAACTGGGTCCTCCATCCCAAAATATCACACCGTGTCAAGCTGTGACAACCAATTTTGTGTTGGAAGGTGACACTTGATCCAAGTACGTACATATATATATATATATATATATATATATATATATATATATATATATATATATATATATATATATATAATGAATCCCCTAACATAACTAATAGGATCCCAGACTCAAAATATCAATCAATGGGGCCTAGCCCTCGAAATATAGACAATGATTTCATAGACCTACAATATCAATCAATGGGGCCCTAGCCTAAAATGTAGTCAACATGGTCCCCGACCTAGAATATCAGCAGACGCTCGAACCTCAGAATCGACATCCTTTACTCAGCAACCAAGTCGTGGACACTAAAAGACTCGGACCACGGGGAGCATCCCTCGGGTCTCAAGCACTTAGACGTGGCCATTGGAGCTTGGAGCATGAGGGCATCATCTAGGAATCGAGATATAGAACAATCTACCCATCCCAGGTCTATTTGGATCCAGATCTCCAAAGTCATATCGTCCCTTAAGACAAGAACCATACAACCCAACCGAGCAGAAAAATCACCTCCCTCAAATCATAATGGATAACCCCAACCTCAGGTAAGAAGAAGAAGAAGCAGTGCACAAGCAGTAATAATAGTATACCAGAGTGTATGCCACAAGTAAGTGTAAATTCATGCCCAATGAGGCCAACTCTTCCACCGTCTAGCCAACCACAGGAATTTGGAGTAAAGCATGGGCAACTACAATCCTATGACAAGTATCTGAACACTCAAGCCCAACAAAGTCATATCTATACCAGAATTCGCCAAAGTGCGGCATATAATCACCAAGCAATCTCTTAGCTTGCATATCACTATAATATTAGGCTATAGGCTCATACAGATAAGAGTTAAGTCAGAATACATACTTGTCTTATGGTATTAACCCATATTCGGACCTTACCAAGCCTTTCTCTATGTAAAGCAACTCATAGGTAAGCGTCATGTAATCTAAGCTAAGGCCCAAGAGGCTAGACAATCAGAAAGAGGCAGCCTACCTAGATTCATATCACAACACAACTGCTACAAAGGATATCGCCTAAGGCAACCATGTGTTGGCCCACTAATAATTTGCCTCTCTCTAAACAGGCTGTCAGTCCCCAAGACTAACCCACATAGATAATGTCTCATCATAGATAGCCCTAGGAAGCCCATAGGATAAAGCCTACATCTCGCTAACTGGGTCACACTCCTGTCTCTAAACCTGCCAATAGCCCAATGGAGCCCTAAACCAGACCTTAAATCCCTAGGTCACTTAGTTAATTCCTCATTCTTCCACTTTCAAATTTACTCTAAGGCAAAACACTGTCAAGAAAGGGCAAGGCAAAGCTCAGATGTTCAAGGTTCTTCTTAAGGTTTCAAGATCATTTCCCCAATAACTTGTTAAGGTATGCAAGCTTGATTTTTGGGCATCCTTCCACCCATAAAGTCCTCTTTAACATATTTTACCTTTTCTTCAAGTTCCATTTAGATATTATGCATGTCATGAAGATTTCACGATGTTTTATGATATTAAATGATATTTATGATATCCTATGATATTTTTACTAAGTAAATGCATGTATGTAAGCTATTGATGATGATTCCAATGATGAGTTTTGTTGTTGATATGATGTGGGTTGTTTTACATGTTTCCAAAAGATTATAGTTCCATGATTAGCCCACCTAGTTTTCAAGTAATGTCTTGCATGATTTATGATAATGATTAGGGCATCAAAGTTAGGTTTTGAAGTAATGATTTTTCAAAGACATGAGCATGTTTACAATTTCCCTAAAGATATTTAAGAAAGCTACTTACAATTCTAAGTTATGTTTTAATGATTCTGTGGGATGACTTAGCACCGAGTGGACTTGAGATTAGGTTTCATCCCATTAGTTTAGACATGACCCATAAAATCTAAATCTCAAAATCCCTAACTATTTGACTCCGTAGGAGCCCTTGTAGGCTAAGCTAATGGATCCACATAAATTAAGATGCATGCAAAGTTTATGGAGTTCCACCTAGAAAGTGGTTTCCCCATGCCGACATAGAGGGTTATCACGGATTCCATGTAGTAGCTCACATGGTCTTATATTTTGATTAAGGTCTTCTCCTACATGTTTATGATTCAATGGTATGTTTCCATTACATGTGATTTCTCATGCATCAACAATTTGCCATATTGATGCTTAAGCTCACTTTATGCACTTTTCTTCTCATACGTACTTATATGTGATATTTATGATGATGGTATTTTATTTGCATGGTTTAACCATGTAGCGACGGAAACTCCTCCACCGACTCATGGCTAGTATACAATGTTCAATACTAGCAACTTTATTTGTGGTAAGCCCTTAGTTTTGGGACTCTACCATTTTCCACTCTATCCTATATTTTATTTTGAGACGATGTATATATGTCCCTTTTGAGGAATTTACTTTCTATATTGTTAGACATTGGATTTCTTTTATTTAATGGAAACCGACCTATACCGGTTCCATCCGATGATATGTTAGTTGGTATCCAATGATATGTTAGTTGGAAAAAAATAAGTTAGTTATTCATGCTTTTTAATGTTGCTTTGTTGTCTTAAAAAGGCTTATAGAGACTTTACCATATTACTTCCGCATTTCTTTATGTTTATGATGATGAAAAGCTTAAGATGGCTAGGTTGAGGTGCCTTCGGGTATCTCACTTGCCATTTGATGACTAGGACGCTAAGTTGGATTGCTACAAACTTGGTATTAGAGCCACTCATGTGTTAGCCTTTTCGAAGTGGGGCTAGAGTTCAACTGAGTTTAGGTGAATCCTGGTGATGCGGGGCAAACCTCAATGCCGAGTCTCAGTGAATCCCATACTGTGGGACAAATCTCAGCATGCACGTTGAGTCTATAGAGGGGGTGTATGTAACAACCCATCTTGAGATTAGAAGCTCCATATCAACAAAACATAGGAGAGATGCTAGGTATATAAGTAACATGTCTTTCCTATTAGTGAGACATTTTAAAGTTGTGCGGGCCTTGGCCCAAAGCAGACTATATCACTAGTGGGCTGAGACATTACAGATGGCATGGGGTTTTAAAATGTTCTTTGGATGTTCATGCATACACTTTTGAGTACAGTCTCATTCAAGGTTATGTAGCACGCCACAATCTTGAGTGAGAGGTTATGAGGTGGTTTAGAAAAGTCTTCCGTTATTTCTTATTCATTTGGTTCCTTTAGAGTTGGCTAAGGTATTCCAATAACCGACGATGATCAAATTCCTATTTCTAGATCATGCCACCAAGAAGAGCTCTACACCAAAGTGGCATAACCGAACTATAAGTTCCTCCACTCTAATATGATGATGGAGTGTCTCATGTAGTGTTCTGAGCTGCCTTTACTTTTATGGCCCAAGCATAGGCCAACCAAGCCAACCAAAAGATAGTCGTTCCACCTTAAGAGCCTACTCTATCCACCAGAATACGTGACTTCATATGGATTAACCCTCCTGATTTTCATGGTTCTAAGATGGAGAAGGACACTTTTGATTTCATTAATAAAGCGTACTAGGTAGTTGTGGTGATGGGAATCCCTTCAGAGGAGAAAGCCAAGTTGGTGGCCTACCAGCTTAAAGGGGTGGTCAAGATTTAGTATGAGTAATGGGCGGATGAGAGTGTCCAAGAAGTGGGTCCCATTATGTGGGAAGAGTTCAAGTGTGCCTCTCAGACTGGTTCTTCCCAATTGAGCTCAGGGAGGAAAACATCCAAGAGTTTATCAATCTCATGCAAGGACTATGAGTGTGAGGGAGTATCCCCTCAAATTCACCAAACTTTCCAAGTATGCTCCCTTCATGGTTGCAATCTAAGGGCTCGTATAAGCAAATTCATCTCTAGTGTCTCTGATTTACTCTCTAAGGAGTGCAAGACATCCATTCTAGTCAAGGAGATGGACATCTCCTGCTTGATGACTTATCCAGAGAAAATAAAGGAGGAGAAGCTTCGAGAGAGGGCGAGGGTGTCCAAGAGGGCTTGAGTTAATGGTGGGAGTTACTCTCACCAAAGGACTGGTGGTCACAAGTTTCAAAGTGGCCAAAAACAAGGTGGACAAGGATCCATTAACACTCCTCCACCCCCATATCACTAAGGACAAGGGGGTTCCTCCTAAGCCCCAAAGCCCAAGTTTCCCTAAGTGTAGAAGACTCCACAAGGGGGAATGACTAGCCGAGTCCAATGCTTTCTTCAAATTTGGAAAGCCCAGCCACCATGCCAAAGATTGTAGAAGCAGTGTTGCAAGGCCCCAAGGCTAAGGTGGGAAAGTCCAAGGCACCTAAAGGACGAATCGGTTCCATGCTCTTTATGGTCACCAAGAGGTTGAAGAGGCTCTAGATGTTTTCACTAGTGTGTTAAGAGTTTTTAATTTTGATATTTATGCACTTTAGATCCAGGAGAAAATTCATCATTTGTAACCCCATTCCTTGCAAATAAATTTCATGCATGTCCCAAGTCCTCCATTAGCTTTACGAAGTACGTAACCCCGTAGGAGAGTCCATTATTGCCCGAAAATTCTATAGAAGTTGTCCCATCTCCATCTTGCATAAAGTGATCTGGTGTGACTTAGTTGAGCTTTCCATGATAGAATCCTTAAGTCGAGTTTCAATTCCTAAATGAGCCAATTCTTGAGTGGGAGGGTAGTAACTCTTCATATAAGGTTGGTTCATTTCCTTCTTAAAAGCCCATAAAATGATTTCTAAGGGGTTCATCCATCATTTAGTAAAAGCCAAAGATGTCACTTCTAAAGTTCTTTCCCTTGAGTCGGTCCCTATTGTTAATGAGTTTTCCGATGTCTTTCTAGAAGAATTACCGGGTGTCCTTCGTGAAAGGGAAATAGACTTTGGTATAGACCTTCTACCCGATACTCAACCTATTTCAATCCCTCCATATAGAATGGCTCCCATGGAGTTGAAGGAGCTAAAAAGCAATTGAGGGATTTGTTGGAGAAGGGTTTTATTAGACCTATTCGATTTCCATGGGGTGCTCTAATTTTATTAGTAGGGAAGAAAGATGGGTCACTCTGTATGTGCATTGACTACCAGCAATTTAATAAGGTCACCATCAAGAATAAGTATCCCCTTTCGTGAATAGAAGATTTGTTTGATCAATTGCAATGGGGTACACACTTCTCGAAAGTTGATGTGAGATTCGGGTATCACTAATTGAGGGGGAGGGAAGCGAGGGAAGGGTCATTTATACCAATATTGACAAGATCCTTTTAGCCTCATAATAATTGTTATAATTATTATTAATAATGAAAATTGAGAGGGATTTTTTGATTAAAGTGACATTCCTAAGACAATATTCTAGACTTTGTATGATCACTTTGAGTTTGTAGTGATGTCATTTAGTCTCACTAATGCTCCAGCTATATTTATGGACCTCATGTATGGGGCGTTCAAGCCCTACCTTGACATGTTTGTCATGGTATTCATTGATGAAATCCTTATCTACTCCCCAGGTGAGCAAAAGCATATGGAGCACTTGAGGGTGGCATTATAAATCCTAAGGGAGCAAAAGCTTTATGCGAAGTTTGACAAGTGCGTGTTTTGGCTAGATGAGGTTGTCTTTCTTAGGCGTGTGGTATGACGTGATAGTACCAAAGTTGATCATAAGAAGACTGAAGTGGTGAGAAATTGGCTAAGGCCATTGACTCCTACTAACATAAGGAGTTTCTTTGTCATGACCTGATCCCGGTCATGATGGCACCTGTTACATCCACCTATAGGAAAGCCAATTACCCAACCCTAGGGTACTTGTCCTAACTCTCTAGTCACTACCATAACCAATATGACAATATAGATAACAGAAACCTACCCAGAATCTAGAAGTCAACTGTACAAAGTTACAATAGATGCAAGGACATATATCAATAACCATATAATAATATACAAAACTAGGAGTGCTCCTACAAATGCATAATTCTACTATACAAATCTGATGTCTAGAAGTAAAAGATGGCCATCAAAAGGAAGGAGACTATGGTGAAGCCAGAGCTGTCGGCGCTCATTCAAAAGAAGTCTCCTGAGTGCTTCTGAATTCCCAACTCAACAATCACGGTCCATACCTGGACCTGCACCATGGGAAGATGCAGAAATGTGGGGGTGAGCACCAGAAAAAGGAACCTAGCAGGCATCATATATAGAAAGCTCAAGTATATAGAGAATTGCTGTAATGTATCAAGTCAAACTCAGGTCAAGAATACGCATATCGTGAACCCGCAAACAATAACTGAACCAGCCAAGGTGATGAACCATGCTAACTAAACCAACCCAAATGATGAACAATGATAATTGAATCAACCCAAAGTGATTAACAATGATACCAACTAACAAATACTGAGTAGGCCTATACCAGAGCCATCCCTAACTGGGACATATCATTGTATGCAAGCGCAAGGCCCTAATATCTATACTTGTATACTAATTGGGCACCCATAAGCCTAGAAGGTACACCCGCACACAATTTGATCAACCGAATCACAATAGAACCCATCTCCTAATATCACATGATCACAAGTCGGTTGTACGTGGGTATAAGTCCCTAGTATCGAAGCTTGAACACTCCCTGAGTCCCCATAAGCCTAGAGGGTACATCCATGCACAATTAAGATGATTATAAGTGTGTGGATCCATGGGAAATCAGTGGGGTCATTTCCCCTAAAAGTCATATGGCAACCAAGTGCCGGAATGTGGCACCCGATCCAAATGTACATGTGTAACGGTGGGACGTGTCCCTCGGGAAAGAAAGAATCCCCTGGCATGAATAGTAGTCTCTCAACTCAGTGTATCAACCACGAGTCCTAGCCCCCAAAGATGGAATAAGCGCGGGTTCTAGATCTAAAATATAACCAATGGGGTCTACGACCCATACTTAATTGGGTCTCAGACTCGAAATAATCGGTCAGTCATATCTCCCTCCAAATAAATAGTAGTGTCTCAAACCAAGAGTGTAATCAATAGGGGCCCCCAATCTAACAATCAACAAGTTCTCGATCCTCAAAATTGGCATCTGCCACCCAGCATAACAATCGTGATCACCAATCCAGTTGTATAACAATAGTGAACGTCATGTAGGACTCGAGGTATCGACCAGTCACTTACTCAACCAGTCTATCTTGATTTGGAACTTTAAGGTCATATCATGCCTAGAGTGAAGGTAGGATAAAAAATCATATCATTCCCATAGTGAATGTATAGGCATTCCACAATCTTAATCCAACCCCACAAAAAAGTAACTACCACTTCTCCCAGATACATCGCTACAACAACATCAGAGGGAAAGAATCAGTACACAATAACTATCATCAATACATCGTAGTGTGTATATATCACAATTACCATAGAGTCATGCCCAAACAATTCCAAGTATAAAATAACCTAATCAATGATAAGTGCCCAGAGTAAACATAGACAGTCACGGTAAATCATACGTATCCAGGACAACCAACCTAGTAGAGTCGCATCCATAAAAAAATCAATCCACAATATGGTATATAATAAAAACACGGTCTCATGGTCAACATGTCTCAATAGCAACAGGCTCTATGCACCCATACAAATACGAGTCAAGTCAGAACACAGGCTTGTACCGGAGCACTAGCCCGTATTCGGCCCTTACCATGCCCTTTTCTCTCTGTAAAACAACTCATAGAGCAGCGTCAATGTAACCTAAGCTAAAGCTAGAGAGGCTAGAAAATCTGAAGGATGTCACGTACCTAGAATCACATCGTAACCTATTTACTATGAAGCATATCACCTAAGGCAACCACATGCCGGCCCACTAATAATGTGCCCCTCTCTAAATAGGGTGTCAGTCGCTACGACTAACCCACACAACGAGTGTCTCATCACTGATAGCCTAGGAAGCCTATAGGATATAACCTATACCTTACTAATAGGGTCACACTCCCGTCCTTGAGCCGTCATGGCTCAGTAGAAACATATCTTGCATCACAGGTCACAAGTCTCCTTTAGGAGCATAGCTATAAACGTTCCCAAAACATGGTTTGTTTCCCTAGTTACTAACTAATGGCAAAAGTACATAATAGATAACATAGGTATATAGGATCATATAAACCATAGGATAACACGAAATCAAGGTTAATTAGTAAATTCTACACCAAGTACTCGGATCAGATATAGATACTAGATACATTGCATAGGGTAGCATGTAATCAATTATCAGTCTGATAAGCTAGTATATTCTAGTAGCCTTAGGCCACACACACAACAAGAAAGAGTCAAGCTCATTGTACGTATTGGTCACGTGTCATCAGCCCCAATTAGCCCTTTTAGGCCCTCTCATTATCTAACAATTCAACACTCAGAAAATATAGTATCTATGGCTAACAAAGCCCTCCATACAACAACCACTGTCCCATATCATCATATAAACACACAGAGGACACCCAGCCATATACAATGCATATTCCAAAATTCAACCAATAAATAGTATATTTCTACACATTCCAGCTCAAATACATATGTATTTCAACTCAGTCAAAGGACTAGGGAAGCCTAGCCTACCTAGCAAACGATTCCTCATGTCTTGATCCAATCTATGTAAGCTTTTCCCCTCCTGATAGCTTTCCGAACTACTTAGATGTTAAAATATAATTCCCAATATTAATGTGGTCACATTGACTATACGATCTCAAGAGAAAATGGGGAAAAATGGGGCCCAAGCCTAACATACCAAATTAACCCCTATAAAATGATTATTACAGCACTCTAAGTCCATAACATTAAATTTATGCCTAAAATAGATTCTAGAAGACAGAGAAACGGCTAAAAAATGAAGTTGCATTTCTTATCAAAAAATATTTCTTACATAATTTCTCGATCAAATTTCGTAAAAATACAGCCAAATTTCCATGATCCAAGCATATCAAAACGTTCTTCTCAAGAAATAATATAATTTAGACACAAACTTCACTTAATTCTGTTGGGAAATGATCGAGATACCGCAATGTAACGTTTTCACTCATTTTTTATATATAACTCACAAAAATAGATATTTAGCCTCGAAATATGTGTCAGTTCCTCATGAAAATCCATGTCATATAGTTTTTTGAATAACTCAAATCACATGAAAATGGGCCCAAAATTATGGTGCAAAGTTAATATGTATACATGTATTTTTCTCCTAGAAACAAGCTTAGATATGCATACCTTGGTGCCAGCCGATGTCACTACCATGTGTAAGAATCAGATAGCACCACGTGGCAGTATCAAATGAGGGGTCATCCTAGACCAAAATTGAAGTTTTGGAGCTTATCGCACTATTAAATTCTCATTCGAGGCATGATTCTCGAGGGCATTGACTGGGTCAACTATTAATCAATTCAGGTGGTGAAATTTATAATCCATGATATAATTGCGCCGGACATGCTTCTAGCCTAATTCGACCGTTCCGGAGCTAATGAAATTATCAAAATTTCACTGTAAGGCCGTTTACTAGGATTTTATCTAGAAACTCATTCTACAGGTATAACATTCAGGTTCACACAAAAATCTACATAACCCTATGTAACCCAACCAATCACCATCCCAACAAATCATTAATTGACTGAGGACACAATACACATGCTCAAATCAACACAATTACTACAAAACAATTGAAATGGCCCGGAGGGTCACTACAACATCCTCCACTAATAAGACTTTTCTCAGCAAAAGTACGAATACAAGTGTACCTGCATGTTCCAGTCCATACCACGAGTGTAGCAGCCATAAACATGTTACATATCCCATAATAGTTCCAGTGCCCTTTTAACTATCCAGAAATCCAGCTACCCCATTTATATGCAACATCGAGTCAAGGAAACAAGTCAATAAGGAATTCTCAAGAATCCACTATTTACCCCTATTATCTCAATCAGATGACAAGTCACGGGAAATTAATCGGCTAGGCATACATGTCCTTACCATACTACCAGATGTTTGGATTATCATGGTCGTTCATAACTATACTTGTTGTTTACATATATGGCTTCCACTCCATTCCTGGTTCCCATATACAAGTAATTCCTACAAATCAACCACAAATGACCTACAGGATAACCAAAAAACTGTGGACAATGGCTAATACGCTCATATTCACATGTAGGGGCTAAACCCCTTTTCCTTGCTATTGAATCCACCCGGAATCGCCATCAAACATTCAACAATGCATCAAATATCCAAAAGGCTAACCACTCAAATAAGACCCTGTACAACCCTTCGTACCCAGACATCCGTATTTCATTTCTCAAACATGGTCCTTCGTAGCTATTACCATTCAGCCTCTATTTTGAAGCATTTAACAAGTGACCCCTAACTAGACTGCAACTGCTGCAACCGATGCCTATAATTCATCAAGTTCATGCTACACAATACCACAGTCAGCCCAACAACCACAATAGCCAATCACAAAGGCCACAATAGATCTGGGTTCAACTTCTAGAATGTCCTTTACCAAAACCTTCTTTAATATTATCAAACAATTATCTGACTCAACCAAATCATACTAGAGTACATGTAACTCATCCAGACTACATTGGTGCAACATCGATATGTAGAAAATACAATGTATAGTAGAATATGCCATAAGTATGGATAACCTAGGTTCAACAAACCCAATCCATCTTAGAACCTCGAAGGCTACCGTATCGGGGCTAAGCTTACTCCCACCAACCAATCTGCACAACTCCTCTCAAGGGTGTCACCCTCAGAACTGTTCTATCTCAAATCTCAAACTGTACAAGTTGGCTTCCATGGTGCGCATAACCCCAGGTGCCGAATCTGAGCTGTCCTCAATCAATCTCGAATACCTTAGACCTTTGTTAAGGCATCCTGTACTAAGTCTATACTATACATGTCCAACTCTGTTGGATCAAACCAACTAATTAGAGTATGACATCAGCAACCACAATATAGAAATAAGTCAATCTGCCCCTAGGAAAATATCAAAACCAAATCCATCAAACCATAACGCTCGATCTGCATATCATAATCCTGGAGAATTGCCACACCTGATCCCCCACTATTAAAAAAGAATCCCTCAATAGGCCAATGTGTAACTTAGGAAAGAAAAGGCCCTAACCCATACTCACCTACGCCATGAGATAAAAAATACATATAACAATATAGAATCATAACATAATAACGTGGTGACCTGGCATAATGATCAACATTCTCATTGGCAAGCATAGTCAAGGGTCCGGACAACACAATCCTAGCAAGCTAACAATCATAACAAGTCCTCAAGACAAAGTGACAAGCAGTTCAGTTGATAATGTGGTAGTATCCTAATCAAACAATAGATAACTCTACTAAACCCTCGAGGTATAACATTTTTCCCACAATTCAATCACTAAAGAATCAGGAGAACTGCATATCAACAGAATCATTATAATAGAATTGTAACCATAGAGTTACAAGGTATAGCCATGGGTATAACTGACAATTGGCCTCATTAATACCATAAACACCAATATCAGACTAGCCACTCCCATAGTGCAGTGTCAAAATGGTCTTATGTAAAATCACAAGGTTTGGCTCATATTTAGCCTCCAATAAGGTATAATTGTAACATAGGTGACAATTAATAAGAATTCCACCAAGTATGACATACTTATTAACATTAGGGACCCAACAAGTCAAACCAGTAATTAAATAACTTAATATGGAAATATAGAGAGCACCAATGCCTAGAATTTCCTCAGTCGTGACTTATCTCTCCCTTACAATCTTTATCAGGAGTGCTCATAACCCATATAACATTTAACCAGCAGCTAACATACATATACATGTATCACAAAGTTCTAACCTCAACAACATCTCCCATAGGACAATCCATAACCACCATCAACTAAGTAATTGATCACGATGCCTATCTCTAAGCCTCACACAATCTCAATGTCCGTATGTAACCTATCTGGCTATCAGAACTCGAGGGCATCTAATCTCTGCTCAGCGAGCTCTGTAGGTCGCTCTTTATCTAGGAGTGATGATGCAACACAACTATCACTCGGAGACTCACCATAATATGGCATTAGTGCACGAAGAGCAGATCAAATCAGATTTCAAAAAATCGACAGACCATTGATAATATCACATGACTAGAATCAATAATATACAAAGTTTCCTAAACACCCCGTATCCTCTTAGAGATAAACCACAGAGGTCTCCGCACCTATTCACTATACTCTACTAGATAGTATCTCTTTACAGCTTGACCAATAAGCCTTTAGTTCTAGTACCACCTTGTCACAACCCGGTCCTAGTCATGATGATACTTGTTAGATCTCACCTACAGGAAAGCCAATTGCCTAACCCCAGGTACCTTTCCTAGCTCTCCAGCCATTACCATAACCAATATAGTATTATAGATAATCAAAACCTACCAAGAACTGGAAAGTCAACTTTACGAGGCTACATTAGACGCAAAGAAATGAAAAAAAAGATAGAAATATTGAGTTGGGTAAGTTGGCACACTCCGAGAGTCATTGAGATTTTGGCTATTGCAAGCGATTCAGAGTTGAGGAGGTTAGAAGGGCTATTAGTAGGCTAAAGGGAGGAAGGGCGGTCAGACCCAATGAGAATTTGGTACATTTTTGGAAGAACATGGTCAAGGATAGCATAAAGTGGTTCGCTAGACTGTTCAATGCTATTATGAAGACTACTAAGATGCCTGATGAATGGAGGAGGAGTACAATGATTCCATTGTACAAGAACAAAGGTTATATTCAAAATTATAACAATTATAGGGTTATCAAGTTGTTAAGTCACACTATGAAGGTATAGGAGAGAGTGGTGGAGATGAAGGTGAGAAGAGTACTGTCTGTTTTGGAGAATCAATTTGGATTCCTGTCGGGGCGGTTAACTATTGAAGAAATTCATCTTGTTCACAGATTAGTGGAGAAATATAGGCAAAGAAAGAAAGGCCTTCATATGGTGTTCATTGATCTCAAGAAGGCCTATGACAAAGTTCCTAGGGAGGTCCCATGGAAGTGTCTAGAGGTGAAAGGTGTCCCAATGGCATATGTCAGGGTGACCAAGGACATGTACGACGGACATAAAACTCAAGTAAGAATGGTGGGAGGATACTCAAAGTATTTTTCTATTGAGATGGGACTCCATCAAGGATCTGTGTTGAGCCCTTTCTTGTTTTCCATAGTGATGGATGAGCTGACGTGATCTATCCAGGAGGAGGTTCCATGGTGTATTATATTTGCAGATGACATAATACTGATTGATGAGACTCGGACTAAAGTTAATGATAGGTTGGCCGATTGGAGACATGCTTTGGTGTTCAAAGGATTCAAACTGAGCAGGACCAAAATAGAATACTTGGAGTGCAAATTCAGTGTTGCAAGGGATGAAACAGACATTAATGTGAGGCTTGCCACTCAACCTATCCCTAAGAGGGAAAACTTTGAGTATTTGGGTCTATTATCCAAAGTAGTGGCGATATCGATGCTGATATCACACATCGTATTGGGGCAACATTGGCAAAATGGAGGCTTGCCTCTGGAGTATTGTGTGACAAAAAAATACCACCTAAACTCAAAGGTTAGTTTTACAGAATGGTTGTTAGACCATCTTTACAGTATGGGGTGGAGTGTTGGCCAATAGAAAACCCTCATGTTCAAAAGATGCATATTGCATAGATAAGGATGTTGAGATGGATGTGTGGTCATACAATAAGGGATAAGATTAGGAATGAGACCATTCGGGAGAAACTAGAGGTGGTCCCGATGGCTGATAAGATGAAGAAGCGAGACTAAGATGGTTTGGACATGTGCAGAGACAGAATACTGATGCTCCTGTTAGGGGGTGCGAGAGGTTGGTTTTAGGAGTTCCATGTAGAGGTCAAGGTAGACTGAAGAAGTATTGGGAGAAGGTGATCAGACAAAATATGGCAAAACTTGATCTCGCCGAGGACATGATCTTATATAGAAAGAAGTGGAGGTCATGAATTAGAGTAGCAAGCTAATTGGTTGGTAGGATTAGGTGGAGGTATAGTAAGGTAGCAGGATTGGAGGTGTTTTATATCTGTCGTATGTGTGTTAATTCTATCGTATTTACATATTGACATGTGCTTTTTGTCATATATAGTTTATTCTACTTATGGGTTTTTGAGATGACGGCTCCCAAGAAATAGCGTCTCTACTTCTATGAGGTAGTGGTAAGGTCTGCGTACATTCTACCCTCCCTAGACCCCACTTGTAGGATTCCACTAGGTATGTTGTTGTTGTTGTTGTTATCTTTTTGAAAGCTTAAGTTGTTGAAAAAGTAAGTTTTTGTGTCATTCTTAGTTTCAAATACAGGATCACGGACTGTCGATTCCATTAGCTCCATAATATCAAAACAAAACTGTAGGATGTTTCATAACTAAATTTGGAGTCAAAATGAGGTTTTTAGGCCCAAAGTTCTGATTTTAGTCATTTTCGAAATCAAAGTTTGGCTTTGATAAATATTCAAAGGTCAGAAGCTCGGATTGGAATTGTGATAGTTCTAATAGTTTTGGATGGTGAAACTAACACTAAACATGGTCTCATCATAATTTTTAAACTTGTCGAGGGTAGTTTTGGTATTTTGGGTTTTAAAATGGTTTATTGGACTTGCATCGGTAATGCATCATGGAGACCTCGGAATTAAATTCTGATTATTCTGTTGAGTTCAAATTGTTCTTTCTATTATAAATACATATTTAGTTTGTGAAATTCTATTTCCGATGAATTCTGAGTATACTTTCGAGTTTTTGATGTTGGTTGATTTTACTGGTGCATATTTGCTGGTGCAAGTATTGTGCTCTGTATTCACAAACTTGATCTCCACATTTGCGGAGATTTAGGCTTGGTTAGGCTCCACGTTCTCAGACCTGGTCCTGCGTTCGTGGAGAGCATTTCATTGGTTTGTTACAAAAACTCGAGGGACACTATTTTCGAACTTCTAGGCTTTTTGGGGTAATTTTGAAAAATATTTTTTTAATATTTTTGTTGGGTAAGTGTTTAGAACACTAAACTAATCATTTTTATATGTTTTATCTTGATTTTATCCTTGATATCATGAAATTAATCACCCAAAATTGGGGATTTTCAAACTATGTTTTTCAAACTTTAACCATTGATTTCTCATTCAATTTAAGCTTGATTTTAATGTGTTTTCGCCCATGAAATCTATTTTTTGAGTAGAACATGATTCCGAAATCAATTTCCAAATTTGAGACTTTTGCATTTTAGCTTTAATTTTGACCAGTTTACCCCCTAAGATTAAAATATGCCAATATGGGTATCAAAATACACCTCTTGATGTGTACTATCCATTTTTATACAAGTTGACCAATATGTGGGTCATTTGGAGGGTTGAGTTAATTGAAAACTTGTCTGAGTATGGGTTGTATATCGAGGTAGCTTCGGCTAACCCTTAGGGGACTGGATTTGAGTTCTTGAGCATGTTTTTGTGGTAATTGTAAGATTTCAGTTGATATGTAAGCCTAGGGCTTGATATGATTGATTCTTGATGACAATGTGGTTCCAACTATGCTGAAAACTGAGTAATTTGCTATCCTTGTCATAAATTGTGATGAAACCTTTTGCTTTGATGCATCTTGAATATTAATGTGATAATATGATACTTGTGAGATCATTTGGGGGAAATATGTGATAAATTGATAGTAATTGTGACACCATGGTTATATGATGAGCATAATGTGGGACCTAAAGAGTTCAGTTGCCTTGACGTTTTGATTATTGATGAGATGGAGATGATAAGATGTTAATGGTTGACCTTGAGGTACTAGAGGAGGCACTTGACATACCCCGTGATGTCATGACTACTTTATATTTCATCGTCATGTTTTATTGCTTATGAATACTCGAATTATGGCATTGGCATGTATATTTCTCATAATGTGTATGTACCATTGGGATGTTGTGGTAGTGAGATAGTCACACTACTAGAGATCTAGTTGGCGGCATCAGAGTCTACCGAGGCACATCATGTTAGATATGTATCATGTTACTCCAATTTGACATACATTGCTTCTATATTGCATTGGCCCTTTGATACCTATTTTATTTGAGATTTTCTTAGTGGCTCCAGAGTCTGCGGAGAGATACTGTATTTGATATTCATCTAATATCATTGTCATGTATTTATTTACTATTTAGTGGCGCTAGAGTCGGCTGAGGAAAGTTATTATTGTTATGCATTTATATATTGTTTAGTGGCGCCAGAGTCCGCCGAGGTATGTTATTATTGTTATGCATCAACAAATTCTAATATTGACATGTACACCTTTTTATATCGTTTTATCGGCACAAACATCCACCCGGGTATCATTAGTGCCAGAGTCTGTAGTGATACTATAACCCTCTCTATCGGTGCCAGTGCCTGCCGAGGTGTCATTAGCGCCAGCAACCATGGTGACACTTTAGAGACATCTTATATGGTTAAACGAGACTCCCATGGGTTCTACCTTGCAGATTCAGCTCTATAGATGTATGCACATTAGTGTCAGTGCCCGTCGAGGTATCACCAGCACCAGATTCCGTCGACATATGGTTTGATGAGATCCCCATGGATTTTACCTTGTAGCTTTAGCTCGATAGATGTATACATCGGCACCAATGTTTGCCATATTTCGTCCTCCTGAATTGCTTCCATACATTACATGTGCATTGCATCTTTGACTATCACTGATATTTTATTGTACTGGTATCTATTTGGTTTACGTTATGCATAACCCCTTATTTTGCAGGTGATAGTATTCTTCATTATAGCATACTTACTTGATCTCTTTTACCTAGTAAATTGAACCTATTGCGTATATTTTGATGTACTCACCCCTACTTTGTCTTCTCCCTACAGATCATGCACAAGGTTTAGGACAAGGTAGTTGATCATTCCATCAGTGTATTATCAATACCATCCGAATCTCAGCAGTAAGGCTCAGACTTTGAGTCATCGTGGATCTTTGGGTCCTTTTTTATTTCTTTTCTCCTAGACTATGTATTAGATAATGTAAAGTAGCATTGTATTATCATTCGAGATAATTATATCTACTCTTCAGTACTATTTTAGATGCTCTTGTACTCATTACTCCAGGTTTGGGATATTTGATGTTATGCCATGTTTTGTGCTATATTTTATTCTTCTTAGTCGTGATCCATATTTTGTCATGACAAGTTTGGTCTTAGAGCTCTAGGTTCATTGGGCTCATGAGTCAAGAACATAGTGACTTGTAGAGTCTCGCGGATCAGTGTGTAGAAATCCACACCTATCTTCGAGATACTATGGGATACTTCATAGGAAAACAACTCATTGTTTATTCTACTCATGTGTTTCTTCATATCAACTAGTTTGAAGTATCTAATCCACACCTTCTACAGAGATACTGATTACCAGATTTCATTGATCCGTGGAGAGCCCGAGGAAAAGAGTTTCAGGGTTAGCCATCTGAGTGGAAAGAGCACATGATTTGTTATGGTTACGGTGAGAAGGGGCATTTTGCTAGACATTGTCTGTATCACGCACCTCCCACTTGATCGTCTTAGAGGCAAGAGACTAGAAATTTTATCATTGTGATAAGATTGGACACTTGGCTCATCAATTCCTTACCATTTACCTCTTGCTCAAACTTCAAGTTCTTAGCCAGCTCGATCAGCTCCAACACCAGTACCCAAGGACACACCAGGCTATGAGAGATGGTGCTAAAGGAAGTCATGGTATAGTGAGAGGTGGTGCTAGTGGAGGCCTATGTGTTAGTGGTGGTCGTAGTGTTTGTTATGTTGTTCAAGGTAGAGCCATGCCAAAGGTTTCTGATGCAGTTATTACGGGTATGGTTTCGGTGTGCTACCATTCAGCTTTAGTTTTATTTGATCCAGTCCCTACTTATTCTTATGTGTCAGCTTGTTTTGCTTCGGATATTGACATTATGTGTGAGCCACTCGCTGAGCCTATTTGTGTTTCAACTCTGCTAGGTAAATATTTAGTAGCGAAGCGGGTGTACTAGGGTTGTGTTGTGAGTTTTATAAGAGGAGATAATGTTGCAGATTTGATCTTGTTAGATATGGTGGACTTTGATGTAATATTGGGTATGGATTGGTTATCACCTCATCATGCTATACTCGATTGCCATGCGAAGACTGTGACCTTATCTTGCCCTGATTTGCCTCATTTGATGTGGATTAGAGCACCTAGTTCCTATCATAAGGGTGTTATTTCTTATATGCATGCTTGTCGATAGATGTTTAAGGAATGCCTGGCAAATTTGGCTCATGTTAAGACTTGTTCTCAAGATCCCCATCATTGGAGACCACCAGGGTTGCTAGACATTTTATGGATGTATTCCCCAACATATTTATCGAGTGTACAAGCCCTATTTAGAAATCTTCATGATTTTATTTATAGATGATATCTTAGTTTATTCCAAGAGCGAGGAAGATCATGTTCAACACTTGAGAACATTACTCCAATGATTGAGGGAATAGAAGTTGTATGCTAAGTTATCAAAATATGAGCTTTGGCTTGAATTTATTGCATTTCTTATCCATGTTGTATCAAATAAGGGTATTATGGTCGATCTGACCAAGGTAACAGTTGTTCGTGAATGGGCAAGGCCTACTTCTATGACCGAGATTCAATGTTTCCTTAGTCTAATAGGGTATTATTGATATTTTGTTCAGGGCTTTTCATCTATAGCAGTCCCATTGACTAGATTGACTCAAAAGACTGTAGTATTCTAGTGGTCGGATGATTGTGAGTTAAGCTTTCAAAAGCTCAAGGATTTGTTGACTTCAATACCTATTCTTGCTTCGCCCGAGGAAGGAGTTCATTTGTGGTATACTGTGATTCTTCAGGTGTGGGTTTGGGTGGCATATTGATGTAAAAAGGGAAAGTGATAGCCTATGCTTCTAGACAACTAAAGGTGTATGAGAAGAACTATCCTACCCATGACTTGGAGTTGGATGTAGTTGCATTTGTGTTGGAATTGTGGTGACATTATATTTATGGGGTGCATTGTGAGGTCTTTACTGAACACTAGAGTCTCAAATACATCTTTACTTAGCTTAATTTGAACATGAGACAATAAACGTGGTTGGAGTTGCTTAAGGACTATGATATCTCTATTCTCTATCACTCCGTGAAGGCTAATGTGGTGGCAGATGCTTTGAGTCAGACGACTGCTATCATGGAGAGTTTGGAATTCTTAAGGGCTGCAGAGAGGCCCTTAGTTGTGGAAGTTCAGTTACTTATTAGGAAGATGGTCCGTTTGGACATTTCTCCTCCTCAGAGTATTTTGGTATTTGTTGAGGCTAGATCTTATTCGCTTGACAAGATATGTGCTCACTTGTTCAAGGACCCTAGATTATGTATGATTCATAATAAAGTGTTAAGAGGTGAAGCCAAGGCGGCTATTATTGACTTTGATGGTGTTTGGAGGGTTAATGTTAGAGTTTGTGTACCTAAAGTTGGGAACTCGATAAGATTGATACTAGAGGGTGCCCATTGTACTAGATGTTCCATCCATCTAGGTATGGCTAAGATGTATTATGATCTGAAACAACATTACTGGTGGTTTGGCATGAGGAGAGATATAGTTGAGTTGTGGCAAAGTGTTTGAATTTCCAACAAGTGAAGTATGAGCATCTAAAGCCTATTGAATCGATGCAAAGGATGCCCATTCCCGAGTAGAAGTGGGAGAGAGTTGCTATGGACTTTGTCACAAGTTTGACCATGGCCTTAGGCATGTTTGATTCAGTTGGGTGGTTGTTGATAAATTGACCAAGTCAAAATACTTCATGCCGGTGTAGACTAGCTACAGTACGGAGCAGTTGGCTAGATTGTATATATGGGACATTGTCAGATTAGATGGTGTGCCAGTGTCTATAGTATCCGACAAAGGTGTTTACTTCTCACTTTTTGCGGGCTCTACAACGTGGTTTGGGTACTAGAGTTGATTTGAGTTCAACTTATCAGAATTAAACTGATGGTCGGTCAGAGCAAACCATTCAGATGTTGGAGGACATGCTTAGGGCGTATGATATTTATTTTGAGGCCCAATGTGACCAACACTTACCATTGGCAGAGTTCGCATATAACAATAGTGTAAGGACCCGGAATAGACCCAAGTGAACTGCCAAGCATCACTCTACGGAGGGCCCACACAGGCTGTGTGAAGCCACACGAACCGTGTGGCCTCCAATGAAGGGACACATGGTCAAGTTCATGGTTGGGGCAACTTTGAGATGGAGGGGAATTTTGGCCAAGTGATGGCACACGGCCATTCACATGGTCCGTGTAAGATGTCACGAACCATGTGGCTCTCCGTGTAACTCATTACATAAAATTATTCTAAGTGTTGAAGTAACATCTCGTAACTTTGTCATGCAAAAATTATATGAAGTACCTTCAAACGGTCGATGTCACGGCCTGTGTAGTCGTCCGTGTGATAACCTCTAGCTCTATGTGAATTCCCTCAGCAAGATTTTGTTCATGGTCCGTGTGACGTTTCACACACCGTATAGTGGACCTTGTGGACCAGATGGTTCCAATTTTGGTCTGTTTCATTAATGGTATCTATGTAATTTTAGTTTATTTTAATTATGAATTATGACCTTTTAACTATTCTAAACCCCTAATTTAGTTGATATCCCCTCCCTTCTTAATTCATTCTCCTAAAACCTTTTACCCTTCATAAGATTATCTCTCTATTCCTCTCTACACTCTTCTCTCAAGGATCAAACCTAGGGTTCTATTGGAGTCCAACTCAAGCTAAGTTCATCCCCCAAATTCAGCTCCACAATCAAGGTATGCGGGATTGATTCTTGGTCCTTTACAACCAAGAAGACCCAAAATTCCTTTCAATTGAATTCATGAATTTTAGTCATTTTGAATATGAGATTTGATTATGTGATTTTATTAAATCTAATTAGTGTATGGACTGTATTGTACCTATGATTTCAAATCCCTTTGATCACTATTATGATGATTTACATTGAGTTATGAACATGCATGTCCCCTTTTTAAAGTTGATTTACGTATGGGTGATCTATATTATGATTTACATGTGATTTTAATTATGGATTTTCTCAATTTCATTTTTATGGCTGATTTAAACTTGAATCTTGGTTACCCATGCTATCCTCATATCATGTATTGCGTTGCATTCATGAACATTATTTTATGGAAATTATGAAGTGGGTTAATCCCAACTATGTTTTCTGAAACGCTTATGATATGATTCTGATAAAATATTGGTTATGACAAAAAGGTGATCACACACGTGTTTATAATTCTGGCTCATTGAGAATTCTGGGTGTTTGCACCAGTTTGTATATGTGAATGAGCTATTCCTTGCATGAGCATTATGATTATGAACTATGATTTTACATTTGAGCCTAAATGTGTATTGAATGGTTTGGAGTGAACATTGCATTTCCTGAAAGAACGTGTATGTATAAGTATTCAAGTGGGATGTTATTGACTTAGTATCGATGGATTGGGGGTGTTAGGGCTATCCCGAGGGCCCTCTCCCTTTCCTTGAAATATGTGCCAACATAGGAGTATTAGCCATTACCGAAATGATCGGGTCGTAAGGAATGGTTATATGTTTATGATTCTGATATGTTCTGTATGATTTTGAAAATCCTTCAAAAATGGTGAGTTCCATAAGGAAGGTCACCATCCACCAAAACGGTGAGTTCCATAAGGTGTGATATAGATTACCTTTAGCAAGTAGTCTTCTACTACCGATGGGAGGTCTTTATCAGACTAATTCATGTAATAGCTCGCATGGAATTGATTTGTCGGTTATAGTCCATCCCCACTATATATGAGCATTGTTGCATTTCATGCATCATAAATTTCATGGCATCTTGTATATATTACCATTGAATATATGATTCTTTCTGTATTATGTGCCGCTGTCATCTAACATTGAAATACAGGTTTGGTAAGTTATATGCATTGTATGCCTGCATACCTAATACATTCAAATGTACTAATGCATACTCTATGCCTATATGATTTTACCATATAGGGGCCGAGCACTTTGACTATCAACAAGTTGACGAATAGTCTGATCCCGGAGTATATTATGGGGAGTCCCGTCATCCGAGAATGAGCCAACTACCTTTCTTTTATGCTATTTCAGAACATTCTTCCTTATTGTGGGTGAGCCCGAAACTTGTCCTAGCCCTCGTTCCTTTCGAATAGAGGCATTTGTTGGACATTATGTAAACTCTTCTGAAATCTATTTGTTATGACTAGTATCTCAGTTATGTGTTGTTGGGGATGATTTATGAGAAACTCCTATGTGACTATATGTATGTTTGGTGTGGAAATATGAGAAGTCCCTAGCCTCGTATTGCTTTATACGTGAGTCCTATATCCCCGTCTCTTCGAACTATGTGTTATTAATTGAATGCTATTCCTTAACAGATGATGTTTATTTAGATACTTGAGTCTTGTTTAGGGACTCTCAGGTTCCCATTCGTCGTGTCACATCTAGACCCTAACCCCGGGTCATGATAAAAGATGGTATCAGAGCACTAGGTTTATAAATGATCCTCAGAGTCTAACATGCCGCATTGAGTAGAGTCATATTCATGGGTATGAAGTGCACCATACCTATGAGTGGGAGGCTACGAAGACATTTTAGCAATTTCCTCACTGCTTCATGTCTTATGTCGTGCTATGGCTAGTATAGTTGGTTCCCTTATCTTGACACTGTCGTTAATCCATTTCACAAGATGCCTCGAGGAAGACCTCTCCCACCACGGTCGATTCAGGCCAATGAGGACCAGGATCCCCACGAGCCTATCAAGGAACCCATATTAAATGGTGAGTTTCGCACAGCCTTCGCCATGCTCGCTCAGGTCGTAACTTCTTAGAAAAGGCTGACTAACTCGCCACGGGATCCTATGCCTGCTTCTAGGGTAAGGGATTTCACCCGGATGAATCCTTTGGAGTTCCATGGGTCAAAGGCTAATGAGGATGCCCAGGAGTTCATTGATGAGCTTACCAAAATGCTGAACATCATGGGTATCACTTCTGAAGAGAAGGCTGAACTGGCTGCCTATCAACTGAAAGATATGGCTCAAGTATGGTATACTCAATAGTCTTGGAGAGAGTTTGCGATGGTGATACAAATTGGGAGGAGTTCAGATTTGCCTTCCATGATCGTTTCTTTCCACTTGAGCTTAGAGAGGCCAAACTGACTGAGTTTATCAATCTCAAGCAAGGAAGTATAAGTGTGAGTGACTATGCCCTCAAGTTCACGAAGCTTTCCAAGTATGCTCCGTCTCTGGTGGCTGACCCCCGTGCAAGGATGCACAAGTTTGTTTTGGGTGTCTCTGATTTATATGTGATGGAATGTCGTAATCCCATGATTATATGGGATATGGATATTTCCAAACTCATGGTATATGCTGAACAGATTAAAGGGGAGAAACTCAAGGAGAGAAGGGTTCACAATTTCAAGAGGACCCATTTTGATGTGTATTTTCTGGTTCTCAAAGTGGTGGTTTCGGTTGCTTCCAACAGGGACAAGCTTCTGGTACTCGTGTCGTAAATGATGAGGTGCCCTCTCTTAGGGTATCGGTTGGTGGCGGTCAATGATACCTTACGTGTGACAAGTGTGGGAAGCCCCACATAGGAATCTGCTGGAGAGAGTTTGGTGTTTTCTTCAAATGTGGTGATAAAGATCATAAGATTGCTGATTGTCCTAATTCCCGTAGAGGCCAAGGTTAGGTAGCCCAAGGTGAGCAAGGCCAACAAAGAGCTCCCCAAGGTATTGCCCCAAGGAATAATCAGTTCTATGCACTCCACGCCCGCCAAGATGTTGTGACCGGTATGTTAAAAGTCTTTGATTTTGATGCTTATGTTTTGTTTGATCCGGGTGCAAATTTGTCTTTTCTGACTCCTCCGTTGGCTGTTAAATTATGTTTGAGTCCCAAGGTTTTGAGGGACCCTTTTTCAGTTTATACTCCCATGGGTGAATCTGTTGTTGCACATAGAGACTATCATGGTTTCCCTGTTTCTGTGTTGTACAAAATATTTCCATGTGATCTTGTAGAACTTGAGATGTTCGACTTTGACGTGATTCTTAGGATGGATTGGTTGCATGCATCATATGCCTCTATAGATTGTAAAACCGAGAAGGTCAAGTTCGAACCTCTCGGTGAGCCCATTCTGGAATGGAAGGGTGGTGACTACTCTATTAAAGGTCAGTTTATTTCCTACCTCAAGGCACGGAGAATGATTTCTAAGGGGTACATTTATCATATTGTGAGGGTCAAAGGTATGGAGTCCGAAGTGCCTACTCTTGAGTCGGTCCCTGTGGTGAATGTGTTTTTGGATATGTTCACTGAAGACTTACCGAGCATCCCTCCTAAAAGAGAGGTAGGCTTCGGCATAAATCTTCTTCCGGATACTCAGCCTATCTCTATTCCTCCTTATCATATGGCGCTGGCAGAGTTGGAAGAATTAAAAGAGCAGTTAAAGGATTTGTTGTAGAAGAGTTTCATTTGGCCTAGTATATTGACGTGGGATGCTCCATTGTTGTTTATAAGAAAGAAGGATGGAACTCTTCGGATGTGTATTGATTACAAGCAACTGAATAAGGTGACCGTTAAGAATAAGTACCCGTTGCCCAGGACTGATGACTTGTTTGACCAGCTTCAAGGGGCTACTCATTTCTCTAACATTGATCTTCGTTACGGGTATCATCAGTTAAAGGTTAGGGAGTGTGACATTCCAAAAATATCTTTTCGGACAAGGTATGGGCTATTTGAGTTTGTGGTGATGTCATTTGGTCTAACCAATGCTGTGACCGTGTATATGGACCTAATGAATCGGGTGTTTAAGCCATTCCTTGATAGTTTTGTGCTGGCCTTCATTGACGACATTCTCATTTACTCTTGAAGTGAGCAGCAGCATGGGGATCACTTCAGGATGGTCCTCCAAACTTTGAGAGAGAAGAAATTGTATGCCAAGTTTAGCAAGTGTGAACTCTAGTTGGGCGAAGCAGCTTTCCGTGGTCATATGGTGTCCGGTGATGGTATCAAGGTGGATCCAAAAAAGATCGAGGCTTTGAAGAAATGGCCCAGACCATTTACTCCTTTAGATATTCGCAGTTTCCTTAGGTTGGCCACGTATTATAGGAGATTTGATGAAGGGTTCTCGGCTATTGCCTCTCCATTGACTAAGTTGACCCAGAAGAAGGCTAAGTTTGTGTGGTTGGCCGAATGTGAGCGGAGTTTTTAGACTTTAAAGGATCGGCTTACATCGGCTCTCGTCTTGACTTTACCAAATGGTTGGGAAGGATTCATGGTGTATTGTGATGCCTCACGAATTGGATTGGGTTGTGTGCTTATGCAACATGGTAAGGTAATAGGCTATGCATCAAGGCAGTTGAAGGTGAATGAATATAATTACCCAACGCATGACCTTGAATTTCCAGCCATGGTTTTTGCCTTAAAGATTTAGATACATTACTTGTATAGGGTTCATGTTGATGTGTTCACCGATCACAAGAGTTTGCAATATGTATTCACTCAAAGGGATCTCAATTTAAGGTAAAGGAGGTGGTTGCAGCTCCTAAAGGACTATGACATGAGTGTGTTGTATCATCCTAGCAAGGCCAATGTTGTGGCCAATGCTCTCAGCAGGTTGTCTATGGGGAGTGCGGCACATGTTGGGGAAGAGAAGAACGAGTCGGCTAGAGATGTTCACCGATTAGCTACGTTGTGTGTCAAGTTGGCTGATTCGAGCGATGGTGGTATTCGTGTTCAAAGTGGGGCAGAACCTTCCATGGTAAGTGATATAAAAGCTTGGCAAGATTTAGACTCATCGTTACTTGAATTAAAGAGGTTGGTTGCTGAAAAGGAGATAGAGGTGTTCTCCCAACGGGGAGATGGTGTGCTCCGGTACCAAGACCGTATTTGTGTTCCGGATGTGGATGATCTTAGAAGGGTGATTATGAGTGAGGCTCACAATTCTGATTATTCTATTTACCCGGGGTTTATCAAAATGTATCGGCTTTTGAAAGAAGTGTATTGGTGACATGGTATTAAGAAAGACATCGCTAAGTTCGTATTTGAATGTGCTAGTTGTCAACAAGTGAAGGTAGAGAACCAAAGGCCTGGTGGTTTGGCCCAAGACATTGAGATTCCCACATGGAAATGGGAGGATGATAACATGGATTTTGTGGTTGGGTTACCTCGGACCCGAAGGCAATTTGACTCCATTTGGGTTGTTGTGGATCGGATGACGAAGTCAGCTTATTTCCTACCTATCAAGACTATCTTCAGCACTAAGGACTACGTAAGGTTGTATATCCATCAGTTGGTGAGGTTGCATGGGGTTCCTACGTCCATTATATCAGATCATAGTACCCAATTCACTTCCCATTTTGGAAGTCTTTTCAGAAGGAACTTGGGACTAAGATTACGTTGAGCACTGCTTTTCATCCTCAACCTGTTGGCCAAGCAAAGAGGAGGATTCAAACCTTGGCGGATAAGTTGAGGGCTTGTGTATTGGAGTTTAAATGCAATTGGGATGACCATCTCCTACTCATTGTGTTTGCTTATAATAATAGCTTCTATGCTAGCATTGGTATGGCACCTTTTGAGGCTTTATATGGGAGAAGATGTAGGTCGCTGGTGTGGTGGTTTGAGTTGGGAGAGACGACACTAGTTTGTTGGATTTGGTGATGGAGGCCATAGATAAGGTAAGAGTGATTAGGGAAAGGTTGAAAATGGCCAAAAGTCATCAAAAGTCTTATTCGTATTTTAGGAGAAGAGATCTTGAGTTTCATGTCGGTGATTGGGTATACATCAAGATTTCACCTATGAAGGGTGTGATTCATTTTTGTATAAAGGGAAAGCTAAGCCCCTAGTATGTGGGCCCTTATGTAATTGTTGAGCGAATTGGAGGTGTGGCTTATAAGTTGGAATTACCTCCTAATTTGAGTTCCATTCACCCGGTCTTTCATGTGTCTATGTTTAGGAAGCTAGTTGGTGATCCTAGCACCATTGTGCCTTTGGAAGGGATTGAGGTTAAAGAAAATTTGTCTTATGAGGAAGATCCGGTGGAAATTTTGGATAGGCAAGTAAAGAGACTTCGTAACAAGGACGTGACTTTGGTAAAGGTGCTTTGGAGAAATCAACATGTGGAGAGTGCTACATGGGAGGCGGAGCTAGACATGGTGAAGAGATACCCTCATCGTTTCCAATCTACTCAAGCTTAAGGTATTAGGATTCTTCGTTATCTAATAGTGTCATTCTTGCCCTCTTGAGCCTCAGGACATAACATGTATACATGTGCATGGAAAATGATTTTGATAATGTTTTGAGTGACTTGAATACTATATTGATATGAGTTTAAAGGCTTTGAATAATGATTTTGAATAATGCTTTTGATATGATTTCGAATAATAATCTATGTATTGTATCTTATGTTGGGTGTTTCATGCTCTAAGTCAAGTCTTTCAAGCCTTGTTCTTGCACATTCGGGGACGAATGTTCCCAAGGGGGAGATGATGTAAGGACCCAGATTTTTCGAGTGGCATTTCTCGAATTTCTTGGAATTTTCCCAAGTGAACTGCCAGTCATCACTCCACCAACGGCCCACACAGACCGTGCGGCCTCTTGTGAAGGGACACTTGGTCCAATTCACAGTTGGGACAGTTTTGAGACGGAAGGGAATTTTTGCCAAGTGAGGGCACACAGTCACTGGCACGATCCGTGTGAGGTGTCACGGATCGTGTGGCTCTCCGTGTAACTCATTATGTAAAATTATTCTAAGTATTGAAGTACTGTCTCGTAGCTTTGTCGTGCGAAAATTATTTGAAGTACCTTCACACGGTCGGTGTCATGGCCCATGTGGAGTCACACGGACCGTGTAGTTGTCCGTGTGATAACCCTTAGCTCCGTGTGAATTACCTCCATGAGATTCTAAGTATTGGATCACGACCACTGTTCATGGTCCGTGTGACATTGCACAGACCGTGTGGACTAGACGGTTCAAATTTTGGTCCATTTCATTAATGGCGTTTATATAATTTTGGTTTATTTTAGTTATGTATTATGACCTTTTACTTATTCTAAACCCCTAATTCAGTTGATATCCCCTCCCTTCTTAATTCATTCTCCTAAAACCTTCTACCCCTCATAAGAATCTCCCTATTCCTCTCTACACTCCTCTCTCAAGGATTAAAGCTACGGTTCTATTGGAGTACAATTCAAGCTAAGTTCATCCCTCAAATTCAGCTCATCAATCAAGGTATGTGGGATTGATTCTTGGTCACTTTCAACCAAGAAGACCCAAAATTCCTTTCAATTGATTTCATGAATTTGTCACTTTAAATATGAGATTTGATTATGTGATTTTATTAAATCTAAATAGTGTATGGGTTGTATTGTACTTATGATTTCAAATCACTTTGATCACTATTATGATGATTTACATTGAGTTATGAAGTTATGAACATGCATGTCCCCTTTTTAAAGTGGATTTATGCATGGGTGATCTATATTATGATTTACATATTGTTTTAATTATGGATTTCCTTAATTTCATTTTTATGGCTGATTTTAACTTGAATCTAGGTGACCCATGCTATCCTCACATCATGCATTGCATTGCACTCATGAACATTGATATATGAAAATTATGAAGTGGGTTAAGCCCAACTGTGTTTTCTGAAATGCTTATGATATGATTCTAATAATATATTGGCTATGAAAAAAAGGTGATCTCATACATTTCTCTAATTCTGGCTCATTGAGCATTTTGGGTGCTTGCACCATTCTGTATGTGTTAATGAGCTATTCCCTGCATGAGCAGTACGATTACGAACTATGATTTGGCATTTGAGCCTAAATGTGTATTGAATGCTTTTGAAAGAACATTGCATTTCCTAAAAGCATGTATATGTATAAGTATTCAAGTAGGATGTTACTGACTTTGCACCGATGAATTGGGGGTGTTAGGGCTAGCCTTAAGGGCCCTCTCCCTTTCCTTGAACTATGTGGGAAGATAGGAATGTTAGTTATTACCAAAATGACCGGGTCATAAGGAATGGTTATATGTTAATGATTTTGGTATCTTTTGTATGATTCTGAAAATCCTTCCGAAATGGTGAGTTTCGCAAGAAAGGTGACCATCCACTGAAATGGTAAGTTCCGTAAGGTGTGATATAGATTACCTTTGGCAAGTACTCTTCTCCTACTGATGGGAGGTCTTTATCGGTGTAATTCATGTAATAGCTCACATGGATTTGATTTGTCGGGTTACAGTCTATCCCCACTATATTTGAGCATTGTTGCATTTCATGCATCATAAATTTTATGGCATCTTGTATATATTACCATTGGATATATGATTCTTTCTATATTATGTGCCCTTGTCATCTAACATTGAAATGCAGGTTTGGTAAGTCATATGCATTGCATGTCCGCATACTTAGTACATTTAAACGTGCTAACGCATACTCTATGCTACATGATTTTACCATGTAGGGGCCGAGTACTTTGACTATCAATAGGCTGACGAATAGTCCTATCCCGGAGTATACTTTTCTGAGTCTTGTCTTCTGAGGACGAGCCAACTAACTTTCTTTTATGCTATTTCAGATCGTTCTTCCTTATTGAGGGTGAGCCCAAAACTTGTACTGGCCCTCATTCCTTTTGACTAGAGGCATTTGTTGGGCATTATGTAAACTTTCTAAAATCCTTTTGTTATGGCTAATATCTTGTTTATGTGTTGTTGGGAGTGATTTATGAGAAACTCCTATGTGACTATATGTATGTTTGGTGTGGAAATGTGGGGAAGTCTCTAGCCCCGTATTGCCCCATAGCGTGAGTCCTATTTCCCTATCCCTTAGAACTATGTGTTATTAATTGAATATTATTCCTGAACGGATGATGTGGATTTAGATAATTTTGAGGCTTGTTTGGGGACTTAGGTTCCCATTCCCCGTATCAGATCTAGGCCCTAACCACGGGTCGTGAAAAATAGTTACCATTCTAGCATCCAGATGGCACCGTTTGAGACCTTGTATAGCCTGAGGTGTAGATCACCTATTGGATGGTTTGATTTAGGTTCAATTAAGGTGTTGGGTGTTGATTTTCTTCGGGATATCATGGACCGGGTTCGACTGATTCAGAGTAGACATTTGACTGCTCAGAGTCGCAAGAAGAGTTATGCTGATAAGAGGTTTAGGCCTCTTGAGTTCTTTGTTGGTGACAATGTTTTGCTAAAGGTTTCATCCATGAAGGGTGTGATGAGATTTGAAAGGAGGGGCAAGCTAAGTCCCAAATTCATTAGCCCATTTGACACTTTGAGGAGAGTTTGTAAGGTAGCCTATGAGTTGGCTTTACCACTGAGACTATCTTTTGTTCATCCTGTTTTTCATATTTCTATGCTCCGTCGGTGTATTCCAAATAAGTCCCATGTGATTTCTTATGACTCTATTGAGGTGGGTCCAGATTCGTCCTTTAAAGAGGAACCTATAGCTATCTTAGACAAGCAGGTCAGGAGATTGAGATCCAAAGATAAACCTTTGGTGAAGGTTCAGTGGCGACATTGTTCCGTTAATGAGGCCACTTGAGAGTTGGAGCCTGACATGCGAGTTAGACATCTTAGCCTTTTTAAGGCTTCAAGTACTCTCCTATTTTCCTTATGTTTGAGGACAAACATTCTTTTAAGTGGTGAATAATGTAATGACCTAGTTGGTCATTTTCGTCTTTATTGGTAAAAATTATTGTTTTCCCTTTTTGTAAGTTGTGTTGGACCTACTTTGAACTATTTGATTGGTTTGAATTGGAGTCCTAATTTTTAAAAGTGGAAAATATAAGTTTTGGTCTTTTTGAAAGCTTAAGTTGTTGAAAAAGTGAGTTTTTGTGTCATTTTGAGTTTCAAAGGTTGGATTGGGAACTCATCGATTCCATTAGCTTTGAAATGTAGAAACGGAACTACAGGAAGTTGGAGAACTGATTTGGAGTTAAAATGAGATTTTTAGGCCCAAACTTGCGATTTTAATCGTTTTTGCAATCAAAGTTTGACTTTGGCCAACATTCAAAGTTCAGAAGCTTGGATTAGAATTCTGAAAGTTCCAATAGTTCTGGATGGTGAAACTAACGCTAAAATGGTCTCGTCATAATTTTTGGAGTTGTCGAGGGGAGTTTTAGTGTTTTGAATTCTACACTAGTTTATTTGACTTGCATTAGTAAATATCTCGTGGAGACCTCAGAATCAAATTCTGATTATTTCGTTGAGTTCGAATCGTTTTTTTTGGTATGGGTACATATTTGGCTTGTAAAATTTTGATTTCGGATGAGTTTTGCGTACTACTTTTGGGTCTTTGATATTGGTAGATTTTGCTGGTGCATAGTCGCTAGTGCAGGCACTGTGCTCGTATTATGGACCTAGTCCCTACATTCGCTGAGATTTGGGCTTGGTTAGGCTCCGCGTTTGCAGACCTGGTGCCACGTTTGTAGAGAGCATTTCACTGGTCAGCTATAAAAATCCGAAGGTACACCATTTTAAACCCGTTTTCAAACTTCTAAGCTTTTTAGGGCAATTTTGAATAAAGGTTTTTGAAGATTTGTATTTGGTAAGTGTTTTTAGCACTAAACTAATCATTTTTCATGAGTTTTTATTTGGATTTTATCCTTGATTTCATGAAATTTATCACCCAAAATTGGGGGGTTTTGGACTATGTTTTTTAGACTTTAACCATTGATTTCTCATTCAATTTAAGATTCATTTTAATGGGATTTTTGCCCATGAACTCTATTTTTCAAGTAGAACATGATTCTGAAACCAATTTCCAAATTTTGAGACTTTTGAATTCTAGCCCTTATTTTGACCATTTTTCCCCTAAGCCTAAAATATGCCAATATAGGTACCATTATGCACCTTTTGATGCGTATATCAACTTTTGATAGTGGTTGACCGATTCGTGGGTCATTAGGAGGCTTGAGTACTTGAAACCTTGTCCGAGTACGGTTTCGGTATCGAGATAGATTCGGCTAACCCTTTGGGGAGTGGATTTGAGTCACTAAGCATGTTTATATGGTGATTGTAAGATTTAGGTTGATATATGAGCCAAGGGCTTCATCTGATTGATTCTTGATGAAAATATGATTTCAACTATGCAGAAAATTGAGTAATTGGTGACCCTTTTGATAAATTGAGATGAAACCTTTGGTTTTGACATATGTTGGATATTAATGTGGTAATATGATACTTGTGACACCATTTGGGGGAAATACATGATAATTTGATAGTAGTTGCAACACCATGGTTATATGATGAGCATAATGTGGAACTTAAAAAGTTCGGTTCCCTTGAGTTTTGATTATTAATAAGATAGAGATGATAAGATGTTAATGGTTGACCTTGAGGTACTAGAAGAGGCACTAGGCATAGCCCGTGATGTCATGACTACTTTATATTTCATCCCATGTTTTATTGCATATGAATACTCAAATTATGGCATTGACATGTACATTTCTCATATTGTGTCTATACCACTGAGACGTAGAGGTAGTGACATAGTCACACTTCTTCAGATCAATTTGTCGGTGCCAGAGTCCTTCGAGGTATATCTTGTTGGATATACATTATATTACTCCAGTTTTACATGCATTGCATCTATATTGCATTGGCCATTTGATAGTTGTTTTATTTGAGATCTTCTTAATGGCGTCAGAGTCTTCCGAGACATACTATATTCGATATTCATCTAATATTGTTGTCATGCAATTTTATGATGTTTAGTCGCGCCAGAGTCCTGAGACATGTTATTATTGTTATGTATTTATATACTATTTAGTGGCACTAGAGTCCGTCAAGGCATGTTATTGTTGGTATGCATCTATGTATTCTGATAATGATATGTACTCCATTTTATATTTCTCTACCAATGTCAGCGTCTGCCAAGGTGTCATCGACGCTAGAGTCTGTTGTTGTACTATAACCCTCTCTATCGACGCCAAGGCCCATCGAGGTAACATCGATGCCAGAGACCATTAGGACACTTCAGAGACCTCATATATAGTCTGATGAGAATTCCATGGGTTCTACCTTTAGCTTTAGCTCGATAGATGTATGCACATCGGTACCGGAGCCCGCCGAGGTGTTCCCGGTGCTAGAGTCCACCAACATATGGTTTGACGTCATCCTCATGGATTCTACCTTGTGGCTACATCTCGGTAGATGTATACATTGACATCAGTGTCTTCTGCATTTTCTCCTCATGAATTGCTTCCATACATTGCATATGCATTTTATCTTCCACTATTATTGATATTTTATTCTGCTGGTATGTGTATGGTTTACGTTTTACACTAACCCTTTTCTTACAAGTGATAGTATTCTTCGTCATTGCATGCTTGCTCGATTTCTTTTACCCAATCAGCGAACCTACTGGGTATATTTCAATATACTCACCCCTACTTTGTTTCCTCTCTGCAGATCGTGTACAAGGTTCAGGACAAGGTAATTGATCATTCCATTTGAGTATTGTCGATACCATCCAGATTTCAATGGTAAGGCTCAGACTTCGAGTCGTGTGGATCTTTGGGTCCTCTTTTATTTCTTTTCGATCAGACTATGTATTAGATAATATGAGACGGCATTGTATTATCTTTCAATACAGTTGTATTTACTCTCCAATACTGTTTTATATGCTCTTGTACTCATGACTCCAGGTCTTGGGATATATGATGTTATGTTGTGTTATTTTCCGCTATATTTCTTTCTTCTTAGTTGTGATCCATTTTGGGTTGTGACAAGCAATAACCATGATAAAAATATACGAAGCTAGGAGTGCTCCTACAAATACATAATTCTACTATACAAGGATGATGTCTAGAAGCAAAAGACGGCCATCAAAAGGACGAAAAATGTGACGAAGCCAGAGCTGATGGAACTCACCCAAAAGAAGTCTTCTATGTGCTCCCGAATTCCCATCATAGAAACCACGGCTCGTACCTGGACCTACACCATAGGAAGATGCAGAAATATGGGGAGTGAGTACTAGATAAAGGCACACAATAGGCCTCATCGGCTAACCAAGTGAAATGATAAGCTTATAGAAACCTCGAGTGTACAAAGAATAATGCTAATGTGGAAAATCGAACTCAGGTCAAGCATAAACAAATCGGGAACCTGTAAACCACAACTGAACCAGCCAAGGTGATCAACCATGCTAGTTAAACTAATCCAAATGATGAACAATGATAACTGAATCAACCCAAGGTGATGCACAATGATATCGACCAATGATGATCCAGTAGGCACATACCGCAACTGCCCCTAACTGTGACATAATAATGAACAGGGGTGCAAAGCCCTAATATGTATGCTTGTACGCCGACTGGGCCCCATAAGCCCATAAGGTACACCCGCACACAATATGATCAACCAAATAATAATAGATCCCAACTCCAATTATAACATGATCATAAGTCGATTGTACGTGGGTGTAAGGCCCTAGTGTCTAAGTCTGAACACCCCCTCAGCCCTTATAAGCCTAGACGGTACACCCACACACAATAAGGGTGTGTATAGGTAGGTAGATCCATGGGAAAAAAGTCGAGCCTCCACCTTTAACCATCATATATCAACCGGGTCTCTAACCCTGCATTGGAATGTGGCATGTGACCCAAATATACATGTGTAATGGTGAAACATATCCCCCGTAAGAGAAAGAATCCCCCTAGTATAAACAATGGTGTCTTAGCTCAATGTATCAATCATGAGGCGTCGCCCCCAAAGATGGAATTAGTGGGGTCCTTGACCTAAAATGTAACCAATGGGTCCACCACCCATAATCAATCGGGTCTCAAACCTGAAACAATCGGTGTGTCATATCTTTCTTTGAACAAATAGAAGTGTCTCAAACCCAGAGTGTAACCAATGAGGGCCCCTAATCTAACCATCAATAGGTTTTCGATCCTCATAATTGGCATCCTCCACCTAATATCAAAGTCATGATCACCCGACTCAGACCAACGAGGGTGCAACTCTTAGGTCTAAAACACTCAAATATGGCCATCGTAGCTCAGATAGTGATGGGGAGCATCACATAGGACTCGAGGTATTGATCAATCACTCACTCAACCAGTCTATCTAGATCCAAAACTCCAAGGTCATATCATGCCCAGAGTGAACGTAGGCGATGACAATGATATCATACCCAGAGTGAACGTAGGTGACGACACTCATGACATAGGTATCCCACCATCTATCCAACCATACACAACTGTAACTACCACCTCTCTCGGATACATCGCTACCCTTGCATCAGATGGAAAGAACTAGTGCATAACAATAATCAATAGTACATCAAAGTGTATATATATATATATATATATATATATATATATATATATATATATATCACAATTACCATAGAGTCATTCCCAATGAAGACCAAGTATACCATAACCTCTTCAACCACAAATACCCATAGTAAACTTATACAATCACGGTAAATCATAAGTATCCAAGATTAACAAACCCAGCAGAGTTGTATCTATACCAGAATTAGGCCATAGTGTGGTATATATGATGAGTGTACAACTTACACTTATTTCTTGCTCTTTTCATATGATTTTGTGTTATTAATTTCATGACTTGAGGCTAATTATTCTTTCAATGGTGCATGTTTCAGGTACATATAGTTTAGATTTGGCTTTGCTGGAAAGATTTGAAGTTGAAGCTGAATGGGAGCAAAAAGATCTTAAAATAAAAAGAAGTGTACCTGGTAGCTAATACAATCTGTGCACGCCACCTTCGGTCCACAAGCATGGAATGCTTAGGCGCTACTACGAAAGTATTAGCTTAAGGTGATCTCCGCGAATGCAATCAAAGCTCCGCTAGTGCAAAGTACTTCGATGACCAGCATTAGGGAAATTTAGAAATTTTGCCATGTAAGTCCCAAAATCATATGTACAATAGAACACTCCTCCATACACCTTTGAAGAGAGAAACACATCTTAGTGTAAATTTTCGTTTACGGTGAGGATATAGAGCAACTTTTCTACAAATGCTCAAATGGATTGAAGACTGCTAGCTTCACTTGTATTTATCTTTCACTCACTTTCTCTTTCCTTCTTCATGAATGCATTATTTGTAGATTTAATTGAGCTTGGATGTTAATTTAATTAGGGTTCTTGATTTCTCTTGCTTTCATGCTTAGTTGATGATTTACTTGCAAAATAAAGTGAGTTCCTCCCAAATTGCTTTGATTGATTAAATTGATTTATGGGTTCATGTCTATCTTCATGTTTAACTTATGATAGGAGATCGTGAACTTGAATCTAGCTTCGATCTTCAATTATTGCTTTAATTAGAGTAGTTGATGTGGCAAGTTTACATGATAGTCATGGGTTTATGCGTTGAGGTGCTCAAATAGGACTCAACGACTATGGTCTTGGGAGTTTTTCTTTGAGGTGCTCAAGCCAAGTGTGTCTTTAAGTGGCTCTCATGAGAGGCCGTAATAGACTTGCAAAAAACCACATTGTCATAACTAAGGTGTGGTTACAAGCAACTTAGCCTACCCATAGAGTTCATTTGATTCTAAGTTTGATGGATCAACCTACATTTGATTGATTTGCATATCCCTATCCTTGCTCCCTTGCTCAATCAATCCTTGCCTTATTTTACTTTTTAGAAGTTTCTTGGTACTCACTTGTCTAATCAAAACTAGTAGCTCATATCCTTATCTAATTCAATCGTTGTCACATTGTTCCCTTTGACATTGGATTCCAACCTCTAAAGTTGGATTATTATGCTGACGACGACCACCCTTATGTCCATTGGTTATTTAGGGTTGAGCAACATCAAATGACGTCATTGCCAGGGAATAATAGGCTTATTGAGTTGGTTTAGGACTTATAGTTCACTCTTGTTTATTTGATTAGAGAGTACTTTTTTTCTTTGTTTTTCCTTTTATTATATGGCTAATTCTGATGATAACTTTCTTGATGAATGTAAGACTTTTTTCTATCTCCTTGGGAGTATTTCACTTCATGATGTGCAAATTGGTGTTGAGGATGTGAATGGGGACGAGAGTGTTGTGACTCAACATTGGCTCATGGACTTGAGTCTAAGACTTCCCAAAGAAGTGGCTCAACGATACCAATTGCTCAACATGAGGGATGAACTCAAAAGCTTATTTATTGCTAGAGCTTATGAGTTGGACCATTTGGGACGGGAAGTTGATGTTTGGGAGGTGGACTTGAAACTAAGCAATGAAGTAAGGCTCCCAGCTCAATGGTTATCAACCATGAATTGGAGTCTCAAAAAGAAGGAGTGGTTCTTGATGTGGAAGAGATATTGGGCCAATGCCTTTCTTCAAGGCCAATAATCATCCAAGAGGCCAAGATTAACGAAATGATACTAAAGTTGCAAGAAGAAGCAACAGAAATCTTAGATTGAACCTTCATTTGATGTTGGGAGTGTTTCTTACTTGGAGACCCCAAAATATGAAGGTCAATTCAAAGAAGGCACCTTGACACTCCCATGTGTACTAAAGAACCAAAGAGGAAAGTTGATGTCAAGTTGGGTAGACAATTCAAATCCTCAAAATGGATAGATCGGTGTAGAAAGTTGATGGTCTATCATCATCATCCCCATGAGCTCAAATGGAAAATCATCTTGAAATTTGGGAGGAGATTCACTGCCTCAATGTGGAAACACAAAAGGGTGGTGAATCAAATTCTGTTCACATTTTAATAAATTCTTCCATTTTGAATTTTTAGAGTAGCTTCTTAATTTTAATTTTTGATTTTTTGCATACCCTCACAAGTTACAAGTCTTTGTTAGTGGTTTTCCATAGGTTTGGAAGTGCCAAGATGATTGGAGTTGCCGATTTAGGTGGGAAAACCAACAAAAATTATAAAAGGATAAACCTGGGCCATTTTGACCGCACTTTGGGGCCCAGGCAACGCCCTTCACTGAAAGGTGGATCACCTTAATGGGCCTAGGACCACCCAAAGTAGGATAAACTTGGCGCAGGTCTATCACCCAGCAAAGCTCCACGTAGGTGGTCTTATGTTTGCAAATACGAAGTGCATAATTGGCGACAAGACATGATTGCGCCTAAAAGTCTGGAAGGCAGAGAACTGACGAGTCCAATTAAATGAAAAGACATGTCACTTGTGACTTTTTCTGATACATTCAGAAAAGAAGAACATAGATAGGGAATAAAATCAAATGTGAGGTAAACAAGCTTTCAAAAACTTTTCCCTCACGTATCTTCGAGAAAAGCTCAAGTTCTTATTTTTCTCATCTTTTTAGGCTCTTCACTCAAAGGTATGTCTACCCTACTCTTTCTCCATTCTTCATAAATAGTGAAAATCGTGTGCTGCCATGAAAGTGGCTTGACAGTGGTGAATGCTTAATTCCTCTTATAATCTGTTACACTATTTTAGCCATGCTCTCTTCCTCCATTTTTGACTTCTTGGAATTTATGTTTTATTACTGTGGTGTCTCACTTTTAAAGGTTGCTTCTCGTGCTTAAATATTGAAAATAGGAATGAATCTTGGTGCTAGGTTGTTGAGTAGTGTTTAGGTAGTTAATGTACGTTGTTAGGGATGGATTAGGGTTGTTAACCTATTAAAATTTTTATGAAAATGTATTCCCTCTACGTGTTCGATGAAATGCCCCTTTGAATTTTGGTGCTAGTGACTGCTACCCTCTGCAAATGCAGACACCATGCCTCAAATGCGAAGGTTATGGAGACTCTCTGCCCTCCGCGAATATAGAGGCTTAGAGTAACTTGAACCTTATGATCACGCTTGTGTGGCAGCAAATGCAGAGAATAGTTTGTCACAGTTCAAAAACAAATGCTTCACTAGTTGATTTGAGTTGTTTCCAATTGACTTCCTTAGTCCAAATGTTTTCTAACACGTGATTTAAAATTTCTAAAAGGCGTTTTGTCATGTTGTCTTTTATTGTAGGTTTAATTGGTGATAAAATGGAACCTAAACATCTACTCTATGAAAATGAGATTCTTCTAGAAGTAAGTGAAGGCGCCTACTTTGATCAAAGCAAATTCCTTTCAGCCTATTGTGCTCGAAAGTATGATAAACACTTGGGCCAGACTGTGATAAGAGAGAGAGGAGTTTTCTTGGACAAGGTAGCAAAGAAGGGGCCAAAATTCTTTGGCTGGCTTCAGACTTTAGATTGGCGATGTTGTGTTGATGAGACGATCAAGGCCAATTACATCATTGTGGCTAAGTTTTATGCCAATACCTCAGAGACTAACTTTGGACAGGACATGGCTACCACTAATCGAGGAGTGAGAATTAACTTTAGCCCAACCACTATCAATGCTACTTACAAGCTACCAGATATAGATATCTGGGTTGAGTGCCGACTAATCATTTTAGGGAGTCCCTTATGCCCTCTTTTACTTTATAGTCGTACTGTGAGGACACAGTACTATTATAGTTGGGGGTTCTTCTATGACTTGATTTGGTTTGATTGTATAACTTGGACTCATGGATTTTCCCTCGTACCCTAATTGATTCGTAGTCTCACTAGTTGGTATGGTATGCCCTTGTCGGGCTTGCATATATTATGTTGGGCGTAGTTGTTATAGTAGATTTGGTAACTTCTTATTTTTCTTTTTGAAGGTGTGTATAATCAGCAGTTCCCAATGATGGAATAAGTGAAGACATTCTTAAGGTCTAATCATAGATTGGGTGTGTAAGTGCATGAGTAGAATATGATGTTTGGTGAAGTCCGAGTAGCCATTGGCTCTTGTTGGAGATATACATTGGGATTGTGACTTGTTTGGTGTCAATATATTTAGTCATGTGTTAAGCATTGTGAAAAGGCATACCCCTCTAATTTTTGAAAGATAAATGGTTTTGGGATGATTTTGGGACAACACTTTGACTCTTTTTGTGACTCTTACTTGCTAGATCGATATATTTTGAAAAATGAGTCCCTTGTGCTTGATTTGAGAGTGATATTGACCCTTTTTGGCTTGATTTGCATGTCAAGTGTGATGTGAGTGTTTGTTTTGTTCCTTGTGTGCATTTATATTACCTAGAACTTGCCTTGTTGGTCTCGAGTTGTTGGTCTTGATAGACTTTGGTTGGAAAAATGGCCTTAGGTATTCTTTAGTTTGAACTGAGTTTACTTAGCCTAAATAGCCAGCAAATTCATTGATTCTATCCTTATTGTCCCTTATGAGCCTAATACTTTCTATTGGTAACCTTAATTACAAGCCTTAGGCCTTTTTGAATAAAAATATCCCTCTTTTGAACCCTTTTCCCTCCTTGAGTTTTACATGTTTGTCACAATTGAGGCTTTAAGCCTAAGTTGGGGGTGACGTAGAAAGAAAACGAAAGGTATCTACCACTTGGCTTGTCAAAAGAAAAGAAAAGAAAAATGAAGGGGATGTAGTAGTGAATCTAGTTGATGTAGCATCTCTACCCCCGACTCTATATAGAGTCTCAAAATCAAGCATGGGAAGGGGATGAAGCTAGACCTCTTCATGGCCGCCTCATGTATCTGCTCCTAAATGAGGCTGGCCCAGTCAATCTCATAGCCAGCGAGGATGCTGGAAACCAAAATAGCACGGTCTGATGTCAAAGTATTATGTGCAAGAGTCGGTTAAATATGTGATCTCACAACAGCTCACCAAAATTTGCTAGGTAAGCTGAGTGAGGCCTTTACGATGGGCTTTGATGAAGTGGCTATCTATGTAGGATCCGACCCTACTCTGCAATCTTTGTAGCAACCCATCTAATCAAGTTTCCCTTGCACCTCTAATCTCTCATAAGGGCTTTATCCCTGGTCTGCCCCAATTTGTGGTCATACTCTATTGTTAATCTGGGGGCTGGGAACTCAAGCTTGAATAACACACGGCAGATGGTAGTCTCAGGGATATCTACCTGTCGGCCCCTCACTCTAGTGTGTGTCAGTCTGGGTTGAACGAGGGGCTTTTTACCTTTGAGAAGAGTGTTGAGTATTGATGTGGCAGTTGAAGCGTAGAATTCACGAACTATGGCCGGGTGGTACTTCCCGGGTGCTCTAGCCAGACACTTCAGCCCATATCTGCTGATAGTGTCCTAAAGGTTGGGGATATGTCAAATACGGAAGTGATGATCTGGGCCTCCTCAAAGATAGAGCTAGCTAGTTTGCCTCACTCGTTCCACTACATGCCCTATGTGAAGATATCCCTTATACCCTCAACGCACCACTGGATAGATAGAGCATCTGGAGGTGATGGTGATACATGAGATGGTGTAGCAGAAGACTCTATATGTGATTTGTCGCCGGACTCTAACTCTGGGTCCTCTCTAGATGGAATCATCAAAATGGAGCTGATATCATTTTTTTCTCCCTCTTCAGACTAGGGAGAGAGAACAACAATAGCCAGGGTCTGGGCCTCCCCAATTTTGGCAGTAGCCCGTGTTTATGTTTGCTCAGCCTCCGCGTCAAGTTGGACACTAAGCTCCTCAATCAAACCACTCATCTCGGGGGTGTCCTGATCCCTCCAAGGATAATCTATTAGCCTCCTTTGCATGGCTCAGATCTAATCATGTCTTGGCTTTGGGGCCAGAGACATTGGGACGTACACATTTAGCAAACACAGTTAGCCCCACAAGTCAAGGAACGTTAAGCAAAATCAGTTCAGACTTGGTCACAGATGGGTCTACGAAGGAACTTCTTTGGGTCATAATAAAAACCACGAGTCCTAGAAGGCACTCATGGAAATGGGGTTCATAACTTTTGGTCACTGGAATTGCATCCATGAAACTAGGTATGACTCATAGAAGGTTCTACAAGTCGTAGACTTGGTCGTAGAAGTGTTCTAGTGTTGAATCTTTTACAGGCAGGGATCTATAAGACCTGTATACGAGTTGTAGAATATTCTAATGCCCATAGAAGGTCTCATCTAATAGGTTCTCAGAAACTTCAAGTTTCTGGATTTTCATACGAGGGCAACTACAACTCGTGGAATTTTCCACGAGCTATAGAAGAACCCAGAAGCCTTAGTTTCCAAGCCTATCAAAATGGACCCCACATGACATTTTTAACAGTTAATTTAGTATTGAAGAGAGTTATGACACACCCCCACATGATTTCAACAAACACCCAACACCTCACATGCAGTTCATTTCATACAACCCCCATCGAATATCATTTAACATATTTTCCCAAGCCAACCGACACCGTTTGAACGAATGTACATCAAATCCCACACATGTAATCACACATAGATTTTCAAGCACATAGTCAATTTAATCCAAATGACATGTGACAACATAGTTTTCATCTAACAACATTCAAACACATAGACATGGCCATGTACACAATTTTCCAACTTTGAACCCTTATTCAAGTATTGCAACACATTCAACAATATTCAAGTTTAATCACAAATAGCGGCACACACGGGTTCATATCCATATTGCTCGAATTACCATACCTATCAAGCGATTTCAACTTTCATAACAACAATTTTTGTATTTAAAAGGATTTTATCGGGCCAACAACATACCGAATTAAGTGACAAAGATGTAAGGATTGAAGGAGGAATAAAAGAGGGTGGAACCCTAGGTGATGCCGGAGGCTGACAGAAAAATTCGCAGAAAAATAGGTGGTGGCTGGTTGAAAAAAGCTAGGGCAAGGGGTCGGGTATATCTGATAAATTTGGGAAGAATGGGGTCAAAATATTTTATCCTTCTATTTGTAGGTGGTCAGCCAAAATTAATTGGCCTAGGCTCTACGAAGCCCCGATAATAGGCCATAGAAAATTTTATAGCCTGTAGATCTTGGTTTCGTGGAATGCCCAAACCCTAATTTTAGAGAATGGGTTTCACAGTCCAATCTACAAGCTGTAGAATTGAATACAACTCGTAGAAACCTCCATTGTTAGCCAAAGACAAAAGAACTTACCTAGGATCAACGAGCCTCATTCATGGCCCATAGTTTTATCTATCGGCCACACAGTTTGCTCATAGACTAGAGTGCACAAATCTTTTGCCCACTGGACATGTTCGACAAGACAGTGTACGAGTTGTAGTTTCACACACGACCCGTAGAACAAGTTGTAGAAACACATCTTGATGCTTCTTAAGAAAAAAATGGCTTACTTTGTCATGTACCTGCACATTTTCCACAGAACACAGTGTTAACTGATATACAACCAGTCCAATGACCACAAATTACAACCCAAATGCAAAAAAATTAAACAACTTACAAGTCCAAAAGCTAAAAATAAAACTACATCTATTACATTAAATATCTTGGGTTGCCTCCCAAGTAGCACCTGTTTTATTGTCGCGGCATGACTTGGACAACTTGGCTACTTAGACTTGACCATATACCCAAACATCCTTCCTCAAGTCATCTAGCCTCTTCATTGACTAATAGATGTTGAAGACAACTTCTTCGTCATTCAATCTAAACTTAAGTTGGCCAGCTTCCATATCTACTAGTGCTTGATTAGTGGCTAGGAAGGTCCTTCCAAAGATGATTGGGACTTCAAAGTCAACTTCACAATCCAGGATCACAAAGTTTGCGAGGAATATGAATTTCTCAACTTCGACGAGTACATCATAGAGTATCCCCACAAGCTTCTTCACCATGTTGTCAGCCTTCAATAATCGCATGCTCATTGGAGTAGGTGCTCTCAATCCTAGCTTCATAAACGTCACAAATGGCATTAGATTTATGTTGGCACCGATATCACACAATTCCCTTGCAAACTCCACATCTCCAATAGTGCGGTGCATAGTAAATGCGATGGGATCTTTGTGCTTTTACAGTAAAGTCCTTTTAGCAATTGCACGGTAATGTTGAAGCTCTTGGGAGAGCATCTTTGTAACCAAGTCCTTCATAAACTTTGGATACCCAGGCATCTTCTCTAATGCCTCAATGAGAGGGATGTTAGTAGAGAGTTTCTTCAACATAGAAAGAAAATGCTTGAACTTACCCTCCTCCTCCTTCTTTTTGAGTCTAGTGAAAGGAAGAAAGAGGTCTAGGAATGGGCTTCAGCTTCTATGGCACCTCTGCAGAATCACTCACCCCATCTTTGGCATGATCATCTCCGGCCTCTTCATCCTTGGCTTAAACTGTCTCCTTTCGAACATCATCATCTTCATCAACCAGCATAGAAGGATCAATGGTACTCTTACCACCATGAGTAGTAACTGCTATACACCGCCCTTCATTCTTTGGATTCTAATTGTGTTGCTAGGTAATGTACCTCTTTGTCGCTGGTTTGGTTGACTTGACACTTGACCAAACTATTGCTCTAGCTATTTGGTAGCAACAGAATGAGACTCGATCTTCTGATTAATGTTGGAGATATCTGACTTCATCCCCCTCAAAGTCTCTTCCTGTGTGTTAAACTTCTTCTAGCCTTCTTTAACAGTCGATCAAACATCTCCTTAACTCAGGAACAACTAGCACCGATATCACAATTATGTGGTGGCACATAAAGACCGTTTCTATAGCCATCGACGTGACCCCAGTCAGCATCTCTATCCAGGCCCCTATTTTTATTGTAGTGACCTCCACGATTGTTGTCTCTGAAGGCGCTATCTCTGTCATATTTTCGACCTTGGTTTCCTTGACCTTGGCGCCAATAGTCCTTATTAGATCCTTGGTCGTTGGTTCGAGAATCCCCATCTGATCAGCAATGAAGCAAGTGTCCTCCTTGATGTGCTATCAAAATAAAGCACTTTGATGCTTAAAACCTGGAATTTCATGTGTTCCTAATGTGATGTTATGGTTTTATGTGCTATATTTGCACAATTACAGCATTGACCTTTATTTTAGGAAGAAATATAGAAGCTGTTGATTTTTGATAGAGTACGAGACCTTTTACGGGTCGTGAAGTGATGTCTTGGACAAATCCAATTAGGGGCTAATTTTATGAAGTTGGTTTTACGAACATGTAGACGGGTCGTGGAATGATTTACGAGTCATAAACCATGATTCGTACCCTAAGGATTAGAGATTGGGACATTCTGAATATTCATTAAACTAAACCCCTCTTACGGGTCGTAAACTACTTTACGAGTCGTAGAGGGGTATCATAGACTTGAAGTCCAATTTTCCAGAAGTGCTGTATGAAAACTCGATTACGAGCAGTGGAATGCAATATGGGCCATAAACCTGTTCGTGAGGCATGCCAACCCAGCTATCCTATTTTGTTTAGGACTTGTATTTTACTTATTATAAATAGGTTTTTAAGGTTATTTTTCAGAATATTTCACATAGTACTCAGAAAACTTAGTAATTAGAGGGAGAAAATAGTGAGATTACATTTGAGAGAATTAAGAACACTTGTACTTTGATTTCATCTTTAATCTTGTGATTCTCTTTGAAGTTTGATTTGCTTGTGCTTAATTCAATTATGTAAGTGCTTGATTTTGTTATTCCAATTCATGAGTCTTGCATCTACAGAACACATGAGTAGCTAAATCCACAACTAGGATTGTAGGAACCATGAAGAACTAACAAGGTAAAACCAGATAATGCATAATTCTTGAAAAGTGTCATACATGTATTAATTAACTCTCTTTGTTTTGTATATTTTCTAGTGGTGGCCAACATTAGAACCCGACTAGTATTACTGACTGGAACAAGGTACTAACTAATAGGAAAAGAGTTTAATTAGCAGGATTCGATTGATGTGTTCACGTCTAATCAACCAAACTAGGCGAAGGGGAGGTTGTACTGGGACTAATAGGTAAGGGTTGGTACTGCACACTATGGAGATAGGCCGAATCACATAGTGAAATTTACATCTCATCCTTGTCCAAAGGGCTTGGTGAACTTATCTTACCGTCCTGTATGTTACACACTAGAAAAGAATTAGGTTATCTGGTGATACTAAGTTAGGAAATCATGTGGAACACAATACCCTAGTTTCTCTCCATATTGATTTCTCTCTTGTGTTAGTTTATTTTTCCATTGATTTTTGTAAAACCCCTCCTTTGGGAAATAAGTCGGTTAACTACTCAAATTATGGTAAATAAATTCTCTTAAATTTACGTATTCCTTGTGGGTAAACCCTAACCTTGGTGAGGTTTTATTTCTTGACAACGATTGCTTTATCCTCAAAAAAGAGGTGTAACCTGAACAACATCAAGATTTTGGCATTATTGTTGGGGAATACGGTTAGACTTAGTTAATTCATAGTGATTTGGTTGTTAATCCTTATTTCTCACATTTTATGTTTTGTTTTGATATAGGTTTTCTTTGCAGGGTGTAAGTGTAGTGTAGCCAACACATGAAGTCGAGGCAGACCCTTGACTCCGTTTGACCCAGATATCCATAAAACATTGAGGAGAAAGGCCCAAGACAATGCCAATAAAGTGGCCAATGTAGCTCTATACTGGAACGTGAATGAATATACTAATCACAAGAGCCCACCTCCTCTTGAGGACATAGCTCCACAGCCTCAGGATTTTAATGCCAATGTTTACCAGTGGAATCAATACAAGCTAAATTCTATGGCTATGGAAGAGACTGGAGCTATTGTTTTTCAACCACTACTGGCTGACACAAAGTTCATAATCTCAAGTGGGTTACTTCAGATACTGCAGAACTGTGGGCTATTTGTGGGCTTACCATCGACGGATCCTCTTAGCCATCTACAGAATGTTGTGTTCATCTGCAAAAGTGTAATGAGAACATAAAATCTTTCTAGGGATGTTGTGAGCCTTCGTGACATCCCATTGTCTCTTACAAGAAATGCAAGATTATAGCTATCTGAGCTCTTGTAGAGTTCTATCACCAGCTGGGCAGATTTGCAGAAGGCCTTGTTTTGGAGGTACTTCCCTAGATTTAAGAAGTTCAAGTTGAAGGACCAAATAAACAACTTTGAGCAACTTCTTGGTGATTCGATCAATACTACTTGGGAATGGTTCACCAAATGCTTGAGGAGTATCCCAGACCACAAGATACTTGATGATGCCTTGGTGGAAATCTTCTACCGTGCCCTTGATGAGAATAGTAAGGCTAGTGCTGACACTATTATGGGGGGCATGTTCTTAGATCAGCCATTCGCAAGGATAGCATAACAGATGTAGAGAGTGGTCAAGACCAATCATGCATGGGGGCAAAGAAACAAAACATCTACCAAAAGTTCATGTGTTGTTAGTGTTGGTCCGGAGCAAGAAAAGATCAATGAAGAATCAGTCAAGAGCTTGCCCAAATTCGCACAGAGATGGAGGTGATGATGAAGCAGAACAAGGAGAGAGTCAATGAGTAGTTCATCAACCTCCACATGCACCCATATGTGATAAGCCTTATTATGATGAGTACACATGTTTTGTTGCTAACCAGACGAAGGGTTTTTGGACCAGCGCCCAAGGGTACAATCAGAACTATTGGCGCCAAGGACAAGGAACAATAGAGATAGAGCTTACAGGGACAACCGTGGAAGATACTATGATAGGAACAGGGGTCTAGAGAGAGATGTAGATTGGGGTCACAGAGATGACTTTAGAAATGATCTCTATGTGCCACCACATAACCGTGACACAGGTGCAAGTAGTTCGAAGATTGAGGAGTTATTTGATTGCCCATTGAAGAAAGATGATATACAAGATAAGACTCTAAGGGGTATAAAATTTGAGATTTCCATCATTAACTAGAAAATTGAGTCTCATTTTGTGGCTATCAAACAACTGGAACAACAGTTTGGTCAAGTGTCGACTCAACTAACTCAGCGTTAGAGGGGTACACTGCCTAGAAACATAGCTTAGAATCCAAAGAATAAAGGGCAGTGAATGGCAGTTACTACTCGGGGTAGATAGAGCACCATTGATCCTCCCACGCTAGTTGATGAGGATGATGTTTGAGAGTAGACAATTGTGGCCAAGGATGCAGATGTAGGAGATGATTGTAGGAAGGATGGGGTGACTGAAGCTGCTGATAGGCCACACAAGTTAAAGACCATTCCTAGGCCTCCTCCTCCCTTCCCTCAAAGAATCAAAAAGAGGGATGAGAAAGGCATGTTCAAGCACTTCTTCTCCATGCTGAAACAACTCTCCATCAATATCCCTTACATTGAGCGATTGGAGAAAATGCCATGGTAGGAAAAGTACACGAAAGACCTAGTTACTAAAAAGCTCACTATAGGCAAGTTCAAGCACTTCCTCTCATGCTGAAGCAACTCTCCATCAACATCCATCACATTGAGGCATTGGAGAAGAAGCCAGGATATGCAAAGTACATGAAGGACGTGGTTACTAAAAAGTGCACTATGTGTTAGGAGCTTTCCTAAGAGCTTGAACATTTTAGTGCTATTGCTACAAGGTCCTTGGTTCAGAAGGGAGAAGATCCCGATGCTTTCACCATACCCTGCACCATTGGAGATGTGAAGTTCCCAAGGGAACTATGCGAACTAAGTGTCAGTATTAATTGGATGCCCTTTGCGGTTTACAAGAAGCTATGATTGAGAGCCCCTACTCTGGCAAGCATGCAGTTGTTGATAACTGAACACACGGTGAATAAGCTTGTAAGGATACTACATGATGTTCTAGTCAAAGTTGAGAAGTTCATATTCCCTGCCGAATTTGTGATCCTAGATTGCGAAGTTGACTTCGATGTACCAATCACCTTAGGAAGACCATTCCTAGACACTAGGGAGAACTAGTCGATATGGAAGCAAGACAACTCAGCTTTAGATTGAATGATGAAGAGGTTGTCTTCAATATTTGTCAGTACATAAAACGGCCAAATAATTTGAAGAATGAAGTCTGGGAAATCGATGAAGTCTCAATAACCAATTTGTCTATGTCGTACTGTGATAATAAATCGGGCACTACATGGGAGGCAACCCAAGGTGGACACTAGTGCTTAGGCGCCCAAGTATGCTTTTTAACCCCTTATACTTTGTTTTGCTTTAATTGTGTGCATTGGGGTCAATGCACATCTTTTCTTATGGGATGTGGGTAGTTGTGGGTCTCAGTGAAGTATGAGTAGCTTAGGTCCATAACTAACCCAATTTTTGATCCTGGGGTTTTCTTGCTTGTGTTCTTTTTCCCCGTGGATATTTACTTTCAGTTAAACTGACATATTTAGGATGTTTAGGTAGTATTTGCAGCATATAGTACTTATACCTGTGGTATATAGCATATTTTCGTATTTTTTCATACCCACCAAAAAATTTTGATTAGTAGTCTAGATATCAACCATGCATATTTAGGTGTGTTGATAATGTTTATTTAAGATAAAAAGCATGTTCTAATAGTTTTTTGTTGATAATGTAGTCAGTGTCATGTGAGTGTGAGCTTTAAATTGCTAAATTGATGTGTTGTGTGCTAATTCAGAACTTTCCCTGTTACTAAGTTAGACTGTAGATTAATTGGAATAGGAATGTATCTTAGGCCATTGTTCTTAAAAGCCCACTTAGCCTAAATGACTAACCAAAATTACAGTATATCCCTTGCTCCTAATGTTTGAGCCTAACCAGTACCTATTCTTTGTAAACACCTAATTCGCCTAGTCCTGTTAGGTGTAAAATCCTGAAATTGGCTCCGGTCCTTCCTTGAACATTGTGCACCTTGACTGGGCAAAAAGACTAAGTTGAGGGTGGCTACAAAAAGTGGCTCTGGTTCTGAGGATCGATAATGTGCACCTCAACTCAAGCCAAAAGCCTAGGTTGAGGGTGGCTGGTGTAAGGGTGAAACACAAAAAAGAGGGGGATGTTAGTGGTATAGAGAAAAATGAAAAATTATGTACTGGGTGCAAAAAGAAAATAAGTGATGCCTTAGTTGTGAGTTAAAGAGAAAAATGAAGTGTAAAAGTAAGGCAAAAGTTGATAAATGAAAAGAAAGCACCCAGAAAAGCTTGAAATAATAGAAAGGAAAGATGAGACAAAAATAGCAGAGTTGGTAGGGAGAAAGTGTAGAAAAATATAGTGTCAAGGAGGGCCTTTAGTCACTATGTTTCCAAAATACCATACCAAAGCCCCTGAGCCTACGTTACAAGCTTAGAAAGTCCTAAAGTGATCCTAGTCCAAGTAGTTGAAGGTCTTAGTCATGAGTATAGGGGCAATCCTATGGTATTGGGCATGATGCATGAATATCTTTTGTGAGAGTGAGCAATTTTTCATAGTCCCAAGGTCATATATGAAAACATCATTGAGTGTCTGATATGAGACCTCCATTACGGGCCATGGAATGCAATACGGCTCGTAAACCTATTCATGAGGCGTGACGACCCAGTTGTCCTATTTTGTTTAGGATTTCTATTTTACTTATTTTAAATAAGTTTCTTAGGTTATTTTTCAGAAGTTTCACATAGTACTCAGAAAACTCAGTAATTAGAGAGAGAAAATAGTGAGATTATATTGGAGAGCATTGAGAATACTTTTCCTTTGATTTTATCTTTAATCTCGTGATTCTCTTTGAAGCTGGATTTGCTTGTTCTTAATTCAATTGTGTAAGTGTTTAATTATGTTATTCCAATTCATGATTCTTGCATCTACACAAAGCATGAGTAGCTTTATCCACAACTAGGGTTGTGGGAACCATGACGAACTAACAAGGTAAAATCGAATAATGCATAATTCTTGGAAAGTGTGCATGTATGTATTGATTAACTCTATTTGTTTTGCATGTTTTCGAGTGGTGGCCAACATTAGAACCTGCCTAGTGTTACTGACTGGACCAAGGTAGTAATGAATAGCAAAAGAGATTAATTAACTGGATTCAATTGATACATTCTCATCTAATCAACAAAACTAGGCCAAGTAGAGGTTGTTCTGGGACTAATAGGTAAGGGTTAGTAATGAACACTATCGAGATGGGCCAAGTCACATAGTGAAATTCACCTCTAACCTTTGACCAAAGGGCTTGGTGAACTTAACTTACTGTCCTATATGCTACACACTAGAAAAGAATTGGCTTATCCAGTGATACTAATTAGGGAATCTTAGGGAACACAATACCCTATTTTCTCTCCACATTGATTTCACTATTGTGTTAGTTTATTTTTCCATTGATTATTGCAAACTCCCCTTTAGGGAATTAAGTCGGTTTACTATTTAAATTGCAGTAGTTGAGTTCTTCTGAGTCTACGTATTCCTTGTGGGTTTGCCATAACCTTGGTTAGTATCCATTTCTTGACAATGACCATTTTATCCTCAAAAAGAAGGTGTAACGTGGGCGACAAAACTCCTCATAATAAGGTTCCTCGTATATGGGTACTCGCGAAGGCTGATGAACCATTGTATTAACTCATTCCTAATTCAACTTCATCATCACCTCCATGTTGGTACTAATCCAGGAAAGCTCTTACATTATCTCCTCATTTATTTTACTTTTCTTTCGAAGTAATAACGATAGCACACGAGCTCTTGGTAAAGGACCTGTCTCTCGGCCCCCATGCATGATTCGTCTTGACCACCTTTTCTAGCTTCTCAGCCACCCTTGCAAATGGTTGATCTAAAAACATGCCACCCATGATAGTATCAGCACATGCTTGGCTATCCTTATCTAGGGCATGGTAGAAGATCTCCACTAAGGCATCATCAAAAAAATTTTTGTCAGGGACTTTTCTCAGACACTTTGTGAACCGCTCCCATGTAGTACAAATCAAGTCACCAGGAAGTTGCTCAAAGTATTTGATTTGATCCTTCAACTTGAGCTTCGTTGATCTTGAGAAGAAACTCTCCAAAAAGACCTTTTGCAACTCAGCCAATTGGTGATCAAACTGTGCTAAAGCTCCGATACCCATAGCATTGCATTGCCTGTTAGAGATAATGGGAAGACACGAAGTCCAACAGCATCCATAGACAAATTCTAAGTTCCCATTAAATTCTTACAGCAAAACACCACGTTGTGTACATAACTATCTGGATCCTCTAATGGTAGGACCACGAAAAACCCATGATTCTGCAGCATCTGAAGCAACCCACTCAAAACCACAGAACTTTGTATCATCCGGTAGTGGTGGTAACATAATGTCTCTAGTCACATCCATAGCCATATGATTCAACAGATATTGATTTTGCTGATAGCTTTGGCATTGAAGTCCTGTGATTGTGGATCAATGTCTTCAACAGGAGGTGGGTTGTTGCCATTCTCATTCTCACTATAAAACTGGTTCAAAGCTACATTAATCATGTTGTTTGCATTATCCCAGGCCATCCTTCTCAATCTTCTCTGGATCTTTGGGCCAAACGGAGTCAATGGAATACCCCAACTTCGTGTGTTGGGCATACACTACACATACACAAAATGAGGGAAATAAGGATTAATTTTCAAACTACTCAAATTAAACAAGTCTAGTCGTATTCCCCAGCAACGGCTCCAAAATCTTGATGTCCTGCTAGGTACACCTTCTTTTTCAAGGCTAAAGCGATCGTTGTCAAGATATATAATCTAACTAAGGTTAGGGTTAAACCCATAGGGAATATGGCAGACTTAGAAGAATTTAAAGTAATTCGAATGGATTAACCTACTTATCTCCCCGGGGGGGTTGTAACACTATGAAAAGTAATCCTAAGCTAAAACAAGTGTGAAATTAGTATAAAGAGTAACTAGGGTATTGTGTTCCCCATGATTTCCTAGCTTGGTATTACTAGATAATCTAATTCCTTTCTAGTGTTTAGCCTGCAGAACGGTAAGTTAAGCTTACGAAACCCTTTGATCTAGGCGAGAGGTAAATTTTACTACGTGATTTGATCCATCTCGGTAGTGTGACATTATTGACCCTTACCTATTATGCCAATACAACATCCCCTTGGCCCAATTTAGACAAGAAACATCAATTGAATCCTGTTAATTAATTTTTTTCCTATTTATTATTACCTTGATCCAGTCAGTAACACTAGGCGAGTTCCAACGTTGGCCACCGTTAAGAATCATTAAATCAAAGAGAACTAATCAATACATGCATGCACACTTTTAAGAATTATGAATTATCTGGTTTTACCTTGTTACTTTTCCATGGTTCCCACAACCCTAGTTATGGATTTAGTCACTCATGATCAATGTAGATGCAAGAATCATGAATTTAAATAATATAATTGAGCACTTACACAATAAAATTAAGAACAAAAAATCCAAGATCTTCACCAAGAATCACAAGATTGAATTAAAAGCATAAAATAATGTTTTACAACTTTTCTCTCAAGTGTTCTACTGTTCTCTCGTGTTTCCTCTCTTTCCTCTCTGAAAAATAACGTAAAAAACCTATTTATAGTGTTTAATTTGCAAAATGAAAATGAATTAGGAGAACTTGGTTGATAGGCTCTACTGGCACTTCTACGGGCCGTATAAAGTTCTAAGCCCATAGTCGTGGCTTCGTGGATTTCATCTTGAATTCTGGAGTTAACATCTATGACACCCATCTATGAGCTATATAAAGTTCTACAGCCCTTAAAGGGTTTCATATGCTAACTTTTCAGCAACTCCCCACTTTCTAATCCTCAGGGTACGACACTATATCTATGGCTTGTAAAATCTTCTACGGCTCGTCTGCATGTTCGCAACTTAACTTCAGAAATCACCCTTCACAGAACTGCGTACGAAACAAACTCTATGGCCCGTGGAAGTTTCCATGGCCCATAAAAGGCCTCGTGAAACCTTAACTTCTACAAAATCTGCACACTTAGCCCAAAAATAAATCCACCCCTGTAATCTTGCAAAAGAAACATATAAACACATCCAATCTACTAACATCACCTTGAGAACACACAACATTCCAAGTTTTAATCATCAAAAGTATTGTATTTTGACAGCACATCATACATCTCGGTGTACTCACCCCTACTATCTTTTATCCCTGTAAATCGAGCACAGGGTCCCACACAGGGTAGCAGATTCATTCTCTTGGACTTTTCTCAATCCATCATGATTTTACTGGTGAGGCTCAGACTTCGAGTCATTGTGGATCCTTGGGAATTCTTCAACTTTTCTTTTCAGTCTTCTATTGGATTCTATGAGACAACCTTGTATTTCTTTCGGGACATGTGTATTTAAGCTTTTGTATTGCTTAGATGCTCTTGTACTCATGACCCCAAATTTTGGGAGATTTGTTATGTTATGTTGACATGGTTTTTGTTTTACTTCCTTTTCTTTTTGTTGCGATCTATTTTGGGCCATGGAACTTACGGCCTGTAGGAGGAGTTATGATCCATAGGTTTGATCCTTAAAGATGAACTTTAGCAAAGGATAAAAAAGTTTCTAAGTTTGGGGTAACCCACGGACCTAGTGAAGGCCCATAGAAGGACGACGGTCGTAGATAGGGTCGTGAGTAAGACTATCAAGCATGAAGGAAATTTGGAGTTTGCTAGAAATAGTCTATGAGTTACTAGCATGGCTCATATAATTATGTATGGCTCGTAAAATCCCTTCATGGATAGGGTTCAAGAAAATGGGAAAATGGCTAAGTGTGGAAGGACACTAAGAGTCCAGCCATGACCCATAAGCGATTGTATTGCCCGTAAGATTGTTTCGTGGTTTGGAGTTCAATAAAACAGTTTCAGGGATTTTGGAAAAGTTAACAGCATGAGTAGGACCTACGGTCCATGTTTCATTCCACGGCCTGTAAACAGGCTTTCGTAGGTTAAAATCTGGTATTTTAACGAAGGAAAGTTTTGTCAATTCTGCAATCCCCATTCCTAAACTAAGTCATTTTTTGGGATTATAAGGGGCCCTAAACCAGACCTTAAGGCCCTAGGTCCCTTAGTTAATTCCTCATTCTTCCACTTTCTAATTTTCTCTAAGACAAAACACTCTCAAGAAAGGGAAAGGAAAAGTTAGGGTTTCCAAGGTTCTTCTCAAGGTTTCAAATTCGTTTCCCCACAGCTTGTTAAGGTATGTGAGCTTGATTTATGGATATCCCTCTACCCATGAAGTCTTCTTTAAAGTATTTTACCTTTCCTTTAAGTTATTTTAAGATATTATGCATGCTTATGATGATTTCATGATGTTTTATATATTAAATGATATTCATGATATCCTATGTTATTTTTACTAAGTAAATGCATGTTTTTAAGCTATTGATGATGACCCCGGTGATGAGTTTGTTTTTGATACGATGTGGGCTATTTTACATGTCTCCAAATGAGTGTATTTTCATGATTTATGATTCTTCCATTTAAAAACTTAGCACACCTAGTTTTCAAGTAATGTCTTGCATGATTTATTATGATGACTAGGATATCAAAGCCAAGTTTTAAAGTAATCATTTTTCAAGGATATAAGCATGTTGAAAATTTCCCTAAAGAGGTTTAAGAAAGGTTCCCAAGGTAAAAGGACAATACTCACTTGGTGGTTCCTAATTTTGAGCTACTCCTGTGATTGTTACTTATGATTCTAAGTTGTGTTTTAAAGAATCAGTGGGATGACTTAGCACTGAGTAGACTTGAGGTTGGGTTTCATCCCGTTAGTTGAGGTGTGACCCGTAAAAGCTATATCTCAAAGTCCCTAACTATGTGCCACCATAGGATCCATTATAGGCTAGGCTAGTGATCCAATTAGGCCATTAATTGTATTAAGCTGCATGCTAATTTGATAGAATTCCACCTGGTAAGTGGTCTCCCCGTGCCAACATAGGGAGTTATGTTGGATTCCATATAGTAGCTCACAGGGTCTTATATGTCGTTAAGGTCTTCTCCCACAAGTTTATGATTCTTTGCTATGTTTTCATTGCATGTAATTTCTCAGGCATTGACTCTCTTCAATATTGAGCTATATTCCTTGTGCATGCTTAAGCTCACTTTACGTACTTTTCATCTCATACATACTAATATGTTATATTTATGAATGATGGCATTACAATTTCATGAATGCAATGCATGTCACATACTTAGTACATTCCAATGTACTAATGCATATTTTGCCTGCATGATTTAACCATGTAGGGACAGGCACACCTCCACTGGTTCATGGCGAGCATACAACATTGACTAGCACTTTTATTTGTGTGAGCCCTTAGTTCGGGAATCTAATTATCCACTCTATCCTGTATTTTTCTTAGACGATGTATTTATAGCCCTTTGAAGGAATTTACTTTCTATGTTATTGAACATTGGAGTCTTTTCTATTTGATAGAAACTAACCGATACCGGTATCGTCCTTTGATATGTTAGTTGGTATGCTTTATAAACAAAAATGTGTTAGTTATTCATGCTTTTTAATGTTGCTTCATTGTCTTAAAAAAGCCCATAGACCCTTCCCTATTTTACTTCCACATTTCTTTATATTATGCCTATGAATGCTTAAGATGTCTTGGGTGAGGTGCCTTCAAGTATCTCATTTGTTGTGTGACGACTAAGGCCCTAGGTCGGGTTGTTACACTAGATATGCCTGAATAAACCAACACATTCTACCTAGATCTAGAAGTAAATTGTACAAAACTATGATAGACACTAGCATACACTCATATATATATACACACACACATAATAATAAGATACATAACTAGGAATGCTCCTACACATATAAGCTACTGCATTGAACAAGGCCAATGTCTAGATATAAACGATGACCATCAAAGGGGAAAGAGACTGTCGAGCTAGATCTTTTGGTGCTCACCAATGTCTTCTGAAACACTCATGAACTCCCAACTCAGCAATCGCAGCCAGCACCTACCCTATACCATAGGAAGATGCAGAAATGTAGGGGTGAGTACTTATAACAAAAACCCAGTTAGCATCATCTACCGACTTAGTGAAATACAGTAAATCTAGAAGGCTTAAAATAGAGAACTGCAACAAGTCTAGCAAATTGGAACTCAGATTAAGGAAACAACATGTCTTGAGAATTCCAAAACTTTCAACAAAATGAACCTAAGTGATGAACAATGATACGAACTGATGAAGACTGAGTAGGCCCATTCCACAACTGTCACCAACTGAGACATAGCTCTATACGCAGATGCAAGACCCTAACATCTATGTCTCTGTGCCAACCCCCCATAAGCCTTAAAAGTACACTCGTGCATAATCTGGTAAACTGAATCACAATATAACCCAACTCTCAATATCACATAATCAAGGGGTCAGTTCTATGTGGGTGTAAGGCCCTAGTGTATAAGCCTGAATGTACCCTAAGCCTTCGTAAACTTAAAAGGTACACCCATGCATAATTAGGGTGTGTGTAGGTGTGTGGATCCATGGGTAATTGGCCAGGTTCCCAACCCAAAGTATCTTACATCAATCGAGTCCCCGACCTAAAGTGTCATACATCAACTGAGGCCTCAATCCCAAAGTATGATATTTTGTCAAGTTGTGACACCTAATCCTGTTTTGAAATGTGACACTTGATCTAAGTACGTACATCTATATAAGGGTTGGATGAATAGCTCGCAAGAGAAAAAATCTCCATAACATAATCGATAGGGTCATAGACCCAAATTATAAATCAATGGGCCTTAGCCCCCAAAATGTAGTCAATAGGGTCCTAGACCCGAAATAACAATCAACAAGGACGTAGCCTTAAATGCAGTTAATGAGGTCCCTAACCCAAAATATCAAATGTGGCTTGGACATGAGAATTGGCATCTGTTACTCGGCATCATAGTCGTGGCCATCGGAGACCACGGGGCATGTCACTTGGGTCTCAAACACTCAAACATAGCCATCAAAGCTCAAAGCATGGGGCATCATCTAGGACTCGAGATACAGAAAAATCAGCCTCATCCCTAGTCTATCTGAATTCGGATCTCCAAAGTCATATCGTCACCCAAGACAAGAACCATACAACCCAATTGAGTATAAACATCACATCTCTTAGATCAAAATGGATAACCCTAGCCTCCATTAAGAAGAAAAACAAGTGGACAATATCTAACAATAGTATACCAGAGTGTATATGCCACAAATCAGTGTGGAGTCATGCCCAATGAGGCCAAGTCTATCACCATCCAGCCAGTGACAGGAATTTAGAGTAAAGCATGTAACTAAAGTCTTGTCACAAGTATATGAACAATCTAGCCTAACAGAGTCATATCTATACTAGAAGTGGCCACAATGCAGCATATAATCAACAAAAAGTCTCTAAGCCAGCATATCACAGTAGTATTAGGCTACATACTCATACTGATAAGAGTTAAGTCAAAATACATACATGTCCCATGGCATTAGCCTATATTTGACCCTTACTAGGCCATTCTCCATGTAAAGAACTCATAGGGAAGCATCGGTGTAACCTAAGCTAAGGTCCAAGAGGCTAGACTATCATAAGGAAGTAGTCTACCAAGTACCATATCACAGCTCAGGTGCTACAAAGGATATCATCTAAGGCAACTCTATGCCGGTGCACTAATAATGTCCCCTCTCTAAACAAGGTGCTAGTCCCCAAGACTATCCCACATAGATAGTGTCTTATCACAGATAGCCCCGGTAAGCCCATAGGATATAACCTACATCTTACTAATTGGGTGACACTCCGCCTCTAACTGCTAGTGGCCCAGTAGCAACACTCCTCGTATCGCAGGTCACAAGGCTCCTTAGGAGTATAACTATAACCATTCCCAGAACATGGTATGTTTCTCCAGCTACTGGCTGGTATCACAAGTACATAATGGATAGCAATAGTATATCGAATCATATACGTCATAGGGCAACAAAAAATCATGTTTAATCAGGCGATTCTACCAAAATCTAGGCAGCTACAAGTACTCAGAAAGATATAGATAGCCACCCCAATATAAAATGAAGCATCAAGCTCAGTGTACATACCTGTCATATGTTCTCAGCCCAAACCAGCCCTTTCAGACCCTATCATAGTCGAGTAGTGTCATAACTCAGCTAATATAGTAGTTTTCGCTAACACAACCCTCAATACAACAACTATCATCCCATATCATCATATATAACACATACATATCACAACCATCTATATACAACATATATGCCACAGCTCAACCCATAAATAGCACATTTGTAAACATTTTCTAGGGTGTAGGGAAGCCTAGCCTACCTGGCATCCAATGTCATACGTCCTGAATCAATCCAGTCAAGCTTTTCCCCTCTTAGTCACTTCACAATGTAGCTCTGCCATTAAAATATAATTCACTAAGTTAACACAGTCATATTGGTGTAACATCTTGAAAAACGGATGAAGTTACATCAATTACGACTAAAATGGAAAAAAAATGGGCCCACATTCAAAATACCAAATAAACCTATATAAAATGATCCCTACATCACCTCGAGTTCATATCAAGAATATGAGCCCAAAATTGATTCCAGAAGACAAAGAAACAACTCAAAAATGAAGTTGCATTTCTTATCAAAAAATATTTGTTACATAACTTATCGATCATGCCACAATGTTCCTCTCAGAAAATAGAACAATTTAGACACAAATTTCACTTAATTCCGTTGAAAAATGACTGAGATTTTCGCAATGTAATGTTTTCACTTATTTTTGATATACAAACGGTGGAAATGGAGATTTTACCTTGAAATGTGTGCCAAAATTTGAATATGACACTTCCGTGGTGTTTTCGCGCAAATTCATACAACATAGCCTTTTGAATCACTCAAATAGGATGAAAAAATGAGCTCAGAATTGCGATACGAAGTTGCTTGTATATAAGTACTAGACGCCGGTACCCGTGCAAGGACAACCCCAGTATTTGTTATTTTTGTGTTCAAATTTATATGATACAGATAGACTTTAGAAATCCAATTAAATTTTGATAAGATTTTTAAATATTTTAAATTATTAACTATTGTGAATTAAAGTGGTTTTGTACGTAATTTTTAAATAAAATATGTTACTCCTCCTCTCCTAATTTATGTGTTATTGATAAAACTTTGAGAGTCAAAAAAATTTCATTTTTTTAATTTTTAATTATTGTGATCTATATTACGTTTACATCATTTTTACATAACATATATTTTTCATCCAACTTTATTTATGCGACATTGATTTGAGTGTTAATTGAAATTTTTGGATGTCTTTTAAACATTTTAAGTTAATAATTCTTGTGATTTACAATTTTTTTATTTAATTTATATATATATATATATATATATATTATTGTTAATTATCTAAGTTTGCAGTATTTTTTACTCAATTTCCTAATTGATATATGTTATTTATATCGTCACTAATTTCAATAATCAATTGAATTTTTTATTTGGATTTTTAAAAATTTGAAGTTGTCAATTATTACAATTATAATATTTGTTATACTTTTACATAACATATTTTTAAAACTATTTTTTAAGTTGTTAATTGTCATGATTAGTAGTATTTTTTGTGAAATTTGTAAAAATATATAAAATACTAAAATAAGACAAATAAATTAAAATGGTAGAACCATCAAAAATTATACAAGTACCCTCAAGCTACTCAAGCAGGCATGTTGACCTACTGCTGCTTGAACAGGTTAAAACTTTTGTTTTTCGAAAAAAATTGAAGTTGTCAATAATCATAATTTATAGTATTTTTTGTACTTTTACATAAGATGTTTTTAAAACTATTTTAAGTTATCAATTTCATGATTAGTAGTACTTTTTATGTAATTTGTAAACATACAAAACACTAAAAATAAGACAAAAAAATTAAAAGAGAATAACCATAAAAAAATTATAAATGTACTCTCAAGTTGTTCAAGCAAGCATGTTGACCTGTTATCTGTTTAAGCAGCTTAATTGTCTCTTATATATAGTAGAATATACTTCTCTGAAACAACGCACATATATAAAGCCACATATATATAGTAGAATATACTTCTCTGAAACAACGCCCCTGACATGTGGCAGTCCCAACTTGTGCCACGTGCAAGCGCCAGGGCTGGCTATCGCCCATTCAATTTAGCCACCATTCAATTCCTTTTTTCATCATTTCGGGATCATCCGAACTCCGATTTTTATAAATGAACTATGCAACCATATGGATTTCGACATTTCCAATCTAATGGTGCCATTGAAATTTCTAACGTTGCTTCCCACAATAAAGTGAGAGTTTCCCTTCTTTATGTACAACTTTTTATGGAAAGCCCCTAAGAGGGGGGGTCAAATTGCATCCGGAAGTCTACAGTATAAAACGAAGGGTCCTCCTACACTAAACTCGACATTCTGGAGTTCATCACACTATTGAAATTCTCATATAATGAACGTTCTCCCGAGAGTAGTAATTGAGTCAACTATTAATTGATTCCGACAGCAAAATTTGCAAGCCATGATATAATTGCACCGGAGATGCTCCTAGCATACTTCAATCATTTCAGAGCTAATGAAATTTTCAAAATTCATTTTTGAAGTCATTTACTAGGACTTTATTCAAAAATTTATTTTAAAAATAAATGTCCTAAATGCAAGGACCCTCGTTGAACTAAAGGTAGGCCTAAGATGACAAATAAGTGATTCGTGGTAACTAATTCAAGCCTTACTTTGTTAATTGGAGTTTAGAGTTAGAAAAAAATTAAAATAACTAATGAATAATTTCATTAATAATAACTATTATAATTTTTAAATGATAAATAACATACATGAAATCTAAGGGATAATGGGGTAAAAAAATAAGAATAATCTTAAACTTCAAGCTTTCCTTCGACAGGAATTTAACATCATAAATTTGCAAAAATAAAAAAGGTTAAATTCTTCTAAACTCCATTTTCATAATATCTTAGGCTTCAATTTGTTATTATTATCCATATTGACACGTAATATGCAATTTCGTCTAAAAGGTTGTGGGACCCTTTGGACTTAAATAGGGTGGTTGTAATATTATAGATTGACCCCATATGCCAAACACCAAAGATTTTATGCCTACATAACCTAATTTCAATGGTGGATACATCTCTATTTTAGGTTTCTAATAAAGTAGGTTAGACACAGATTGAGGGTATTATTATGAGAGAAGTGTTTGGTCCCATGGCGGTATACCATCTGATATCCCCCTACATATGCTTTTTTCTCTAAAATATGAGTTTTGAAAAAGATTTGTGAGAGATGAAAAGGCATGACATCACAATAAAAATTTAAGAATAAAGAAGGTCCTATGTGGGAAAAGTATGAATGAAATGACAATTTTATAAAGCATCAACAATTAGCACGTAATTGGCAAGCGGTAACACATAGATAATTAAAATAGAAACTGTAAATAATAATACATAAAAAAATAAATAAATAAAATTTAATTAGGGGTTACAGGGTAGGAATTTGACAATTAAATAGTTAGTACAAAATATAAAGCAAATAAAGGGGAGGGAGAAAGAGGAATAATAGGAACATATAAAAGCGGAAAAAAGGAAAATGAGAGAATTAAGTAATTAAGAATATACACACAAGAGAAGTAAACGGAGGGGAAAGGAAAAGTAAATAACATGGAGATCAAATAAAAATGAAAAGGGTAAAAAAGATCAATATGTATGCAAAGAAACCCACATAGAACACAAAACACATATTGGTTAGAACCAAAAATCCCTAGTAGAGTCGTCATTTTGTCATGCCCCATTTTACACAAAATAGGCTTGCGATATTGGAAAAACTCTTTTTCAGGATTTTTAAAGAGAAGGAATAAGTTGAAGAGTCACCACCTAACGAATTGAGGTGCGTTAGGGCACCATTCAGAATTAAGTTAAATTGGCCTACAGCTACCAGAAATAGAGAAAGAGTTCAAATTATCTCAAAGGAAAGGTGTTACACACCTTTCAAGATCCACAAATTGTGAGTCCAAATCGTATCTCGCGTTTTCTGTGAAGGTTAAAAATTGCAAATATGGTTGTGATCAAAATAAGGCCAAAATTTGACAAATAGGTGTGGTTATCAATTAAAGAAATGAATAACTAAACTACCCCAAATAATTTTAAAAATAAACGATAAAAAGAATACTAAAAACTAGACAAAATTACTTCCACTCGAAGCAGTACTAGGCTTTATTGTTCAGATGAAAAAATTAGACTTTTATCGTTTCATAACTCACTTGGCTTCTTAGCCAAATGACAAAAATCAAAGTTTTATCATTTTATAGCTCAAGTTATTTACATTATATCCAAAGATTCTATCTGTCTCTACCCCTCCTATGTTTATTTGTCATTAACCTAAAAGTAATCTAAAAGAAAAGAGAAAATTTCATGGTCCTAAAAGTGCCTATCGTCCTATTTTATAGTCTAAGAGGCATTAGACTTCTATTTTAGGCAGGTTCTAGACTAAAAAAATCTAGAGTTCCTAATTGGACTCTCCGTAAAACAAAACATAAAAAACAAATATTAGCACACAAATTTTGAACATGCCTCTAACTGACTAACATGCTTGAAAGCAAATAAATAGTGAAAGGTCGTGACATGCCAAGTGTATGCATCAACATTAAAAGGACATGTAATGACCTCAAAAGTTATTTTTGGTATTTTTGATAAAATTATCATTTTGCCCTTCTCAAAAGCTGTCTTGAGTTATTTTGGTTAAGTCTAAAAGTTGAATTTTGAAAACTGTTTAAAAAGATGGAGTTTTTCTAAAGAAAAAGATTTTAAAGGCTTGAAGTTGAAAATTTTGAGCTTTGTGGTCATCTTAAGTTTCGAGTGTCAGAATTCAATTATGTCAATTTTATCAACTCTAGAATGCCAAATATGGTCTAGAAGAACTTATAGAAGTGAATTTTGTATTAAAATGGATATCTTAGGCCCAAAGTAGCATTTTTAGTTCATTTTGAATCATAGTTTGACTTTGGTCAACATTCAGAGTTCTAAAGCTTAGATCAAAATTCTATCGGTTCAAGTGATTACGGATGGTGAAACTAATGCTAGAAATGGTCTCATTCTAATTTTTTGAGATTTTGAGGTTATTTTGAGTATTTGAGTTCTAAACTAGTTTGAATGACCTTTCTCAGATTTTGGGCCAAAGAGATCTCGAATTCGAATACTGATGATTCAATTGAGCCGGGAGCATTGTTTCTAGAGAGGTTGCATGCTTGGTTTGTGTCCACAGGGTTTCAAACGAAACTCAAGGGTATTTTTTATGATTGTGTAATTTTTGAGATTTTGAGGTTATTTTAAGTATTTGAGTCCTAAACTAGTTTGAATGACCTTTCTCAGATTTTGGGCCAAAGAGGTCTCGAATTCAAATACTGATGATTCAATTGTATCGAGAGCATTATTTCTAGAGAGGTTGCATGCTTTGTTTGTGTCCACAGGTTTCTGAATGAAACTCGAGGGTATTTTTTATGATTGTGTTATGTTGTGTAATGTTGCATCTGGTGCAATTAACTTTGTTCTCTGCATTCGCGGGACATTGAGGCACCAGACCTCAGCGTTCATGGAGGGTCAACCATGTGACCTCTACATTCACGTATTGGGTATCCATGTTCGCAAAGGTTTAGACGGTTCTGACCTTCACGTTTGTGGAAGGTCCTTCGTGTTTGCAAAGAGTAAATCGTGCCTGAAAGTGATGACTTTTTAAGTGATGGGTTTAGACATTTTCCACAATTTTCAAACTTCCAAGCTTCATTTTTGAGAAATTCTTCAAGGTTTTTTAAGGAAAATCTATTGGCTATCTATTTTCTAACCTATTTTTTTAATTTTCAATGATCACATTGTGTTTTTAACTAAGACTTTGGGGATTATAATTGGAGAAATTGGGGATTTTTTAATGTAGATTCCTAATACTAAAATTGACTCCATTTTCGAAGTGGTTTTCACCGTTGAATTCCTTACTACTTGGAGAATACTTTCATGTATTAATTTTTGGATTTTAGTTACTTTCTCTAGCATGGAATTTTTGATCATTTTGCCTTTTTCACCTAAATGGGTTGATTTTAGTGTCATTAGATTCGTTATGTGATTTTGATACTATATTTGAATAGATTGTGGTGTTTGGTGAGGAAAGGTTGTTGATTTGGCTTAATTCGAGACTTTTTCTAAGGCAAGTGGACTTCTAATCTTTTCTCAAGTATGATTGAACCTTGTATGCTTCTATATGTATGGAATTGAGTACTTTAGGGCATAATTATATCACCATCGGCTTTGATCAGTAGTTGTTCTTATATTGAAATATTGACTTGTGAAGTAATTATGAATCCATAAGACATATGATCTTGTGATGATTTGATATTGATACTGTGATGATGCCAATATTGAGTGAGAATGATATATTGAAACTGTGATGATATTAAAATCATTGTGATATAGAATATTGAGATGAAACTAATATTTTGCGCATTGCATCTACTACTATTTGTGCGTTGATACTTGTGATTGCTATGGTCGAGACGTGAGTAAGGTAACATGTGTATTGGTGGTTGAAGTCTTCACCTGTCAATGGTTAGCTGAGGTTTATGTCGACAAGCAGAGGTTATATGCCGGATGATGATGTCTGAGGTTGCTTTCGGATGGGTGAGCATTGGCCGAGGTCATTGCTGGCAATGTTCACAGATATGGTCCATGTGTGGCCTCCATGGGTTCCACTTTGACACAGATATGATCAACAAATGTGTATTATAGGACAGACATGCATCACGATTATTTGACATTTGATCGCTATTTATATCTTATGGCATTCACTCCATCTCATATCATTTCTTTTATGACATTGTTATATATTTTTCTTATGATATTAGATATCTATTGTACCATTTTACCCTGTACATTTAGTTGGATACTTTGAGATATTATGCTATATGAGGAGTATATATCCATGTTATTCTTATATTGTGTTGTGCTGGAACTTTCCAAAGTACGGATGTGTAGTTCGGTGGTATATGTTTGGGATGTCAGGAGTACTTGTGTTCTTCATTACTTTACTTTAGGTTAGTTTCCATTTGTTGAGTACCATGTTGTTTCATACTCACCCCTTACTACATTTTTGTAGTTATGAGCTCGGTTTCTTTTATTAGACTATTTGGATTCAGGATCGATCCTTCAGATCACAGAGAGGTAGTTGCTTATCTCTTTAGTACGTCTTCAAGGATTCTACTTTGTGTTATGTTCTATTTGAGAACTAGATATTGAGACTTGTATATCATTTAAGCATTCATATTGTTAGAGGCTTGTACATGTTACACCAGTTCTGGGAGGATTGTAGCTTTTGATTTCCTATGCTTATCTATCTTGCTAGACTTTTTATCTTTCATTTTTATTATTATGATGAGTTATTTAGATTTTGGGTTGACTTGCTTTGGTGGGTTGGATGAGTGCCATCACTCCCAGATTTTGAGTCATGACAATTTGGTATTAGAGCTCCAACTTCATAGGTCCCACGTGTGTACAAACCCAGTCTAGTAGAGTCTTGAGGGTTGGTATGGAGATGTCCCTTACCTATCATTGAGAGGCTATGAAGACTATTAGGAAACTCTCTATTACTTCATTCTAATCAATTTGTGTGTGCGTTTCTTTAAGTACTGAGTGCTCGTGTGTCCTTCTGACCGATAGCGAGGACTAGAGCTACAGTGGTTACAAGATGAGGAGACGCGGCCCCTAAGACTACTATTGAGACCTAGCTTGGGTTACGAGCTGATCCAAAGGATGAGGTAGAGGTGGGTCTGAGAATCAACACATGTGAGAGATTATCAGCAAGGTATCTCCCCCAAGCCAACTATTGAGCATAGAGTGGAGCGAATTCCTCATGACTATGTTACAACACCACTACTACAAGATACACTTCTGATAGTCTTTAGAGAGCTTGATACCATAGGCTAGGCAGAGAGCCTAGCTAACATATTAGGTACTTTATAGACATGGGTTAAGGTTCATCCCCAGGAATAGCAATAGGCCTCTGTGGCCTAGGTTCATGTGGAGCAGCCACTAGTAGCATCTATGGTTGTGATTTCTCCAATAATTGCCTCTACCGATGAGGAGCAATGCAAATATGACAGGTTTAGGAAGGTTAAACCACCATATTCCAGGGTGGAAAGACTGAGAATGCATATGAGTTTTTAATTACTTGTAAGGAGTTACCTGAGAACATAGTGTTGGTAGAGACTCGCGGTGTATGATATGTTACCCTCTAGCTTCATAGGGCAGCTAGGGAGTGGTGGAGGACCTATTTGGGGTCATTTCCAGGTAGGACTCCCTTGATTACTTGGGAGGCATTTTCTAGTGCCTTTTATGATTGATTTAGTCCTTGGAGTGTTTATGAGGAGAGCAGTCTTTGTTTGAGAGATTGAGACCACTATGATGGTTTTTGAGTATGCGATTTGTTTTTGCCAGCTAGCTCGGCATGCTACAATGATCATTCCTATGGAGGTAGAAAGTTCATCGATTTGTGAGAGGATTGGCTTATTTTAACAGACAATCAATGGATTGGGTGTTAGGATGGTGTATCCTTTCGATCGATTGTTAGAGCCACCAAGGAGGCGGAGCTCATGTAGAGAGGAGTTTAGGGACCTCATGAGGATTCATAAGTCGGGACAATTCTCAGGAGCCTCATTAGGAGGTAGAGGCATGACTAGGGGAGGTGGTTCATTTCAGCACCACGAGGTTCATGCAGTCATGCAAGCTTCAGATCGAGGACAGGGTCCTCATGATTCTTATAGCTCAGGAAAGAGTTCATCTAGTTTCCAACATAGGCCTATGGGCCAGGGTGGTTGCAGTATCCCTCATGTTCCTTCACAGCAGTAATCAACCCCTAAATCTTGTTTTGGATGTGGATCTCCTGATCATATAATTTGACAGTGCCCCATGCAGACTCGTTCTGGGACTCGTCGTTCTTACTCTACAGCATTGATCAGAGATCCAACACTATTAGTTAGAGATGTAGCCTTGGAGAATAGGAGCCGGGGGAGACATCAAGCCGATAGAGGTGGACACATAGGGAGTAGAGGAGTAGGTGATACTTACACACATTCTAGTGGTCGAGGGGCGAGCTTACACTAGTGGACAGGGATGCCATTGTTATGCTTTCCCATGTAGACCCGAGGCTGAGGCCTCGAATGTTGTCATCATAGGTATTATTCTAGTTTTCCATTCCCCTGCATCATTTGTTATTTGATCCTCACTCCACTTATTCTTACATGTTTGCATATTTCTCCTTTGGGTTTAATTTTCCATATGATACTATGTATGTACTTGTTCATGTTTTGACCCCAGTAGGTGAGCCATTAGTAGTGGATCAGGTTTACTAATCCTGACATGTGACTTTGGCTGGCAATGAGACTTGGGTGCATATGATTATATTAGATATGGTAGATTTTGATGTTATTCTGAGTATGGATCGGTTATCTCTGTATTTTGCTATTCTTTATTGCTATGTTAGCCATTCCAGGTAGACTGAGGATAGAGTGGACAAGGTCGAGGGATTCCTATCCTAGTAGAGTTATTATTATATTCGGGCCCTAAAGTTGATTGACAAAGGGTATTTTGCATATTTGTCTTTTATTCATGATATTGTATCTGAGTCGCCATCTATGGATTCTATTCCTGTGGTTTATGAGTTTCTGGATGTGTTTCCTATTGATCTACCAGGAGTCCTTCCTGACAGGGATATTGATTTTTTTATTGATCTTGAGCCAGGGACTAAGCCTATTTCTATCACTCTCTATCGCATGGCTCTGAGTGAGTTGAAGGAGCCAAAGAAGTAGCTCCAAGATCTATTGAGCAAGGGGTTTATTCACCTTATATTTTCACCCTGGGGTGTACCAGTCTTGTCTGTAAAGAAGAAAGACGAATCCATGAGAATTTGTAATTATTAACGACAATTGAACAAGGTGACTATTAAGAACAAGTACCCACTTCCTCGTATTCATGACTTGTTTGATCAGCTTCAGGGAGTTACAATTTTTTCAAAGATTGATTTAAGGTCTGGGTACCATCAACTACAGACTCAGCCTTCAAATATTCCTAAGACAGCCTTTTGAATAAGGTATAGCCACTATGAGTTTCTTGTTATGTCCTTTGGTTTGACTAATGCTCTTGCAACCTTTAATGCAGTTGAATGGGGTATTTTGGCCATATCTGGAGTTGTGTGTGATAGTGTTCATCGATGACATCTTGGTCTACTCCAAGACGAAGGAGGATCATGAAAGACATTAGAGGATTGTGCTCTAGAGGCTTAGGGAGGAGAAGTTATATGCTAAATTCTCCAAGTGCAATTTTTATTAAGTTTTATGGCATTCTTGGGGCACGTGGTGTCAAGGAGTGCATTTGAGTTGACCTAGCAAAGATTGAGGCCATTTGGGGTTGGACTAGGTCTACCTCAGCTACAAAGATTTGCATTTTTGTGTATTTGATTGGATCTTATCGTCGTTTTGTGTAGTGCTTCTCTACTATTGTAGCTCCACTGATCAGGCTCACCCCGACAGAATGTTTTAATCCACTGGTCCTATGAGTATGAGAAAAACTTCCAAAAGCTGAAGTTGTTGTTGACTCATCTCCTATTTCAGCATTGCTAGAGGAGGGTGTTGATTTCACTATTCATTGTGATGCTTTGGGAGTGGGGTTAGGTGGTGTATTGATATAGAAAGACAAGGTTATTGCTTAGGCTTTGAGGCAATTGAAGACCCGTAAGAAGAATAATCCTACTCATAATTTGGAGTTGGCTATGGTTGTATTTTTTTTAAAGTTGTGGCATCACTATCTATATGGAGTTCATTGTGAGATGTAACTAACCATCGCAGCTTACAGTATATTTTCAGCCAGCGGGATCAAAATCTAAGGCAAAGGAGGTAAACTGAGCTCCTGAAAGACAATGTTTTGACTATTCTCTATCATCCCGGGAAGGTCAATATGGTGGATGATGCTTTGAGTAGGAAGGTTGCCATCATGGGGAGTCTAGCAGCTATTTGCATTGAGGAGTGACTGTTGGCCAGAGATGTTCAGAGATTGGCCAATGGGTTGGTGAGATTACTACTTTCAGACCAGGGTGGGATGCTTTCTTTTATTGAGGCTTGCTCATCTTTAATCGATCAGATTCGTGAGAGGTAGTTTGAGGATGAGAGGTTTTATATCATTCGGGACAAAGTGGCTAGAGGTTAAGCTAGAGAAGCAGTGCTTGATTTTGACGATTTTTTAAGGATTGGGAGTTGTATTTGCGTGCCTAAGGTGGGTGATTTGATCCAATTGCTACTTAAGGAGGCTCATTAAACTCGATATTCCATAAATCTATGAAGATTTACCATGATTTGAAACATCATTATTGGTGATGTGGGATGAGGAGAGACATTGTTAAGTTTGAGGCAAAGTGCTTAGTTGCCAACAAGTCAAATATGAGCATCAAAGAACTGATGGTTCGATGCCAAGGATGTCCATTCCCGAGTGGAAGTGTGAGTGTATTACCATAGACTTTGTAATTAGGTTTCCTACTACAATTAGGGGTTTTGATTCCATTTGGGTAGTAGTGGATCGATTGACCAAGTCCGCCCGCTTCATTCCAGTCAAAGTGAAGCATACAGCAGAGAGACAACCGCAGCTCTATATTAGACAAATTGTGAGTCTACACAAAGTCCCGATTTCTATTGTATCGGATTATAGTTTGTTGTTTACTTCACAATTTTGAAGGGCTTTATGGCATGGTTTGGGTAATATTTGGATATGAGAAAAACTTTCCATCCCCAGACTGATGGTCAGTCCAAGAGGACCATTCAGGTGTTAAAGGATATATTTCGTGCATATGTCATTGATTTTGGTGTCATATGGGATCAACACTTGATAGAGTTTTCGTACAACAACAGTTATCATTCTAGCATTCAAATGGCTCCCTTTAAGGCCTTGTATAGGCAGAGGTGTGGATCACCTATGAAGTGGTTTGATACAATAGCTGTTGAGAGCATGGGTTTAGATATGTTGAGAGATGATCTTGAGTGTTGTGGTTTATTCAGAGTGGGTTGGTGACACCCTAAAGTCTCCGAAAGTGTTATGCTGATAGGCGGGTTCAACCTTTGGAGTTCATGGTTGGTGACATGGTTTGGTTGAAAGTCTCACCCTTGAAGGGTGTTATGAGGTTCGGGAAGAAGGGTGAGCTCTGTCTTTGATTTTATTGGTTCTTTTGAGATTCTAGATAGAGTGGGATAGGTGGCTTATAGACTTGCCTTGCCACCCAACCTGTCTTTAGTTCATCTTATGCTTCATGTTTCGATGTTGCGGCGTTACATTCTGGACGCGTCTCATATGGTTTCCATGGATTCAGTTGAGTTGAGTTCAGATTTGACTTATAAGGAGCATCCAGTTGCCATTTTTCATAGGCCTCTGAAGAAGTTGAGAACAACAGAGATCGCTTCAGTAAAGGTCTAGTGGAGCCATAGGCCCGAGAGTGAGGCTACATGGGATAGAGTTAGAGATGTGTATTCAATACCCTCAGCTTTTTAGCCTTCAGGTATATCCCTTATCTCATATTCGAGGATGAACATTATTTTTAGTAGTGGATGATGTAATGATCTCATAGGTTATTTTTGGTATTTTCGATAAAATTACTATTTTTACCCTCGTGAAAGTTGCAGATCATTTTTTGTTGAGTCTAGAAGTCAAATTTAGAAAACCTTATAAAAAGATGGAGTTCCGCTAAAGAAAGAGATTTTAAAGGCATAAATTGAAAATTTTGAATTTTGTGATCAACTTAAGTTTCGAGTGAGAAAATTAAATTTCGTCAATTTTATCAGCTCTGGAATGTCGAAACTAGTCTAGGATAACTTATAGAACTTAATTTGGAGTTAGAATCACCATTTTAGGCCCAAAGTTACATTTTCAGTTCATTTTGGATCATAGTTTGACTTTGGTCAACATTCGGAGTTCGAAAACTCAGATTGAAATTTTGACAGTTCTAATGGTTCCACATGGTGAAACTAACACTAGAAATGGTCTTGTTGTAACTTTTAAAGCTTTTAAGATTATTTTGAGCATTTGAGTCCTAAACTAGTTTAAATGATCTTTCTCAGGTTCTAGGCCAAAGAGGTCTCGAATTAGCATTTTGAGGGTTCCATTGAGTCCGGAACGTCATTTATGGTAAGGTTCCATGTTTGGTTTGTGTTCACGGGGTTCTGAATGAATCTCGAGGGTCCTTTTCAGGATTGTGTTGTGTTGTGTAATTGTTGTATTTGGTGCAATTAACTTTGTTCTCTGCATTCGCGAAGCTGATCACCATGTTCATGGAGCATTGAGGCACCAGACCTCCACGTTCGTAGAGTGGTTGGCCCACCACATTCTCAGATTGGGTCTCCACTATGGCAATGGGCTAGACAGCCTTGACCTCTAAGTTCGCGGAGAGTAAATCATGTCTAAAGAGTGATGACTTTTTATGTGATGGGTACATTTTTCACTATTTTCAAACTTCCAAGCTTCATTTTTGAGAAATTCTTCAAGGTTTTTGAAACCAAATCTATTGGGTAACTATTTTCTAACCTATTTCTTTAATTTCTATTGATTAAATTGTGTTTTCAACTTAGAATTTGAGGATTTTTAATTGAAGAAATTGGGAATTTCTCGAATATTGATTCCTAATACTAAATTGATGATTTTTACCTCATTTTTACTCCGGTTTTTTCATCGTTAAATACCTTATTACTTGGAGAACATTTTCATGTATTAATTTTCAGATTTCAGTTACTTTTTCAAGCATGGAAATTTTTTTTATCATTTTTCCCTTTTCACCCGAATTGATTGATTTTAGTATTATTTTTGTTATGTGATTGTGATGCTATATACAAATAGATTGTGGTGATTTTGGATTATCGTGGAAGGGAAAAGGGCGTTGATTTGGCTTAATTCTAGACTTTTTCTAAGGCAAGTGGACTTCTAACATTTTGTTAAGTATGATTGGACCTTGTATGCTTCTATGTGTATGAAGGGGTAGAATTGTATCACCATAGGCTTTGATCATGAGATTTCGGATTAAGTAGTTTCTCTTATGTTAAAATATTGGCTTGTGAATTAATTGTGATTCTATAAGACATGTGATATGGTGAATGATTTGACATTGATACTGAGATGATACCAATATTGAGATGAGAATGATATATTGAAGTTGTGATGACATTGAATTTATTGTGATATTAAATATTGAGATGAAACTAACATTGTGCACAATACATCCACTATTATTAGTGCATTGATACTTGTGGTGGCTACGCCCGAGAGATGAGTAAGGTATTATATAGGTTGGTAGCTTAGGTCTTTACTGATCGATGATTAGCTGAAGTTTTTGTTGGCAAGCGAGGTTATATGCCAGCTGATGATGTTTGAGGTTACTTCCAGATGGGTGATCATTGGCTGAGGTCATTGCCAGCAACACTTACGAATACATGGTCCATATGTGTCCGTCATGGGTTTCATTCTCAGCAGATATGTATCGTAGGATGGACATGCATCACGATTATTTGAAATTGCATCGCATTATTTACTCCTCATGACATTCACTCCATCTCATATCATTCCTTATGTGATATTGTTATATGTTTTGCTTATGATATCGGATATCTATTGTACAATTTGACTCTCTAGCTTCAGTTGAATACTTTGATATATGATGCTATGTGAGGAGTATATATCCATGTTATTGGTATACTATATTATGCCCAAACTTTTCTGAGTGCAGGTGTGTAGTTCAGCAGTATGTGGTTGGGATGTAAAGAGTACTTGTGTTCTTCATTGCCTTACTTTAGGTTAGTTTTCATTTGTTGAGTAATGTGTTGTTTGGTGCTCACTCCTTGCAATATTTTTGTAGGTTGTGAGCCGGTCCTTCTTATTAGACTATTCAGATCAGGATCGAGCGTAGGAATCACTTGAGAGGTAGCTACTTGTATCTTTAGTAGGCCTCGAGGATTCTACTTTGTTTTATGTTTTATTTGAGAACTAGGCAATGAAACTTGTATTTCATTTAAGTATTCTTATTTTTAAAGGCTTGTACATGTGACAGCAATTCTGGGAGGATTGTAGCTTTTGATTTCCTATGCTTATCTATCTTGCTAGACTTTGTATCTTCCTTTTCTATTATTATGATGAGTTATTTAGGTTTTGGGATGACTCGCCTTGGTGGGTTGGGGGAGTGCCATCACACTTGTGTTTCGGGTTGTGATAGGACATGGAAAGGAAAATGCCCTATTTAATAATTTTAAAAACTTAGTGTAAAAAAAGACAATATTTAACTATTCTTAATGCATCAACTATGTTTAAAAAGAATCTTTGACTATACCTTAAGCATGAACATAATGAGAATATTTATCAAGGTTTAAAGGTGTGAGTAAAATAACATTTTAAAAACATTCGTTCAATCCTATATGCATAATTTTGGATGAGAATAAATATTTATTTTCTGTAGACGTGGTATCCAAATAACAAGACATACTAAAAATTATTTAAGAAAAAGCGAAAAAGCATAAAGGCACACCTAAAATTGTACTAAAAAGTAGAATACATGCTTCAACTATGGGGACGACCTATTACACACCCGTAGTACTCATAAGTATATTATTTCCCTCTTACTGCACCCAGCTTCAAGCGCATTTTAGGACATCTATGAAGGTGCGTCAACACTTTAATTTTTTTTTACTTATTACAATGACCTAACAGTCTGAAAGCACCCATTACCCTCGTTATAACCCACCCGCCTAACCCTAATTCTTAACGAACAAAAATGAAGAATCCTAAATTCTCAAATTCATATTTAAACACACCCAATTCGTTTGAATCAAAGGTAATTTTTTCATTCCTCTCTTTTTCATTTTGATTCATCTCTCTCTTTTCCGTTTTGATTTCGTTCTATCTTTTCATAGATTTTTTGAATATTTGTTGTATTGAGTTGTTGTAATAATTTATGTTAGTGAAGTAGTAAATGGGTTGAATAAGCTTAACTAGACTCTGTATGCAAAACGAAGATCATGAAGTGAATGAGGTGCGATACAGACATGGATTTATTTTGCCATTGTTAACCTTTTGGATATTAAGAAATCCTAATAAAATATATTGAGTTTGTCCTTACTATGAGGTAAGTTAAAAGGATTAACACCTACATTTGTATCGAAAATTTGATTTACTATGGGATAATTAAAATTTATGCCTTTTTAATAGATCTTCAAGAGTTATAAGTCGATGTATTTTGTTGTTTCTATTCCCTTTAGAATAGTAGATCATGCGATTTTTGGCTTTGGAAGGATAATTATATTAATTCAGGATCAAAATTTTTAATTCCCAAGTTGCTGGGAAGAATTTGGTAAGCTTGAGCGAAGAGCAGACTCTTTAGAAAAGATTGAGTACAAGTCTACTAGGTCGACCAACTCTATGAAAAGTAAAATATCATCTATCAACGAAATAGAGTCAAAACTGGACAATTTTGATGATGATTTGAAGAAGATGAAAGAAAATGAGAAGAAGTGAAAAAACAAATTGGCTAAGTCTAGGAAAAGGGAGAAACAACTTTGGATTACTCTCTTGTGTATTTGTATTCTAAGTATAAGTTTTGTTTTTCACAACATATTCTCATTGAAAGAAGTTTCAAGGAATTTACCATGATATCTTGATGCAATTGTACTAGTAATATTGCAGGAAATTGGTTTTGTAAGGAATTAGTGTTGTGAGGAATTAGTGTTTTTAGTATTGTAATGGACCCTTTTTTGGTGTGATTGTACTTGCAATATTGTAAGGATTTGGTCTTGTAACAAGGAATGATATTTTTTGGTGTAATGAAATGTTACACTAGATCAATTTGTCACTTTTTCTAACTATCTTTCTTTTATATTGGTGCAATGAAATGTTAATAAAAAAATGGGCATAAATTATGCATTTAGTTGAGTGCATCAATTGTCTAAACTATCACAAATAGAGCAAGAGATAACAATAGTATAATAGCATATAGTTACATTGATCTCTCATAGTAAATAAGATAAAAGTCATTTCTTGACATTCATAACAAAAGAGAATCCCAAAGTTTTAAATATAATCTGCAGTGATAACTGCCAATTCGTAGCAAAAGAGAATCCTAAAATCCCAAATTAAAGTGCAGTCACAACTATTGTTTTCAATAGAATGGCAATTTCCTAAGCATTCTGTTAAATATAGTTACAACAAAATATAATATTTCAACTGCAGTCACAATTGCCAAACATCTCTCAAAAAGACATTGGAGCAATCGAGCTCTCTTGACTCAAATGTGCAACTTTAAAGCTTGTCTCAATATGTTTATTCCTCCTCATTTCTTCAAGTTATCTTGATATCATAGCTTGTCTTCTCTTCCACTTCACACCTTCTGTCGGTTTACTCCCAAGATCCTTAGTGACAAATGTTGAAGACTTCACATTCCTAAATCTTTCATTGGTTGTTCTAGGCTGATCAAACAAGTATAAATATTTTTTTGTTAATTTTTGTGTTAATAAGGATTGTAAATGATGTGCAAGTATACAAGAATACTTATATTAATAATAGTAGCTCCACTTTCTGTGTGAAGTACTCTCATTCCAACCACTCTTGGTATGCTTTCAACACACCCCTAAGACAGTAACAAATATTAGATACTATTAAATTATAATTTACATAATTAAAAATGCATCACCTATTTTGTTGAACTCTTTGATCTACCTTTTCCTCTTCCAATTAGAGCATTTGATCTAGCAGGAGGGGTAAAAGTTGATCCAGCAGGTGTAGCAATTGATCCGACTACAGGGGTAAAGGTTGATCTAGTATCAGTGGTGAAAGTTGATCTAGCAGGTGTGGAAAATGGTCCAGCAACAAGAGTGAAAGTTAGTCCAGCAGGTGTGGAGCTTGGTCCGGCAATAGGGGTGGAAGTTGGTCCAACAACAAATTTAGAACTTGGTCCAGCAGGCTACTCAAGTAAAAATAAATAACTTTTGTTAATATTTATCATAATAATATAAATAAAGTAAAAGTAAAAATACATCACCTTCTTTGTTGAACCCTTTGGTCTACCCTTTTCTCTTCCAATAGGAGCACTTGATCCAGCAGTAGAGGTAGAACTTGATCAAGCAAGCGTGGAACTTGGTCTAGCAGCAACGGTGGAAGTTGGTCCAACAGCGTTTGTGGCAGTAGAAGTAGTACCAATGTCATAACCTGGATCCAGGGCCTACAAGTAACACGGCGAATGGGAATCTAAGAGTCCCCAAACAAGTCTCAAAGTATCCCAATCCACATTATCGGTTCGGACGCGCATTCAAATGGTGAACACATAGTTCTAAGGGATGGGAGAGTAGGACTCATGCTATGGGGATATCGAAGGGAAAGGGGTTTACATGTATTCAAATAGCACATAGCACATAAGAACTAAGGGGTGGGTAAGTATGACTCACTCTATGGGGGCAATACGGGCTTAGGATTTTCCACATTTCCACATCAAACATACATACATACCATAATTACCATAATCAATTTGTGGTAGCCATATCCAATAGATAACTGAAATCATAAGCTTCAAATACAAACATAACATATAGAATCTACGAGAGTCTATAAGATGTCCAAGAATGCCTCTAGTCATAAGATGGGACGGGGGCCAAGACATGTCTCGGACTCATCCTCAATTAAGAAGATAAACAGCAAAAAAAAAAAAGGTACAAGGAAGGTGGTTTGTCCTTGGAAGATAGGACTCACCACAATATCAGCTCTTGCGGTGGATGATCGTAACACACGGTCCCTACATGGTAAAATCATGTAGGCATAGAGTATGCGTTAGTACATTTGAATGTACTAAGTGTGCGGACATGCAATGCGTATGACTTATCAAACCTGCATTTCAATGTTAGATGACAAGAGCACATAGTATAGAAAGAATCATATAATCAAAGGAGTAATATATATACAAGATTTCATGAAGTTCATGATGCATGAATGAAATGATGCTCATATATATCGGGGATGTGACCTAATCTGACATGAGTAAGACCAAGCGACCTATAACTTGGAATCCCGATAAAATCCCCTCACTGGTACAGAGGTGGTCTACTTGCCAAAGGTAAACCATACTTCACCTTACGGGAACATATCCTATTTGGTATGATGCAACCCCCTTACCGGAACATATCCTATTTTAGAAAGGATTTTTCATATCATATCATAATAATACTTCACCTTACGGGAATATATCTCATTTCATATGAAGCAATCTTTCTTATGGGAACATAACCCATTTCAGATAGGATTCTCATAACATATACTAGGCACATAATTCGAGGAAAGGGAGAGGGCCCTTGGGCCTTGACGCCCCCAATCCATCGGTGCTAAGTCGGCATCCCACAAGAATACTTATACATATACGTGCTTTCAAGAGATACAAAATTCATTTCAAAATCATAATTCATTTCAAAACCATTCAATACACATTTTGGCTCAAATGCCAAATCATAAATCATAATCATGATACTCATGCAAGGAATAGCTCATTTACATATACAAGATGGTGCAAGCACCCGAGATGCTCAAAGAGCCATAATCATAAGACATGTATGTGATCACATTCTTATCATAACCATTGCCTTATCATAATCATATCAAAATCATTTCATAAAACATAATTGGGCTTAACCCACTTCATAATTTCCATATACCAATGTTCATGAATGCAAATGCAATGCATGATGTGAGGATAGCATGAGTAACATAGATACAAGTTAAAATCAGCACCATGATATGAAATTGAATAAATCCATAATTAAATCAACATATAAATCATGATATAAATCACTCATGCATAAATCAACTTTAAAAGGGGAACTGCATGTTCATAACTTCATATCTCAATGAAATCATCATAATAGTGATCAAAGTAGCTTAAAATCATAGGTAAAGTACAACTTATACATCAATTGGATTTAATAAGATCAAATAATGAAAACCCACATTTAAAGTAAAGTAAGATTCATGAAATCAATTGAAAAGAGTTTTGAGTCTTCTTGGTTGAAAGGGACCAAGAATCAATCCCACATACCTTGATTAGGAAGATGAATTTGAGAAGAAATTAGCTTGAAGTTGAATCCCCAATTGAATCCTAGCTTGAATCTTGAAGATGAGACTTGCAGAGAATTTTGAGAGTCTAATTCTAAAAACTAAGTGTTTGTCTTGAATGAGGGTAGAATTAGTCTAGGAGAAGTTTAGGAATATAAATGGGGGTTAAAAAGGTCTTAAAATCCTTGGGGATGGGTCAATATATCAAAAATACCTCAATAAAATGCCCTTTTAAATTTCAAATTGAACTTGATACGGTTGACTTCAGGTTCCATGAAGCTCTTCATGGTCCGTGAAGGCCTCCCGTCTAGCCCATACAGATTCTACGAAAAAAAGGCATAACTTCTTGCTCCAAACTCGGAATGAGGTGAGACTAGATGCGTTGGAAAGATAATTCAAAGAGGTTCAATATGATAGGTCATGGGCTACCCAGCTCCTTTTTCTCAAAGAGATATGACCATTTAAAGTTGATCCTTCTATCGGTACTTGTGAAAAACTTAGCCAATGGAATTTCTTTGAACTTGGCACTATGTAGGAGACCTATGATGGCCTTAATCAACATAAATAAGCTTGAACTGAAGGCTTGAAAGTGAAACTTAGCTTGAGCTTAAAGGTCCCATACTTAGAATTTTCAATGCGGAGGAAGTTCACACGGACGGTCACACGGCCAGTGTGACACTACACGGGTCGTGTCAAGGGAAGTAAAATGATATTTAGAGAAATTCTATCACGCAAAGTTATGAGATGGTGATTTCATACTTAGAAAAATTTTGCGTCGCGAGCTATACGGTGGGCCACACAACTCGTGACACACCACACAGACCGTGTGGGTGGCCGTGTGACCATACTTGGTCTTGTTTCTTGGTTTTCCAGGTGCAAGGCCATCACATGGCTCACCACACAGCCCGTAAAGCACCATACAGTCCGTGTGGGGTTCCGATGTGACATGCCTTAGCTTGAAACTCTCTGTCAAGTCCCCATAATCGAAATTATGGCCAAGTACACTTTCACTGGAGGCCTCACGATCCGTGTGACCTGACACAAGCTGTGTGGGCCTCCCATGAAGTGACACTTGGTCATTTGTTTTTCATACGGAGACATTATGAAGTCTGATAAAGTTGTTCGAGAATTTGGGTCCTTACAACCAATTGGACACTTTCTTTTATTGTGACCCTTGCTATGACAAGTACTGCAGCTCATCTCAATCCCCCTTTTAGATAGCTTTTCGATTTTTTGACATTCACCTATCTCTTTCCTCCTAGCCTTCTCAGGCCTTCCTAGCAGTTTCTAACATGAGGTTGTATAACATAGTTGTTTTGTGATTTAGGCCACATTCTTAGATTCATAATGGCTGAATGAAGTAGTTGTATATCTTAATGTAAGTTTCTCTACTATACAAATGAGACATGTAGTTTATTGAATCTAATTTTCTATGGTGAAGATCAACTATTGCATGAGGACATGGTATGCCTTTCAATATCTATGCTCTAAAACTAGAAGTTTGTCTTTGAATATCCACAACGTGTTTGTACGGTCCATGAACCACCTTATACCCTGAATCAGAACTCCCTTTAATGCTGCAGAACTTTCATTGCCATTGGAAAAAAGTCATAGATCCAATCATTGCAAAAATCTCTCACCTGTCCTATTCTTTTCATCATTTTAACTCTAATTTCTTCAAGCATTGTATGTATAGTCTTGTATCTTGCTGCTAATATCCATGCATTGAAACTCTCGGCCATGTTATTATCTACAATATAACATTTCGTGGTAAAACTAAAGTAAACCTTGCTCCATCTTTCTAGATTGTAATACAAAAAATCATCAACTATGTTATTCCCCAACCTTTTCATATAACTAATGTTATCCTGTAACTCTGCCTCAAAAGTAGACCTTGCACACCTCCAAAACTATTTTCTTCGCCCAATGCCTTTCCATTTACTAGACCATTTAGCAAAGATGTCTATAGCACGGATCCTATGCTTAGCATTAGGCAGATGGATACTTATGAAATTTTCAAGACCCTATGAGAACTCCAGAAATATAAGATAAATAAATAGGAACTAAATAATATTCAAGAGACTAAAATGAATAAGAAATAAAGAATATTAGATTAAATGAATTAGTTCCAAACTTTTACATATCAATTCTGGTTATCATGTATGTTCCATCACCTAACTGAAGATCTTTCTTCATAAGGTTGACAAACCGACTCCAAGTATACTGATGCTCAACCTTAGCTATTACCCAAGCTAGTGACAGCATTTGATTTTTGTCACCTTTACAAACAACAATTAGTAACTGACCTTTAAAAATCCCCTTTAGGAAACAACTATCTAAACTAATACACTTTCTACAACCAGATAAATAGGACTTCTTCATTGCATCAAAACATATGTAGAAGCCTTGAAAATATTTTCAACTATCTACAGATTTTTCCTCATGAATCTTGACTACACATGTACTACTTGAATTAGTTCTTAGCAATACATTTTTATTGTCTGAAATCCTCCTAAACTCAAGATTGTAGTTACCTATTAACTCTTGCGATTTGTTTCTAGCTCTCCTACATACTGTTCTCCCAACATGTAAATCCAATTCTTTTTTAATAATCCCTTAAGTTTCAAAAATCCTTGTGAGACCTCGTGTTTCTCGTCTTCCATTATTTAAATAGTGTGGCGTTATATAAGGCACATATGATTTTTGCTAGCGCCTAAGGATAATAAGACTGCAAAAAAGTGGTGATATCAAGGACCTAAAGTTTTAAGCCAAATGAAATACCCTAAATGCACGTTCGGGATTAAAGAAATGACCCGAGTAACACCTCGCCTTTTTCGGAAGGTTTAAATTAGGTTTCACTTTTTGGATGGGAATAAAAGTGTATAATTTGCTAATAATGGATTTCTTTAAGCTATTTTAATAGCACAAAGGTCATACATAAAGTTTTGGAAGCAAGAAAGTTGCAAGATAAAAGTTGGCCAAAGTTACCGTAAGTTTCTTTATGAAATCCTTCTTAAATTTGGGTCAAATATATCAGCTCATATCTCCCAAACTATAAATATTTAGAAGGTCCATGACCTATCAAATTGAATATCTATGAGTCTAGTTTACAACGCATAAAACCGCACCTCAAACCGACCTCAGAATAAAGAGTTATGACCATTTTACCGAAACTGTCCGAGATGAAAACCTGGTCATGAGTCGGGTCGGGTTGACCCAACTTAATGTCATCTATTTTGACATTTTAAAGCTCAAAAATGAGCCATTTTCATCCCAAACCAGTGTGAAACTGAAGAGAAAGCTCCCAAAGGTTCTCTAAGTGATTTAGGTAAGTTTTTCGTGTTTTTACCGTTAAAATTTGTCCCTGTGCCTAGAAATGTGTGCCTTACGCTTTGCAATTATTTTTCCCTCATATTAGTTGTGTTTGGAGCTGTGTTTGGAGCTGTTTTTGGGCTGTAAAAAAAGTGGTGTTCTTGTGGTATTGTTGGTTTGCAAATCAATCATTACTATGTTAGAAGAAATTAGAGTCAAAGTCATGAAAAGAATGACTCAAATGAGAGAGTTTTTTGAAAAATGGGTAACTGATGTGTCTCCTATAGCTATGGAAGTTCTTAGAGAAAATGCAGAACATGCAGCTAGTTGTGAGGTTAAATTTAATGGAGATACTGGCTATGAGATTATGGATTCACCATATAAGCATGTTGTTAATCTGAAAAAGAAGGTGTGTAGTTGTAGGTCTTGGCAATTGAAGGGAATTCCTTGTGCACATGCAATTACTGCAATGCATTACAAAAATTCAGATGTTGAGCCATTTGTTGACCACTGGTACAAGAAGGAGACATATCTGAAAGCCTACTCTAACTTCATTCAACTTATGACAAACATGAAGATGTGGCCAAAGAGTTCAAAACCAGCCTTGAACCATCTAAAATCATTGTTATGCCAGGAAGACCAAGGAAAATAGGAGAAAAGATAAGGATGAGCCTACTAAAAAGAAGTTTGGAAAGGCTACAAGAAAGGGGAGGAAAATGAAATGTTCAGTCTGCAAGAATTTTGGGCATAACAAGAAAGGATGTCCAATTATTGTAAGTTTTTCTTTCAATTCTTCAACATTATTACTGAAATTTATTTTTGCCAATGCTTGTTAATTCAGTTTTCAATATTGTGTATCCAGAAAAATGGTTCCACAACTGGAACTTCAACTGCAGGAACTACTGGTGCATTGAAATGCACCCCACTACTGGTGCAGGAAATGCTGGAAGTGCAACAACATATGAATGTGCTGCAAATGTTGAAAATGTTTCTCAACAAACAACTCAATTCAGTAGCCAACAATCTATACTGTTGTTGGTGGCTTAAAAAGGAAGAGTAACACAGGTAAAAGAGGTGGAGCAAATACTGGATATAAAAGGCCAAGAACAACTGGTTATGGTATCCTATTTGGAGAAAATAACAGTGTGATAGAGAGGGTAAGTATTATCAATTAAGGACTTTTATTTGATAGTATTAACTGATAGTATTATTGTCTTTAACTGGTAATATTATTGTCTTTTATCAGTCTGGAACTGTTGATCAAGTGTTACATGGTACTGCATTAAAAAGTTCAGTACCTACCAATATTGACCTTGGCTACAAACCCAGTCGACTTAGGTGGAAGGGTGGAGCTGCAGTTACTCAAAGACAGCTACGAGAAAGAAGTTACAAAAGTGTCAACTCTTCTACAAGTACTCATGCCACTACAAGCACCCAGTCTGGAATAACTCAGTCCACACCAAGCACTCAAGACACATAGTTTTTTGTGTATTGATTTTAGCTTGATTTTTGTGTAGCTTGAACTTGTTTAATGTTGATGGGTTGGGACAGTTAACTTATGTTTTGTGTAGATTGGTATTGACTTAATTTTCACTGTAAATTTGTTGTGGGCTTCAAATGCTAACATTTTATCTAGCCACTCACTATTAATCAATGCCCTATCAATTTTACTTTGGACTCTATCATTTTCTATCTGTTTGTTGTTCCAAGTGAAGAAAGTTTTTTATCATTTCAGATCATGCAGTTCACATTTTCCAGTACATTGTCTAAAGTCCCTTACTTTAGTTAAGGTGACTGATCTGCCTATTCTCGCTTCTACATTCAGTACACAGTTAAAATCCTCCATAACATTAGGAGACTAAATATATAGACTTTAACATTATGCATAAACACAGTAATTATAAGTCTACTAAATTTTTTCATTACATTATATTTCATCATCATAATACCCAAATGAACAATCTGTCACAACCCCATTTTCAGTACAAGACATAAAAACCAAATGATAACAATCGCAATAACATTAATATCAATAGGCGGAATGCTTCCATTCCTTCCATGCCTTCCATACCTTCCATGCCTTCCATGCCTTCCATGTCTTCCATGTCTTTCATGGTCAGCATTTCTTGATGGGTTATTCATGTAGTATTGTTCTTTATATATAGGATGAACTTGGTATGTACGATCAACTTCGTCAGCCCATCAAAAAAATCCACATCCATTACCATTTGCATATCTTTGACAACTCTAAAACATTCTTCCAGGATTGGTTGATGTCTTTGACATCTTAAGTTCAGCATGAAGTCCATAATAACAAAAAGGAATTATCATTGTGAAGAAGAAGAAACTTCAATGAATAAAAAAAAGGCGCGTGATAAAAAAAAATTCAAGTATGGCCAAGAAGAAGAAATTTTGAGAGACAAAAACAAGAAGAAAACTGAAGAATTTTGAGGAGAAGAAGACGACAACAATGGTAAGAATCGCCCAAATGGAGTGGCTACTAATATAGGGTATGGGTTCTTTGAAGAAAATGAGAATCGAAACAAGAGCAAGAGCAAAACCCACTTACGCAGAAAAAAATAAATTTCCAAGAAGAAATTATGGCTAACAAGAAGAATTTCATTTGGAGAGACAAAAACAAGAAGAAGATTGAAGAATTTTGAGAAGAAGAAATGGAGATTTATAATATTTGGGCATTTGGGGAAGAAGATAACCGTTAGGGGTTTTTACAAACCCTTCACGCTCCAAAATGGAGTGAAACTCACGCACCAGACCTGGTATGCCACTTAGGATGTCAGGTCAGAAAAAAGTGTTTAAAATGTAGGTTTTGAGTGGGTACAAGGGTTTAGTTGGCAAAGTTCTAAGTATAGGGTCCTAGGTGACAAACGGGACCAAGTACAGGGGCCTATTAGGCCATTCCACCTAAAAATAATGTGTTTTAGATACATTTGTATACTCTTCTATTTTTTAACACAAATAACATGCTGATTGCTTCCTTCGCTGCTTTTGAATAAAAATTTGAACGGAAAAAAAATTTAGTTTATGAATATATTATTTTTTTGAAATACATATTGATTATGGTACATAATATTTGGAATGCAATTAGCTAGAGATACATTCTGTGTTTGAAATGCATTTGTACGCTCTTTTATTTATGAATACAAATTGAATTAAAGAAATTGCTAAACAAATAGAAATGTATATAGAATCAAATTATTTCGAAAAAAATTTAAAATATAACGAGTGAATTAAAATTGCATATGATATATGATGAAAATTTGGTTATTTGAATCAATGGGATTCTTTTGAAAATTTTATTTTTTTGGAGTTATTACAAAAAAAGTGAAGAACGAAGAGAGAAAAGTGGGAAGATGAAAAATGAAGAGAGAGAAGCAAGAATGAGAAAAAGAACATGAATTATTTTTTTTCCATTTTTTTGTTAACTAAAAGTGTGGGTATTAATTGATAAAAAATATGATACCTTTAATTTGCTTTAAACATAATATAACTGTTTTAAATATAATTTCAAAATATAGCTATTTTCAATAAATAAATTGAAAATTTTGACTAATTCTATAATTTCTTTCATTTTCTAATTGAATAACTTTTCCAGAAAATAATACTCTCTTTATCTCATTTTATGTGATATTTTTTATTTGGCATGATGTTTAACAAAAAAAAGAACGATTTTTAAAACTTGTGGCTTGAAATCATTATTAGATATTAGTTTGGCTAAAAATTATTTTTATTAAGAATAAAAAGAAATTTTAAAATTTATTTTTTTAAATTAGGATAAGATAACATCTTTTTGGAAAGAACTAAAAGAAAAATATATAATATAAAATGGTGGGAGAGAGGAAGTATGAAATACTGGGCAAATTTTGGGGCCTTGCAAAGATATAAGCTGCTTACAACCTACTGTTAGGAAGGCAGGCAAAAGTTTGGAGTATATCACACTCTATCAAATGGCGCGTGGCAACAATATTCCCTGTACAAATTGAGGCTGGAGGCGAGTATATAATAGATTAAAAATAAGTAAACTTTCTTTAGAAGCAGAACAAGACTTTTGGTGCCAGTTAGTCTTCTGAATGATTAAAAAGTTAAAAGTGGTGCTGTTCTTCTTCTTACTAAAGCTTTAACCTGTCCTGCTCCTCATATCAATTGTTGCGTCTTAATCTGTAAGTCTAATTTCGTTTGAGCTTATTTACTTTGCCATGTCGAAGGTTGATCTGTTATAGTATATGTGTAGAGGGATTCTTGAATTTATGAGGCAGGGTTTTGTATTTTTGGTACTTTTGCAGTTCCGCTAAATAGAAGAGCAAAGCTCTGCCTGTTTCATTTGGCATTTGGATTGTGATTAACCCCCTTTTATGAATTAAACCAGGTATTATAATCCCTTAGAATTAGTTTAAAGAAAATTGGAGATTGGAGGAAGGGGTTGTACAGTTTTTCTCAAGAAACATGCAAAGAGTAAGGGTATCATCACATCAAGCTCCAGTGCAAAGGCTGGGAGATTCACAAATGACATTGTCCCCAAAGTTTAGGTTAGCTGCAAAGCAATCTGATTTACTTGATCCTTCATTTGAGTTAGAAATGTGGCAAAAGGGAGAACCCTTAATTCCTGGACTTCCAGATGATGTTGCTCTCAACTGCCTCCTTAGGATACCAGTTGATAACCACATGAACTCGAGGGTTGTCTGTAAGCGATGGTATTCACTCTTTGCTACTAAAGATAGATTCTTTTCTCGAAGGAAGGAGCTTGGATTTCATGATCCTTGGGTTTTTGTCTTTGCCTTTCATAAAACTAGTGGGAAAATTCAGTGGAAAGTTTTTGATCTAAAAAACTCTTCTTGGCATACTATTCCTGCGATGCCGTGCAAGGAAAAAGTGTGCCCCCATGGATTCAGGTGTATCTGCTTTCCCCATGATGGTGTTCTCTATGTTTGTGGTGGGGTAGCCTCTGATGTTGATTGCCCCCTTAATTTGGTGGTTAAGTATGAAGTTTGGAGAAACCGTTGGACTGTTATGAAGAAGATGATCACAGCTAGGTCCTTTTTTGCTAGTGGAGTCATTAATGGGATGATTTATGTTGCCGGAGGAAACAGCACACATCTTTTTGAGCTGGACTCTGCTGAAGTCTTGGATCCTAACAAAGGGATTTGGTGCCCTGTTGCTAATATGGGAACAAACATGGCCTTATACGACTCTGCAGTTCTTGATGGGAAGCTTCTAGTTACTGAAGGCTGGTTTTGGCCGTTTTATGTTGTGCCTAGGGGCCAGATTTATGACCCTCAAACGGATAATTGGGAGAACATGGCGTCTGGACTTCGAGAAGGTTGGACTGGTTCTAGTGTTGTGCTATATGGGCGATTGTTTGTAGTTTCAGAACACGAACGCACAAAACTTAAGGTGTATGATCCGGAAACTGATTCCTGGGACATTGTTGAAGGGCTTCCACTGCCAGAGCAGATATGTAAACCTTTCTCTGTAGATTGCTGTGACAACAGGATAGTTGTTGTAGGCCGAAATCTTCATGTTGCTGTAGGACATATCAAGAACCTGCACCCATCTAGCAAACGCTGCTCATTTGCTGTTTACTGGCAAGTGGTAGATGCTCCTGAATCCCTCTCTGACTTCACGCCGTCTAGTGCACAGGTTCTATTTGCTTAGCTTCTTAGTTTTCCTACATGGGATTGCCAAAACTGTGTGGAATACCTAGTGTTTTGTCTTATGTATTTCCAACAAGCTCCAGTACTTATTTTGTGGGATTTCCTCAGTTTCTACTGTATTTAGCTCTAGTATAGTAAATTCCTTTACCATTTAGCTTTCCCGGTTCTTATACTGTAGTTCTTGATTAATGCTATTTCATTAAGTGACATAGTCGAAAGCTCAACCAGCTGGAAGTAGCCATTAAATGATATGTAGTAGAGATAAATTGATGAATTTACTGGATTATGGTAGTGTAATAGTTGATATACTTTAACAAAGCACATTTTTGTATTGATCTATTTAGTTATATATATGTATTTTACTACTCCATGTTGTCCATCTTGGGCACAAATTTTAGTATTCATTCATAAGAGAGCTCTTTTTGCCAAATGAGTGTTTTTATTCCCCCTGATGACCACTGCTCTCCTTCGAACCTGCATTTGTATTGGTCTACCTGATTTATTCTTGAATGGAAACCTTCTTTTCGGGACCTTCAGGGTGGCCTCGTGGTTTGGGTTTGGGACTTCCATGTTGGAGGTCTCAAGTTCGAAACCCCTTGCCAGCGAAAGCAAGGGGTTTGCCTTCTGGGTCGAGCTCATCGCACCGGGTTCGCCTAGTGCGCATTGCATCTCCTATGTGGTTTGTGAGCTATTGCATAGGAGTGGAGTTTACCCTGTGCGCACCAAAGGATAGCGGCTGCGGGTTCCCCTTGTCATTAAAAAAAAAAAGGGGGGGGGGGGGGGGGGGAAGGGGGGTCAACTATGATTTTCATCTTACTTCATTCACCGCTTGAAGCGGGTCTGGTTACCTGTAAATGAAGGGGTGCAGTCTTGTTCTGTCAATGGCTAGTATAGTACATGAGAAATGATCTTCCGATCACACTTAAGGAAATAAAGGTTGTGTATTTTTGCAATTTGTAATGAATATGTGGATAGAGTGAAAAGATGAATATTTCTGATGAGCTCTTGTTTCTGTACTAAGTTCTGGACTACTGTCTAGTTTGTCAGTTCCAACTGGCTAGGTTCTTTTCAATGAAATCCAAATGGTTGGTGCCAACTATACCTTTATGATATTTTATAATAAATATAGACGTGGCCTATGAGGTGTTATGATTCATAGTGAATGGGCATGAAGGTGACACTGTTTGTTGCATTAGGTTAGTTAGCCAAGTTTGGTTGGCAGACTGGATATTCCAGAGATTTGTAAGAATTAAATATACACTATGATTGCTATTATCTAGAAGCTATACGTACGTTAGTGCTGTTAAGAGTGCTTGCTTTGCAAGGGAAAAAAAAGTTAATTCACTTGTTTGGTCCACACTCCATAATAATATTACTCTTTGTTTTCTTTTTCTTTTTTTTTTGTTTGTTTTTGGGTTCGTTGTATCTGGGAAAAAAACGTAACACGTACTTGAAACATAAAAAAGTGAAATTTAGATCCTGAGTCACCTTCTCTCCTTAAATTCTGTGAACCCTTCTTTCTTTTAAAATTAAATGGTCATACATTTGCAATCTTATGCGCTGGTCTTCAATTTAGCAAGTTTAATGGTATATCTAAGCATTTTCTTAATTACTTATAATACATGGCTCTTTTGGATAATAAAATTAAATTATTATTTTTTCCTCATAACGTTCAACTTTTCACGATCATATCCCTATATAAACTTCAAATTTTCTAGTTCTATGTAATAAATTAACAATTTTATATAACCAACTACAAGGATAAGTTTTGTTCCTTAAACTTTGAAACTAGATGGTGTTGCCCACGCCAAATAATATATAGAAAGTTTTTGTGGAGTGTCAATGGGATGGTTCGGTTGATTATTTTTTTAAAACTATACTATTTTAAATTTTTTGGTATTTTATAATGTATAACCAAAGTTAAATTTTTTATTTTTAAAGTATTATTTCAAAATAAATTATTGTTAAACACTTTAATTCATCAAAAAGTCAAGAATGTAAAATCTTGTTGCCATATTATATGATCTAAAACTTTAATATATGAATATTTGCATTGATTTTGTCATATTTGTTTGGTGCATTTTCTATTATTGCATCTTTTAATTTGAAACCTACTTAATTAAAGACTAATTAAAGAGCAAAGACCCAAATCGTCCAATCATTGGAGGCCTTGTAAATAGGTTATATTTATCATTTTTAAATTTTTATAAATAAAATACATTATATATTAAATTTAATATGTTAATATATAAAATATATTTATGTACATGTAATGTTCTTTGGTTCGGGAATATTTTGGGTTTTTTTATAAACTAAAAAGATAAATAATCCCAATTGGTTACAAAAGTACACTGTTTTATTGAGAAAATGATAAAAATTAATTCAGTATGATTTGATTCGATTGGTTCATTCGATTTCCATATTCTTTTGACACCCCTGCCTTCTATAGACAAACAATCCCTTTCCACTACTTCCCTATTGAATTATTATCATAAATCCTTACTACTTTTCTCATCCCTATTGAATTACTATCCACATCATCAAGGTAGTATATCAGAATTTCAACTGTCCACATCATCAAAGTAGTGTATCAGAATTTCAACTGAGCTTTCATAATCGTTGGAACCCTAGCTCAATCAGCTTAAGAAAAAATGTCCTGATTTACAGCTATAGGCATTTCACAAGCAAATTTTTTTGTCAAAGTGTATAATAAGACCATGGAATGTGATGTAATAACAAATTCACCACCTTCAAATTGTCTACATTGTCATAAATGTTAAACCTTTTCTCATTGGAACTCCTTCTATACATCGTGGAGTGCGATGTAAAAATAAAAAAATTGAAGAGGATCATTGTGCATGTGTGAAGAAATGATAGTACAGCATTGGCCAGATACAAACAATGCCTTTGCTATTGTGCCTGGGAATTTATAAAGTGCTAAATTTCATAATAATAGTATCAATCTTAGGAAAACTGCGGAAAATTAGAGAAGCTAGATCAATTTGAATATAAGAAGTCACAATAAAAAGAAAATTATGGATGATAACACAAAATAACATCGTCGGAAAGAAATTAAAGACTAATTATGAGAAATATGAAGGGGCTCTTACCTGAAAATCAATTGAAGAAGTAGAGAAAGCAAAGGAAGTGTGAGGAAGCAAGAACATCAGAGGAAAAATATGTGTTCACAAACATAATCATAATATAAGACTCCTGAAGAAAAATGGAAACATGAAATGAAAGTTAATATTATTCCGTGTTTAAGGAGTAGGGTATAAAGGTTACAAATAATGTTATTGTGTTAATTTGTTTCATATTGGCTGACTTGCCTGGGTGGGTAAGGTGAGGCGCCATCACACCCGGATCTTGGGTCGTGACAATTTGGTATCAAAGCCCGGTTCATGGGTCTCATATGTGTACAAGCCTAGTCGAGTAAAGTCACAAGGATCGGTGTGGAGACATGCGTTACTTATCCTTGAGAGGCTACAAGGACTATTAGGAAATTCACACTTGTTCTTTCAATTCCTATCATGCGTGGTTGCTGTTGGGTTTCTGAATATTGTGTGATAATATGCCTATGCCCGTGCTTGTATCTACCTAAGTCGGTAATACTTTAATGGTGGGCACTCATGCTTGGTGTTTTGGTGCTGGAATATGAGAATGTCATTGTGCGGTTTGGAACACGATCTAGCTCTGAGAAAGAGGTAATGTACTTAATAGATGAATGCGTGGTCAACCTTGGATTGCCTTATGATTCGAAGAGATTTGGGTTTTGTTGAGGTCCAGTGAGGTATGTTAAGGATAAAGTATCGAAAGGTGAAACTGATTGGAAGACTTTATTAACATCGTATTATTTTTGGTTACCCTTATAGTGTCGAGGGTGGTACTTTCTTGGTCTATTAGATGTTTGGAGTAGTTCGTAAATGTGACATAGTGCGGTTAGAAGAATGATTGCATTATCAGTACAATAATTATGAGATTATAGTTGTTGAGTTTTTCAAATGAGGGTTGCTTAGTATGGGCAGAGGATGACATTGTGTTAATTGAAATTAGAACTTTTACTATGTCTTCTTGGAGTAGGTAGATAGCACGAATAATTATGATGCAATTACCTATGTCTATTCGGCTAGGGTTATGGGATGTGTTGCTTTCACTATCCAAATTAGTTTGTGGAAGAAGGTAAATTGTTTGGTGAGAGTAAATACAATTTGATTATGTATGACAGTTATTGAATGAAACCAAAGTATGGACTATTCGAGCATGATTTTCTCAGGGGGTACGATGCTTTCTAGTGGTAGATTTAGGGGGTCTTTTGATGTGTTGCTGGTAATAATCGAGGGCAGAGGTATGGAATTTTAAGCATGAACACTTTAGGAGTTATCAATTGGTTCACTTACTAAGATAGCATAGTTTGACATTATCATCACATTTAGGGTGAACCAGTTGATCGTTGCTATGGATGTTTGAGTTTTGATTCGGTCATAAGGAAGATCATAGTGCTGAATCATAGAATGGGTACTAATGTGTCTTAGAGTGGATATTATCTCAGAGATCTATATGCTTCATTGTATGCCAAGAGGAGCGCACTAATATTGAAATAGCAAACGCATGGACTAATGAGGTTTCAACAAGTTCACTTGGACGAATGTAATTGGGAATGTTAGTAAGAAAGTGTATATGGATAATTTATTGAGTCATTAAATCTAACTGGTATGACTTGGGATTGGGTTACCATGTCAACTATAAGATCAGTTTTGGTATGACATGATTTTATTTACCTTGTTAGGTATATGGTGATATGAGTACACTTGCATCAGTGGGGTTAAGAGACTGTTGGGTAAGATACAAGAGAGAAGCCTACAACAATTGGCCTAAGTGTGAGGATGGGTTTCTTTATGCCTTTGATTATGGATTCTATTATTTAGATGGTGGAGGAACTTAATAAAGTTTCATTTGATTAGTTGGTGTGAAGTAAAAGGCAATTTGCTGAGGAGTTTTTCTCAGGAATAATGATGATAGATTGGTTAGGAACAAGTACATGAGGCTTGGGCATCAAAGGGTTTGAGCATTTTGGATTGGCCATGAGTATGGATTAACACTCAAACATCCTTGCAACATTGATGGCAGATACAAGTTAAGAAAAAGTGAGAGCGATTCAACATCATGTGTAGATTTATGGTTCAGAGTTGTAAATTGCATGGATTTTCACTTTGAGATTGTGTGACAATGTGAGGTGGGCTGACTCATTATCGAGTTATGAAGGATTATCAACTACTTCTTGGAAAGTTAGGTTTTGGTGGAATGATAAATAATAATGGGTGAGGAGTTATGCGTTTCACGTTTAGAATGCTACTTCGTTGATGGAAGTTAACATAGACTATCATGATGGTTATGCAGATGCTTAGTGGTAAATGAGGGTTATGTGCTTATGGTATACAAAACTTATTTGGCAATCAAGAATTTCTTAAGTTTGGCATGAGGGTGTGTGTGGATGTTGAGGTGTTTTTTATCGAAGGATTGCATGTGGTTGAGATTAATTTCTAATTGAACAATTGCAGCTCTTAGAGAAGGCACCATCAGACTTGGGATTAATGTCATTAGCCCTGAGTAGGATCTGTTTCCAATATGGGATGCTTAGAGTTGGCTTGAAATATATGGTAATGCTTTATTTGAAAAAAAGGAGAAGTCATATATGAAAGTTACAAATAGTGACATTGAGATCTACAAGGAACCTAGGTGCTAATAATAAATTGGGAGGCATGAGAAAAGGATTGGTAAAGTCATGATATCTTATAGGCATTGAATTTCTAGTTTTAGTTTTCAAATTATAGAGAAGATGTTATGTTTGATGAGTTGAGTGCATTTCCAGCTATGTGGGAATTCAAGCTAGACATCGTGAACAAAGAAAGACCAAACTGACAAGAATTAGACAATTGAAGGTGATTTGCTGGTGGACTCTAGGAAAGGGTTATTTTGAGAAAGACAAAAGAGAATTTTGACCATTAGAGCTTTGTAACAGTGAATCTATTGAAGGTACTAACATGGGTTTCATCATGAAAATTTGTGGCTTTTCAGACTCTTTTTGGTATTTATGATGTTATTGATGACCTATTCAACTATTGTTCCAACATTCGGGCGTAGTTAATTGAGGTTTTATAGCTTGGGTATACCATTCACTGGTTGTCTTTTCTGGTCGTTACCTTTCTTGGAGCCAGATTAATTGGATTCCCTCTTATGAATATGCATTGTCTAAGTATTAGATCTGTATAGCTTAGGTTCGGAGAGGATTATGTTAAAGGAATGTAACGTGGATGAGGTTTGCGATAGCTTGTATATTGCAATTGGCTATGATTGGTTCAGATTCACTTTTGACCTTTATCGGAAATGGGTTTGAGTTTCCTTGTGGTTTGTGGGTGGAAGTTCATCCTAATGTATATACTATGGTATGAGGATGTTGGTTCAAGTTTGGTTCATTAGCTAGTTCTGACTTGGTTATTACTCTTGGAGGGTAGAATTTCATGTGGGTTCATAAGTCTTATTCTGGATAGTACATCTTGATGGTAAAGCTCTCGGAAATGAGGTTACTTGGAAGTAATCAATGACTTTTAGAATTGTGTTTCAGACTCTTGGTTACTTTTAGTGAGGCTCCTCCCTTTGCTTTATGTTCGAGGATAAACATAGTTTTTGTGATGAATGATGTAATGGCTTTATAGGTTATCTTTGGCATTTTTGACAAAGTTATCATTCTTCCGTTCCCTAAAGCTTCCTTGAGTCATTTATGGTTGAGTCTAAAAGTCAGATTTCGAAAAACTTGTAAAAAGTTGGATTTTTTTTTACTAAAAGAAAGTTTTTTAGGCTTAATATTTGAAATTTTGAGTTTTGTAATCATCTTGAGTTTCGAGCGTCAAAATGCAATTCTGTCGATTCTATCAACTCTAGAATGCAGAATTTGGTCTAGGAGAACTTGCAGAACTGAATTTAGAGTTAAAACAGAGATGTTGGACCTAAGATTGCATTTTCAGTTGATTTTGGATCATAGTGTGACTTTGGTCAACATTCAGAGTTCGAAAGCTCAAATCGAAATTTCACAAGTTCCGGTGGTTCCGGTTGAAGAAACTAATGAATAGAAATGGTTTCATTGTAATTTTTAGAGTTTCTGAGGGCAGTTTGGGTATTTTTAGCTTTAACTAGTTTTGTTGAGTGTTATCGGGTTCCGGACTGAGAAGGCATCAAATTCGAATTCTGATGATTCCATTGAGTTCAAAACGTCATTCCTGGTGCGATTCCATGTTTAGTTTGTGTGTATCAGATTCTGAACATACCTCGACTTTCCGTTCTGTGTGTAAAATTTCTGGTTTGGACTGTAATATGGTGCAACTATGTTTGTACTCCGTATTCTCGGAGTGTAACGTTTTTTACCTCCGCGTTCGAGGATAGATACTTCGCATTCGTGGTGTGTTGGACTAGTCTGGCCTCCACATTTGTGGGTAATAATACAGGTTCGCCGAGCACTAGTCTACTATTTTAAAAAGACAGGTTTTAATATTTTTCTCCACTTTCAACATTTCAAGCTCGATTTTTGAAGAATGTTCAAGGTTTTCAAGGCAAGACTATTAGGTAACTAATTTCTAATCAATGTCCTTAATTCTCATTGATTAATGTTTAAGTTTAACATGGAAATTGGGGATTCTAATTGAAGAAATTGGGGTTTTCCCGGATAAAGATTTTCAATACAAAAATGATGATTAGGAACTCATTTTAACTCCTTTTTTCGAAGAGGTTTTCACTATTGGACTCCTTATTACTTGAGGATCATCTTTATGTAAAGATTTCTAGAATTTGAAACCTTTTTTGGTATGAGATTTTTGGACCATTTTTCTTTTTTCACCTGAATTGCTTGATTTTGGTGTCATTTGTTTCATAATGTGACTATGATGCTATATTTGACTAGATTGTGGTGGTTTAGAGTATTGTAGAAGGGGAAAAACTGCAAATTTTGACTTGATTTGCGACTTTTACTAAGGCAAGTGGACTTCTAACCTTTTCTTAAGCATGATTGGACCTTGTATTTTTCTGTGTGAATCTATTTGAGTAATTTGTAGCATGAAATGGGATAAAAGTATACTATTACAGGCTTTGATCATGGAAATTTGGATTAGGTAATAAAAAATGTTAGTGATTCTATGACCTATGGAATGATTATGAAATTGTGAATACTTGTGACTCTTGGGGATTAGTGAACTTCTAATGGGTATTCTTTGGGTAATGGGAAGGAGGAAATGATGACATGTATGATTTTGATTTATAAGATGATGTCCATTGTTATTGACTTAGACTTGTGAGATGATACTGTGAAATGCGTTTGGGATGCCATTGTTGGTAATGTGAAAGTGTTCATGTTGTTCTGATTTTTGAACTTTGAATAACATTACATGAAATTTTCTATTGAATCTTTTATGTGAAATGTTGAGTTAAATGTATATGTTAAGATGTTGTTCGAAATTGTGAAACTAATTGCTTGGGAAGTAAGAAATTAAATGATGAATTGTTCTAAGCTATGATGACTGATGTTCCGCTAAAATACGATACTTTTAGTGGTTTGAACATAGAATTTTGTGCGTTCTCTAAGCGATGTTAGTAGATTTGTTGTGTTTTTATGTTGATTTTGCAGGGTTAGAGGATTTAGGGAGTTTTTGTGATGATTTGCACAAGTTGTAGCTTTTTGAAATGTACGAGACCATCTATGGTCTGTGGTTGATACACAAGTTGTAGATGTGGTTCGTAGTCTTGAACCATTGAGGGCCTGTTTTGTTGAAGTTTAAACTATGAGTTTTTAGGATGGGTCATGGTTTATTTCACGACCCATAGACCAGTTCGTGAGTTGAGGCCCAGAGAATTTGCATAGTTGCTGACTATTAATCAGACGAAAGCACTTATGATCCATAAGTCAATCTACGGTCCGTGAAAGGCTATTCGTATAATGAAGGCAGATTTTGAGGATGCAAATGCCAAAACCATTCATGGAAAGCTCCGATTTTAGTTTTTATAATCCGTTTTGGATTTGATTTTCTTTTACTATAAATAGGGCTTTAGGTATTTTTGGATGTACAAAACTACAGACTTGATATTATTACATTATTTTGGCTTGTTTTTGGAGATTTTGAGGAGACTACTTTTGTATTCATTTTTGGATGCTAATTTTGTTAATTATGTAGAGATTTTCAGATTTATTGTTCTTCAATTCTTTGTTGTAAGTGGTTAATTATGCAAATTCATATCATGATTTCTTCATCTACAATGAACATCAGTGGCTAAATCCACAACTAGGATTGTGGGAACTATAAAGAACTAACAAAGTAAAAATCCAATAATTTTAATCCTTGAAAAGTGTGCATGCATGTATTATTTATCTCTTCATTTTGAATGCTTTTTAACAGTGCCCAATGTTAGAATTAGCCTCATTCTTATTTGCCCGCCCAAGGGGGTAATGAATGGGAAACGGGATAAATAACAAGATTTGATATGAGCACTCTCGTCTACTAAACCTAAACGGCCCATGGGATGGTTGTACAGGGACAAGGTAAGGGTTAGTAATGTGATACCAATAGATGGCCCAAGTTGTGTGGTGAAATTTGCCTAGTTGTCGTCCCAAGGAATTAGGTTAATATAACTTACTACTTTTGCATGCTATACACTAGAAAAAGTTACAATTATTAGGTTGCACGACATCAGGAATTCATGGGGAACACAATACCCTAGTTATTTCTCTCACTAAATTAGTAATACGTGCATTGACTATTAATCTTAGTTTAGGTTTAAATTATTATTTTTACATTAAAACCCTCTTTTCTAGAAATAATTCGATTAATTCATCGAACTTGCTTTAATTACTCCATGTCTAGACCATATTCCTCATGGTTCGACCCTAACCATTGTTCAATTTTATTTTTGAACAATGACCACTTATACCTTAATTGAGAGGTGTAATTTGAGCTTGATCAAATTTTTGCACCGTTGCCGGTGAATACGACTTTTAAATTGATTTAATCAGGGTGATTAGAGAGTTAATCCTCATTTTATGTGTTTTTTATTTTTGTTTTTTTAGCATATAGGTGTAGTATATGCACAATACTCGTAGTTGAGGAAAACCCTTGACTCCATTTGATCCAGAGATTCAAAGAACATTGCGCAGAATGGTTCAGCATAATGCTAATAATGTTGTAAATTCTGAACTCAACTTGAACAATCAAAACCCACCACCACCAGTGGTGGCAGAAAACCAACTGCCACAAGGTCAATAAATGACAAGAAATGGGTAGAATCCTTATAGACTTGATCCTATGGGACTGGATGTCACAGGAGCTATCATTTTACCTTCTCTACCAGAAGATACTAACTTTGTCATATCCAATGGGTTACTATAGATGTTGTAGCATAGAGGGTTGTTCTCGGGCCTCCCGTCAGAGGATCCGCATAGCCATCTACACAACATCGCCTTCGTCTATAAGAGCATGATGGGATATCAAAGCCTGTCCCTTGATGCCATTGTGCTCCGTGTATTCCCATTATCTCTCATGGGTGAAGCGACAATATGGTTACCTAAGCTCCCTTAAAGCTCTATTACTATATGGGCGGAAATTCAGAAGGCCTTCTTGAAGAGGTATTTTCCCAAGTCAAAGAAGCTGAAACTAAAGGATCAGATAAATAACTTTGAGCAACTGCCTAGTGACTCCATAAGCACTACATGTGAGAGGTTTACTAAGTGTTTGAGAAGAGTTCCAGACCATAAAATTGTTGATGATTCCTTGGTAGAAATCTTCTATCAAGCGTTAGATGATAGTTACAAAGCAGTGATCGATACCATAACTGGAGGATCATTCCTGGATTTCACTTTCGCAGATGTGGATCAATGACTAGAAAAGGTTGCCAAGACTAATTTTACATGGGGCAAAAGGGAGAAATCCATGACAAAGAGCTCTTTCGCAGTGAGTACCAACCTAGAGCTGGCTAAAAACAACGAGGAAATATTGTAAGAGTTATCTCGTATTAGTACTAATGTTGGGTTAATTGAAGCAAAACTAGGAACAAGTGAATTTATTTAGTCATCAACCACCAAGAGCACCCATTTATGAGTTGTCGTATAATAGAGAGGACACTTGTTTTGTGATAGATCAGATGGGGAGTTTCCGGACCAATGCCCAAGGGTCTAACCAGGACTATTGGTGCCAAGGTTAAGGGAACCAAGGCCGAAACTTCAACAGGGATAATGTATACAGGGAAAACAAGCGCGATGGATACTGCGACAGGAATAAGTGACATGATCGAGATGGTGATTAAGTTCATAAAGATGGGTATAGAATTGGTTCAGATGTGCCACCATAAAATCGTGATTCTAGGGCTTGTAGTTCACGCATTGAGGAGATGTTTGAAAAATTATTGAAGAAGGCAGATGAAAAAGATAAGACTTTGAAGGGGATGACAGCCGACATATCAGGTATTAATCAGAAGATTGAGTCTCATTTTGTGGCTCTTAAATAGTTGGAGTAACAATTTGGCTAGATGTCAACATAGTTAAATCAACGCTAGAAGGTACATTGCCAAGCAACACAGTGCAGAATTTGAAGAATAACGGATAGTGCATGGCGGTGACTAGATAAGGTAGTAAGTAGACAATTGAACCACCAATGCTAATTGTTGAGGATGTGGTTCGTGAGGAGATAGTAGAAAGCAAGGATACAGAGACTAGCAATGATAAGGCCAAGGATGTGGTTAGTGACAAAGTGGTGAAACCAAGAATGTTGAAGCCCATACCTAGGCCTACACCACGTTCTATCAGATTCTCAAAAAGAAGGATGAGGAGGGGAAGTTTCAGAATTTCATCTCCATGTTTGAGAAACTTGTAAGGCCCCACATGTTGGAAGGTGTAAAAGTGCCTAAGAAATTAAATCTGGGATTTTCTAAGTGTCGATGGGTTAAATAGAAGGGTTTAGAGGCCGTAAGTGGTTCACGAGTCGTGTCTTGTTCCGTAGAATGATGGCCAGACATCGTGAAAATGTTGATTTCTGAAGTTGGGTATATGAGATATCAAATGGCCCATAGATTGACTAACGAGCCATAAGTCCTATCATAGGTTGAGGATTAGAGGAAGTTTCCGAAGATTCAAAATGTTATCAGAGGATACCCCTCTGCGATGAATGGTAGATTAGACCATGGCCTGTAATTGGGATCTCGTTGTCCAGTCCGGTAGAATTTTATAAGGGGAAAATTCGACTATTCTTAGTATCATATGTCTATACTATTCCGTTTTAACCCCTCAAATGACCTCTTTTTAGTCCTATACTACCCCCATTCACTGTATTCCACTTCATTCTCAAATTTCCCTAAGTCCCACTTTTCCAAAATACTCCCAAGTTTTTCAAAGCCTCCAAGAGAAGAAGCCAAGCTTGATTTTTTAGGTTCTTAACTTTCAAAGTGAGATTTTCCTCCATTAAATCACGAAGGTATGTGGGTTTTGATTATAGGAACCTTTCCTCCACAAGCTCAATAATTCTTCTCCCTCATCTATTTTCAAGTGACGGATATTTATAGATATCTTTATGAACTCTTTTATAAGAGAGTATTATGAAGAGATTTATGATGTTTTACCTTTGTACACGATCATGCACTGGAAAATCATGTGAAATTTATGGGTTTTTATGAGGGTTTGATGATAACCTAACCAAGTCTTATTATGCTTTTGGTGGGTTATTTTGAATAATATTCAAGTGATTCGATTTTACTCTTCTCATGTCATTTACTCTAGCATTACATGATTTTAAACTTATGTACGTGTGCCCACTATGATTTGATTAATGATGTATGCCAAGCTTCTCTTATATTGAGGGCCTTGTGGCTAGTCATGCAAACTACGAATGATATAAATTTTGAAAGGGCTATTACATGTGCTCTGAGATATGAGAATAATGTGAAAATTATGAAGCCCCATCTTTGATATTATCAAGCTTTGATTTTGATGAGCTACTCGATGAAAAAATTATGATATTATGATGCTTTGCATATTATGATTATAAGTATTATTTGGGTATTCTTTGGGATTGTGATCGAGCACCGAGAGGACCTTGGTAGATCACCATTGTCCCATAACTATGTTTCCACCTTAATATTGTGAATTAGCTAATGGATCCATATAGCTTGAATTTCATGATTGACCAAAAAGGATAGTGTTCCCGTATGTCACATGTTAATTAAATATCGAAAAGGGTGGTATCCCCATAAGGTTGTTATCGTAAGTTAACTGAAAAGGGTGGTGTTCTCATAAGATGTTTATGAAGCACTTTCCGAAATGGGGTAGTTCCCATAAGGTGAATGTTTGGTTTACCTTGGCAAAGTAGATCACTCCTAGTCTGGTGTAGAGTGAACATCGAGTTTCCAAGTAGTAGCTCGCTTCGTCCTACATGTTAATTGCGGTCACTCCCTATTTATGTATGATATGTTATATCACTTGATGATTCCTCGTGCATATTTTGACTAAGGTATTGAGCATTCATGACATGTTGAGCTTATCTTCATTGATTATGATTATGCATATTGTTGAATTATCGCCTATGTTCATATGCATTGCATGCCCGCATACTTAGTATATTTCAAGTATTAACTCATACTTTTTACCTACATGATCTAACTATGTAGGGATCGAAGCTCCTATCCATCATCCTCCTCCTCCACGTGGCCAGACGATTCGATTGAAGGTCACTTTTGGTGAGTCCTCCACATCCGAGGACAATATCCATTTCATGCTTTAGTAGGACTTTTCTATTTATGGATACTATCTTTTGAAGTTGAGCCTGAGAGATGTTTTGGCCCCTGTTCTATTTGTAATAGAGGTGCTATCAGATGTTTGGATATATATGTTATGAGCGCGCCTCTTATTACACCATGTATTATGGAAGAGTCCCTTAGTTCCTTATTCCCTCTTATATTTGAATGCTTGTTGTATTTGATAAGATGGAAGTCTAAAGGCCCTAATTGCCCCTATATCATGAGTCATACTTTCCCACCTTTTAGACTTTATTTGTTATGTGATCTATTTTAATGCTTCTCCCTACAACATCCCCATAGCATGAGTCCAAAGTCTCGCTTCCCCTATAATTATGCATTATTTGTTTAAATTTTCTTCTACGACCTAGGATGTGTCATGCATGCTTAAAAGGCTTTTTTGGGATTCCTTCGGGTTCTTCATTCGCTGTGTTATGCCTAGGACCTAGGCTTGGGTCGTGACAAAGCTTGGTATTAGAGAATTAGGTTTGTAATTGGTCCTAGGAAATCCAACACATCGCTTTGAGTAGAGTCTTATTCATGGTTGTTAAGCACACCACAACTATGAACGAGAGGCTATAAGTCATTTTAGGAATGATTCACTTCTTCGTATTCTATGTCATGTTTTAGACTTAAGTTAAGGTTTCCCTATTCTAATTGATAGTCTTTTGCTCTTCTTGATCATGCCTTAAAGATCAGCAACTCAAAGAGCTCCTAATCCCGAGGGTGAACCGTCCTCTCTGGCTCTATAAGTCTCCCAAGGAGAAGAAGGGGTCACTCATAATGAGTACCAGAATGTGGTTACGTTATTGGCAAAGGCTATGGCCAACCAAGGATTTCAAGCTCCTCATGCTCCTATCCCCGCCTCAAGGGTGAGAGATTTTACAAGGATGAATCCTTCGATGTTTCATAGATCCAAAGTTGAGGACGACCCTTAAGAATTCATCAATGAGGTGTACAAAGTTCTTGACATTATGGGGGTAAGCTCAGAGGAGAAAAGTGCAACTAGGGGCTTATCAACTAAAGGGTCTTGCTTAATTGTGGCTTGTTCAATGGAAGGGTAAGAGAAGGGATGGAGAGCCTATCTTTTGGGAATAATTCAGGGCTGCCTTCCTCAACTGTTTCTTTCCCATAGATCTATGGGAAGCAATGATGACAGAGATTATTAACCTTAAGCATGGTTCGATGAGTGTTACAGAGTATTCTCTAAAGTTCAACAACCTCTCAGAGTATGCTCCTCACTTGGTTGCCAAACCTAGGACAAGGATGCACAAGTTTGTGTCAGAAGTGTCCGACTTGATTAATGAAGAATGCCACACTGCTATGCTCATAGAAGTTATGGATTTGTCTCGGCTCGTGACTTATATCTAGGAACTTAAAGGAGAGATACTTAGGAAGAGGAGAAGTGGAGAGTCTAAGAGGGCTCGGTATGATGGTGGTTTCAAAGGTGTCAAGGGTGGTCATTTCCTAAAAGGCCACTAGTTCCAAGGCCAAGGGTCCTCCAGTGTTCAAAGTCAAAGATTTGCTAATGATAGGGTGACCAAACCTAGAGCTTAAGGTGGTAATAGTAGCCAAATCATCCCTAGGTGTGGAAGGTGTGGTAAAAATCATGGTGGTAGGTGCTACAAAGACATAGGTGCTTGCTCCGGGTGTGGAAAAATAGGCCCCAAGATTGCGGATTGTCCAACAAGGGTAGAGATGGCCGTCCTCAAGGACAAGGTGCTCATGATGACTAATGGGCACAAGGTGGCCAACAAGGAGGTGCTCCACATCACAATCGCTTTTATGCTCATCAAGGGAGGCAAGGGGTGGATGAGGTGCCCGACGTTGTTACCGGTATGTTAAAGATCTACAATCTTGATGTATGCTTTATTGGATCCAGGTACCACTCTCTCATTCATTATTCCTTTTGTTGATAATAGACTTTATCTGTGTTCGAGTTGTGGTGTGTACCATTTGAAGTGTCTACCCCCATTGGTGAGTCTGTTGTTGCTAAAATGGTCTATAGGGGTTGTCCCGTGTCTATATTGCATAATGTTTTGCCTTATAATTTTATTGAACTTGATATGATAGGTTTTAGTATTATTCTTGGGATGGATTTGTTACATGCATATTATGCTTGTAATGATTTTAGAATCCACAAGGTTAGGTTCCGATTTCCTAATGAGCCTATCCTTGAGTTGGTAGGTCATGATTAGGTGGTTAAGGGTAGGTTCATCTCTTACCTTAAAGACCGATAATTAATTTCTAAGGGTTGTATATACCATCTTGTGAAGATTAGGGATGTTGAGTCTAAAGTCCATCCTATTGAGTCGGTTCCGATGGTTAATAAGTTTCTTGATGTCTTTCTCGATGAACTTCTCGGTGTCCCTCCGGATAGGGAGATAGATTTTTACATAGACCTCTTTCCGGATATACAACTCATTTCAATTCCCACTTACTGCATGGCCATGACAAAGTTAAAGGAGTTGAAGGACCAATTAAATGATTTGTTGGAGAAGGGTTTCATAGGTCGTTTTAATCGGTAGGAAGTGAGCTGACATGGTCATTCTATCAACAATAACCGAAATGAAATCAATGTGCTTCCTAGTCTTTGGTAAACCAACCACAAATTCCATATTGATTTCTTTCCATGTCCAAGTAGGAATCTTGATATCTTGAGCTAGGCTACCCCGTCTTTGATGTTTAACCTTGAGTTGTTGGTAATTATGGCAACCGGCTTCGAACTTGGAAATATCACTTTCCATTCCACCCTACTAATACACTTCCCTCAAGTCTCTATAATTTATTTGTTGAATTGGAGTGAATGGAATAGATGCATTATGAGCCTCATTCAAGATCAAGTCTTTCAATCCGTCGACATCAGGCACCCATAACCTACCCTTGTATCTAAGGACACTATCTCCCCCTTGGGAGAAAACCTCCACCTTGCAATCCTTGACCAAAGCTTTCAATTCTAACAACGTGGGGTCAAGGTCTTGTTTGATTTTCAACCAGAGGTACCAAGAAAAGAAAGTCTAGGTGTCAAAACCCTTGAGGCTGTATTGATAAATTTTGAGAGTGATGACACCCCAGACTATGATACGATAGTCAAGGCACTTGGAGTACATTATTTTCATAGACACCGACTCAAGCTTGAGTTAAACTTGAAAAACTGTGAGTCACCACCTACTAGACCATCTATTGAAGAGCCATTAGTGTTAGTGTTGAAGGCTCTTCTAGCCTACTTAAGGTATGTGTTTTTGGGTACTAACAATGCTTTACCTATTATTGTTGCTGCAGATCTTAGTGGTGAATAGGTGGAAAAATTGGTTTCAGTTGGATGGACAATTGCAAACATCATTGCATCCCACTTGGCATCTGCACTCGCAAGATTCTACTTGTAAAAGATTATAAGCTGAGCGTTGAGAGCTAAAGACGTCTTAACCCACCAATGGAAGAGGTTGTGCTCAAAGAGATGATTAAGTGGATAGATGTAGGTGTGATATATCTGATTGCTGACAAGGATTAGTTGAATCTAGTCTAGTGTGTTCCAAGGAAGGGAGGTATCATTATGGTTCCTAATGCTAGCAATGAGTTGATTCCCATGAAACCAGTCACGGGTTGGAGGGTTTGTATGGATTATTGCAAACTCAATGCATCGACAAAGAAAGATCACTTCCCTATGTCGTTATGGACCAGATACAGAGAGAAGATGACCTTTACATGTCCTTATGGCACCTTCATATTCAAGAGGATGTCATTTGGATTGTGTAATATGCTAGCTACATTCAAGTGATACATGATGTCTATCTTCTTATGGTAGAGGACACAATTGAGGTGTTTAAGGATGATTTTAATGTGGTTGAAAAGTGATACAAAGGTTGCTTGAGGCTTTTACATGATGTGCTAAAGAGATGCAAAGAGTGTCACCTTGTGTTGAATTGGAAAAAGTGTGACTTCATGGTAAATGAAGGTATCTTTTTGGGGCACATGATCTCCATTAAAGGTATAAAGGTTGATAGAGCCAAGGTTGAGATCATTGAGAAGCTTCCTCCACCTGTCTCTATAAAAAGTGTGAGAAGTTACTTGGGAGTTGCAGGTTCTACAGAAGGTTCATAAAGGACTTCTCAAATATTGCACATCCATTGTGTAAGCTACTTGAGAAGGATGCCAAGTTCGTATTTAGGGATGTATGCCTGAAGGCATTTGAAGGGTTGAAGCAGAGGTTGATATCGACGCCTATCATAGTTACTCCAGACTGGTCTCAGCCATTTGAGATTATGTGTGATGTAATCAAGGTCGCACTTGGTGTGGTGTTGGGATAGCGAAGAGAGAAGATACTTCATCCCATTTACTATGCTAGAAAAGCCCTCAATGCAGCACTGAAAAATCATATTCTCTTTGAGCTGGAGTGTCTTGTAGTAGTCTTTGCATTCTAGAAGTTTAGATCATATCTTTTTGGAACCAAAGTCATTGTACATATTAATCATTTGGTATTGCAGTACTCTGGCGAAGAAGGATACTAAGCTAAGGTTGATATGATTGTGACTTCTTCTCCAAGAGTTTGATTTTGAGATAATTAACTGGAAGGGGACAGAGAATCAAGTTGCTGCCCACCTTTCCTAACTAGTGGATAAGGCTTTGGAAAGGTTCAACGATTGGGTGGAGATTGATGATTCATTCCCTGATGAGAGAGTATTGGTGGCATCATATGATTTGATACCATGGTTCGCAAACTATGCAAACAACTTAGTCAGTGATATTGTGCCATCGAATTTGACTTCTCACCAGCGTTGTACGTTTATGCTTAATGTGAAGAAGTTTTTATGGGATGAACCGTATTTATTTCATATCTATGTAGATGGGATTATTATCGATATGTTCCTAAGGTGCAAATGATAAGCATTTTGGAGGTTTGTTATGTAACACCCCACATCTTAGGTGTACTAGTCCTCTATGCATATGGAGCATGATATGATTAGGTAGAAGGTGCACCAACTTTAAAAGTGCCTAACTTTTAGACTGGAGGGCTATATTTACGTTTAATGCTTAAGACGAGTGAGCGTATATAAGTTCTAAGCCAAATTGAGGAGATCACGACCTTAAACAAAGTGAAAGAAAGTGAGGTGCTTGTAGGACTTAGGAAGCTAGCAGATAAAGTCACCTACGTGCTTAGCTTAAATTGGCTAGGTATACAGGGAATATTAATTCATACATGAGTGAACTCACTTGAGGCCCAAAATTAAGAAAAATGAAAAGGATGCGTAGACGAGGCTCAACACCAAATCTGTTCAAGTCCGATAAAGAATAAAGCCCAAGTTAAGGATGCAATTTTATCCCATGGTTTGGTATTATAAAGGGACAATATAGGCAGCCCAAGATGAATAGGAAAAGGGACAAAGTACATTTACCACACACTTCACAAATAGGGCCCAGATTAAGTGAAAGTAGAAGAGAAACAAATTGGCAGCAAAGCCCATCAAATTGAATTCCAATAAGGCCCAAGTGAAAGTGACAAGTAGGTTCATCATCAACTTAATAAATTAAATCTTAAAATTCAAAAGAAAGTCGGCCAAGAGGTCCCTTTAAAAAGGATTAAAAGCAGCTCCTTTTAAGCCATTTCAATTTGGACACAAAATCTGATTTTCTAGGTTCCTTTTTGCTCTATTTCAACTCCTACAAAGCAGCTCTCACAACCTTACTAGGGTTCCTAAAGAAGACCTCAACATTGAAGGTAAAGGTAAGTAAAGATACTTATCTATTCTGTATGGTTTTTTCATGAAAAATAAGAGAAATAGGTTGGTTATACTTGTGCTGGAATTTTGTACAGCATGTGTTCAAAAGATTGTTGTACACTTTTCTTGTTTATTAAGAGACTTTTCTCTTCTTGATTGGATGGATTATAAGTAATATTGATGTCTTTTGTAGTGATGTAATAAGGCTGCTGCACCATTTTTAGCTTCCGCAAAAATGAGTTCTTGTATAATATCTTAATTGCGCTCTTAGTAGGAACTTGTGGACTGGTAATTGGGAATTTTTGTTGCACATCCTCCTACTTGGGGACTGTTTTAGGAATATTTTTATGTTTAAAGATGTTTGAGACAGTTTGGTTGAGGTAGAAATAGGTTTGGGATTGTTGACTTCGAAATGTAGCAAGAAGACGTAATGTTATGATGCCTACTTGTGTGTTGTGTAGAATTGTTATGTGTTGTTATTTGTGAGCTGTAGTTACACTGTTATGGGACTAAAACAAACTGGATATGACATGTATATGAGAATGTGTATTAGAAAATATGATTAGAGGTGGAGAGGTTGAAAGAATACTCTTGGATTGACAATCCAAAGCTTCCTGCCCGAGCATCATTTTTTTTGTGAGATTGGACTCCCAAGTTTATTAGCTACTAATACTAGTTTTATCACCTACTCTATTGTAGATAAGTATTTGGAGGAAAAGGAGATTACTTCGAGGTAATAATGACGTAGTACAACGAGGTATGTGAGGCTACTCGTTTTCGTATTATTTGGCATGAATTTAGGTTCTTTCTTGGCACACAATGGCACTTACAAACTCCGACATAACTACTAATTGTGTCTCCACTCTTTAATACGTTCATATGCTCCTATACATAGCCATTTTCAATTCTGCATACATACTTGGATACCAAAGATACACGAGTTCTGTTTTACTAAGTAATGTCGACGTGTTGTTTCATCTCCTACGCATTTCATTAGTTGTGTAACTCTCTTTTCATTTTGGTGTTGTCTTGCATGATTGTTTATATGTCACGTGTTATATCTATAGTCCTACAGATCTAAATGTACTTGCCACCAAAAGAATCATCTCAAAAGTATATAAAAGATAAATCAAAGTTGCTTATTAATGGGTGGTATCCCAAGCGTGGAAAAATCACTTAGCATGGGTCGATCCCATATTACTTGGGGTATCCTAGGGGTGAAAGGAAATCCTAGCATGGGTCGATCCCGATATTGATTTAACATTGATCAGCTAGTCATTTATATGATATATTGCACACAGATTATATAGTAAAGAAAGGTAAAGTAATAGAAAGGACATAAAGTACATGATTCCATAGAATGGCTAAAGGTGGTCTTTTATCCTTACGCATCAGTGTATGATTTCATTTGAGTTTTTATTTCATATACAGTACTTCCTCCCTTACATATCCAGTACATTATCTCGTACTGACATCCCCTACGAGGAACCTACATTTCATGCTGCAGGTACAGGAGCTACTAGATCTTCCTAGTAGGAGTACATGATATCCAACTGTTGTTACTGAGCTCCAGGTTACTTCGGGGCTTTGTATGTTTAGAGCTTATATTTTTTATTGTATATTTGGTCATGAGGCGGGGCTTGTCCCGATCTTTATAGATATTGTTCCTTATCTAGAGGCTATGTAGACTATGTAAGGTAAAGTGTGGTCCATGTATCGTACTTTAGACATCGTGGCTCTAACGGCCTAGTCATCTGCATTTCCTTTTGGCTTATTATTATTGTCTACTTTCTTGAAAGCATGTTGAGTATGGAAACCCCTTTACAATGTTCATAGAAAGTGCATGGGTATATGTTGGTTCTCCTGAGCCTTGTCGGCAATGGGTGCCAGTCTGCCTTAATTAGACTTTGGGCGTGACATGTTATTCATAATTGGTAGGTGGGCATCAAAGTAGAGTTCGAATAGCATATAAGATCTTACAGTGTGGCTTTTATTGGCCTATCGTCCACCAAGATGCCTACGATTATACTAAAGCTTGTGATAAGTGTTGTTGCTCCCCAGCACATGCAAGTGTACATGTTCTTAACAAGTTATATAGTTTTCATGACCCGTACCTAGGGTCTAAGAGCGACATGGCGAATGGGAATCTGAGAGTCCCCAAACGAGTGTCGAAGTTTTAACATTCACATCATTGGTTCGGAAGCCTATAGGAATAATAATCACATAGTTCTAAGGGATAGGAAAGTAGGACTCACACTATGGAGATGTCATAAGAAAGGGTTTAACATGGATCAACATAACGCATAGCACATAAAGGCTAAGAGGCGAATAAGTATGACTCACTCTATAGGGGAAATTCTGGACTTAGGATCTTTCACACACATAATAAGAACACATCATAATACTCATAGCCAAATCACATAATAATACTCAATAGATAGCCATATCCATAAACATAATCTCTGAGCACAACACTTAGCATATAAACGTAAAAATATCTACGATATGTCCAACAATGCCTCTAGTCAAAAATAGGAGGGGGGCCAAGACAATTCCTAGGCTCACTCTCAACGTAAATAACATAAATAAAAGCACCATAGGTAGAGGAATGGTGGTTGGACCTTGGAAGATAGGACTTACCACAACAAGCAAATCTCAAAATCTAAGCTAGCTGTCATACGGTGGATGAAAGTAATCCTCAGTCCCTACATGGTTAGATCATGTAGGCAAAAAGTATGTGTTAGTATATTTGAATGTATTAAGTGTGGGGGCATATAATGCATATGACTTATCAAACCTGCATTCAATGTTAAATGACAAGGGCGCCTAATATAGAAAGAGATATGTATCAAGGAAAAAGTAATATAACCATATGCCATGAAATCAATAATGCATGAAATGCAATAATGCTTATATGTAGTGGGGATGAGACCTCTACCGACATATGAGAACAAGTGAGCTATTACTTGGAATCCCAATGTTATCCCAACACCAGAAAAGAGGTGGTCCACTTGCCAAGGTAAACCACACATCGCCTTACGAGCCTCCCATTTCAGAGAAGTGACCTTCCTTATGGGCCTCCCATTTCGTTGAGGGTTACCATATACATATACCTATGTTGGAACATAGTTCATGGAAAGGGAGAGAACCTTTGGGGATATCCTTGACGCCCCTAATTAATCGGTGCTAAGTCAAACATCCCACGAGAAAACTTATACATATACATGCTTTAAAAAGAGACAATAGTCATTTCAAATTATTTCAATGTGCATATAGTATTTAAGGCCAAACATTCTTCGTAATCATTCACACTTGGGCTCAAATGCCAAATCCCATTTCATATCATACTTCTCATGTATAGGAATAACTCATTCACATATACGGAATGGTGCAAGCACCCAAAATAATCATAGAGCGATATCATAGACATTTATGTGATCAAATTCTTGTCATAAATAATATCTTATCAAAATCATATACATAAACATCATTGGGCTTAACCCGCTTTATAATTTACATAAAATCCAATGCTCATGAATGCATATGCCATATATGACGTGAGATTAGCATGAGTAATATAGATTCAATCTAAAATCAACAATATAGTATGAAATTCAAGTAAATCCATAAGTAAAATCCACATTCAAATCATAATATTGATTACCCATGCTTAGATCAAATTTTAAAGGGATAATGCATATTCAAAATATCCATAATAATCATGTAATTCAACATATTAGGGCTTAAATCAACTTAAAGTCAACAATAAAGCATATCCCATACTTCAATTGAATTTAATAAAAAATAATCTTCAAAACCCATAATTAAAGTAAGCTCAAATTTCATAAATCAAGTGTAAAATGAGTTTGGGTCTTCTTGGTTGAAAGGGACGAAGAATCAATCCCACATACCTTAGCTAATGAAGAGATTCAAGAAGAAATTTAGAGAAGAATTAGTCTTTCTTTTATTCCAAAGCTTAGATTCACAAGAGTCCTTTGAGAGAGTGTCCTTAAGAGAGTTCATTATAATTCTAAGTGTGAGAATGAATTTGAGTAAGAGAAATAGAGTTTAGGTCATTTGGAGATCTTATGATAGCATAGAAGGTCACAAAAGAACCTTAGAATAAATCATAATTATGAAAACACCATTAATGAAACGAGTTGAAAAACTAAATTCATCTCGGGGAGGGGTGGTACGGTCCATGATAAGCCATACAGACCTTACACTTGCCCGTGGTCCAATACTTGGAAAATTTTCACTCGATGGAGGTCTGAAACGGTAATCCCATACATACAAAAAATTCAAGGTAGACATCCATATGGAGGGTGGTATGAACCGTACCAAGCCACACAGTTCGTGTGCCTCTTCCGTCCCACTCCACATAGAAAATTTCTCCATGATGAAGTTCCGAGATGGTGATCCAATACTTAGAAAAATTTCACTCTTGAACCCATACGGAAGCGCATACAGGCTGTACCCCTTAGTACGGACCATATACTTGGCCATACCACTTCACTTAAGCTCAAAACTATGGAGTCTCAAGCCCAAGGCTATCATAGGGTCCTCCACACTTTCCATATGGCTTCACACGGTCCGTGTGGGGTCTAAGTAGGGTATGCCTTGATCTCAAACTCAACATTAAGGCCCTCATACCCCACACAAGGCCAAGGGCAACTCTAAGGAGGCTCCACATGGTATAGCCTCACACGGCCCGTGTAGGATACCATGGAGTGTCATTTTGGTCCAAGACATTCCGGAGCTAAATTTCCATGCTCCATTAAGGTCATACAAAGTCCAGGTCCTTACATCATCTCCCTCTTGAGAACATTCATCCTCGAATGAGCTAGAATAAAGCTTGAAAGGCTTGACTTAGAACATGAAACATTCAAACACAAGATACAATGCATATTTCATCACTTGAAAATTATAGTCCTTAAAATTCGTATCAAAATGTATTCAAATCATTTAAAACATGATAAAAGACATTTTGGTGCACATGTATGCATGTCATGTCATGAAACTCAAGAGAGGAAGAATTAGGACCACTTTAAGTCCACCTCCCATGTAGAACTCTCCACATGTTGATTTCTCCAAAGTACCTTAACCGAATCCTTGTTACGAAGCTGCTTCATTTGCTTATCCAAAATCTCAACTGGGACTTCCTCATAAGCCAAGTTCTCCTCAGCCCCCATGCCTTCCAAAGGTACAATGGTGCTAGGATCACCAACCAACTTTCTCAACATAGACACATGGAAAACCGAGTGAACGGTAGTCAAATCTAGAGGCAAGTCCAACTTATAGACCACATTCACAACCCATTCAACAATCTCATAAGGACCTACGTACTGGGGACTTTGCTCGCCTTTCTTCCCGAAATGCATCACACCTTTCATGGGTGAGACTTTCACATACAACCAATCACCAACATGAAACTATCGGTCCCTCTTCCTAACATCCAAATAGGACTTTGGCGACTTTGGGTCGTCCTCAATCTCTCCCTAATCAACTTCATGTTCTCCATAGCGTTCAACACCAAACCTAGGCCAATCAAAGCCATCTCTCCCAACTCAAACCACCCTATCAAAGATCTATATCTCCTACTATACAACGCCTCGAATGGTGCCATACCAATACTTGCATTAAAGCTATTATTATAAGCAAACTCAATGAGTGGAAGATGATCATCCCAATTTCCTTCGAATTCCAGCACACTAGCCCTCAACATGTCCTCCAAAGTTTGAATTGTCCTCTCAGCTTTCCCATCGGTTTGAGGATGGAAGGTGGTGCTCATCTTTACCTTAGTAGTGGAAATTCCTCTTTGAAACAACCTCCAAAAGTGGGAAGTAATTGGGTGCCACGATCTAATATGATAGACCTTGGCACACCATGCAACCTCACCAACTCTTGGATTTACAACCTTGTATAATCTTCGACACTAAAGGTAGTCTTGACCAGTAGAAAATGAAATGACTTAGTCATCCAGTAAATAATAACCCAAATTGAGTCAAATTGCCTTCGTGTTCGAGGTAAACCAACCACAAAAGCTGTGTTCGTATCTTCCCACTTCCAAGTAGGATTTTAATATCTTAAGTCAACCTACCGTGCCTTTGGTGCTCTACCTTCACTCGTTGAAAATTTGGGCATTCAGATACAAACTTGGCTATATTTTTCTTCATTTCATGCCATCAATACACTTTTCTCAAATACCTATATATCTTAGTAGATCGTGGATGAATAGAATAATGAGAGTTATGGACTTCACTAATGATCACTCTCCTAAGATCATGCACATCCATAATGCATAACCAATTCTTATATCGAAGTGCACCATCTTCCCCCGGGAGAAAATCTCTATCTTATTTCTGGGAACTGCTCTCTTCAAACTCAACTAATAACGGATCTAGGTCTTGCATAGCCTTAACATTGACAACCACAAAAGATTTGGCCCCATTTTGAACATGAATACCACAATCATTAGAGGCGGCCAGCCTAACACCTAACCTAGAAAAACGGTGAACATCCCTTGCCAACTCCTTCTTCCCCTTATCAACATGAGCCACACTTCCCATAAATAGCCTACTGAGAGCATCGGCCCCAACATTTGCCTTGCTAGGGTGATATTATACACTCATATCGTAGTCCTTAAGGAGTTCCAATTACCTCCTTTGCCTCAAGTTAAGATCTCTTTGGGTGAACATATATTGCAAACTCTTGTGATTGGTGAAAACATCAACATGTACCCTATACAAATAGTGTCTCCAAATCTTCAAGGCAAATATCACTACTGCTAACTCAAGATCATGAGTTGGGTAATTATGCTCATGCACTTTCAATTGCCTTGACGCAAAGCTATCACCTTAATATGTTGCATAAGTACACAACCCAACCCAATCTGAGAAGCACCACAATACACCATAAACCCATCTAAACCATCCAGTAAAATCAAAATAAGAGCCGATGTAAGCCGATCCTTCAAAGTCTAAAAACTTTTCTCACGTTCATCCGACCATACAATCTTAGCCTTCTTTTGAATCAACTTAGTCAATGGAGATGCAATAGATGAGAACCCTTCAATAAACCTTATAATAAATAGACAACCCACGGAAACTTTGAATATCCGAGGGAGTCAATGGTCTAGGCCAATTCTCCATGGCCTTGGTCTTCTCGGGTCAACTTTAATAACATTACTGGGCACCACATGACCAAGAAAAGCTACCTCGCCAAACCAAAACTCACATTTGCTAAACTTAGCATACAACTTCTTCTCCCTCAAAGTCTAAAGAACCAACCTGAAATGATCCATATGCTCCCGCTCACTTCGGGAATAAATAAGAATATCATCGATGAAGACAACCACAAACTATCAAGAAATGGCTTAAACACCCAATTCATAAGATCCATAAATACGGCCGGAGCATTAGTCAAATCAAACTACATCACCACAAATTCAAAATGCCCATACCTAGTCGAAAAAGCCATATTGGGAATGTCACACTCCTTAAACTTCAACTGGTGATAACGTAAAGGAGGTCAATCTTTGAGAAATGAGTATACCCTTGAAGTTGGTCAAAAAAATTGTCAATCCTTGGCAATTGATACTTATTTTTGATGGTTACTTTATTCAATAGCCTATAATCAATTCACATCCGAAGGGACCTATCTTTCTTTCCTACGAATAACATCGGACCACCCCATGGAATAAACTTTGCCTAATAAATCCCTTTTCTAGCAAATCTTTCAACTGATTCTTCAACTCCTTCAATTCAGCCGGTGCCATATAATAAGAAGGAACAGAGATAGGTTGAGTATCCATGAGAAAATCTATGCCAAAGTCTACTTCCCTTTCGGGAGGAATACCGCGTAAGTCTTCGGGAAACACATACAAAAACTTATTCACCACATAAACTTATTCAAGAGTAGGTGACTCGGATTCCACATCTTTGACCCTCACAATTTGCTAAATACACCCCTTAAAAATAATCTTTCGGGCCTTAAGGTAGTTTAATAGCAGAGTCACTACCTTTTCTAGTCAAGAATGGGCTCATCCAGAAATTGAAATTTGACTTTCTGGGTTCTACAATCTATAGAGGCATATGAGGCATGCAACCAATCCATCCCGAGAATAACATTGAAATCAAACATCTTAAGTTCCACAAGATCATATGGAAAAACTTTATGCAACACAGAAATAGAACAACACTGATAAACTCTATAAGCAACAACAAATTAACCAACAGGAGTATAAATTGAAAAGGGATCCCTTAAAATTTTGGGACTCAAACCAAACTCAATAGCCAACAAAGGAGTCACAAAAGATAAATTGGCACCCAAATCAAGTAAAGCATAAGTATCAAAATCAAAGACTAACATACCAGTCACAATATCTAGAGCCTCCTCAACTTACTGGCGAGCATGCAAAGCGTAGAACCAATTGTTTCTTGGAGAGACATCTTGGGGAGCTATTTTTTGGCCCTGATCACCTTGATCCACTTGACCTTGACCCTTCTGAGCAACCTTGGGACAATTAGAAATCTTGTGGTTCTTATCACCAGTCCCATAGCATGCACCCATATTCCTCCAACAAGTACTTGAGTGATTCTTTCAACAAATAACACACGAGGGAGGCATGGGCACACCTCTAACTTGTGTCGTAGGAGGAAACACTCTATCATTGGCAACTCGAGCATTAGAACCTTAGCCCTATCACAAGCGACCATAACCAACACCCTTAATGTTGGAGAACCCATCATCATATTGGGCCCTATTAGAGTCATGCACCCTTTTCTCCTTAATATTTTCTCCCTCAATCTGTTCAGCATATATCATGAGCGAGGAGATGTCCATATCCCAAATGAGCACAGTCGTATGAAATTATTTCACAACCAAGTCGGAGTGACCAGAGATAAACTTTTGCATTCTTGCACGGGGGTCAGCCACAAGCATAAGCACATATTTAGAGAGCTTTGTGAACTTGAGGGCATAGTCCCTCACACTCATGCCACCCTGTTCGAGGTTGATGAACTCTTTCATCTTGGCTTCTCTAAGCTCAAGTGGGAAGAAATGATCCAAAAATGCAAACTTGAACTCTTCCCATTTAACAATATTACCAAAAACTCTCTCCATCAACTATTGAGTGTACCATATCTCTCAACTAATATGCCACCAACTCAAATCTCTCCTCAGAAGTGACTCCCATAACAATCAACACCTTAGTGAGTTGATCAATGAACTCTTGAGCGTCCTTATTAATCTTTGACCTATGAAACTCCGGAGGATTCCTCTGGGTGAAATCTCTCACCTTAGAAGCCAAAGTGGGATCCTGAGAAAGATTTGCCTACCTAGTTTGAGTAGTCATGACTTGTGTAAGCATAGCAAAGGCCGTACAGAATTCTTTATTAGAGATAGGCTCTTCCATTGGCTCTTGAGGAACTTGGTCCTCATAAGTCGGGCCGGTCTTGGTAATGAAGCTCGTTGTGGAGGCATCTTCTATAATGTAGCAAGGACACCATCAGGACAAGGAGACCATAATGTATCGTTTAAGTACGATATAAGAATGAAGAAGTGAGAAAATTCCTATAATGCCATCATAGCCTCCCACTCATAGGCATGGTGCACTTCATACCCATGAATAGGACTCTACTCGACGTGGCATGTTGGACTCCGAGGATTAGTTACAAACCTAGTGCTTTCATACAAAGCTTGTCATGACCTAGACCAACGTTTTAGGAGTGACATAAAAAATGGGAATGTGAGAGTCTCCAAATGAGCCTCGAAGTATCCATATTCATGTCACCTGCTTGGAAACATATACATGTTCGGAAGATGCATGTCGTAGAGGTGAGGATGTTGAGATGGATGTGTGGTCACACAAGGAGGGACAAGATTAAGAATGAGATCATTCGGGAGGAGCTGGAGGTGTCACCGGTGGCTGATAAGATGTGGGAAGCGAGACTGCAATGGTTTGGACACGTGCAGAGACGGAGTATCGATTCACCGGTTAGGAGGTGCAAGAGGCTGGTTTTGGGAGATACACGGAGAGGTAGAGGTAGACCGAAGAAGTACTGGGGGAGGTGATTAGACAGGATATGGCTAATCTGGATCTAACCGAGGACATGACCTTAGATAGGAAGGAGTGAAGGTCGTGAATTAGAGTAGTAGGCTAATTGGTTGGTAGGGTTAGGTAGATGGGTGATCTAAAGGTTTAGCGAGGTAGCGAGGATATGATGGATTGATATTTATCAAATGTGTGTTGATTTATCGTATTTACATACTAACATGTACTTTTCATAGATAGTTTCTTTTTTTATGTCCTTTTTTCGATTTTTTTAGTTTTATTTCCCCTTTTGTTCCCTTTGCAATATCTAGTTATTCTACTTATGGGTTGTTGAGTCGAGGAATTACAAGAAACACCCTCTCTACTTCTTACAAGGTAGTAGAAAGGTCTGCGTACATTTCTACCCTCCCCAAACCCCACTTTTGGGATTCAACTGGGTATGTTGTTGTTGTTGTTGGTTTGGAAGCATATACAAATAATAACCACATAGTTTTTAGGGATGGAAAAGTAGGACTCACACTATGAGTATGTTAGAGGAAAAAGTTTAACATGGATCCACATAACACGTAGCATAAAAAGACTAAGGGGCGAGTAAATATGACTCACTCTATGGGGACAATTCGAGACTTAGGATCTTTCACACACATCATAAGAACATATAATAATACTAATAGCCAATCCACATAGCGATATCCAATAGCTAGCCATATCCATAAACATAATCTTTGAATACAACACTTAGCATATAAACGTAAAAGAGTCTATGATAAGTCCAATAATGCCTCTAGTCAAAGATAGGACGAGGGTCAAAACATGTCAAGGGCTCACCATCAAGGTAAATAACATAAACAAGTGCACCACAGGTAGAGGAATGGTGGTTGGTCCTTGGAAGATAGGACTCACCACAACAAGCAAATCTCAAGATCCAAGATAACTGTTGTATGGTGGATGAAAGTAATCCTTGGTCCCTACATGGTTAGATCATGTCGGCAAAAAGTATGTGTTAGTACGTTTGAATGTACTAAGTATGCGGGCATGCAATGGATTTGACTTATCAGACCTCCATTCAATGTTAGATGACAAGAGAACCTAATATAGAAAGAGATATATATTAAGGAAAAGTAATATAACAATATGCCATGAACTTAATGATGCATGAAATACAACAATGCTTATATATAGTGGGGATGAGACCTCAACTAACATATAAAATCAAGTGATCTATTACTTGGAATCCCGATGTTATCTCCACACTGGAAAACAGGTGGTCTACTTTCCAAAGGTAAACCACACTTCTCCTTATGGGCCTCCCATTTTGGAGTGGTGACCTTCCTTAAGGGCCTCCTATTTTGGATAGGATTTTCTCAATTTTATTATATCATATTAAAGTTGTAACTGCACCTTACGGGCCTCCCATTTTGGTGAGGGTTACCATATATATATATATACCTATGCTGGCACATAGTTCACGGAAAGAGAGAGGACCCTTGGGGATAGCCCTAATCCCCCGAATCCATCGATGCTAAGTCAAACATCCCACGAGAATACTTATACGTATACATGCTTTCAAAAGACGCAATAGTCATTTCAAATCATTTCAATGCACATTTAGGGTTAAAGGCCAAACATTCTTCATAATCATTCATACTTGGGCTCAAATGCCAAATCACATTTCATATCATATTTCTCATGCATAGGAATAACTCATTCACATATACAAGATGGTGTAAGAACCCAAAATGCTCATAGAGTCATATCATAGACATTTATGTGATCACATTCTTGTCATAACCAATATCTTATCAAAATAATATACGTAAACACAATTAGGCTTAACCCACTTCATAATTGTTCATAAAATCTAATGCTCATGAATGCATGTGCTATGAATGATGTGAGATTAGCATGGGTAATATAGATTCAATCTTAAATCAATAATATAATATGAAATTCAAATATATTCATAAGTAAAGTCCATATTCAAATCATAAAATTGATTACCCATGCTTAGATCAAATTTTAAAGGGACAAGGCATATTTAAATATTCATAATAATGATATAATTCAACATATTTAGGGGTTAAATCAACATTAAAGCATCACCATACTTCAATTGAATTTAATAAATAGTAATCCTCAAAACCCTATTTAAAGTAAGCTCAAATTCCATAAATAAAGTGTAAAAAGGGGTTTGGGTCTTTGTGGTTGAGAGGGACCAAGAATCAATCCCACATATCTTAGCTAATGAAGAAGATTCAAGAATAAATTTGGAGAAGAATGAGCCTTTGCATGATTCCCAAGCTTAGATTCACAAGAGACCTTTGACAGAGTGTTCTTGAGAGAGTTCAATATATTTCTAAGTGTGAGTATGAATTTGAATGGGAGTGTTTAGGTCATTTGGAGGCCTTGGGATAGCATATAAGGTCACAAAAGGCCCTTAGAATAAACCTTAATTACGAAAAATCCATTAATGAAATGAGTTGAAAAACTAAAATTTCATCTCAAGGAGGGGTGGTACGGTCCATGACAGTCCATACAGATTATACGGCACTTTCTTGTGGTCCAACACTTGGAAAATTTTCACTTGATGGAGGTCTGAAATGGTAATCCCATACTTAGAAAAAGTTCAACGTATGCATCCATACGGAGGGCGGTACATACCGTACCAAGGCACGCGATCCCTGTGCCTTCTCTATCGCACTCCACTCAGAAAATTTCTCCATGATGAAGTTCCAAGATGGTGATTCATTACTTAGAAAAATTTCACTCCAAAACCCATACGGAAGGGCGTACGGGCCGTACCCCTCAATACGGACTGTATACTTGGCTGTACCACTTCACTTAGGCTCAAAACTATGGAGTCTAAAGCCCAAGGCTACCGTACGGTCCTCCACACAGTCTGTATCTCTTCACACGGTTCGTGTGGGGGTCAAATATGGTATGCCTTGGTCTCAAGCTCCACATTAAGGCCCTCACACCTCACACAAGGCCAAGGGTCGTCCACACAATCCGTGAAGCCTCATATGGACTGTGTAGGCTACCATAGAGCGTTACCTTGGTACAAACTCTGCATAGCGAATTTCCTAGCTCCATTAAAGTCGTACAAAGTATGGGTCATTACAATAGTGGCCCTGATTAGGAGTCGAATGTCGAACCCAAGGGATTTAAACTAAAGTTCAATTACCAATCGAAAGTTATTCCGTCAAGTGTGTTCTCATAAAAAATGATGAAAAGGTTGAGTTGAAATTTGATATAAATAATTATAACTACTATGGTCAACTAGTTTGTAGTGAATTGTCATATTAAGCACGATTTCAGGATTGTAGCCTTTTTGACACACATTCTAGACTCGATGCTTGCACTTATGTATGTGTTTACTGATTATTGATTCACATAGTTGAAAATACCTAAGCAGGGTTGCACACCTCCACCGGCCTACCCTTATTGACAGCCTAAGTACATTGTTGGGCGGGGATATACATAATCAATAAGGATGCTTTAATGTTATCTTCCTGTATTTGTACCAAATTAGGTGAATGGGTAGTTGTCGCTGGTCTCCCATACACAAATGAATCTGGTTTCCTAGTTGAACAAGGTCCTTACATTACTGCTTTATTCGTTCCAACATCTCACGAATGCAAAATGAATAACTAATTTACCCCATGGTTGATCAGGCTATGAAGTACATATAAAAGCAATACAGGAATAATCTAGTGGAAACCATTCAAATCATGCAAAAATTAAGAACTGACACATGGTTTATGGCTACAATCCCAGAATATGGGAAGATTAGCTACTCATCATTGTCTTACACACCAATAAAAGGCTATCAACATTAAATAATGGAAAATCAATAATGAAAATGAACCAAAGTAATCCTAGAATGAAGTTTTTAGTTGTCTCTGTTGTTCTCCGTAAAAACCAGATATGAAACGTAATGTTCTAATCTAAGTATAACTTAAAATTCTAGTATCTCACTTTTGCTCCGGTGTCTTCGAAGCCCGACACGGACTAGGTTGTTTTGAGTGTATTTTAGCATTTGATGCTGACTGGCTAATTTTTCGTTTTCTTGTAATAGTTCGTGACGTAGACTTTAGCCATTTTCTTGCTTCGAATATTTTTCTCCAAGATTTCAGCTTGTATAGCTTTTTCCCCAGGTCTACAAGCGCACTTTTGCACCTTTGTTGAGCTAATTGATTTCTTCACTTAGTTCTACAGTTGTGATTTTCCTCAAACTCCGGATGTGAGTCCAGAATTGCATATTTGGTTCAAAAACCTGCAGAAAATACAACCAACAAGCACACTTGACCCAAGTTTAGCAAAATACGTTGAATTACACTAAAACACCTAAACTCTATGGATTTATCCTCCGACTAAGCTCTATATATGGGTAATTTTGGATAGTTTGGTATATAAATATGCCTAAGATCACTACGCCACACTTAGAGCTTTGTTTGTCCTCAGACAAATCAAAACACATGCATATAACACCTAGGAAGCAAGTAAAAGATACATCCTATAAATGAGTTCTCTAAATCAGGTCAGACATTTCTCAATACACTTAGCAGCGTCACATAAAACCTTGTACTCATGATATAATGTGGACTCATGCAGAATTTCTATTAATAACTACTCTAGTTATCACCCTTGGATGATCATGTTCCTTCACCAGAAGAACTACCTATGTGCACACCATAAAAACCTAGCTAAGAGATTGGAAATGGGTATAAAATCACCTTTGGCTCTCCCGAAAGATGTCTCATGTTGCTTCTAGTTCCTATAAGCTTTCCCTTAATGTGTAAACTCAACCTAGTTGGAATCTAACTCAAAGGATCACATAGGTCTTTTATTTGGTTGTAATGTTGGCTAAAGGTAGGTGTGGTATATTTATGGATATGTCTTTCATGGCTCAATTCCCAAGTGCTCATAGCTGCTACTGAGTGGAAGGTCTAGCACCTGTCCTATGGTGCAACATCTCTAGACCGTACATTCCACCCATGATGAGCTCATATTTATGGGCCCTCTAAATGATGGTAAGCATGGTCCCTTGGACACAACCGGCCCTTTGATGTTAGTCACATTATAATGAGTGGCTTCAATCTGTGGAAAATAGTCAAGTCACTCCTCGGGGACACCTGCACGCTAGCACAACTCAATAATTAAACCACCAAAAGCATATCTGTGTCCACGATGAACCTGAGCCTTCCTCATGAAAGATTTGAATATAGACCCAAAGTTTAACTTAGCCCCCATCATAAATGCATAAGTGTGATGCAGATTTGCTTGAAATTGGGTGTTTTGGGGTGAAAATTATAGAAAAAATGATAGAGGGTTTTTCTTTTTTGGGGGCTAGGTCGTGTAAAATGAGTAAAAAACACATGGTGGAGGGGTAGTGGGCCAGATCGATCTGCAAAACCAACCAAAAATATACTTGTCCGCCGCAGGTCCACGACGTGGACAGGTCGCAAACCTGTACTTTTCATTTTTCCAGTTTTTTGCATTTTGGGCTAGGCTTACCTAGGACTCTTCTCTGCAACAAGTCCATGCCACGTGCTTTTCATGCATCTTTCTAGATAGAAAAATTTATAAGGTCCAAAAAAAATTAGTTTTTAAGCATTGGACACCGTAAAAATCCCCGAATATCTGATTATGCAACAAAATAGTGAAACAAGTTAATTCGGCCAAGAAAAATAAAAAAAATACCTAATGGATTGACGACAATTGAAGAAGCAAAAATTTACACATTGGCAGTGGAGGTACGTGATGCAAACCTGTTGCGGACCAACACTTTGATGCAAAATTTTATTTTTTACGGGTTGCTTTTTAAATAAAAATAAACAGAAAACTAAAGTAATTATGGTTACCTCACCACGGGCTGCCTCCTATGCAACGCCTGATTTACCATCATGGCACGACTCAAAAAAAGCCTACTCGTCATTGGTCAATTTAATGGCCTCTTCATCCCGATTCGTGTCATCACTGTAGTAGTGTTTGACACGCTTCTCATTAACCAAAGAATTTTGGTTCGTGGCTTCCTCTCACAATTCAACCACACCGTGTGTCAACACACTCTCCACAGTGTACATCCTACTCCACTTGGACCTCAGCTTACCTAGAAAAAGTTTAAGATAAGAGTTAAATAGAAATACCATTTGTCCTGGCTCAAAGGTACACTTGATTGTATGCCTGTTATGCCATTTCTTTGTCTTCTCCTTCTAGATCTTGGAATTCTCATATGCCTGGAGCTGGAATTTGTCCCATTCCTCTAGTTGTTCCAATATCTTATGCCCTATGAGCTCTAGATCAAGATTGCGCTTTTTGATAGCCCAATACGCTTGGTGTTCAAGCCCGATAGGGAGGTGACAAGCCATACCATAAACAATTTTGTACGGATATATACTAATCGGGGTTATGTATGCCATCCTATAGGCCCATGAAGCCTCATCAAGCCTGATGGACCAGTCTTTCCTTGTGGCATTGACGGTATTTTGCAATATTTGTTTTACTTCCTGATTCAACACTTCTACTTGGTCGTTTGTTTGTGGATGATACGATCTAGCCATCTTGTGCCTCACCCTGTACTTAGTTAACAGTTTCTTCACTGCCTTGTTGATGAAATGTGCACCTCCATCACTGATAATGGCTCTCCGAGTCCCAAACTTTATGAAGATTTTCTTTTTCAGGAACATGCTCACCACCTTGGAGTGATTGGTGGGCAGAGCTATTACTTCAACCCATTTGAACACATAATTAACTGCAACCAAGATGTAGTGATTACTAAAAGAGGGTAGGAATGTACCCATGAAGTCCATCCCCCACACATAAAAAATCTCCACCTCTAAGATTTTGTTTAGGGGCATCTCATGCCTCTTGGAGATGGTGCCAGTCTTCCGAGATGCATCGCATTCTCTGACAAACTGTCCAACATCCTTGAAGAGGATTGTCCAAAAGAAACAGGATTGTAACACCTTGTGGGCTATCTGTTCTCCTCTGTGATGGCCCCCATAGGCGAAGCATGGCATCTCTCAAGTATCAAATGCATTTCTGCCTTAGGGACACACCTTCTGACCATTTTGTCTACACCTTGTTTGAAGAGAAATGGCTCATCCCAGATGTAAGCCTTAACATCATAAGCTAGTCGCTTTCTCTGCTGATAGTTAGCATCTGGGGGAAAGACCCACTTACCATGTAGTTGACAATATCAGTATACCAAGGAAGCTCTCTACTTCTAATGCCAAGAGTTGCTCATCCGGGAATTCCTCCTTAATCTGTTGTTGCTCACCTATGTGAGCTTCATTCTCCAATCGAGACAAGTGACTTACAATCTGGTTCTCACACCTTTTTCGATCCTTGATCTCAATATTTAACTCTTTTAGCAAAAGGATCCATCTAATCAACTGAGGTTTGGCATCTTTTTTATTGAACAAGTACTTCAGAGTTGCATGATCAGTGAATACTATGATTTTGGTGCCCACCAAATAGGATCTAAGCTTATCAAAAGCATACATCAGTGCTAGCATCTCCTTCTCAGTAACTTTGTAATTACATTGTGTTGAATCTAGGGTCTTACAGGTATAGTATATGGAGTGAAACACCTTGTCCTTGCATTGTCCCAACACGACTCCCACAGTAATGTCTCTAGCATCACACATTAGTTCAAAAGGGAGCTCTCAATTTGGGGTTGTCAAGATGGGTGCTTCAACTAGCCACTTCTTAAGTTTCTCAAAGGCCTGCAAACATGTAACCTCAAAGTTAAATGGTATCTCTTTCTCCAGTAGGGTTCACAGTGGCTTTGAAATCTTTGAGAAGTCCTTAATGAATCTACGATCCCGCATGCCCAAGAAAATTTCAAACTCTGATAGACATGGGTAGAGGTAGCTTTTCAATCACCTTGATCTTTGCTCTATCCACCTCCAAACTGCGCTTTGACACCTTATTCTCCAAGACTATCCCTTTATTTACTAGGAAATGACATTTTTCCCAATTTAGAACGAGGTTAGTCTCCTCATATAAAGCTAGAATCTTGTCTAGTATACAAACATACCTCAAATGACTCCCCAAAGATTGAGAAATCATCCATGAAGACCTCTACAAAATCCTCCACCATGTCGCGGAATATGGCCATCATGCACCTTTGAAATGTGACTGGTGCATTACACAGGACAAAGGGCATGCGTCTGATTGGATATGTCCCATAAGGGCAGGTGAATATGGTCTTCTCTTGATTCTTAGGTGATATTATGATCTAATTATACCCTGAGTACCCATCTAAGAAATAGGATTACTCCTGGTCTGCCAGCTTATCTAGCATCTGATCAATGCAAGGGATTGGATCATGGTCTTTCCTGGGGGCATCATTCAACTTCCTCTAGGCCATGCATATTTGCCACCCTGTCACTGTTTTAGTTAGGATGAGCTCATTGTTATCATTTGTGACAACTGTCATCCCCCTTTCTAAGGAACAGATAGTACCAGGCTCATCCACTTGCTATCCGAGATTGAAAAGATAATACATGCATCCAGCCACTTTATCACCTCTTTCTTTACCATTTCTTTTGTGATTATATTCAACCTCCTTTGTGGTTGGGCCACTAGCTTATGGCCCTCTTCCATGAAGATCCTGTGCATACACAGTGTTGGGCTAATGTCATCGATGTCTAACATTTACCAACAATTGCTCGTTTCATTCTTTTCAGCACAGCTACAACTGCTTCCACCTAGGCTGTAGTCAATAAAGTAGACTAGACTACAGGTAAAGTGTTATTTTCACCAAGAAAAACATACTTGAGATATGATGACAACGACTTCAACTCTAGTTGAGGAGCTTCTTCAACTGAGGGTTTGGGTGGAGGTCTCAATAACCTTTTTAGGGGCTCAACTACTTTCTTTAGCATGTTGACATTATGGTTATTCAACACACTCTCAATTTCTCTAGTGTCTAAATCATATATTAGCCCTTGATTTAGCAACACCTGGCTAGAGGATCCTTGATCTCAACTTGGGTTACTTATATCTCTATATCTTACACTGTGAAGGCTGCCATGTCCTTATTTAGAACAGGCAACTTCAAAGCTTTGTATACATCAAAAACTTCAACCTTATCTTGGGCTCGCATAGTGAGCTGCCATGCTACAACATCTATCAGTGCCCCTCCTATTGCTAGGAATGGGTGTCCTAGAATGAATGGGACCTTTGGATCAGGTTCAAAATCTAGGATGACAAAGTCCAGGGGGAAGATGATGGATCCCACTTGGACTAAGACATCCTCTAAAATACCATCTGACCTTTCCACAAAACGATAAACCAATTATAATAAGATGGTGATACGATTAAGATTTCCAAGCCCTAACTTCAAGAACATAGAACTGATGAGATTGATACTTGCACCCTGATCACACAACCCTCTAGCATTCAAGCAATTCCGAATTACCACTTGCACAGTGAAACGCTCAGGATCCTTCAACTTGGTTGGTAGCTTAGCTTTGTTTAGAATCCTGGAGCTACACTCTTTAGTGAGTGCCATAGTCTTGAACTCCGCTAGCTTATTCTTGTTGGCCACGATGTCCTTCACATACTTATTATACTTTGGTATCCCTTGCAAAACATCAATAAGAGGTAAGTTAATTTGTACCTATTTCAGGAGTCTGATGAACTTCTAGAAGCACTAATCCTTCTTCTTTTTCAACTTTTGAGGAAAAGGAGGAGGAAACTTGGGTGTTAGGGTAACTTCATCATTAGGTAGGTTGGGATTTCCAGCATCCACGCCCTTATTAGTGCTTGTGTCAGTCCCATCCCTCTGCTTTGGGACCAACTCAGCCAATGGTCTACCACTTCTAGTGCTGATTGTATTTACTTACTTAGGGTTGGGGTCTGTGTTCCCTAGAAAGCCTCCTTGAGGTCTAACATTCACAGTGTTTGCCAATTGCCCAAACGGCTTTTTCAGTTTCTGGAGTCTCTGCTTGTTCAAACAAATTTCATCATCCTGCCTTTGCTGGTTCACCAGAATTCGCCTCAGCACTTCACTATCACTCATGTTGCCCAAATAACCTAGTTTTGATGGCAGCTCTATTTGGTAATTATAGAATGAATTACCACCTTATGGCTTATGCTTAGGAGGCCCCGGTCTCTACTGATTATCACCCCAAGAGAAGTTTGGGTGGTTTCTCCAATTTGGGTTATAAGTGTTCCCAAAACCTTGGTGCCCACCTCTGCTCTCATTGCTCACAAAGTTCATAGCCTCTAGATTCGCGCTGCAAAATTCTACAGTATGATCTCCTCCTTTACACATGTCGCACCAATTACTCTGCTACTATTGGGCAATATTTACTAGAGCTGGTTGTTGGCCCAATGACAAGTTGTTGAAGTGAGTTGTCAGCATATTCTGCAATGCTAACACTTGGGCTTGCAAGGCAGTTAGTGCATCCACCTCCAACATGCCTACCTTCTTCTGAACTACCTGTGTGCTAGATCCGTCATTCCACTTAGGATTTCCTTGCGCAATGTGATTAAGAAGAGTATACAACTCGTCCTAAGTCTTCTCAAGTGCATGTCCACCTGCAGCTGAATTAAGAAGAATCTTGGTGTTGGGTTCCAAACCATCAATGAAGGTATGGACCAACACCTCATTAGCCTGACAATGATGGGGGCAATTAATGAGGAGAGTTTTAAACCTGTCCCAAGCTTGGTACAAATTTTCCCCAGGCCTTTGTATGAAGCTCAAAATCTCATTCATGAGCTTGGTTGTTTTCCCGAATGAGAAGAATCTTGTCAGGAACTTTCTACCTAGCTCTTCTTATGAAGTGATTGAGTTGGGTGGCTTAATTTATAGCCACCTTTGTGCTTCCCCCAGCAGTGGAAAGGTAAACAAGGACATCCTCACATAATCTCTGTTCACCCCTATAGGGATGAAAGTATCAATGATCTCCAAGAAGTTCTAAAGATAAACCTGAGGGTCTTCATGTGGCAACCCAATAAATTTCCCAATGGATTGTAGCAATCGGACCATGTTCTATTTGAGCTCCCAACGACCACCGAGCTTTGGTTTCTAAAAATAGCTAGTGACATTGGTGGTGCGTGGGATTGCCACATCCCAGACTAGTCTAGGCACTGCTGCTGGGGCAGAATTCTTTTCAGCCATCTTTTCACTAACAGGCTTGACCTTTTCTTCATTATCCTCTTGGTCTTCCTGTTCGATAAGTTCAATTGGCAGAATCGGGTTCTAGACACTTGCCCTCCTCTTCGATTGGCAAAAGCAAGAGTTTGGTTCCTCCAATGTAACAAACTGAATACTTGCAAAAACAGCATGACTAAGACAACCACAGTGAACACAAAAAACAAAGCAACTCATAAAATTAACTAACTTCTAAATTCAAATCCTCGGCAACGGCGCCAAAAACTTGTTAATCCCTAGTGCACAAAAGTGTTCGTGGTTTTGACAAGTAATATAGCGGTCCTGATTAGGAGCTGAATATCAAACCCAAGGGATTTAAACTAGAGTTCAATTACCAATCCAAAGTTATTTTGTTAAATGTGTTCTCGTAGGAAATGATTAAAAATTTGAGTTGAAATTTGAAATAACTAATTATAACTACTATGGTTAACTGGTTTGTACTGAATTATCAAATTAAGTACATGTCACGGCCAAAGTCTCATTAAGACGGACTAGCACCTATTGCCTACAAGGCCTGGGAGAACCAACATATAACCACACACTTTCTATGAACATTATAAGGGGTTTCCATATTCAACATGCTTCCAAGAACGTAGACAGTAATAATAAGCCAAAAAGAAATGCATATGACTAGGTCATTGGAGCCACAATGTCTAAAGTATGATACATGATCACACTTTACTTTACATAGTATGCAAATCCTTTAGATAAGGAATAGTATCTATAAGGATCGGGACAGGCCCCGCCTCATGACCAACTATACAAAACAAAATATAAGCTCTAGACACACAAAGCCCTGAAGCAACCTGGAGCTCAGTAACAGCAGCTGGATATCTTGTACTCTTACTGGAAAGATCTACTAGCTCTTGTACCTGCAGCATAAAATGCAGGTCTCCCGTATGGGACGTCAGTATGAGAAAATGTACTGAATATGTAAGGCAGAAAGTACGATATATGAACTCAAATGAAATCACACACTAGTGTGTAAGAATAAGAGACCACCTTTAGTCCAACTATGGAATCATGTACTTTATGTCCTTTTTATTACTTTACCTTTCTTTACTGTATAGTTTGTGTGCAGAATATCATATAAATGACCAGCTGATCAGTGGTAAATCAATATCGGGATCGACCCATGCCAGGCTTTCCTTTCACCCCTATGATACCCCCATAATATGGGATCGACCCATGCTAGGTGATTCTTCCACCCTTGGGATACCACTCATCAGTAAGCAACTTCGATTTATCTTGTATTTACTTTTGAGATGATTCTTCTGGTGTTCATAACATTTAGAGCTGTAGGAATATAGACATAACATGTGACATGTAAAGATCATGCAAGACAATACCACAATGAAAAGAGAGTTTCACAACTAATGAAATGTGTAGGAGATTAAACAACACATGGACTTTACTTAGTAAAAAGGAACTCATGTATCTTTGGTACCCAAGTACGTATGCAGAATTGACAATGGCTATGTATGGAAGCATATGAACATGTTAAAGAGTGTAGACATGGTTATTAGTTATGTCGAAGTTTGTAAGTGCCTTTGTGTGCCAAGGAAGAACCTAGATTCATGACAAATAATACGAAAATGAGTAGCCTTACATACCTCGTTATACTACGTCGTTATTACCTCGAAGTAATACCCTTTTCCCCCAAATATTTATCTACAATAGGGTAGGTAATAAACCTAGTATTAGCAGCTAATAAACACGTCTTGGCAATCCAATCTCATTAAAAAAACAACACTCGGGCAGTAAGGTTGTAATTATTAACCCAAGAGTATTCTTTCAACCTTTCCGCTTCTAATCGTATTTTCCAGTACACATTCTAATGTACATGTAATTTACAGCTTGTCTTAGTCCCATAATAGTCTTACAATAGCTCACAAAGCACAACACATAACAGTTCTACACAACACACAAGTAGGCAGCATAACATTATGTCTTCTCGCCACATTTCGAAGTCAACAATCCCAAACTTGTTTCAACTTCAACCAAACAATCTCAAACATATTTACACATAAAAACAGTCCTAAAACAGTCTAAAAATAGTCCCCAAGTAGAAGGAGGACGTGCAACAACAATTCCCAATTACGGTCCACAAGTTCCTACTAAGAGCGCAGTTAAGATATTATACAAAAACTCATTTTTGCGGAAGATAAAAATGGTGCAGCAGTCTTCTTACATCACCACAGAACTAAACCTTGTTAAAAACATCAATATTACTTCATAATACAGACAACCAAGAAGAGAAATGCCTCTTAATAAACAAGAAAAGTGTACAACAATCTTTGGATCACATGTTGTCCAATATTCCAACACAAGTATAATCAGCATACTTCTCATGTTTTTCAAGGAAAGATTATACTAATACATAGGTATTTATACTTACCTTAGCCTTCAAGGATCAGGGCCTCTTAAAGAACCCTATAGGTTTGCTTTGGCTACTTTGCAAAGTTAAGAGAGAGCAAGGAGAAACTTTGGAAGGAAACATGATATTTGGCTTTGTTAAAATGACTTAATGTTTCTGGTTTTTAATCCCTTTTAAAGGGCCACTCTTTGCCTACTTTCTCCTTCAATTTAAGCCACATATTAGCAAGGTGGTGATGCACCTACTTGTCTTTTTCACTTGGGACTTATTGGGTTTCAACTTGATGGGTTTTGCTGATAATTTTTCTCTTCTCCTTTCTGAGTTTGGGCCCTGTTTGTGAAGTGTGTGGTAAATGTACTTTGGCTCTTTTCCTATTCATCTTGATATTCCTATACTTTTCCTTTTTTATGCCAAACCATGGGCTAAAATTACATCCTTAACTAGGGCTTTATTCTTTATCGGACATGAACAAATTCAGTATTGGGCCTCGTCTTCGCGTCCTTTTTATTTTTTTAAATTTTGGGCCTCAAGTGAGTTCACTCATGTATGAATTAATATTCCCCATCAACCTTGACAATTTAAGTTAAGCACATAGGTGAATTCCCTTGCTATCTTCCTAAGTCCTACAAGCACATCATTTTTTCACTTCATTTAAGGCCGCGATCATCTCAATTCAGCTTAGAACTTATATACACTCACTCGTCTTAAGCATTAAGTGTAACTTTTAGAATTGGTTCTCCTTTTACCTAACTATATCATGTCCCATATGCATCGGACTAGTACACCTAAGATGTGGGGGTGTTACAGTACGAGTTTGGGATGTAGCCTTTTCAATACATTTTCAAGACTCTATGTTTGCACTTATATCTGGGTTACCTAATTATTAATCCACAAGGTTAAAAATACCTAAGCAGGGTTGCATGCCTCTACCGACCTACCCTTATTGACATCCTAACTATATCATTGAGCGGGGATAGACATAATCAATAAGAATGTGTCAATAATATCTTCCTGTATTAGTATCGAGCTAGGTGTATGGGTAGTTGTCACCAGTCTCCCATACATCAATCAATCTAGTTTCCTAGTTGAATAGGCTCCCGACATTATTGTATTCTATTTATTCTAACATCTCTCGAATACAAAATGAACAACTAATTTACCCTATGGTTTATCAAGCTATAAAGTATATATAAAAGCAATAAAGGAATAATCTAGTGGAAACCCATTTATATCATGCAAAAATCAAGAACTAACACATGGTCTATGGCTACAATCCTGGAATATGGTAAGATTAGGCACTCATCATTGTCGTACACATCAACATAAAGCTAATCAATATTAAACAACAGAAAATCAAAGTTGAAATGAACCAAAGTAACCGTAGAATAAAGTTTTAGCCGTCTCTACTTTTTCTCCGTAAAAACTGATATGAAACCTAATGTTTTAAACTAAATATAACTCAAAATCCTGGTATCTCGCTTTTGCCCTTGTGTCTTCAAAGTCTGCAATGCAGACTGTGCTGTTTTGATTGTATTTCTGCATTTAATGCTAACTGGTCTAGTTTCTCTTTCTTTTGTAATTTGTGATGCAGACTTTAGCCATTTTCCTGCTTTGCACCTTTTTCTCCAAGATTTCAGCTCGCACAGGTTTTTCCCTAGGTCCGCTATGCACACTTTTGCACCTTTGATGAGCTGACTGATTTCTTCACTTAGTCCTGCAGTTGTGTTTTTCCTCAAACTTTGAATGTGAGTTCGGACGTGCATATTTTGTTCAAAAACCTTCAAAACACAACCAACAAGCACACTTGACCCAGAATTAGCAAAATACGCTAAATTAAACTAAAAACACCTAAATTCTATGGATTTATCCTCTGACTAAGCTCTATATATTGGTAATTTTGTCTATTTTGGCATATACATATGCCTAAGATCAAGTTCCAGAGGTAAGGTGGAGTTTCCCGAAAGCATGAGCTCCTAGTAAACCCCATCCTGGTGATTGAGTTATTTGATGTTTTGGGTATGGATTTTCTGAGACTGTCCATCAGTTCATATGGGAACAAGTAGATTCTGGTAGTTGTAGACTATGTCTTAAAATGGGTGGAAGCAGTTGCACTTCTGAATAATGAAGGTAAAAGTGTCACATATTTCCTCAAAAGAAACATCTTCTCACAGTTTGGCACTCCTCAGTCGATCATCAATGGTGGAGGTTCCTACTTTTACAATTGGTTGTTTAAGGCTCTTCTAGAGAAGTATGGGGTGAAGCATAGTGTGGCAACGCCTTACCATCCATAGACAAATGGGTTGGTTGAGGTATCTAATAGGGAGATTATACATAATCTATCCAAGACAGTGAATGCAAACTGGGCAGATTGGTCGCGAAGGCTACATGACGCGTTATGAATATATCAGACTGCATTCAACACTCCTATAGGTATATCTCCTTACCAATATGCTTTTGGTAAAGCTTGTCACTTACCTATAGAGATTGAGCATAAGGCGATGTGGGCACTCAAGAAGCTAAATTTGGAATGGAGTTATGTAGCAAATTCAAGGTTGAACCAACTCAACAACTTGATGAGTTTCAATTGAGGGCATATGAGAACTCAGTATTGTACAAGCAGAGGATGAAGTTGTATCATGAACAACGCATTGAGCATTGTTAGTTCCCATTAGGAGACTTGGTTCTATTGTTCGATTCAAGGCTAAGGTGTTTCTTCGGAAATCCAAGTCCAAATTGTTGGGTCCCTATAATGTCACACATATTTTCAACCATGGGGATTTCAGTTAGAGTACAAGGATGGCACAAGGGTCAAGGTCAATGGCCAAAGAATCAAACCATACATTAGCAATGTTGATGAACTCAAGATAGTGAAGGTATGGACACTTGGTGAAGTATGAGTGACCAAATAGTCTAAGTCGTGTCGCGACAATAAATTAGGCGCTACATGGGAGGATGTAAGAACCTCCCAGTTTAGGCGCCTTGAGTACAAAAACGTTGGCTTGAAAAATAACCTGAAGTCTAATTTACAAGATAACTTGTGGCTCGTAAGATGGCATACTACCTATAGGTTCAACTCTTAAACATAAGACTTCAAGAAGGGGAAAAGTGTCCAAGTATTGGATAACCTATGGATAAAGTGATGGCCCATAGGATATGTTATGCCTCATAGATAGCTTCCCGAGTGGACACTAGACCTGAAGGAAGTTTAGAGTTTTTAGGAAGGTAGTATACAAGTTATCAAATAGCCCATGGAATTTGTTACAACCCATAAAGGCGCTTCTTGGATAGGTCCAAGGAAGTGAGGAAAAATGGCCAAGTATGGATGGAATCTACGAGTCGAACCAAAGCCCGTAAGAAGTTTCACGACCCGTACTGTTGATCATGGTTTTCAATTTAGCAAAAGTAAGTTCGGGATTTTTAGATGCGTCATTAAAGGAGGGAACTTATGAACCATGAGTCAATTTATGGCCCGTAATTGGGGTTTCATAAGTGGCTTTTGACCGTTTTTAATAAGGGACAATTTGGTCATTCCCCGCAATTCTACTCCTACACTACATCGTTTAGGGGATGGAAAGGGAGACCTATATTGGTCTTCAAGCCCTAGAAATACCCCTCATTCTCTTATTCCTTTAATTCCAAAATTAATTCTAAGGCAAGGGTTCTCAAGAACAACGCTAGGATTTCGATGCTTCCTTCCCCAAAGACTTCAATTCCATTTCTTCTTAGTTCTCCAGGTATGTGACTTGATTTATGGGTATCCATTCACCCATAAAGTTTCCTATAATGTATTTTACCATTTCTTTAAGTTCCTAAAGTTAAAGTGCATCCTTATGATGATTTCATGGTCTTTATGTTATATGATACTCATGAAGTTCAATGACTATTTTGCTAATTAAATATATGGATGTTTGATATATGATGGTGATTCCATAATGAGTTTTGATATGACTAAGGTTGGGCAATTTCGATGTTCCTTTTTGAAGAAATTTTCTATGACTTATGTGATTTATGATTGTTCCATGCATTAACTAAGGTCACCTTATTTCCAATGAAAGTTTCTTATGAATTATGACTATGATTAGGGAATTTATGAAGAGCTTCAAAGTTAAGTTTACCAAAGATATATTTACTGATGATTAATTACCCTAAAAGATGTTTAATAAAGATTCTTAAGTTAGAGCTACTCCTATGATTGCTACTAATGATACTAAGAGTATGTTTTAAAAGATTTTCGTGGGATGACTTAGCACCGAGAGGACTAGAAATTGAGACTCATCTTGTTAGTTGAGGCATGATCCCTTGAAGCTAAATCTTATGTCTCTAACTATGTGCCACCATAGGAGCCTTATAGGCTAAGCTAGTTGATCCATGTAGGCCTAAAAGTTATGTAAGATGCAATTGTAAAGTTATTAAGCTTTGGATATCTACCTTGGGAAGTAGATTTCCCTTCTCCCAATGGAAGGAGTGCATTGGCATTTTTCCAAAGGAAGGAGTTCAGTGGGTTCCATGTAGTAGCTCACATGGTCTTACTGTCAGTTATGGTCCATTCCCACAAGTTTATATAATCTTATGATATGCCTTCACTTTATGTATTTTCTTATGCATTGTCTCATATTGATGTGAGCCTTATTCCTTGTGCATATTTAAGCTTATCGCATGAGTTTTTATCTTATGTACACCTATATGTTATGTTTAATTATGATGGCATTACAATTTTATTCGTGCATTGCATCTCATGTACTTAGTACATTTAAATATACTAACGCATATTTTCCTACGTCATTTAATTATGTAGGCATAGGTACTCCTCCACTGGCTCGTGGCTAGTAGTTGGTGTTCGAGACTAGATTATTTTTATGGTGAGCCCTTAATTGGGGACTCCACCCATTTTCTACTATGTTCTGTATTTTTATTTTAGACGATGTATTTATGGCCCTTCTGAGGCTTTTACTCTCTATGTTGACTATTATGGATTTTCTTTCTTTTTGATGGAATCTGACCGTACTAGTTTCATTCGTTATATATTAGTGGTATGCTTATGGACAGAATGATGTTATCTATTTTCACTACTTTTTAATGTTGCTTCATTGCATAAAATGGCCTATAGACCCTTTCCCCGTATGTTTCCACAATAAGTTCTTATTTAATGCCTATGAATGCTTAAGATGCTTAGGGTGCCTTCTGGTATTTTATTCACTATGTGACGACTAGGCCCCTAGGTCAGGTTGTTACAAACTTTATATCAGAGCACGAGGTTTTAAATGTTCCGTGGATATCCATGCATACCTTATAGCATAAAGTCTTATTCAAGGTCATAAAGCGCGCCACTATCTTGAGTGAGAGCCTATGAGACAGCTTAGGAAAGTCTTCTCTTCTTTCTTTTTCATGTTGCGCCTTAGAGTTGAATAAGTTTTCCACAAACTAACGATTTTCTTTTGCTTGTTTCCAAATAATGCTACCATGAAGAGCTCCCATCAGCGAGGCACTTCTGAGGAACAAGTCCCTCCATTCTAGTCGGACGATGGAGTGTCTCATACGAAGTTTAGAGCCGCATTCACCCTATTGGCACAAGTCTTGGCCAACCAAGCCAATAAGGAGGTGGTCTTTCCTCCTCAGGTGCCCACTCTAGCCATGAGAGTACGTGACTTCATGTGGATAAACCAGTCAGAATTTCATAGGTTAAAGACGGACGAGGACCCTATTGAGTTTTTTTAGGAAGCTTATTGGGTCGTGGCAGTGATGGGAGTTCCGTCCAAAAAGAAGGCTAAGTTGGTGGCCTACCAACTTAAAGGAGTGGCTAAGATTTTGTTCAAGCAATAGGCCGATGAGATGTTAAAGAGCAGTTCCTATTGGTTGGGAGGAATTCAAAGGTGCCTTCTTGGATCGATTCTTCCCCGTCGAGCTTAGGGAGGCAAAGGTCAAGGAGTTCTTCAACTTAAAGGAATGGAACATGAGTGTGAGGGAGTATTTCCTCAAATTTATCAAATTATCAAAGTATGCTCCATTTGTCGCGAATCCAAGAGCTTGCATGAGCAAATTTGTTTCAGGTGTTTCCAAATTGGTCTCTAAGGAGTACAAGATGACCATGTTGGTCAAGGAGATGGACATTTGCCACTTGATGATGTTTGCAAAGTAGATTAAGGAAAAGAAGCTTCATAAAAGGGCAAGGAAGTCTAAAAAGGCTCGTGTGGATGGTGGGAACTACTTTCACCAATGGGGCGGTGGTCACAAAGTCTAAGGTGGCCAAAGGAAAAGTAGACGAGGATCTACCAATACTCCTCCTCCCCAGAAGGACAAAAGGGTGGCTTCTAAGTGCCTACGTCCTAATTCCCCTAAGTGCAAGAGACCTCACAAAGGAGAGTGCTTAGCCAGTTCCAATGCTTGCTTCACTTATGGAAAGCCCAGCCACCATGTTAAGGATTGCAGGACCGGGAGGTGCAATGCCTCAAGGCTAAAGCAGTCCAGTTTAAGGAGCACAAAGGACCAATCGATTTTATGCTCTTCATGGTCGCCAACAGGTTAAAGAGGCTTTGGATGTGGTTACCGGTATGTTAAGAGGTTTTGATTGTGATACAGATGCACTTTTACATCTGGGATCAAACTTGTCTTTTGTAACCCCATTTTTTGCATATAAGTTTGATGCATGTCCTAAAGTCGTCCATGAGCCTGATGAGGTGAGCAACCCCATAGGTAAGTCTATCGTAGCCCGAATAGTCTATAGGGGTTGTCCCATTTCTATTCTGCATAAAGTGATTCCATGTGACTTAGTCGAGCTTTCCATGGTAGACTTTGATGCGATCTTCGGGATGGATTGGTTGCATGCTTCTTATGCCTCTATTGATTGTAGAACCCAAGGGTTAAATTTCAATTCCCTAATGGGTCAGTTGTTGAATGGAAGGGTAGCAATTCTTCATGAAGAGGTCGATTCATTACTTTTATGAAGGCCCGCAAGATGATTTCCAAGGGGTGCATCTACCACTTGCTGAGAGTCAAATATGTCTCTTCTAAAGTTTCTTTTCTTGAGTCAGTCCCCATTGTAAGTAAGTTTAAAGATGTCTTCACAGATGAGTTATTAGGTGTCTCTCCTGAAAGGGAGATAGACTTTGGTATAGACCTTTTACGCAACACTCAGCCAATCTCAATCCTTCTTTATAGAATGACTCCCAAATAATTGAAGGAGTTGAAGGAGCAACTGAAGGATTTGTTGGAGAAGAGTTTCCTTAGACCTAGTCGGTCTCCATGGGATTCCACTGTGTAATTTGTAAGGAAGAAGGATGGGTTACTCCGTATGTGCATTGACTACCGACAACTAAATAAGGTCACCATCAAGAATAAGTAGCCTCTCCCAAGGATAGATGATTTGTTTGATCAACTACAATGGGCCACTCATTTATCCAAGATTGATTTGAGATCCAGTCATCACCAATTGAGGGTGAGAGAAAGTGACATCCCTAAGATTGCTTTTTTAAAAATGGTCACTTTAAATTTGTGGTGATGTCATTTGGACTCAGTAATACACAAGTGATATTTATGGACCTCATGAACAGGGTGTTCAACCCTTACCTTGACATGTTCATTACAGTTTTTATTGATGATATCCTTATCTACTCCCGAGGTGAGCAAGAGCGCATGGAGCATGAGAGAAGTATTACAAACCCTAAGGGAACAAAAGCTCTATGAAAAGTTCGACAAGTGCAAGTTTTGGCTAGATAAGGTTTCCTTTCTTGGGCATGTGGTATCTCGAGAAGGCATCAAAGTTGATCCTAAGGAGATAGATTCGATGAGAAATTGCCCAAGGCCATTGGCTCCTACTGACATAAGTCGTTTCTTAGGTCTAGCCAATTACTATAGATGGTTTGTGCAAGACTTCTTCACAATTTCATCTCAACTCACCAAGCTGACCCAAAAGAAGGCTAAGTTTGTATGGACAGAAGAATGCAAGATGAGTTTCCATACTTTAAAGGATTGATTGACTTCACCCACTATATTGACATTGCCAGAAAGGAATGATAGGTTCACCATGTGTTGTGATGCATCAAGGAACGTGTTGGGTTGTGTACTAATGCATAATAGTACAGTGATTGTCTATGCTTCAAACAAGTTGAAAGTGCATGAGAAGAATTACCCGACCCAAGATCTTGAGCTTGCGGCAGTGGTCTTTGCCCCAAAGATTTGGCAATATTACTTATATAGAGTTTATATGGATGTTTTCACCAACCACAAGAGTCTCCAACACGTGTTCACCCCTAAGGATCTCAACCTAAGGAAATGGGGGTGGTTAGAGCTACTCAAGCATTATGATATTAGTGTGAAGTATCACCCCCGAAAAGCCAATATGGTAGCTGACGCCCTTAGTAGGATTTCCATGGGTAATGTGTCCCATATAGAAGATGATGGAAAAAGAGAGTTGGAAAAAGATGTTCATAGGTTGGCAAAAATAAGAGTAATATTGAGTAAGTCCGAAAGTGGTGGTGCAATAGTTCTTCATGGGTCCGCATCTTTATGAAGTCAAAGCCAAGCAAGATCTTGGTCTCACCTTGGTTGAGTTGAAAACCTTGATGAAATATGGAAGGATAGAAGTCTTCTCATAAGGGGGAGATAGTGCACTCAAATATGAAGGGAGGTTGCATGTGTCCAATGATAGCGAGTTGAAGAAGTCGATCATGCAAGAAGCCCATAACTCTTTATTCCATTCATCTCGGCACTAAAAAGATGTATAGAAACTTGAGAGAGATTTATTGGTGGAATGGGATGAAGAAAGATATTGCTCAATTTGTGTTTGAATGTGCTAATAGCTAGCGGGTCAAAGTTGAACATCAAAAACCGAGTAGCCTAGCCCAAGACATCAACATTCCTACTTGGAAGTGAGAAGAGGTCAACATGGACTTTGTAGTTAGATTTCCAAAAACCAAAAAGCACTTTGACTCCATATGGGTAATAGTAGACTGCATGGCGAAGTCAGCTCATCTCCTGCTAATCAAGACTACATTCAGTGCTAAGGACTATGCCCACTTGTATATTTGAGAGTTGGTGAGGTTTCATGGGATTCCATTGTCCATGCACTTCTCGCTTGTATATCTAAGGACCATGCACTTCTCACTTTTGGAAATCTTTCAAAAGATGGCTTGGCACTAGGGTGGAGTTGAGTACGCCATTTCATCCTCAAACTGACGAGCAAGCCGAGAGGACTATTTAGACGTTGGAAGATATGTTGAGAGCTTGCGTGTTGGAATTCAAGGAAGGTGGGATAAACATTTGCCATTTATCAAGTTTGCCTACAATAATTTTTATGCACGTAATTGGATGACACCATTTGAAGGGTTGTATGGTAGACGATGTAATCACTTATCGGGTGGTTCGAACTTATTGAGGTGACATTAATAGGACCGGACTTGATGATCGATGCTATGGAGAAAATTAAAAGCACAAGAGAGAAATTGCAAACAGTCCAAAGCCGACAAAATTCCTACTTAGATGCGAAGAGAAGGGAACTTGAGTTCCAAATTGGTAATTGGGTCTATTAGAAGGTGTCTCCAATGAAAGGTATTATTCGGTTCGATACAAAAGGGAAATTGTGTCCTAGATATCTAGGACCCTATAAGATGGTGAGGAGAGTGGAAAAAATGGCATATGTGTTAGATCTACCCAACGAGTTGCACTTGATTCATCTGGTCTTCCATGTGTTGATGTTGAGGAAATTCATGGGTGACCGAAGTTCCCTAGTTCGTTTGCATGATGTGAATATCGAAGAGGATTTAAGTTGTGAAGAGGTACCAGTTTAAATCCTAGACCAACAAGTAAAAAGGCTAAGGAACAAAGAAGTTGCATTCGTCAAGGTACTTTGAGAAACCAACAAGTTGAGAGTGCTACATGGCAAGCGGAAGCAGATATGACGAAGCGCTATCCACATCTACTCCACTTTGCTTAAGCATAAGGTATTAAGGAATTTTTTCAAAAACCTCATACTCCATGCATTTCAGTTTCCCATGATGTATGCATTTATTTTGATATTTATGAACTATTATGAGGCATGTTTAAAGTATGAAATCTGAAACTTTTTAAGAAATGATGCTTGACTTGTATTTTTGCATGCATACTGAGCTATTACCTGCTAGTGTACTGTTTAGAGCCTGCGTTTAAGTACATCTGGGGACGAATGTTTCTAAGGAGGAGATATTGTAATGACCCCCAGTTTAGGAGCCTGAGTATAGAAAAGTTGGCCTGAAAAATGACCTGGAGTCTGGTTTATGAGACAACTTACGACCCGTACAATGACATACAACCCATAGGTTGAGCTCTTAAACATAGAACTTCAGGAAGGGAAAAAGTTTCCAAGTGTGGGGTAACCCACGGACCAAATGACGACCATAGAATATCTTACGGCCCGCAGATGGCTTTGTGGCTGGAACCCTAGACCTGAAGGAAATTTGGAATTTTCAGGAAGGTAGTATACGCGTTATTAGATGTCCTCGGAAATATGTTACAACCCATGTAGACCCTTCATTGATAGGTCGAAGAAAGTGAGAAAAAATGGTTAAGTATGAAAGGACTCTACGAGTCCAACCACACCCTACAAGAAGTTTCACGGCCCATATTGTTGATCATGGTTTTCAATTCAGCTAAAGTCAGCTTTCAGGATATTCAAATGTGTCATCAGACGAGGGGACTTATGACGCATAAGTCAATCGATGACCCATAATCGGGGTTCCATAAGTTGCTTTGGTCATTCCCCGCAATTTTACTCCTACACTACATCGTCTAAGAGACGACAAGGGAGACCTATATTAATCTTGAAGCCCTAGAAACACCCCTAATTCTCTCATTCCTTTAATGCTAAAAGATATTCTAAGGCACAGGCTCTCAAGAACAAGGCTAGGGTTTCAAAGCTTCCTTCCCCAAAGGCTTCAATTCTAATTTGTCATGCCCTGGGAGGGCACCCTTGGCGTGGCTTGCTCTTGAAGAACCATTTTTTATTCCTCAAGAGAACCAACTAGCCTCATTGTTGCATCGACTCAACAAAAAAAGAAATACTCAAATAAAAAGGCATCTATCGATGGATATAACTCTGCTACAACATAGTTTTATAATAAATAAATTTAGAAATAAAAAATACTTAACAAATCCTCTACTCAATGTCTATGAAGCCTCTAATCAATATTCAAGATGGTACCATGACAAGCCATGTATACCCCAATCAAGGAAGTAAAATACTCAATCGAAATTAGACAATAAAAGGGCTCTTCCGGAATGTAAGGAGGGTCACCAACTCTGAGAATATAGAATTGGACCTCAATGATGTGTAGGCTAAAGTCCTCTGTCACTTGTATCTGTATCATAAAATGATGCAGATCCAAATAGACGATAGTACATTAGAATATACTAGTATGTAAAATAGCTCCAGAATGTAAAGATCAACTTACTCACCTCAACTTGAACAACTCATAACTAGACATGCAAGTTTAAAATAAATCATGCCTTTAAAAATAGACTCGGTAGTGATTAACTCAATTTAAAATATTATGCTCAATCAGTGTTTGCTTAAGAGTTTTTCTTAACCAACATCCAATCTCACCACCTTTTGTTGGTTGATGCACAACGACTGCGGTGTCATTGCAACACCCATCCTAAAATTTCCAAGGTAAAGGATGATCAACTCTCTCATGGATCCATAAAAAATGTCCATCTTTTGGGACAATAGTTTCCAAAATGTGTTGTATGACTATCCTACGATGGTGACGTAGTTTTATAGGTTAGAGTAGTTGTTTATTTACTCCCATCTCGGTGCTCGATACACCTCCCAAGATTGAAATATGCTCAACTCGTCAATCAACTCATATCTCAATAATACTCATATCAATCAACTTAAGTCTCAACCTCATTGGGTTATCTCAACTCGATTCACCTCAGACTCATCAACTCAATCAATCAAGGAAATCAATCAGACTCAAACGGTCATTCAGAATGACTAATTAGACTCGTCATGGAATGTAGGCAAAATGCATCAATGGATATGCAGTTATACTACAATATACTCCTCATGCTCAATTGTGCTCAATTTACTCAACTCAGATATTCAAACTCAAACCTCAACTCAGTCCGTGTACAGAATTTCATAAAATCATATAATTTGGAGTTCATGATGTCAATGCATAAAGTTTATATCTCAATCTCATATCAACAATAGTGAAATGCATCAATTATTTAGTTCATAATCATGAGAACTCGAAGTAAATGCAAAAAATTCAATATTTAGGTTATAGAACTTTTCAAGACTCAACTCTATTTCTCAATTTCGACCCAAGGAGAGAAAAGGGTGTGTGAACGAACGTAGTTCAACACTTTATGAAGTCTTACATACCTAGGAGTTTCGAAGAACAGTCAACTATCGGAGAATTTCTATTCATGTGCTTGGAATTCTAACTTTCTTCGCATCCTCGACGCTCTCTAGAATTTATAAGTATTTTTAGAGGAGTAATACCCTTAGGGTACTAATAAGAGGTCTAAAACAAGTCCAACATCTCGTGGGTTTCAATTGAAAAGAACGGGTAAAGACAAAATTATCCTTCAAGAAAACTACCAAAAGTGGGCCACGAAACCCCTTTTATAGCCCGTGAAACAGATTATGGGTTGTGGTCCTCATTCATGGAAAATAGATCAAAATTTAGATTTCTTGATCTTATTTTATGACTTGTCAAATGGGCCATAGAATAGGTTAAGGGTCGTGTTCCCTCTCGTAGAAATTAAACCCAAATTATGGATTTCTAGATCTCATTCTATGACTTATCCCATAGGTCATGGAACAGGTTATGGGTCGTGTTCCCTCTCATGGACTCCCTTCTATACTTAGTCAAAAAATTTAAACTCTGGAACACCTCTTACGACCTGATCCACACGCCGTACTCCAAACTACAACTCATAACCCCTCTCATAGAACCTGGTCTGAGGACCTGTTTCACTTTAAAATTTCAGGGGTATTACATTATCTCCCCCTTGGGATCATTCCTCCTCGAATGATGAGAGAATCTAGGAACCTATTCAAGGCATGATTACCGTCTACGACTCTAACAATCAAATAACTCAGAAATCACTTATGTAATCAGTCAATTAGGCAAATAAACAGTCAATAGATCTACTCAATCATCAATCAGACCCTAGAATGCTATCGTTACTCAAACTCCAAATAAGATAAGACTCTATAGATAGGAGCATATCATTACTGTCAACTCTCAAATCATCAGCAAGTAGAAATAAGTGAGGGCAGTTGGCCTTCATATCCTCTTTTACTTCCCATGTGGCTTCTTCTACGAACTGATTCCTCCACAATACCTTGACAGAGTCAACCCCCTTGGTTCTCAGCTTGCAAACCTGACGATCAAGTATTTGAATGGGAATCTCCTCATAACTCAAGCTATCTTTCACTCTTATACTTTCAATAGGCATGACCAACTGCAGATCTCCCAAACACTTCTTAAGAATCGAAAAGTGGAACACTGGGTGGATGGCCGCTAACTCTAGTTGTAGCTCCAACTCATAAGCTGCATTGCCCACTCTTTTCACAATCTGGTAAGTACCAATGTACCTTGGACCCAACTTTCCTTTCTTCTTGAATCACATCACACCTTTCTTAAGTGAAACCTTTAAATACACCCAATTGTTGACCTCAAACTTTAAGTCTCTTCTTGTAACATCGGTTTCTTTCGACTCTGTGCAATCTTTAATATTTCTCAGAAGATCTTCACTTTCTCTATGGCTTGGTGAACCAAGTTTGGTCCAATCAATTTTTCTTCACCTACCTCCAACCATCTAATCGGTGACCTACATCTTCTCCCATAGAGTGCCTCATATGGGGCCATCTGAATACTCAAATGGAAGTTGTTGTTACAAGAAAGCTCAATCAGAGGCAAATGGTCATCCTAATTACATTTGAATTCAATGAGGTAGGCTCTCAACATATCCTCCAAGGTCTAAATTATATGCTCTACCTGGCCATTAATTGGTGGGTGGAAAGCACTGCTAATGTTTACCTTTCAACCTAAGCCTTTCTGGAAAGACCTCCAAAACTAAGCAGTGAATTAGGCTTCTCTATCTGAGATAATAAACCAAGGGACTCCATGAAATCTAACAATCTCTCTTATGTATAACCGAGCATAATTCTTTACAGTGTCAATTGTATTTACCGCCACGAAGTATGCAGAATTTATCATCCGATCAACTATGACCCAAATTGAATCATGGTGTCTGCAAGACCTTAGTAAACCTATGATGAAGTTCATATTAATTATCTCCCATTTCCATTCTGAAAAATCTCAAAATTTTGAGCTACTCTTCATGGGCTTTGGTGCTCAATTTTAACTTGTTGGCAATTCGAGCACTTGGAAACGAACTCATTAATGTCTTTCTTATTCCACTCCACTAGTAGACTTCTCTCAAGTCATGGTGCATCTTGGTTGACCCTGAGGGTTATGGGCTTTTGCCATGGTTCTCTCTCAAATACCATTAACATATGGAACACACAATCTGCCTTGGTATATAAATACTTCATCTCCCCCTATGGTGAAAGCCATCACTTTCTGCCTATGTGCATCTTCTTTCAATTGTGGCAAGATAAAGTCTTGATCTTGCTTCTTCTTCACCTCTACTACTAGAGATGATGCAAACCCATTATGCACAAGTGTACCACCTTCACCCAATTCGTCTAGTTGAACTCCTAATCGTGTCAGTTTGTGAACCTCTTTATCCAACTCTTTTTATATTCCTCCACATTGGCAATGCTTCCCATAGACAACTTTCTAAGAGCATCAACAACCACATTAGCCTTACCTAGGTGGTAGCAAATTCTCATATCATAGTTTTTGAGTAACATAAGCTATCTCCTCTAAGTTAAGCTCTTTCTAGGTAAAAATATATTGCAGGCTCTAATGGTTTTTAAATACATCAACATGTTCCCAATATAAGTGGTGGTGCCACAGAGTGAGAGCAAACACCACTACTGCCGACTCCAAGTCATAAGTGCGGTAATTCTGTCTAGAAGCATAGGCAACAACTTTACCTCTCTGCATCAACGCACATCCCAATCCCATGCTGGAGGTTTCACAATAAATAAAAAATACATTGGTCCCTAAAGTCAACACTAGTGTGATAGTCAACCATATCTTCAACTCTTTGGAAAATCCTCCCACACTCCTCGGACTATTTAAACTTGACCTTCTTCTGATTCAGTCTAGTCAATGGTGCAAATATGGAGGAAAACCCATCAATAAGTCTGCGGTAGTAACCAGCCAAACCCAGAAAACTTCTTATGTTTGTTAGAGAGGTTGGTCTAGGCCAATTCTTAACCACCTCAACCTTCTGAGTGTCCACTCGTATACCATCTCCCGGAACTATATAACCTAAGAATACCACAAACTTAAGCTGAAATTCACACTTTGAAAATTTCACATACAACTCTTATCCTTGAGTGCCTGCAAAACAATCCCAAGGTGATTAGCATGCTCCTCCTCACGTCTAGAATACACCAAAATTTCATTGGTGAATATTATCACGAACATATCAAGATACTATTTGAATACTCTATTTATTAAGTCCATGAAAGTTCCAGGTGCATTTGTCAACCCAAAGGACATCACCAAAAGCTTGAAATGATCATATCAAGTTCGAAAAGCCATTTTAGGGATATCAGATTTTCTCACTTTCAACTAGTGATAGCCTGATCGGAGGTCTATCTTAGAGAAAATAGTGGCATCCTGAAGTTAGTCAAATAAGTCATCGATCCTCGGGAGGGGATACTTATTCTTGACTATCAGCTTATTCAACTGACGGTAGTCAATACACATTTGGAGGAAAACATCTTTCTTTCACACGAATAAGATCGGAACACCCCATGGATAGACACTCGGCCTAATGAATCCCTTCTTTAGCAAATCTCTCACTTCTCCTTCAACTCTTTCAACTTTACAGGGGATATTCTATATGAAGGAACAGAAATAGGTTGAGTATCAGGGAGAACATCAATTCTGAAGTCAATCTCCCTAACATGGGGGACTCCAGGAATATCCTCAAGAAATATATCAAGGAACTCGCTCACAATCGGGACGAACTCAAGAGTAGGAGGCTCAACATCATCATACTTAACTCGCATGAGGTAATAGATACATCCTTTAGAGATCAGTCTCCAGGCGTTGAGTTAGGAAATAAACCTAACTTTAGGCGTAACAGAATCTCCATTCCACTCATTAGCAGGGTCATTCAGAAACTAGAATTTGACATTCCAGGTTTTGCAATCAACAGAAGCATAACAAGCGTGAAGCCTGTCCATGTCGAGAATAACGTCGAAATCAACCATCTCTAACTCAATCAAATCAGCAAGAGTATCCCTATGGTAGATTGACACCATAAAATTTCTATAGACTCTCTCAACTCAAATGGACTCACCAACAAGAGTAGAAACAGATTATCACTCAAGCAAACACTCAGAAACGATCTCAAATCTACCAACCACATATGGCGTCACAAAGGAATCAATCACACCTAGATCAAGTAAAGCATAATAATGAAATGTAAAGACTCAAGCATACCTATCACAGCATCTAGTACAACCTCTTAGTCTTGTCAGTTCCCCATCGCATATAGACAGTTGGCTCCTAAGAGCTAGAACTATGAGTTTGTGAACTCTGGTTGCCACTCTAAGCAGCTATCTGTTTGGTGAGCATTATGATAGCTCCATTGAAGTTAGCTTCTATGTAGGAACAAGTGGACCGATAGGTGCCTATGGAACACCAGTATCATAGTTGGTCTACTTCGACCCCTCATTTACTTCAGAGTAGGCACTGTTGGGGTTAGGTTCTTAGTATTATCAACTTGGGTACTTCTTTAAGTGATGGTACGCTTAGGAGGCATAATCTACAAATGCTGAAAGCATGAGTTAGAAAGGAGCTTTGCAGAGTTTTAACTCTACTGCACAAACTCAGAACACAAGAGAGGGAAATAATTCCTAATGTCTTATAGCGTCCTTCTAATAAAGGTGGTGCACAACATACCCATAAATAAGACTCTACTGGACATGGCTTCATATACTCCCTAGGACTCTTCAACTCTGTGCTCTGATACTAAGTTTGTCATGCCCCAATAGGGTACCCTTGGTGTGGCTGCCCCTTGATAAACCATTGTCGATTCCCTAAGAAAACCACCTAGCCTCATCGTTGCATCAACCCAACAATGGAAGAAATACTTAAATAAAAAGGCATCATATGGATGTATATAACTTTGCTAAAACATAGTTTCTAATAAATAAGTTTGGAAATAAATAACACTCAACAAATCCTCCACTCAATGTCTGTGAAGCCTCTAATCAATATTCCAGATGATACCATAACTGACCATGGATACCCCTAACAAGGAAATAAAATACTCAATAGAAATCCGACAATAAAAGGGCTCTTTCAGAAAGTAAGGAGGGCTCACCAACTCTAAGAATGCACTAAATTGGACCTTAATGATGTGTAGGTTGAAGTCCTCTATTACCTATATTCATGAAATAGTTCCAACTTGAACAACTTATAACTCAATTCAATAGATATGCAAGTTTATAAGAAATAATTCCTTTAAATGTAAACTCAGTAGTGCTTAACTCAGTTTAAAATATTATGCTTAATCAGTGTTTGCTTCAGATTTTCTCTTAACCAACACCCGATCCCACCACCTTTAGTTGGGTGCTGCACAATAAATACAATATCGTTTCCATGCCCACCCTAAAGTTGCCAAGGTAAAGGATGATCAAATTTCTCATGGATCCAAAATAAATATCCATCTTTTGGGACAAAGGTTGCTAGAACGTGTTGTGTGACTATCCTATACTGGCAATGTAATTCTGTGGGTTAGAGTAGTTATTTACTCGCTCTCATCTTAGTGCTTGATACTCCTTCTAAGACCAAAATATGCTCAACTCATCAATCAACTCAAATCTCAATAATACTCATATCAATCAAATCAAGTCTCAACCCTCATTGGGTTATCTGAACTCATCTCACCTTAGTTTCTCATCAACTCAGTCAATCAAGGAGATCATTCATACTTAATTCAGACTCAGACGGTCATTCGGACTCACTCAATTAGACTCTAACAAAATGCATCAATGGACGTGCAATTATACTGGAATATGCTGCTTATGCTCAATCGTGCTTAATTTACTCAACTCAGATAACCAAACTCAAACATCAACTCAGTCCGTATACAGAATTTTATAAAATCATGTAATGTGGAGATCATAATGTCAATGCATAAAGTTTATATCTCAATCTCCTATCAACAATATCGTAATGCATCAATTATTCAGTTCATAATCATAGTACTCACAGTAAATGCAGAAAATTTGGTATTTAGGTTGTAGAGGTTTTCAAGACTTAACTATATTTCTTAATTTCGACTCAAGGAGAGGAAAGGGCATGCGAACAAATGTAGTTCAACACTTTAGGAAGCCTTACATACTTGGAAATTTAGAAGAACAGTCAACTTTCAGAGAATCTCTACTCATGTTCTTGGAACCCTAGCTTTCTCCCCTTCCTTGATGTTCTCTAGAATTTCTAAGTATTTTTTAGGTATAATACCCTTAGGGTACTGATAAGGGGTCTAAAGCATCATAGGTTTTAATTAAAAAGAACTGAAAAAAACAAAATTACCCTTTACGAAAACTATCAAAAGTGAACCACAAAACCTTTTTTATGGCCTGTGAAAAGGGTTATGGGTCGTGGTCCTCTCTCATGGAAAATAGATCAAAATTTGGATTTCTAGATCTCATTCTACGATATTTTAGATGGGTCGTGGAACATGTTACGGGTCATGTTCCCTTTCATAGAATTAGACCCAAATTATGGATTTCTCAATCTTATTCTACGACTTGTAAGATGGGTCGTGGAATAGGTTACGGGTCGGTTCCCTCTTACGGATTCCCTTTTATAGTTGTCCAAAATTTTTCAAATCTGGAATACCTCTTACAACCTGGTCCACAGGCCATACTCTAGACCACGGCTCATAACCCCTCTCGTAGAACCAGGTCTGAGAACATGTTTCACTTTCGAAATTTCTAGAAGGTTACATGTTTCTCCTTATTTCTCTAGGTATATGAGTTGATTTCACCCATAAAGTTCTCTATTGCATATTTTACATTTTATTTAAGTTCCTCAAGTTAAAATGCATACTTATGATGATTTCATGGTCTTTATGTTGTTATATAATACTCATGAAGTTTAATGACTATTTTGCCAAGTAAATATATGTATGTTTATAATATGACGATGATTCCATGATCTTTTTTAATATGATTATGGTTGGGCTATTTTCATGTTCCTTTTTAAAGAAAGTTCTGAAGACTTATGTAATTTATGATGTTCCATCCATTAATTAAACCCACCTTATTTCCAATCAAAGTTTCCTATGAATTATGACTATGATTAGGGCATTTGTGAAGAGCTTCAAAGTTAATTTTACCAAAGAAATATGTATGATGATTAATTTCCCTAAAATATGTTAAATAAAGATTTTTAAGTTCGAGCTACTCCTATGATTTCTACTTATGATTCTAAGAGTATATTTTCAAAAGATTTCCATAGGATGACCTAGCACTGAGAGAACTAGAGATTGGGACTCATCCCTTTAGTTGAAACATGATCCTTTTGAAGCTAAATATCAGTGTCCCTAACTATGTGCCACCGTAGGGGCTTTATAAGCTAGGCTAGTGGATCCACGTAGGCCCAAAAGTTATGAAAGATGCAATTATTAAGTTACTAGTTTTGGACATCTATCTTTGCTAGTAGATTCCCATTTTCCCAATAGAATAAGTTCATTGGCCTTTTCCCAATGGAAGGAGTTCATTAGATTCCATGTAGTAGCTTACATGGTTTTACTGTCAGTTATGGTCCATTCTCACAAGTTTATATGATCTTATGATATGTATTCAATTTATGTGTTTTTCTATGCATTGTCTCATATTGATGTGAGCCGTATTTTTTGTGCATGTTTAAGCTTATGTCATGACTTTTTATTTTATGTACACCTATATGATATGTTTAATTATGATGGCATTACAATTTCAACTGTGCATTTCATCTCACATACTTAGTACATTCAAAGGTACTAATGCATATTTGTCTGCATGATTTAACCATGTAGGGACAAGTACTCCTCTATCGACTCGTGGCTAGTAGTTGGCATTCGAGACTATCTTATTGTTAGGGTGAACCCTTAGTTCAAACTCCACCCATTTTTCACTCTATTCTGTATTTTCATTTTAGACTATGTATTTATTACCCTTCTAAGGCTTTTACTTTCTATGTTGACTATTATGAATTTTCTTTCTTTTTGATGGAAATCGATCGTACCAGTTTCGTTTATCATGTGCTAGTTTTATGCTTATGGATAAAGTGATGTTATCTATTTTCACTGTTTTTGATGTTGTTTCATTGCATAAAATGACCCATAGTCCCTTTCCCCTTATGTTTCTGTAATAAGTTCCAATTTAACGCCTATGAATTCTTAAGATGCTTAGATGGCTTAGGTGGGGTGCCTCCGAGTATCTCATTCATCGTGTGACGACTAGACTCGACTAGGTTGGGTCATTGCAAAGTTAGCCCAAGATACTAGTTGTAATTTTCATGTATTTAGGTTAAATTTTGTTTTTTGACTCATATGTAGTTTAAATTTTTATATTTTGGTTGTAATATTAGATACACAGACTGGAAAGTTATAGGGTAACAGTTTATTTTGCTGAGAGCAGGAACAGAGTTAAGACAATAAACCAATACAAAAAGAGAGAAAATTGGGTTCTACGAGTCAGTGTATAGACCATAGTTTAAACCACAGCTCGTGGATTTGATCGTAGAATCATTTCCAGTGAACAAGAAATTGTACGCTTCAAATCCATAAGCCAACTTTACAGTTCGTAGAAATGTTTATGGGTCGTGAATGGGTTCATTGATTCCAGTTAACTTTCTGGAAAGATTGCTAAGTGTTAGGGGCTCCTACGAACACCACCTATAAGCCATAGAACATTCTATGACCCATGGTTGGATTCGTAGAAGCCAAACTCTCAAAATGTGACCTTTTGAAACCACAAAACCAAGAATGATGGGTTGTTGAACAATCTGTGGCTCGTAATTGGGGTTTCGTGAAATTAAAATTTCACTTTTACCTAACCCAATAAATGAATTAAAAAGGGAGAAAATTAATTTTTACCCTCAATTTCTTACAAATTAGGAAATCCCAAAATAACCCTACCCCTTTTTCCTCTCCTCTGACGTCCCTCGACCCCCACCATATTTTTCGGCCAAAATTCCAGCGACGCAACCACTATTCTGGCAGGACTAAGGTTTCTCTATTTGGGTTTTTCATTCCCTTCTCAACCTTCCACTTGGAGTTTTGGTATGTATCTCCCCTTGAACTTCTAATTTTTCAAAGTTGATATCGTGGCTTATATGTTTAGGGGAATGGAACTTAGTAATTTTCTTGCCTTAGGGATGATGAAACCTTAATGTTTATTGAGGTAGTTGTACTATTTCGTTGAAAATATTGGCATTGAGAGTATGTTGAATGTGTATCTATGCCTAGTTGATAGAACTCTTGTCCATAGCATTTCTAAAACAACTTCATGCTGAATTATCTTATTAAATTGGTGATGAAGTTGCATAATTTGTATGGGAAAGGGTACTATGTTGAAATAGGGTGATGAAAAATGGACTAAGGAAAGTTATGTAGTGTTTGTATATATTTTAATTTGATTAGCCAGTAGAGGGAATATTTTTATGACTTGGGCTGAATCGGTGAATAAGGGGTAGAGGGCCAAATTGATATGAATGTGGTTTGGAATGAATGAATTGTTGAGATATGTATCATAATTTTGGACTAGGATTTGGCTGTCAAATAGACTTTAATTTCAAATTGATTTGTTATACCCTGTTATTGTGAAATAGTCTATATGTTTGTTTGGTTTGTTATTTTTTTTGTTGACTGGGCTATTAGTTGATAATTAGTATTGTGAGTCACGTGTTGGAAATGAGTTATGACTTAAGATTTCCTCATGCTGAAAACTCAAATGTACAAGGGTCTTTTATGGCCTGTGATTATAATCACAGACCATAATTGCCACTCATAAAAAGAGGCTCAACAACTTGAAATCTCAAAAGTTGATAGGACGAACCTATTTATGAGTTGTAGTTTAAACTATGGCACGTAAATAGTGTTCGTAGTTTTCAATACCTGTAGATGAATTTTCTAACTATACACCTACAACTAAGTCTACTAATAAGTCCAACTACGCATGGTGGCTGATTCTGTAGTTTCATTTCTTGTAACTCAATTCGTTGATACCCATTTCCACGAAGGCCTTCTATGGACATAGTTCAATTTATGGCCCATAGGTGAGACTCGTAGTTTCATCTGTGTCAAATTTTTGTTAAGTTTTTGTTTTTCTTTTTGCACTCCTTGGGACTCATATATGCTTATATTGTTGTGTTTGCAGATATCATGGGTCCTTAACCTAGACGTGAGGATATTAAAGCCCTTCGTGAAAGACTCTATGATGAGTCGACGGAGTCTGAGGCCAGTGGCTCTATAGAAGAGCTTGGTGTCTATCCAGACAAGGGCATTGAGTTGCAATGTACTAGGGAGATATCTAGACAGATAGTATTGACCCAACCATTAGCCACTACATCATTTCTTCCCTAGTCTGAGGAGGGAGGTTCACAGAAGAGCAGCTCTATATAGATGATGGACTTTGGCGAGGGGTCCCGGTTAGGCTCCTCCGATGGAAATGGCTTGGGTTCAGATGCTGAGTCGAGCTTGGAGTTCACAGATTTGAGAAATTCCACCACGGTTTTAATTCCTGTAGTCGGACAACCGAGACACTGGTGTGTCAATGATATGTTGGCTATCTACAGAGAGGACTTCTAGCAAGATGACAGAGGCCAGCATACCGCGGCCAAATTTGAGGAGCCTCAAATAGTGACAACTAGTTTTGATGGTGTGCCGATCCTTCGTGACATGATGGCTCGATATAGTTTGGATTGTCTAGCAGCACCATCAGGTAAGTATTCCCCAACTTTAGTTCATGAGACCCAAATTAACCTGGATATTGGTATGAAGTGTTTTGATTGATTTTTCAGAGACCACCATTCACATATTTTTATTTAGTCTCGATTATCAAGCCCCCGTAACTATTGCAGAGTCTGATCATAGGTTGGGGCAAGCACGGGATCATCATTTATGAGAGATGTAGTTGAAAGGCTACCTTGTTGAAATGGATTGCCATCCACATTGTTGAGCGAGGCACAAAAATCAATTGGTTGTCGCACCCTATGTCTATTGTAAAGGCCTCGCTCAATTCACTGGAAAATTCTGGTGGTCAGTGGTTCGTACTTGGTTTTAGGTGACACATACAGATAATACCCTTACACTAGATCGTGCAGTACTAGTTTCTAGCATCATAGCTGGCTATGAAATTGATTTTGCTTGTTGTATTTTTAGAAGAGATACACGAGGGAGCTTTTAGGAGGTCAAAATTGATATTGTTCCCATGTTTTGTTCACTGGCTATATGTAGAGGCAAGGGCGGAGATCCTGCCTAATGATGATACTATGATTGATGTATAGAGGAACCAGGATTCCAGCCCAATAAAGGTCAACGAAAATCCAGTGGCATTGAGGTGAGAACCACACACTATAGTTTGATTACCTGAGATATTCGTCGGGCCTCCGTAACCTGAGGACACTACTAATATTGTTGTTGTTGATGAGTTTGACACGTCCCCGCAGGTTCATGTTAAGATAGAGATAAGGCCCACTTTTACTTCCTCCACTGTACCAAAGGTTGTGACTTCACGTACTTAGACTACAGGTATAGTTTATATCTCTGCGGGGTCCATTCAGGCCATAGTACAATGCTAGGCTGACACTGAGTCCTAGTTGACTTGTTTATTACCACAGATCAGGCCTAGGGTTCACAAGGTCATTTCTGAGTTTGAGGAGCACATGCAGAAGAGCTATATGACTGTACTTGATAAGAGATTAGCACTTTTACATGGTTGTGTGGATGTATTTGAGAGGCGTGTGGAGGATTGTTGTAGATTGGCTCAGATTTCGGACATAACGGCTACTCGAATGGAGATCCAGCATCTCCATGATGAGATAAGGATAGTAGCTTCTGTAAAACTGACGATTCCTATGCCTGATATCACAATACTAGTGTTGCACTTGTCTGCAGAGAAGCATGCAGCCCATGCCTCTGGAAGAGGTATTGCACCAGAGTTATAATCTTGAGGTTGCCAGGAGACATGCTGAGAGGCTAGAGAGACAGCAGATAGAGGCTTCTAGATAGGCCTCTATATAGGATGAGGTGATATGGCATGCACAAGAGGTGTAGATGGCATTGGGTGCTAGACTTTCAAGATAGGTCGCCACGGCAGAGAAGACCACCCGATAGATTGAGAATATATCTATGGAGATTTCCTTTAGTCCCTATCCTTTGTGTGTTTTGTTGGATGTTGATGGCTAATGATAGTATTCCTAAGTCCCTAATTCCCCTTAGCTTGAGTCCTATTAACCTTCCCCTTAGTCTTTATTGTGAATGGATGATGGAGATTTATTTCCCCTCTCCATCCCCCTAGCTTGAGTCCAAAGTCTTGAATCTCTTTTGTTGATTTATTTGATGCTTGATTTATGTTCTACAACCAAGGATGTGGTTACGTATGTTGTGAGGCTTTTTGGGGTACCTTCGGGTTTCCCATTCCCGTGTCACGCCTAGGCCCTAGGATTGGATCGTAACAAGCTTGGTATCAGAGCATTTGGTTTGTAAATGGTCCTCGAAAATCCAACACAACGTATCGAGTAGAGTTTTATTCATGATTGTGAAGCAGGCCATAACTTGAAATAGGAGGTTGTGAGGCGTTTAGGAATTATCTCACTTCTTCATGATCTATGTTGTGCTTTAGAACTTGTCCTAAGACTTTCTATATATAATGATTACTCTCAGCACTCAAGATAATGTTGCGAAGAAGAATTCTACCAAGGGAGATAGTTTTTGGCATAGACCTCCTACCAGATGCTCAACCCATTTTCATTTCTCCCTATTGTATGGCCTTGGCAAAATTGAAAGAGTTAAAGGATCAATTGAGGGACTTATAAGAGAAGGGTTTGATTAGGCCTAGCAAGTCACCTTGGGGTGTATCGGTTTTGTTTGTAAGAAAGAAGGATCGCTCTCTTGGAATGTGCATCGACTACCGACAACTCAATAAGGTAACCATAAAGAAAACATATCCCCTTACCAAGGATAGATGAACTATTTGACCAATTACAAGGGGCTAGTTATTTTTCTAAGATTGATCTTCGATCCAGATACTATCAAATAAGGGTGAGGGAATGTGATATTCCTATGATGGCTTTTTAGACTAGGTATGGACATTTTGAATTTGTGGTAATGTCATTTGGTCCAACTAATACGCTGGCATTATTCATGGATCTTATGAATGGGGTCTCTAAACCCTACCTTGATATATTTGTTGTGGTATTTATTGATGACATCTTGATTTATTCTCCGAGTGAAGAAGACCATATGAGACTTTGAGGGTAATGTTGCAAATTTTAAGGGAATAAAAGTTGTTTGCCAAGTTTGATAAATGTGATTTTTGGTTGAAAGAGATTGCATTCCTAGGGCATATAGTGTCAGGTGAAGAGATCAAAGTGAATCCTAAAAAGATAGAGACAGTACAAAATTAGCCTAGGTCCTTGACTCCAACGGATATTAGGAGTTATTTGGGATTAGCGGAGTGCTATCGGAGTTGAGGGTTTTCCTTCTATTGTTTCTCCTTTGACAAAGTTGACACAAAAGAAGGTAGAATTCATTTGGACCGATGAATATGAAAAGAGTATCTGAACTTTGAAAGACAAGCTTACATCCACTCCCATTTTGGCCTTACCAAAAGGTTTAGAGGGATTTGTTGTATAATGTGATGCTTCAAGAATCGATTTCGGGTGTGTGTTGATGCAAAGTGGAAAAGTCATTGTATTGCTTCTAGGCAACAAAATGTGCATGAGTGTAATTATCCTACTCATGACTTTGAGCTAGCGATCGTGGTATTTGCTTTGAAAATATAGCATCATTATTTGTATGGGGTTTATGTAGATATTTTATCCGACCACAAGAGCCTTTAATATTTATTCACCCAAAGAGATCTTAATTTGAGAAAAAGTAAGTGGTTGGAACTCCTTAAATATTATGATGTGATTATATATTATCACACATACAAGGCTAATGTGCTCTAAGTAGAGTGTGCATGGTGAGTATGACACACATTGATGATGGTAAGAACGAGTCGGCAAAGGAAGTCCATCAGTTTGCTAGATTGGGGGTTAGGTTGAATGAAACCAACAATGGAGGTATGGTGGTTGTAGATGGTTCCCAATCTTCTTTGATTGAAGAGGTCAAATCCAAGCAAGACCTTGACCCCATTTTGGTGGAATTGAAACCATTGGTGAAAGATGGCAAGGTAGAGGTTTTCTCCTAAGGGGGATATGGTATCCTTAGGCACCAAAGTAGGTTGTGTACCAAATATTGATGGGTTGAAGGACTTGATTTTAAAAGAGGAACATAATTAGTCCTATTCCATACACCCAAGTTCTACGAAAGTGTATAGCGATTTGAGGGAAGAATATTGGTTGAATGGTATGAAGAGGGACATCGCAAAGTTTGTAGCCAGATGCCACAATTGCCAACAAGTCAAAGTCATACATCAAAGGCTAAGTGGCCTCGCCCAAGATATTGAGATTCCTATTTGGAAGTGGGAAGCGACCAACATAGAGTTTGTGATTGGTTTGCCTAGGACCAAAGAGCATTATGATTCCATATGGGTTATTGTTGTAAGAATGAAAAAGTCGGCTCATTTTCCTAAGGGTTAAAACAACCTATGGTGCCAAGATTACGATAGATTGCACATCCATGAGTTGGTTAGAGTGCATGGAGTTCCATTGGCTATCATTTTGGATCATGGTGCTCAATTTACCTCTCACTGTTGGAGACCTTTCCAAAGAGGCCTTAGTACTAGAGTAAAGCTTAGCACGACTTTTCACCCACAAATAGATGGTCAAGCCAAAAGGACCATTAAAAATTTTGAGGATATGCTTAGGACTTATCTGTTGGACTCTCAGGGTAGTTGGGATAAGCATCTTTCACTTATTGAGTTAGGTTACAACAATAATTATAACTCTTGCATTAGGATGGCACTGTTTAAGGCCTTATATGGGAGACGTTACAGAACCCCGGTTGGGTGGTTTGAAGTGGGGGAAATGGCTTTGAGAGGTCTAAATTAGTAATAGATGCCATGGAAAAGTGAGGCTTATAAGAGAAAGGTTGAGAATGGCTCAATGAAGGCAAAAGTCCTACTCCAAGGAGAGGAAAAGGGACCTTGAGTATAATGTTGAGGATTAGGTAAATTTAAGATCTCACCTATGAAGGGTATAGTTCGTTTTTGTAAGAAAGGAAAGTTGAGCCTAGGTATGTAAGGCCTTATACAATCTTAAGGAGAATTAGTAAGGTTTCTTAAGAATTGGAGTTGCTTATGGAGATGAGTATGGTTCATCCTATCTTTCATGTATCCATGTTGAGGATATGTGTAGTTGATCCAAAATCTATTGTGGGCGTGGAGATTGAATGTATTGAGGAGAATTTGGCATATGAAGAAGTTTTAGTTTAAATATTAGATAGGCAAGTGAAGAAATTGAGGGACAAAGATATAGCATCCATCAAAGTCCTTTGGAGGAATCAACAAGTCAAAAGTGTTGCTTAGGAAGCGTAAGTGGATATGAAAAAGTGATATCCTCATCTTTTCTAGTCTACTCAATCCAATGAAAATAATTTAATTATGTCTATGGTGTCAAATCATGTATTTCAGCCCTTATATCATTTTGCATGCATACATACTCATGGTAATATTTTTTTATGGTATTTAATGCATACATTTGAGATTTCACGAAAATGATATTTAAATTTCATTAGTTCATTCATGTGGGGAGGAATTTGTTTGTTAACACTTCTGAAACGTATTTCCATCACTTTCGAGGATGAATGTTCCAAAGTGGGAGATATTATAACGCCTTATATCTTAAGCTAAGACATGAGTTATCCTCATACGTGTATAGGCTTAAATTGATAAATTTTGGTGTGTTGGGATCAATAATTAGGCATTCACAGTGGATTACATGTGGTTTGGGGTCATAAGGCAGATATCTCTTACATCGAGTCAAGACCAAAGGATTCCAATCAGTTGTGTTTTGGTATGTGTACATATAAGGATCAATATCAAATGACCATATCATTTATCATATAATGAATTAGGTGGCCTATTACCTGCAAAGCTATAGAACTTTGAATTAGCTTTCCAATGCATTCGATTTTACCTTATTCCGAGTTTTAAATAAAACATTATGTCCATTTTACTAGAGTCTGTCGAAGTTATCAATTTCGGCGATCAGCCAAATATTTCGGTGATGATCAATTTTGAACACGGAATTTTATCGAAAAGTGTCAACAATAACAACAAAAACATATCCAGTGGAATTACATAAGTGAGGTCTGGGGAAGATTAAAATATAAGCAGACCTTACAAAATCAAATAGAGATAGAAAGGTTATTTCTAAAAACCCTCATCACAAAATCAAACCCATAAGCAGAAGATACTAGATGTGGAAAAAAGGGAAAGAAAGAAAAATGGAAAAGGACTAAAAATGAAAATCAAATGATATTATGTAACTACGATAAAAGCAACAAATATAGGATAGATAATGACAATCACATAATATAAAGACACGACTACTCATACTAACCTAACCTAACCTACTATATCATAAGACCAGACTTTAATCAACCTCTACTAGCCTATTAGCCCTCTACCCTAATACGCAAGCTCCAGTCTTTTCTATCTAAGTTCATGTCCTTGGTGAGATGAAGTTTTATCATATCTCATCTGATTACCTCCCCTACCATTACTTCTAAGATCTACCTTTACCCCTCTGTGAAACCCCTAAAACTAACCTCTCGCACCTCCTAACAGGAGCATCAGTACTTCTTCTCTGCATATGTTCAAACCGCTGTTCTCTCACTTCTCTCATCTTTTCAGCCATAGGAGCCACCTTTAACTTCTCCCAAATGGTCTCATTCCTAATCTTATCACTCCTGGTATGTCCACACGTCCATCTCAACATCTTCATCTCCGCAACCTGCATCTTCTAAACATGTGAGTTTTTGATTCGCCAGTGCTCCACCCATATAGCAAAGACGGTCTGGCCACCATTCTATAAAACTTACCTTTAAGTTTAGGTAGTATCTTCTTATCACACAATACTCCAGAGGCAAGCCTCATTTTCATCCGTTCTGCCCCAATACGATGTGTGACATCATCATCAATATTGTCGCTACTCTAGATGACTGACCCAAGGTATTTAAAGTTTTCTCTGTTGGGAATAGATTGAGTGGAAAATCTCACTTCAATGTTTGTTTCATCCTCACAACATTGAATTTGCACTCCAAGTATTCTGTTTTGGTCCTGCTCAATTTGAACCTGTTGGATTCCAAAGTATGTCTCCAAACCTCCAATCTGTCATTAACTTTAGCCCGAGTCTCATCAATCAGGGCTATTTCATCTGCAAATGGCATACACCATGGAACCTTCCATTGAATAGATCATGTCATCTCATATACTACTAAGGCAAAAAGAAAAGGGCTCAATACTGACCCTTGATGAAGTTCTATCTCAACAGGAAAATACTCTGTGTTTCCTCCCACCGTTCTTACCCAAATTTTAGCTCTGTCATACATGTTCTTTATTACACTGATATAAACTACTGAAACACTTTTCACCTCTAGACACCTCCATAGAACATCCCTCGAAACTTTTTTATAGGCCTTCTCGAGATTAAGAACACCACATGAAGGTCCTTCTTTCTTTCTTTATATTTTTCCACTTATTTCTGAACCAGATGTATTGCTTTAGTAGTTGACCGCCCCAGCATGAAGACAAACTAGTTCTCTTAAATAGACACTCCTATTCTCTCTCGTATCTCCACCACCTTCTCCCAAACCTTCATAGTTTGGCTTAATTACTTGATACCCCTATAATTGTTACAATTTTGAATATCACCCTTGTTCTTATCAATGGAACCATTGTGCTCCTCCTCCATTTATCTGGCATCTTAGCAGTCTTTATAATACCATTGAACAACCTAGTCAACTACTCCATACCATCCTTTACTATGTTCTTCCAAAAATCCATCGAAATCTCATCGGGTTCGATCGCGCTCACTCCTTTCATCCTACTAATAACATGTCTAACCTTCTCAATTCTAAAATGCCTATAATAACCACAATCTCGATGACTATCAGAGTGTGCCAACTCACCCAGCTCAATATATCTATCCCCTTTCTCATTTAAGAGTTTATGGAAGTATATTGCCACCTTAGCTTAATAGAACTCTCATCCACCAGCACCTCACTCTCCTCGTCCTTGATGCACTTCACTTGGTCCAAGTCGCAAGCTTTTCTCTCTCTCTCTCTCTTTTGCAAGCCTATACAATCTCTTGTCTCCACCTTTATCACTTAGCTCCATATACAAGCGATCGAATCCTGCTATTTTAGCACTTGTCACTGCCATCTTTGTTTCTGTCTTTGCCTTCTTATAGATATCCTTAAGCCTTCATTTTTCATCTGCATCCCTACACTCCAACCACTTCATATAAGCAATCTTTTTAGCTTTCGCATTAGCTTGAACTTCTCTATTCCACCACCAATCTCCCTAACATCCACCAAAGTCCCCTCTTGACACCCTTAGAACCTTGGTAGCTACTTTTCTAATGCAGCCAGCAGTAGTGTCTCACATGGTGTTCATATCTCCGCTACTACTCCAAGCCCCTAAACTACTGAACTTTTATCCCATCTCCCGAGCAAGGGCAGGAGTCAGATCCCCTATCTAATTTTCGGTTGCGCATAAATAACCTTCTTCTTATTTTTCTTCTCAGTTTCTAAATCCATCACTAAAAGCCTAGGTTGAGTGGAAATATTTCCATTCGAAATAACCTTGTAATTCTTACAAAGGCTTCTATCACCCTACCGGAGGAATAAGTAATCAATTTGGCTCTTAGCTACCATGCTATGGTTAGTAATCAAGTGATTTTCTCCCTTTGGAAAACTTGAGTTAGCAATAACCAACTCAAAGGTTTTAGCATCAAAAAGCGTCAGAATCTATCAAAAAGGGCAACCCAAAGGTCCATTTGGTGTAGCGTTGAATGATTCAGCAATGGGACCATTAGACCACTGATTTTGCCCCCAAAACACATTGAAATATCTTTTTTTATTCTTGATGATATTTTTATATTCCTATAAGAGGTTTTCAACCCATTTATCTTAAATACAGCTTCTCAATCCTATTTCCATCCCCAAATGACCTTCTTCGTTACTCATTTCAATTTCTTTCTCAAGAAAGAAGACCCAAATACACCATTTGAAGAATAAACTTCAATTCCTTCAAAGCTTCTCATCAAATTCAAGTTTCTTTGCTATTTTGCTCTAAGGTATGTGGATTTCTTCACCCATGGGTCTTTCCACCCATGGAGTCCAAAATCCTTTCAAACCAATTAAAGGTTTATTTCATTATTTGTACTTTCTATTCCTAATTATATGCATGATTCATGTTAGAAATTGTTATTCAGTAATTTAAAATGCATGAATTGAGTGGGTATTTGAAAATAGTTTACATTACTATTGGGTTGATGATTTCTTAAATGAGTATTGTTAAATCTTTACCCAAATTCCATATTTTGATCTAAATCATCAATGGTATGTTTAAATGAGTATTTCTTCCCACCCAATTGCATGAATTTATTGATTTTGGAAAAAGTCCTATCTTAACTTGTATGGGTCATTGAATTTCATCATGGGATATTTAAATTATGGTTTCAAATAATATATTCTCGTGATAAGTTTGCAAGTTTATGAATATTATGAATGAGTATGGGATGTCGGTATGTTATGAATTCATGGAAATTCCTATGAATGTTATGTAAGATTTTGAGCCCTTTTTGTGATGTTGTGATGTTATGGTTTTGATAAGCTACTCGTATGATGATATTGTGAAACTACAAGTCTATGCATGTTATAATTATAATTATAATTTATATATTTCATAGGATGTTAACTTAGGACCGAGAGGACTTTGGTAGATTTTCATTGTCCCTAAACTAAGTGCCACCATAGGTTTGTATTATTTTTCCTAAAATGAATAACACCTACCGAAAATGTCATGCCATAAGGTAAGGATATCTTCCAACACTTACCAAAAAAGAATTGTCGTAAGGTAAGGATATCTTCTAATACCTACTGAAAAGGACATGTCGTAAGGTAAGAATATCTTCTAACACCTACCGAAAAGGTAATGCGGTAAGGTAAGGATATTATGTATATCTACCGAAAAGTCTATGCCATAAGGTAAGGGTATCATGTAACCCCATTGAAGAGGTTATGTTGTAAGGTGAGAGTATGGTTTACCTTGACAAGTAGACCACTCCTTTTGTTGTGTGGAGAAAACATTGAGATTTCATGTAGTAGCTCACATGGTCTTATATGTCGGTTACGCTCTCTTCCAATATGTGTATGTTATGTTATAAGAGTTTGACTATCTTTCATGCATGTTTTGACTAAAGCATTGAGCATTCATGTCATATTGAGCTTATATCCATTGTGTACGATAATACATCTTGTCTATTTATGAATTATATTTTCTTGTTGCATTGCACCCTATATACGTAGTACTCTTCAATTACTAAAGCATACTTTTTGTCTACATAATTTAACTATGTAGGGACCGAAGCTCCTATTCATCCACCTCCATGTGGCCAGTTGGTTTGCTTGAAGGCTTACTTGTGGTGAGTCCTCCATTCTAGGGACAACAATCATTATCTATTATGCTTATGCCTAGACTTATTTACTTTCATTATCTACTTTTGAGGGTGAGCCCGACAGATGTCTTGGCCCTCATTCCACTCATGGTTAGAGGCTTTGTTGGATAATATGATGAGCTTGACTCTTATGATACTTATGTAAATACTGAGATTTCCTTTAGCCTTTATCCCTTGTGTGCTTTATTGGATGTTGATGGCAAGTGATGATCTTCCTAAGTCCCTACTTCCCCATTGCTTGAATTCTATTAACCCTCCCCTTAGTCTTTGTTGTGAATGGATGATGTAGATTTCTTTCCCCTTTCTATCCCCATAGCTTGAGTCCAAAGTCCCTAATCCCCTTTGTTGATTTTTTTATGCTTTATTTATGTTCCACACTATGGATGTGCTTACGTATGTTGTGAGGCTTGTTTGGGGTACTTTTGGGTTCCCCAATCATTGTGTTGTACCTAGACCCTAGGCTTGGGTTGTGACATTTTATAGGCCAATAATAAACATAGACCATCTCATAAGCCTTCATTCCTTATTAAAACATCATTTTTATAACTTGGTTCATCTTTATGGAAAAGCATGCATATGGTTCTCAATTGTTCATGATCATAGTTCAACATAGACTAGAGTAATTATACGAGGTGAAGCTTAAAATCAACTTAAAGTATATAACTTAATAAAATCCATGCATGTCTGTAGTAGAAATCATCAATTGAAAATATATTTATGATAACCCACGTTTAGTCCACATGAACCTTAAAAGCCTTGTATATCATAACATTATAAAGAGGGTTTCACAATAATGCATAGTTTTCATAGGGTTTCAATGAATTTCATTACATACTTCATAGCCCTTAATCATTCATAACACACTTGTCTTGCATAGCTTGCAATAAAACATTTCATCAATTTAAGATGCTTCGTCATGTAATCTTAGTCAAAACATGGTGGGTTTATACATGTGAACTTAAAATTGTGAGATTTAAGAGTATTCGACATGAGTAAAGTGAAACATGCTCATTTCGAAACCATTCAACAATCCACCATCTTCATTCACACCATCCTTCAAAATTTAGATATGGAAACATGAAATTCACCTTGTCAAATCATCAACTTCATAGTATCTCATTGTATCATAACATCAATAACTTGAATATCATCGAATAACACATAATAATAAATCCTTAAAAGTAATTCATGAAATTTCATTCAATAGAGGAAGATTCCCAACATAAATCATTAATAATAGGAGTAATAGATTATACCCATAAGAATTTAACCTTGAATTTTAAAGGATTGAGTGAAATAGATTTTGGGGCTCCATGGGTGGAAGAACCCATGGATGAAAAACCCACATACCTTGAAGTCTAGAAGAAGATAAAAGAAGCTTGGAGAATCTTGAAGCTTCGTCCTTGATAAAAGAGCTTTAAAACCCCCTAGGAACTTTGAAGAGTTTGGTCGAGGAACTTGAGGATGTTTGGAGAGTATTTTAGGAGTTTAGAGTGATTTTCAGCGTAAAAATGATGAAATTTTTTATTATTCCCGTGTTTATGGGTTTGTGGATATGTCCCAATTAACCTTACTCAGATCTGGAAATTTTTGAAAAAATTGTTCATGGATAAAATAGGATCACGATGCCGACTTGTTCTGCTATAGTTTATTTTTGTGCAAAGTTCAAATTTTCCCCTGTTTTGGCCTAGGAATGATTCAAGGTCACTTTTACACTAAAATAGATCCTCTCCACCATTGTACCCTTTTGGAAAGTGCAAAAAAACATGCAAAAAATTATTTTTTGATATGTTGACTTAAAAATTGAAGGACTTTTTTCCTAGACAATCCCCCATCCCCCCCCCCCCACCCCAAAAAAAGAATGTGAACTCAGATTTGCCAAAAAAGTATGAAAAATGCATTATGCAACGAATCTATTATAAGGACATTTTGAATATTTGGGAGGTGTTACATAAACCTAAATTAATAATTTTACAAACAAAATTAAAATCCTAACTATGAGAAAACAAAAAAAATCTTCAAATTTAAAAAGTGATGAAATCCTAGAAGTTAGAGTGTCACCAACCATGCTAGACTCTATGTGTGACACGACGAAGGACCCCAACAAATCTATCTTAGTATATCAATAAGCATACATAAAAAAAATTTAAAATATCAACAATCTATAAGAAAATAGGAAATGGGCCTCATCTCAACATTAAAAAGGTATCCAAAATAGAAAGAAAACATAGACTCCATATATTTAACATGTCTCTACTAGTTAATATAATGGGCGCTTAAGAAAAGTTCATAGCTCACCAATATTTAATAGAAATAAAAGTACATATTTTCTAAGTCACAAGATACACTTAACGAGAAATGAAACATAAAATGATAGGCTTGCCCTCGAACAATAAGGACTCGCCAATCTTTCTTCAAGAGATCTTCCAAAACTAGTCACTAAATGGATGAGAAATGATAAACCCTACATTATAAAATAATATAGAAAAGAGAATGTGTTAGTACTTTGAATGTATTAAGTATGTGAGCAATGTAATGCATGACATGAAAGCAATGATACAATGATCCATGTTAGACAAGTGTTAAGTCAATCATTTGAAAGGTATTAATATGCCATAAACAAGGTCCATATCATTCTAAAATCACAATGCAACTTTATAAAAAGTTTGTATAATGAATGCATGGATAATCATAAATCAAGTAAAGAGTCATAAAAGCTTGTAACATATATGTGGCTGTGAAAAATCATACGCCAAAAGAGAATCATAAATCATAAGTAAAATATACCATAAGACTTTGAAAATTTCATAAGTCATAGTGAGAACCAAAAATCTTATGAGAGAAATATCATTAATCGTAGTAAGAAAAACCTTGGGACATTATAAGAGCTACCACTTATCGACATAAACCGTGTGAGCTATAAGATGGAGTCCCAGTATTACCCCTACACCAAAGAAAGGGAGAGACTACTTGTCAAGATAGACTCAACCATACCTAAGTGGATCCACTAAACTACATGAAGGATCGATCCTCTACCAGGGGTGATCCATAAAAGAATTGAGCCTCTACTACAAGTGATTCTTTTTCTTATCATAGCATAAGGTTATAGGACAATGAGTCTTATTATGGGTCTCTTGCCTCTACTATAGGAGATCACCTCAATCTCAAGGTTCACTTGGTGCTACGTAAACTCTCTATGGAATGTTCATAATTTGTAATAATCCTGAAGGTTATTTAGATATTTTTTAAAAACAATTACCATTCTACCATTCTCAACAGCTACCTCGAGTCATATTTATTTGGTTCTAAAAGCTAATTTTTGAAAATCTTATAAAGACTTAGATTTTTGCTAAAGAATTGAGTTTTGAAGGATTAAGTTGCCTGACTTTGAATTTTTGAGTCATCTAGAGATTCAAGTTTCAAAATGGAAATATGTCTAGTTTTGAAATGTGAAAATTGGTCGAGGAGAGTTGTCAAAAGCAGATTTGGAATAGTTATGTGAATTTTATAGGTCAAAAGTTGGAAATCAAGTTAAAATTTGACTTTGATCAATATTTTTAGTTTGGATGCTCGATTAGAATTTTGATGGTTCCACTAGTTCAGCGAGGTAATTTTAGTGTTAGAATAAGCTTCGTCATAATTTTTGGATATTCGGTAGCATTTTTGTATTTCAAGTATCTTAATTTAGTTTAGTTGTGACTTATCATATATTGGATCAAGAAAACCTCAACTTTGATTTTCGACAATTCTATTGAGTCTAGATTATCGAATTTCATAGAGTTACATATATGATTTGTGCATACGAATCTATTCCTTGATTTTATGCTAAGTGATATTGATGGTATCTGGTGCAATTGAGTTTCTTCTCCATATTCTTGGCTTAGTCTATGACATTTATAAAGGCTTGGTGTGACGTTCATGTGAGGTAGTTCGTGTTCGCAGAAGGTCTATCAGATGACCTCTGCATTCGCAGCAAAACCTTCTGCATTCGTGGAATATCAATAAAATTATTCTCCATATTTGCAGAGATAATGACCGCATTCTCAGAGTATAATTCTTGCCTGAACAATGCTTAAATTCCTAGTGTTGGGATTAAGTCTTTTTCCACAATTTTCAATATTTTCAAGCTCCGCCAGGCAATTTGTCAAGGGATTTTTCTGAGAAAACTATTGGGTAAGTTATTTTCAACTTATATCTTCATCAACCATTGATTATTTCTTTATTTTAACATCAAATTTAATGTTTCAAGTCGAGAAGTTGGAGTTTTCCATGAACTCAATTTTTTGACAAAAATGGTGATTGTGTGAGCTCAATTTAACTCTATCTTAAATGATTTTTGCCATTAGCTTCCTAAAACCTCAAGAAACATTTCTATGTAAAACAGATTCAGATTTTAAACTCATTTTTCATTATTGAATGTTTGGACCATTATATCCTTCTTTACTAAATTGTATGATTTTGATGTCATTAGCTTCAAAATGTGATTATGACAAGCTCCGACGTTAGATTGACCGTGATTTTTGGCTAAGACAGGTGTATTAAACTTGGTATTTCCTAATAATATGACTGAGGTGTAATGTGAATTAGTTTAAATATGTAATTACATGAAATGGTTTATGGGATGAGATGAGGCATTATCAATTATATGTTATCTTAACGTGTTAATGTGAAAATTTGAATATGAAAAATTATATATATTATGAATTGATTATTTACGAATCTTGATGTATCTGATGAGCTATATTTGTGTGGTATTTTGTGTTTCACATCTCATTCACTCATCCATTATGTATATGCTTATTTGCATTGAATTATGGAAACAAGATAAGAGAGAGGTAGTGATATTTAAGGCTAAGGTTTCTACTAATCGTATGATAATATCAAGGTCTCTTTCGATGGTTGAGATCTCTTTCAGCGAGTATGATTTTCGGCTAAGGTCTCTTTCAGCGTGCGATATTGCCAAGGACATTTTTGGCAATTGAGGTCTTTTTTGGTAGATACATGGTATATGTTAGACCTTCATGGCTTCCAACCTGAGGTAATTAGTAGATATGTATTGTAGGACAAATATGCATCATGGTTACTTGACATTGCATTGCATCATTCTGCACTTTACTTATTGTTAATTGTAAGTGAATGCCATGACCCGAGACTAGGGTCTAGATGTGACACGGCGAATGAACCCGAGAGTCCCTAAACAAGCCTCGAAGTATACAAACCCACATCATTGGTTCGAAAGCATAATCAATACTAACGGATGGATAAGTAGGACTCACGCTATGGAGACATCGAGGGAAAAGGGATTTATAGAATTCACATAGCACATAGCATATAAGAACCAAGGGGGTGAGTAAGTAGGACTCACGCTATGAGGCAAAGGGGACTTAGGTACTTCCACATTCCCACACCAAACATGCAACATAACATATATCTGTAATCGATCCATGATAGCCATTTACAAAGGTAACCAATAACATAAGCTCTGAATACATCACATAGCATATATATATATATATACATATATATATATATATATACGGGAGTCTACAAGATAACCAATAACATAAGCTCTGAATACATCACATAGCATATATATATATATATACATATATATATATATATACGGGAGTCTACAAGATGTCCAACAATGCCTGTAGTCATAAGATGGATCGGGGGCCAAGACATGTCCTGGGCTCACCCTCAAATAAGAAAGTAGCCATAGGATAACATAGATAGAGGAAGGTGGCTTGTCCTTGAAAGATGGTATTCACAACAAGTTCAACCTTCGAAATTTGAACTACTCGCCAAACAGTCGGTAGTTGTAGCGCTCGGCCCCTATATGGTAAAACCATGTAGGTATAGAGTATGCATTAGTACATTTGAATGCACTGAGTATGCGGGCATGCAATGTATATGACTTATCAAACATGCACTTCAATGTTAGATGACAAGGGCACATAATATAGGAAGAATCATATATCCAAGGAAGAAGTATACAATATGCCATGATATTCATGATGCATGAAATGCAATGATGTTAATATTTAGCGGGGATGTGACCTCAACCGACAAGAGTAAGACCAAGTGATCTAGTACTTGGAATCCCGATGAAATTCCCTCACCGGTACAAAGGTGGTCTACCTACCATAGGTTAACCATACTTCACCTTACGGGAAGATATCCCATTTCGTATGAAGCAACCCTCTTATGGGAATATATCTTATTTCGAAAAGGATTTCTCATATCATATCATAATACTTCACCTTATGGGAACATATCCCATTTCATATGAAGCAGTCTTCCTTCTGGGAACATATCCCATTTTGGATAGGATTCTCATAACATATGTCAGGCACATAGTTCGAGAAAAGTGAGAGGGCCCTTGGGGATAGCCCTGGAGCCCCCAATCCATCAATGCTAAGACAACATCCCATGAGAATACATATAGTATATATATACATACTTCCAAAAGACCATAGTCATTTCAAATCCGATTAATGCACATTTAGGCTCAAATGCCAAATCATAGCTTGTAGTTATAATATTCATGCATAGGACTAGCTCGATAACAAATATAGAATGGTGCAAGCACCCAAAATGCTCAAACGTCATACTCATAAGACATGTATGTGGTCACATTCTTGTCATAATCAATTTCTTATCAAAATCTTTTCATAAAACATAATTAGGCTTAACCCACTTCATAGTTTCTATAAAGACCAATGTTCATGAATGCAAATGCAATGCATGATGTGAGAATAGCATGGGAAATATCGATTTAAGCTAAAATCAACATTATAATATGAAATTGAAGTAAATCCATAATTAAATTCATATTCAAATCACAATATAAATCACCCGTGCATGATTCAGCTTTAAAGGGGACATGCATCTTCATAACATCATAACCTCAATGTAAATCATCATAATAGAGCTTAAAATAACTTAAAATCATGAATAAAGTGCAGCCTATACATCAATTGATTTTAATCGAATTAAATAATGAAAACCCTCATTTAAAGTAAGCTTAATTTCATGTAAATCAACTAAAAAGAGCTTGGGTCTTCTTGGTTGAAAGGGACCAAGAATCAATCCCACATACCTTGATTAGGAAGATGAATTTAAGAAGAATTTAGCTTAAAGTTGAATCCCCCAATTGATCCCTAGCTTGAGTCTTGAGAAAAGGACTTAGAGAGTATTTTGAGAGTTGATTTTTAGTGTGAGAGTGTTTCTAATGAGAATGAATTAGAATAGAAGGGTATCAGCTGATTTAGGTGTCTAGGTTAGGCAAAAAGGTCATAAAATACAATTAAAATAAGCCATAATTATGTAAAAGTCATTAACGAAACGGATGGAAAATGGACCGCCACGGCTTCACTGGAACCTACACGGTCCATGAGACACTTCATGATTCGTGAACAGTGCCCTTCAGGTGAAACATAAACAAATTTTGTGATGCTCAACACTTATAATTTTTCCAAAGCAAAGGGGTGTCATACGGACGGCTACACGTGTCGTGTCAAGAGACATATGATGACACTTAGAAAAATCATGCACGAAAAAGTTACAGGACGGTAATCTTGTAATTAGAAAAGATTCACATTGCGAGCTATACGGTGGGCCACATCGCCCGTAATACACCACACGGACCGTGTGGGTGGCCGTGTGTTCTCACTTAGTCCGAAACTCTCTGTCAAATACCCGTAGTCAAAATTATAGCCAAGTACCTCTCCACCGAAGGCCACACGGTCCGTGTGGCTTCACACTGGTCGTGTGGGCCTCCCATAGAGCGACACTTGGTGAAATTTTCTTCCAAATCAACGTTATGAGATCCGATAAAGTCGTTTGAAAATTTGGGTCGTTACAGTGAATTATTAAGTTATTTGTTGATATATAAATCCTGAATAGTTGTTTCTTGTTGACTGAGTCCTTAAAATTGTGGTACTAATTGAACTATATGAGTGAATATTTATATATGTATGTTGTATGTATTGGTTTTCCTATGTGCAGGATGGTAGTTTCGTAGGTATGTGGTTGGGATGGTAGGATTACTTTTGTTTTTCATTGTGTTACTTAGGATAGAATACATATTTTGGGTACCATATTGTTGGGTACTCACCCTTGTTTCTATACTTGTATAGGTATTGAGCCTGGTACCTCCTGATCTCTTTGTTTCCTATTTAATTTAATTTTTGAGATAGTTTGAAAGGAAGTAGTTGTTCTTTTTTCAGCGAACCCTTCAAACTTTTATTTATTTATTACATTTGTTCTATTTGAGGAGCAAAGACATTGAGACTTGTATAAATTTCTTTGAATTTTGTTGTAGTAGAGGTTTGTACATGTGCCACTAGAATTATGTTCCTTTTTCAACAGACCCTTCGAACTTCTATTTACTTATTGCTTTTCTTCTATTTGAGGAGCAAAGACATTGAGACCAGTATAAATTTCTTTGAATTCTATTGTAGTAGAGGCTTGTACATGTGCCACTAGTTTTGGATTGGTTTTAAGGTTTAAATAATCTTCTTAAATGCTTACCTTTCCATATTAGGCTGTATTTTATTTTATCTTACAATTTATTTATTTGTCTTTTTTGTAAGGCTGACTTACCTCGGTAGGTCAAAGGTAAGTTCCATCACACTCGATTTTAAATTGAAATAGTTTGGTATTAGAGCCCTAGGTTTATAGGTTTCATATGTGTACAAGTCTAGTCTAGTAGAATTTTGAGTATTGGTGCGGAGACATTTGTTCCTTATCTTTGAGAGGCTATAGAGACTGTTAGGGAGAGAATCCTCATTTCTTGACTTATTTTGCTTTCTTGATTTGATCAAAATCTTATTACCTCACTATATTCTCTCACTTATGGTAGGGATTCGTGCTTGGTATTTTGTGTGCATATTGGAGATATCCTTTCATGGTTAGGGATTAAATCTGGTTTTAAGAAAGAGGTGATGAACTTAAGAAAAGGATTTGTAGTCAGCCTTGGATTATTTGGTAATTCAAAGGGATTGGGTTAGGTTGTGATCCGAAAATGTAGTTTGAAGATAAGGTATTAGAAGATAAAACTTGGTTGAAAGATTTAATGAACATCTTATATTTTCTGATTAGTCATTTAGTGATACGGGTGGTACTAGTATGGCTTGTTAGATGTCCAAAGTGATTCAACAATTTGGTGTAGTGTGGTTAAGAAAATAACCATGTCATGTGTGTAGTAATTACGAAAGTTTAGTTGTTGGGTTTGTCATAAAAATGGATTACATAGTATGGGTTGAGACCGATGTTGTGCTAATTGGAGCCAGAACTTCTACTATGACTTTAAAAAGTGGGCGTATAGCAAAAGTATTAAAATAAGACTACTATAGCAGGTCCGAGTTCACTAAATTAGGGTTATAGGATGTGTTGCTTCTGCTATCGACCTAGTTTCTGAAAGGGTACATATTATCATGTTTGAGATAAAACTAATTTGGTAATTTTTGGTACTTCTTCAAATGGAAGAAAGGTGTAGGCTATTTGAGTAAGAAGTTCTTAGTAGGTATGATGTGTTTTAGTGATGGATCTTGGTATGGGCATTAATGTGCTTAAGTGTAAATTTTGTTCCCAAATTCCCTTGGGGACTGATGACTTCATTGTAAGCCAAAAGAGTGAATAGGAATTAAGATAATGGGCTTGTGGAAATAAAGATATTTTAGTTGGTTTGGTTATGACAAAGCAATTGGGAATGTTATTAAGAGAGTACATTTAGGAAAATTTGATAGCTCGTTAAATTTTGGTTGGTATATATCGAATTTGAAGTACCATATCAACTATGAGTTTAGTGTTTTAGGATGATATGGCTTATCCGTCTTGTTCATGTTATAGTAATAGGGTTAGATATGCATCAGATGGATTAAAATTTATTGGGCAAGGTTAAGAAAGAAGTCTACTGTAGTGACCCAACCTAGGGGCGTAGTCGTCACACAGCGAATGAGATACCCGAAGACCATCTCAAGAATCTAAGCATTCATAGGCACTTAATGAAAGATTTTGCGAAAAAACAAAGGGAAAGGGACTATGAGCCTTTTAGAGAAATGAAACAACATTAAAAATCAATATGATAACTAACATTCATTGTCCATAATCATACCAATTACTACATCGATAGACAAAACTGGTAATGATTGGTTTCCATCAAATATAAAAGAATCCATAATTGTGCAACATAGAAAGTAAATGCCTCAAAACAGGGCTACAAATACATTGTCTCAAAATAAATACAAGATAGAGTGGAATAACAAGAGAGTCCCGAACTAAGGGCTCACCATAAGTACAATGCTAGTCTTGAACGCTAAGTACTAGTCACGAGCCAGTGAAGGAGTACCTATCCCTACATGGTTAAATCATGCAGAAAAAATATAGGTTAGTACATTGGAATGTACTAAGTATGAGAGATGCAATGTATATATGAAATTGCATTGCCATCATTCATAAATATAACATATAAGTATGTATAGGATGAAACATACATAAAGTGAATTTTAGCATGCACAAGGAATATAGCTTAATATGAATAAGAGTCAATGCATGGGAAAGCACATGTAGTGAAAAACATTTCATAGGATCATAAGCTTGTGGGAGAAGACCTTAACTGACATATAAAATCATGTGAGATACTACATGGAATCCAGCATAACCCCCTACTTTGGCACGGGGAGACCACTTGTTGGGTGAAACTCCGTCAACTTCATATGCATCTTAATAACATAAATGACCTATGTGGATCCATTAGCCTAGCCCACAGGGGCTCCTATTGTGGCACATAGTTAGGAACTTTGAGATTTAACCTTAATGGATCATGCCTCAACTAACGGAATGAATCTCAATCTCAAGTCCACTCGGTGCTAAGTCATCCCATGGAATACTTTAAACTACAACATAAAATCATAAGTAGAAATAATACGATTAGCTCAGACTTAGGAACCACCAGGTGAGAATTGTTCTTTCATCTTGGGGACCTTTCTTAAACATCCTTTTAGGGATATTGTCAACATACTTATATCTTTGATAAATCATTACTTAAAACTTTACTTAAATACCCTAATCATATCATAAATCATGAAAAGCTTTACTTGAAAACTAGGTGGGCTAGGATCTTTTTTAAAATGGAATAATCATAAATCAGATAAAACATAAGAAAATATCTCTTTTTAAGGACCATCTTAAAATGCCAATACTTCATCATTGTTGAAACATGTCATGGGGTCATCATCAATATCTCAAAACATGCATATATAGTTACTAAAATAGTTTTAGAATATTATGAATAGCATTTAATAACATAAATCATCACAAAATCAACATGAGCATGCATAATATCATAAAGGAACTCAAAATAAAAGATAAAATTCTTAAAAGGGAACTTTATGGGTGGAAGGATGCCCATAAATCAACTCACATACCTTAGAAGAACTTGGAAGAATCGAACCTTAAAGCCTTGAGAAGATTCTTGGAAACCCTAATTCTTTACTTTCCTTTTTCTTGAGAGCTTTTGCCTTAGGAAAATTCAAGAGTTGAGAGAATGGAGAGAATGAAGGCTTCATAGGGTTTAGGACCTGATTTAAGACCCATTTGTATCCCAAAGTGACTGCATTTAGGAATAGAAATGATACAAGTGTCCAAACGGTCCTTCATTAAAAACTACTGGATTTACTAACAAAAACCCATTTATGGATCGTAGTTCAATCCACGGGCCGTAAGTCTCGTTCATCTAGTAACACATCTGAAATCCTTTAAACTGACTTTGTTGGATCCAAAATAATGAAACCTTGATACAGGCCATGTAACCACCTATGGGTTGTGGTTGGACTTGTAAAGTCCTTTCACACTTAGCTATTTTTCTCATTTTCTTGGTCTCATTTCACGAATGGGTTCGATAGGTCATGCATTGTCCTACGAGTAATCTGGTTACACATGTAGGTCACCTTTCAGTATACTCCAAATGGTCTTTATGTCTAACGGTCTCACTCACAACCCTATCTATAGATCGTAATATTTCCTATGGGTCATCACTTGGTATGTGGATTACCCCATACTTGAAAACTTTTTTCTTTCCTGAAGTCTCATGTTTGAGGATCAATCCTACGGGCCGTATACATACCTATGGGCCATAAGTCCCCTCGTGAACCTGACTTCAGGTCATTTTCAAGCCAACTTTTTTGTACTCAAGGCTCCTAAACTTGGGGTCATTACATTTATAGATATTTGGCTCAGGTGTGAAAATAGGTCCTTTTATGATTTTAAATTTGATAACTTGTACGACTTATATTTCCAGTAAAAGATACGGTGAGATCAATAAGAAAGTAACTAATGAAGAACTAAGGTATATAATCTTCAATGTATGGATTAAAGTTTATCAAAAAAGGATTATTTTACATGGTGTGAATAAGGATTTGGGTCTTCAGTGTAAGTTGTATTCGTGGTGATTGGTTTCGTTAAGGCATGATTTGTTCAGATAATAAAATGATTGAATATGTTGGTTATTGAGCAGTTGAAGGACTTATGCATAACTTAGGTTGTAGATTCTATTACTTATGATTGTGGAAGAGCTTAATAAAATTTTCATTGAGTAGTTTGATGTAATGTAAGAGGCAATCTGTTGTGAAGTTTTAGGTAAGGAATAATAATGGTAAATGGGTTAGAAAAAGTACAAGAGCCTTGGGTTCTAGAAAGTTGAAGATTTAAGATTATTGGGCTGTGAATATTGGTTAATTATTCGAACATCCTAATAGCATTGTGTAATGGATACAAGTTAAAAATATGAAGAAAATGAGATAGCATGTATGTAACCTTGGTTCAAAGTTGAGGATCATATAAAACTTTTGCTTTAAATTCATCTGTAATAATGTAAGATGGGTTAGCTCGCATAAGGTTACAAAAGATTATTGACTACTTTTCTAGAAAATTTGATTTTTAGCTTGAATGACAAATAGTGATGAATGAGGAATTCTGCATTTTTATGTTAGGTTGCGTTTTTCAATCATGGTTATTAGAGACTTTGAAATTAGGGGATACTACTTTATTGATGAAAGTTAATGTAGACAATCGTAATGAGTTATATAGATACTTGGTGGTAAGTACAGGTAATGCACTAATGATAAACAAAATTCTTGGGGTGATAAAAGGTTTCTTTGAGTTTAGACATGCAGGTATGTGAATAGTTACATGTGGTTGATATTGGTTTCTGATTCAATAGTGTAACTCATTCGAAAAGCACCATCAGATTTGAAATTTGTATTATTAACCTTGGGTAGGGCTAGTACCTATATGGATGCTTAGAGTTGGCTTGGCATAGATAGTAATACTTTATTTAATAAAAAAAAATAATTTAGAGTTACAGACCATGACAATAAAATTTCCAAGAAATTTTGGTACTAACAATGATTTCGAAAGCATGAAAAAAGGATTAATAAGGTCATGATATTTTTTAGAATCAAATTTGTCAATTTCATGTGATGAATTATGATGAATGTGTTGGATATTAATAAGTTCGGTATGTTATGAGTTGTTTTGGTAGTCAAATAAGAAATAGAAAGATTATCAACTACTTTTCTGAAAATTTAATTTTTAGCTTGAATGACAAATAGTGATGAATGAGGAGTTCTATATTTTTATGCTAGGTTGGGTTTTTCAGTCATAGTTATTAGAGACTTTGAAATTGGGGGATACTACTTTATTGATGGAACTTAATGTAGACTATCATAAGAGTAATATAGACACTTGGTGGTAAGTAAAGGCTATGCACTTAAGATATACAAAATTCATGGAGTGATCAAAGGTTTCTTTGAGTTTAGACATGCAGGTATGTGAATAGTTATATGTGGTTGAGATTGATTTCAGATTCAATAATGTAGCTCATTAGAAAAGCACCGTCAAATTTGGAATTCGTATTATTAGCCTTGGGTAGGGATAGTACCAGTATGGGATGCTTAGAGTTGGCTTGGCATTTATTTAAGAAATGAAAAAATAATAATTTAGAGTTATGGACCATTGAGAATATAATTTCCAAGATATTTTGGTACTAATAATGATTTTGGAAGAATGAGAAAAGTATTAATAAGGTTGTGATATTTTGTTGGAATTAGATTTGTCAATTTCAAATGTTGAATTATGATGAATTTGTTGAATATTAATAAGTTCAGTATGTTACAAGTTGTGTTCGTAATCAAATAAGAAATAATGTATAGAAGAGGATCAAACAAGTGAAAATCAAATAACTGGAAGAGTTTTAGTCATTGATATCATAGGAGGAGCATTGTGTCGAAGGTGAAAGAGAATTTTGATAATTATAGTATACAAGTGCACTGCATGCGTGAAGTTGATGAAGAGTACTTATATAAGAACAATCATGAAAAATGTAGTCTTTTAATAGTTTTGGTATTTATCTTGTCGTTGACGACATGTTTTAGCTATATGTGATTGACCTTGAGGACCATTGGGCTTATTTTTGCCATTTTTAGGATTTGTCTATAATTGCATCTACTATTCAAGTATTTTGCCATTATTATTAGAGGTTTTATATGCTAATGAGTATCATCCACTGGTTGCTTCCCTAACTATTACCTTTCTTGAATTAGATTTCTTGGGTTCTCTCTCATAAATATTCATTATCTAAAGATCTAATTTATGTAGCTTAAACTTAGGGGAGAACTATGTCATGAGGATGAAAGATAGATAAGGTTATGGTGCATGTATATTACGAGTGTATGTGTAACACCCCTGAAATTTTGAAGTGAAATAGGTCCTCAGGCCTGGTTCTACGAGAGGGCTTATGAGTCGTAGATTGGAATACAACCCATAGATTATGTTGTAAAAATTATTCCAGAGTTAAAAAAATTTATAGTATGGAAGAGGTTTACAAGAGGGAACCTGTAACATGTTCCACAAGTCGTCTGTCAAGTCGTGGAACAAGATTTAGAAACCTATAATTTTGGCCCAGTGTCCACGTGAGAAAATACGGCTCATAATGTGTTTTGTGAGTAATCTAATGGATCATAGAATGAGAATTAAAAACTGATAATTTTGATCTACTTTCCACGAGAGAGGACCATGACCCGTAACCTGTTTCACGGGCCGTAAAAGGGGTTTCGTGGTTTAACCTCGGCAGTTTTTCTTGAGGAGTAACTTTGTCTTTTCCCATCCTTTTTAATTAAAATCCACGAAGTTTTAGACTTATTTTAGGCCCCTTATCAATACCCTAAGGGTATTACTCCTCAAAACTACTTAGAAATTCTAGAGAGCATCGAAGGAGGGGAAAAAGATAGGGTTCCAAGAACATGAGTAGAGATTCTTTGAGAAGTTGATTGTTTTTTCTAATTCCAGGTAAGTAAGGCCACCCAAAACATGGATTACATTCGTCCATGTGCTCCACACCCCGAATTGTTGTAGTTGTGAGTGACTTGAGTCTCCAATGCATGTTTCTTCAAGATTTTTCATAAATTCTAATGTGCTTCTACATAATCTTACATGAATTACTATTTTCATGAATTAAATACTTGAAATATATGATTTTGGCATACTACATGAATACTAGCATGAATTCTTATTATTTTTATAAATTGCAATAATTGAGCATGCATAAGTATGATTTGAGCCTAGAGAGCCTATGAAATCCCTAAATGCTTTAACACCACTTTTGCATCCTGAATGCTATGAGTTAGAATGATACATGATAGAGTCCCTATGAGTCAAGAACTGAACCTTAAAAGAATGTAACCAAAGAGTTGATAGTTGATGTGATGATTTGAGTTGACAGATGTCCAATGAGACTCGTTGACTAAGCTATGATTGTCTTATGAGCATTAAGTCTTGGGAGGAGTATCGAGCATCGAAATGAGTAAGAGTAAGCCCAAATCAAACTCATTAACTATGTCAAGAAACGTAGGAGAGGATTATAACCGTTAAGTGAGATGTTCCTAATGAGAGGTCCCTAAAATAATAGAGGACTTGGTTGATTGGGATCCATTATGGATTGATTCGTTCTTTACCCTGGAAAGTATTGAATGGTTGTGGTAACATCAGTGAGATTATTGTACAATTACTAGCTCATAAGTAATTGTTGTCACCCATGAGAATCTCCCAGATAGGTTCCAAACTGATAGCACTCTGACTTGATTGGATCAGATTGATTTGGATTGGTATTGATTGGTCATTGTCTACTCTTTATTCTTGCTTTAGATAGACATTTTACATTTGGATTGAGCATCTTTGAGTTTTGTTATCTAATCTATATTTGTTTCACTCAGCTATTTTACAAGCTCATACATTCCACGCACTAATGTCCATTAAGGTCTGCATCTTTTCATGATACAAAGACAAGTGTTAGAGATCATCAGCAGGCGCATTATTGAGGATCTAATCGTATGCAGTTAATTGGTAAATCTTCCCCTACTTCCGGAGAATGCTCATTTAGATTTCATCTAGCTTGAGTTAGTACTTTGTTTCCTTTAATTTAGGTAGTCATGGCCTGTCCTGGTACCATCTAGACAGTTTAGTTAGAGGCTTCATAGACTAGATTTGGGATTTATGATTTGGATATTGTTTGACTAGTTCTTTCGCACTAGTCCTGTTGATTTGTTATTATTGTCTTTGTTGAGATTGTCCATCTTTATTCAATTTAGTCTTCCGTTGATATTATAAATGTCGATTAAATGAATGTGATGAGGCCAAGTGGTTCGCTTGGGGAGTAGCAATAGTCTCTGAGTGTTGGCCACGTCTAGGGTACCCTCCGGAGGCGTGACAAACTTGGTATCAGAGCACAGAGTTCAAGAGTCCTAGGGAGTCTATGAAGTCGTGTCTCATAGAATCTTGTTTATGAGTGTATTGTACACCATACTTTTTAAGCAGGAGGCTATAGGACATTAGAAAGGGTCACACTTTCATATTCTAACTCGTGTGATAGAGTTAAACTCTATGAAAACTCTTTTCTAATTTGTGTGTTACGTGTTTGCAGAATTGTGACCATGCCTCCAAGAAGAGTTGTTAGGGGAAGAGGGCGTCCGGCTAGACAGAATGTTAACCAACCTGAGCCACAGGATCATGATGAGCCCATAGCCCCAACTGTCCTTGAACAACCACCACAGGCTGATATCTCAAATGTTGAACTTCGCCAGGCCATCCAGACCTTGGCCCAGGTTGTGATAAAACCTGCTACAAGAAAAGGAGCAGGTAGACAATATGCGCAGGACACATCCACCGTTCGAGAATTCTTATGGCTGAACCCACCCGAGTTCACAGGGTCTACGCCCACTGGGAATTGTGAGAACTACATTGATGAGCTACAGAAAGTGTTCCGGGTGATGCATCTGACCAAAGCTCATAGAGTTGCCTTCCTACTAGCTCAAGGTTGTTGCCAGGCTGTAGTATGACTATTGGAAGAAGAATCAAAGAAAGGGTGCCCAGTTCAGACTTGAACAATGTTTGAGGAAGCTTTCTTGGGGCGCTTCTTTTCGAAGGGCTAAGAGAGGCCAAGGTAAGAGAGTTCTTGAATTTGAAACAGGGCTTTATGATGGTAAAGGAATATGGTCTTAAGTTCATGCAGTTGTCTCGCTATGCCCCTAAGATGGTTATGAACATGAGAAGTAGGATAGGTCTGAAAGTTAATGGGTTGAATTAGTGGCCAAAGAAAGATTGAAGAGAAACTATGCTGGTAAGCGACATGGACATAGGCAAATTGATGGTCTATGTGCAGCAAGCTAATGAGGAAAGACAACAATATAGGGAGAAGATCAAGAATTAGAGGGCTAAAACATCCAGACATGAGGTTGGGAGGAGAGGAAATGGGAATGGTAGCAAGTTTCAGTCCGAGCTAGCACCTTCATCTGCTAGTACACCAGCACACAGAAATTGGATTGAGCAGAGGCTATAAAATTTCAGAGTCCATGGGTCTCAATTATAGGCTAGTGTGACTTTAGGCACACAAGGTAAGCCACCATGTATCAAGTATGGTAAACTACACTTGGGGAGGTGCCATGAAGGAGGTGATGCATGCTATAAGTGTGGCCAAATGGGTCATTTTCAAAGAGATTATCCAAGGTGGACTAGCAATGCCCAATCTTCTACACCAGCCCCACCAGCTAGAGGAAGTAAGAAAGGTTCTACATCAGACACAAGTGGAGCTACAAACTATTTTTACGCCATGGGTAGTCGCCAAGATCAGAAGAACTCCCCAGATATTGTGACGGGTATGATTTAAGTCTTTACTATTGATTATTATGTTTTGATGGATCCCGGTGCCACATTGTCGTTTGTGTCTCCTTATGTGGCTAGTAGATTTGATAGAATTCCTGAGTGTCTTCTTAAACCCTTTGATATTTCTACTCCGGTTGGTGCATCAATTCTACATGAAAGAATCTATAGACATTGTGTAGTGTCTTTCCATCATAAGGATATTCTTGTTGATTTGATTGAGTTAGAGATGGTTGACTTCGATGTGATTCTTGGCATGGGCTGGCTTCATGCCTATTATGCCTGTATTGATTGTAGAACTTGAGTTGTCAAAATCCAGTTTCCAAATGAGTCAGTCATAGAGTGGAAGGGTGATTTTATTGTGCCTAAGGGTAAGTTTATTTCCTACGTTAAGGACAGAAGGTCAATCTCAAAGGGATGTATCTACCACCTCGTGTGAGTCAATTTTGATGATGTTGAGTCTCCTACCCTTGAGTATGTTCCGATTATGAATGAGTTTCCTTAAGTATTACCTGAGGATCTTCTTGGAGTCCCTCCCGATAGGGAGATTGACTTCGGAATTGATGTTCTTCCTGACACCTAGCCTATCTCTATTCTGCCATATAGGATGTCTCCCGCAGAGTTGAAAGTGTTGAAAGAGTAGTTGAAAGATTTGCTAGAAAAGGGATTTATTAGGCCGAGTGTCTCTCCGTGGGGTGCTCTTGTCCTATTCATTCGAAAGAAATATGGGTCCCTCAGAATGTGCATAGATTATTGCCAATTAAATAAGGTGACCATTAAGAACGAATATTCCCTTCCCAGGATTGACGACTTGTTCGACCAACTTCATGGTGCCACTATTTTCTCCAAGGTAGACCTCATATCAGGCTATCATCAATTGAGAGTGAAAGAATGTAACATCTCGAGGATGGCTTTTCGAACTCAATATCACTTCAAATTCTTAGTAATGTCCTTTGGGTTGACGAATGCACCTGCAGCCTTCATGGATTTGATGGACAGATAATTCAAACAGTATCTTGACATGTTCATGATCGTGTTTATTGATGATATTTTGGTGTATTCCAGAATGAGGAGGAGCATGCTAATCACCTTAGAATCGCTTTGCAGAAGCTCAAGACAATGATTATATGCAAAATTTTCAAAGTGTGAGTTTTGGCTCAAATTATGTGGCATTCTTAGGCTATGTGGTTTTAGGTGATGGCATACGAGTAGACACTCAAAAGATTGAAACGGTCAAGAATTGGCCAAGACCCACCTCTCCGACTGTCATAAGAAGCTTCTTCGGTTTGGTTGGTTACTACCACAGATTTGTTAAAGGATTTTCTTCCATATCTGCACTGTTGAATAGACTGACTCAAAAGAAGGTCAAGTTTCAATGGTCTGATGAGTGTGAGGAGAACTTTCAAGAGTTGAAAACAAGGTTGACTACTACCCCAGTGTTGACCTTACCTGAAGGAGCTGATGGGTTTGTTATTTATTGTGATGCCTCAAGAGTGGGATTGGGATGCGGAATGATGCACAAAGATAAAGTTGTTGCTTATACTTCCAAGCAACTCAAATTGCATGAGAAGAATTATCCCACAATGACTTGGAATTGGCAGCGGTGGTATTTGCTCTTAAACTATGACGCCACTATCTATATGGAGCGCATGTCGATATGTTCACGGACCATAAGAGCCTGCAATATGTGTTCACTCAAAAGAAGTTTAATCTGAGGCAGAGGAGATGGCTTGAGTTACTCAAAGACTATAACATGAGCATCCTTTACCATCCAAGTAAAGCTAATGTAGTTGTTGATTCTTTTAGCAGGTTGTCTATGGGGAGCACTGCTCATATGGAAGAAGAGAAGAAGGAGATAGCTACGGAGATGCACAGACTAGCACGATTGGGAGTTCAACTCAATGAATCAGGTGAATGTGAAATACTTGTGCATAATGGGTCCACATCATCCCTTGTGGTAGAGGTAAAGAAGAAGAAAGACCAAGATCTCATCTTACTCCGGTTGAAGGAAGATGTACATAAAAAGAAAGTAATGTCTATCGCCAAAGGGGGAGATGGAGTATTGAGGTACCAAGGAAGATTGTGTGTCCCAGATATTGATGGTGTTCGACAGCAGATCATGGCAGAGGCCCACAATTCCAGATATTCCATTCACCCAAGCTTAACTTAGATGTACCACAACTTGAGAAAACTTTATTGGTGAAGTGGGATGAAGAAAGGCATTGTTGAGTTTGTCTCCAAGTGTCTGAATTGCCAACCAGTGAAAGTTGAGTACCAAAGGCCCTGTGGAGTAGCTCAAAACTTTGAGATTCCAAAGTGGAAGTGGGAGATGATCAACATGGACTTTATCACAAGGCTACCGAGGTCCCGTAGATAGCATGATTCAATTTGGTGATAGTTGATCGAATGACAAAATCTTCTTATTTCTTAGCAGTAAAGACGACTGACACTGCAGAAGATTATGCCCAGTTCTACATAAGGGAAATTGTTAGATTGCATGGAGTCCCTTGTCTATTATCTCAGACAAAGGAGCTCAGTTTACTGCCCAATTCTTGAAGTCTTTTCAGAAAGGCTTGGGTTCAAAGGTGAACCTTAGTACTGCCTTCCACCTTCAGACTAATGGTCAGGCCGAGCGGATAATACAGACTTTGGAGAATATGTTGAGGGCCTCCGTCATTGATTTAAAAGTTAATTGGGATGACCATTTTCCTCTAATTGAGTTGGTCTACAATAATAGCTTTCTTTCGAGCATCCAAATGGCTCCTTTTGAGGCCCTCTATGGTAGGAGATATAGATCACCAACTGGATGGTTTGAGGTAGGTGAAGCGGGATGGATTGGGCCAGACTTAGTACACTAGGAGATGGAGAAGTTGAAGATTATCCTAGAGAGATTGAGAACTGCATAGAGTCGTCAGAAGTCCTACACTGATGTTAGGAGAAGGGACCTAGAATTCGAAGTAAATGATTGGGTATACTTGAAAGTATCACCCATGAAGGGTGTAATAAGATTCAGGAAGAACGAAAAGTTGAGTCCTCGATACATTGGTCCCTACCAAATTGTGAAGAGAGTAGGAAAAGTAGCTTATGAGTTGGAGCTACCATAAGAGTTGGCAGCCATCCATCTGATCTTTCACATCTCTATGCTCAAGAAGTGCCTGGGAGATCCATCCTTGGTTGTGCCTATCAAAAGCATTGGGGTGAAAGATAGCTTGAGTTATGAGGAGATTCCTGTCTAAAACCTTGATCGTCAAGTTCACAAGTTGAGAACAAAAGAGGTTGCTTCTGTCAAACTTTTGTGAAGAAGTCAATCCGTTGAAAAGGCTACATTGGAAGCTAAAGAGGATATGAAGGCTATATACCTGCATCTATTCGTGCCAAATGATGAGAATATTGAAGGTAATATCCTCCTTTTAACTTGAGTTGATTTGTTCATTTCTTGAGTCTGAATAGCGATTGTATAGATTGTTGATTGGTTGATAGTTTGATTGGTTGATTGAGTCTTGAGAGAAGTCTTGATTGTTATTGGTGCCTTGAGTCTATCCTTACTCTCAGTTCGAGGATGAATGATCCCAAGGGGAGATAATGTAACACCATAGGAATTTTGAAGTGAAAATAGGTCCTCAGACCTGGTTCTACGAGACGGTTTATGAGACGTAGACCGGCATACGACCCATAGACCAAGTCGTAAAAAGTGTTCTAGAGTTGAAAAGTTTGATTAAGTATGGAAGAGGTTTATGAGAGGGAACACGACCCACAACATATTCCACGAGTCGTTTGTCAAGTCGTGGAAGAAGATTCAGAAACCTGTCATTTTGGCTCAAGTTCTATGAGAGGGAGTACGACTCATAATGTGCTCTACGAGTCATCTGATGGGTCGTAAAATGAGAATCAGAAACCAATAATGTTGATCGACTTTTCACGAGAGAGGACCATGACCCACAACCTATTTCATAGGCCATAAAAGAAATTTTGTGGTCTACTTCGACAGTTTTTCTTGAGGGGTATGTTGTATATTCCTATCTTTTTTAATTAAAACCCTTGATATTTTGGAATTATTTTAGGTCCCTTATCAGTACCCTAAGGGTATTACTCCTCTAAACTACTTAGATATTCTAGAGAGCATCGAAAGAGGGAAAAAAGCTTGGGTTCCAAGCATGTGAGTAGAAATTCTTTCAGAAGTTGACTGTTTCTTCTATTTCCAGGTATGTAAGGCTACCCAAAACATGGATTATGTTCGTCCATGTGCCCCACACCCCGAATTGATGTAGTTGGGAGTGAGTTGAGTCTCCAATGCATGTTTCTTCAAGGTTTTTCATAATCTTGCATGAATTACTATTTTCATGAATTAAATACTTGAAATATATGATTTTTTCCATACCACATGAACCCTAGAATGAATTCTTATTATTTTTACAAATTGCATTAATTGAGCATGCATGAGTAGGATTTAAGCCTAGAGAGCCTATAAATCCCTAAATACTTTAACTTCACTTTTGCTTCCTGAATGCTATGAGTTAGAATGATGCATGATAGAGTCTCTATGAGTTAAGAATTGAACGGTAAAAGAATATAACCAAAGAGTTGATAGTTGATATGATAATTTGAGTTGACAGATGTCCAATGAGACTAGTTGATTGAGCTATGATTGTCTTATAAGCATTGAGTCTTGGGAGGAGTATCAAGCACCAAAATAAGTAAGAGTAAGCCCCACTTGAACTCATTAACTATGTCACCAAACGTAACAGGGGATTGGAACCATTACGTTAGATGTTCCTCATGATAGGTCCCTAAAATAATAGAGGACTCAGTTGATTGAGATCCATTATGGATCGATTCATTCTTTACCCAGGCAAGCACTAAACGACTCTAGCAACATCAACGAGATTATTGTACAATCATTGGCTCATAAATGATTGTTGTCGGATAAGAGAAACTCCCAGATGGGTTCCAAACTGATAGTACTCTGACTTGATTGGATCAATTTGATTTGTATTGTTATTGGTTGGTCATTGTATACTCTTTATTCTTGATTTAGATAGATATTTGTTATTTGGATTGAGTATCTTTGAGTTTTGTTATTCTATCTATATTTGTTTCACTCAGTTATTTTACATGCTCATACATTACACGTATTGACATCCATTTGGGCTTCGTCATTTCATGATGTAGAGATAGGTGTTCGAGATCATCAGCAGGCGCATCGTTCGGGATCTAATTGTATCCAGATGATTGTGAGTCCCTCCTACTTCCGGAGGATGCTCATTTAGATTTCATCCAGCTTGAGTCAGTACTTTATTTCCTTTGATTTGGGTAGCCCTGGCTTGTCATGGTACCATCTATACAGTTCAGTTAGAGGCTTCATAGAGTAGATTTGGGATTGATGATTTGGATATTGTCAGACTAGTTCTTTCATACTAGTCCTGTTGATTTGTTATTATTGTCTTTATTGAGATTATCCACGTTCATTCATCTTTAGTCTTCCATTGATATTATAAATGTTGATTGAATAAATGCGGTGAGGCCAAGTAGTTTTCTTGAGGACTAGCAACAGTCTTTGAGTGTCGGCCACATCTGGGGTACCCTCTCGGGGCGTGACAGTATGGTGGTTGGTTCAGGTCTACTTCTAGCATGGATGGGTATTAGTTCAGCATTTCTCTGTGATTATGAGGGGAGGCAGATTCATCCAGGGGACTACGCGGTGTGTTAGAGGATTTCGGCTCAGGTTGGTCCATGAACTAGTTTATCATTAGTAATCAGCTTTTTCGATGGTTTGATTGAATCGCAGTAGATACTCCAAACACTGGTTTACTTGGGGATGCCATTGAGCAGGTGAAATTGATTCAGAGTTAGTTATTGACAGCCCAGAGTAATGAGAAAGCTTATGTTGGTAGACGAGTTTCACTTTTTGAGTTTATGATGGGTGATTGTGTATGGTTGAGAGTTTCACCAATAAATGTTGTCATGAGGTTCATGAAGAAGGAAAAGCTCAGCCCTAGGTATATCGCTCCTTTTTAGATCCTAGAACAAGGGTCAGAGGTGGCTTACAAACTTGTCTTGCCACCTTTTGTATCTTTCGTACACGCAGTGTTTCATGTCTTGATGCTATGGCGTTACATCCCGGATGAGTCTTATGTGATATCTCTTGATCCGATAGAGTTGGTCCTAGACTTGATCTACAAGGAGGATCCAGTGGCCATTTTATATAGAAAGGTCAGGAAGTTGAGAACCAAGGAGATAGCTTTAGTGAAAGTTTGGTGGCAGCATTGGCCCATAGGAGAGACTACTTGGGAGACTGATTTTGATATGTGAATTTGTTACCCTTATCTTTTTTAGACTTTAGGTATGTCTTTTTCCTTATGTTCGGGGACGAACATCATTTTTTTTTGTGGATGTTGTAATGACCCTGAAGGTTATTTTTTGACCTTTTGTTATTTAGCCCTCTCGCTAGCTGCTTCAAGTCATATTTGTTTGGTTTTGAAAGATGATTTTGAAAATCTTGTAAAATGATGAGTCTTTGCTAAAGAATTGAGTTTTGAAGGCTTAGGTTACCTAATTTTGAATTTTTGAGTCATCTAGAGATTTGAGTCTCGAAACTAAATTTTATCTCTTCCATTAATTTCGAAATGTGAAAATTGGTATAGAAGAGTTTTCAAAAGCATATTTGGAGTTGTTATGTGGATTTTAGGTCAGAAGTTGAAAACCAAGTTAAAATTTGACTTAGATTTGAGTTTGGTCAAAAGTTTTAGTTCAGATGCTCGAATCGAAATTCTGATGGTTCCACTAGTTCTGGGAGGTGATTGAAGTGCTAGAATGTGTTTTATCATAATCTTTTTAGTATTTGGTAGTATTTTTTTATTCAAGTGTCGTTGTGACTTATCCGATTCTGGATCAAAGAGATCTGGATTCGAATTTCGATGATTCCATTGAGTCCAGCATATCAAATGTAGTAGGATTGGATATATGATTTGTGTGTACAGGGTTTTGAATGAACCTCGAAGGTTCATTTCATGATTTTGTGCTAAGTGAAATTGTTGGTATTTAGTACAATTGGGTTTCTTCTCCACGTTCAAGGCATAGTCTATTGCGATCGCGGAGGCCTGGTGTGATAACCTCCACGTTCGCATGAGGTAGTTCGCATTCACGGAAGGTCGATCAAATTGTTCTTCACGTTCAAAGGTAATGAAAGCATTGCAAAGTTCAATTCCTGTCTGAACAGTGTTTAACTTCTTAGTATTGGGATTGAGTCTTTTCTTAACATTTTCAATATTTTCAAGCTCAGCTAGGTAATTTTTAAAGGGATTTTTGCGAGAAAACTACTGGGTAAGCTAGGGTTTTTCGTAAACTATTAGGAAATCTATTTTTGTCACACCCCTATTTTTCCCCGCGTGGTGTTTTGAAAAATAGAGTTTTTCCAACTAAAGTGACATTTTGAAAAGAGATTATTTTATTCTTTAGAGTCACCACTTGGAATTGAGTTTTGGTGTTCCAAGTCACCTTTTTTTTAATCCCTAATCAAAAGGAAAACTCTTTATTTTATCTTTATTATTATTTTTTTCTTTTTGGTCTGCGAACCAGAAATTCGGGTAAGGAGTTCTATTGACCAAGAGGAAGGTATTAGGTACCCCTCGAATCTCATGGTTCTAGTATGGTTGCTTTATTGATTTATGTATGACTTAAACTAATTTTGAAAACATTATATTTCTTGGTTTTGCAAAAATTTATTTACTTACCTTCTTCAATTTATCTGAAATTTATTTTTTTTAAAAAAACTATCATATTTTATTGGATAGCAGAGCTTTCCAATCTTGCCACGAATTAATTATCTCTTTGAATTTTTCGAAAGGAAGTTTATTTAATAAAGTTTGAGTCCTAATATTTGCCTATCATTATTTATCCACCCAATCAATCTCTCCTAAATACAAGATCCAAAAATTTTATTAATTTATTTATTCTAGTCATTATAACCTATGAAATGTATAATTAAAAAATTCATATTAATTAATGGATCACTCTAAACTTGTTAATAGTATTCATAAAAAAAAATCATTACTCAAATGAGATGCAAGAAAAGTTACAAATTTTGTTTATGTTTTTTTAAAACAAAAAGTGAACACAAATTTATCAGAAACACAAAATATATTTTCATACAAAAAAATTTTTACATGCAACACTAGTATGAACATGTTAATAATCATGACCAATTTTTTATGTTTCCATATAAATTTTGTACATGCAACACTAGTATGAACATGTTAATAATCATGACTAATTTTTTATGTTTTCATATAAATTTTGTACATGCAACACTAGTATTAACATGTTAAGAATTACGACTAATCTTTTTTTTCCCTTTTATTTTAGTCATTAAAATAAAAGACAAACATATATTAATTGAAACACATATTTTACAGAATGATTAGTCATTGATTATTTTCATTATTTATCCTTACTAAATCATAAAAGTACATGCAAAACCACAAAAAAATTAACAATGAAAATAATTTTTTCAACATGAAATAAACTATCTAACAATTTTACACTAAATTTAACAATAAAAAAAATCTAAACAGAAAGTTGATATGAAATATTTGAACACAATGTCAAAGCATATTAATGAGTCATAAACATACAAAATTTGATAATTTTAATGTATTATGATCATATTAAAGTGGACAAGAGAGATAAGTGTTACCTCTTGTGATGAAGAATTTACAAAGGGTAGACCACAATAGGAACCATGAATTCGAACCGCGAAGGCTAACCTCTAACGCCGTCTTTTTTTTTGTAAGATGGATGAAATTTTGTGTGTGTGTGTGTGTGTTGTCGTGTGTTTTAAAATTATGAGGGAGTAGTGGTTTTTCGTGTGGAAGAATTATGGGGTAGTTTAGGTGAGTGGGGGAGGAGTTGGAATTAATGGGTAGTTTTTAGGATTACTTTAATTTTCCTTTTTATTTCATTTTTGTTTTGAAAAGAAAAGAAAGAAAGAAGATATAAAAATGTTAGAAAACTATTTCAAATTAAAAAATTTCAAAAGATAAATCGAAAAGTTAACTAGCAAAAACTAAGATATAATCAAGAAAATACTAAAAACATTGGATTATTTATTAGAATCAAAATTAAAAGAAAAAACATATATTTTTTATAAATTTTCTCTTCTTTAAAAAAAAACTTGCATTAAAATGTGACTATATTTTTGTTGTTTTCAAATTATTCTAAATAAGATAAAAATATTTAATTTAGATTCAAAATTAAATATTAAAAAATAAATAACTTAAGTTTGGTAAAAAATTAGGTGCTAACAATTTTTAACTTATATCTTCATTACCCATTGATTATTTCTTGATTTTAGCATCATATGTAGTGTTTCAATGCATAAATTAGGGGTTTCCCATGAACTCGATGTTTTGACAAAAATGGTGATTGTAAGCTCATTTAACTCCATTTTAAACAGTTTTTGCTATTAGCTTCCCAAAATCTCAAGGAATATTTCTATGTAAAAATTTCCAAATTTCAAGCTCGTTTTTCAGTGTTGAATTTTTGGACCATTATATGCTTCTTCCCCAAATTATATGATTTTGGTGTCATTAGCTTCAAATGTAATTGTGAATCAATTTTTGATTAGATTTGATGCTTTGGAGTATAATCAGAAGGAATAAGCTCGCGTTAGATTGATCATGACTTTTGGCTAAGGCAAGTGTATTTCTAACCTATAATTCAATATGTTGAACATTATATTTCATAATTGTGTGACTAAAATGTAATACGAATTGGTTTTAATGTGTAATTACGTGAAATGTTTAATGGGATGAGATGAGGCATTATCAATGATGTGTGAATTTTCAAATATGAAAAATAATGTACGTGTTGTGAATTGGTTATTGATGAATGATGATGTATCTATTGAGATATATTTATTTGGTATTTTGTATTTCTTATCTCATTCACTCATCCTCTATGTATATGCTTATTTGAATTGGATTGTAGAAATGAAATAAGAGAGGGTATTGATATTTGAGATCGAGGTTTCTACCGATCATATGATATTGCCAATATCTCTTTCGACGGTTGATGTCACGACCCGAAAATGGACATGATGGCACTCGTCTTAACCCACCAAGACAAGTCAGCCTAAAAACCCAATTAACATAATAAGGTGCGGGAAGATAATAAAAATAAAAGATTTATTGCGGATGATAAGTCAACTTAATTAAAAATCCCCCAAGACCTGGTTGTCACGTGCACAAGCCTCAAATGTGTTACAATGGATTTGAAAAAAAAAATACAAGTCACAAATGATGTTGTCTCTAAAGTAGAACATGATCATAAATAGGAGGATGAGGCTCGCTGAGATGACACATACCTACCTCACTAATCTCCAAAGAAAGCCCCGGATAACAAAAGAAGAGAGAGTATCACAAAGATCCGAGCGCTTAACCTACAAAAATGTAGTAGCAAGGGGTGAGTACCAAACACACGGTACCCAACAAGTGAACTACTAAACACAAAATTAAATAATATATAATACAAGTACTCCTAACACTCCAACAGAACCTCCACAACCACCACCCGCATAAAGTCAGTTCAACCTAACAGTGCACAATGTACATAGCCTATAGCTCAATACCCACGCCAATATTTATAGTTCAACAACATAATGATCAAGTTCATCCATCACAAGTTCAATAAAAGACACTCGCAAGTTCATGGATAATAATGATGTGTGATGTATGCAATGCAATGCAATGTCAAATATCATGATGCATGTCTGACCTAGTGATACACACCCGCTGTCTCGCAGTCCGGGACCCATGGGGGACTTCTAGTCTGTGCATCCATCGCGGCGTGCAACACGACCCTCAAATCATATATAGTATCTGTCACGGCGTGCGACACGACCCTCGAATCATATGTAGTATCCGTCGCGGCGTGCGACACGACCCTCGAATCATATGTAGTATCCGTCGCGGCATGCGACACGTCCCTCGAATTATAATATCCGTCGCAGCGTGCAACACATCCCTCGAAATATAGTATCCTCTTTAATTCTTATTCTTTTCCAGTCCTCGTAACACTTGTCACACAGGTCAATGCAAATAGGCATGCTTACATGATAATGGGAAAATGACTAATTTTAACACAATGTACAATTCACAACAACATAGTCTCAATACAACATCAACACCAACTCAATATGTCAAAATCATTCACAACCTTCACACAAGGAAGCACGAGATTCTATACATTTAACAAAGGTTAAGAAATTCACTTGCGTCAATTAATAAAATAATGCTCCGAATCTTGAGTCTTTCGTAACGCTTTCAGATGATCAAAATCTGTTCAAATATATAATCTACATAAGAATATGAATCCAATGACACCCATATTGCTACATTTATTTTTAGCTCAAAAATTGGGTCAAAAAGTCACCCCGAGCCCTTAAATTCGAATCTAAAAATTTCTTTCAGATTATGTTTACCCATAATAAACTAAACGTATAAGCCAAATTTCAGCTAAAACGGATCATTATTCGACCCTCAAATCAAAATTTTATTCTAAGAACCCTAGGGCTATATTTTCTTAATTTAACATAAATTATACCCATTTCTACCCTAAAAATTTATTCATAATCTCATGAAAACTTAATAGAAAGGATGAGAATAATTACCTTGATGTTTTGAGATGAAAATCATAATTTTTCTTCTCTTCTTTTTCTTTTTTTTTTCTTCCCGCATTTTTTTTCTTTACTACGCTGGCCCCTTTTTTTTTGTTTTCTGCTTCGTTTCCATAGGGCTGGCTGTGCAACCCTTCAACTTATTCTTCTTCTTCTTATTTTTTTGTTTTTTTAATTTTCTTTCTTATTTATTTATTTACTTATTTTAATATACTAAAAGTGATAAATTCTATTAGCCTATTTTTGATAAATATGGAATAAATAATATAGGATATTAATTAAAAATATTATTTTAATCCACCAACTAAATTCATTATCTAAAATTATCCGTTAACTAAATGACCGTAATTATCGAATAGTCCAAAATTTTCAACTTAAATTTACGAAAAGAATCTTTTATGAAAGAGAGAGTATTTATTTTTAAAATGACCTAACGGGTCATTACATTATCCACCACTAAAAATCATGTTCGTCCTCGAACATAAGAAGGAGAAGGAAGAATAATCGATATTACTAACTAAGTTATGATCTTCCAAAGTCAGTATTTCATCTCTCCAAGTAAGTTCCTCCTTAAGACCATTCCACCAAAATTTACTATTAAGAACCGAATTTTTTTTTCGAATCAAACCTTGATAGATTTACAATTCAATGGTTATTTTCAAGCCACTGACTAACTCACGAATTCGATATGAATAACAACCCACTAGTCCATAACTCAGTAAATCCTTTCTCATATAATCATGATAAAATTCTAATCAATACCGGCCATAATCAAAAGCAAACTTAAATCAACCATCTCACACTTCCAATGCACAAACCCTCATAGATTTTGTTAAGATTTCATTCTCATAGTCAAATCTTCCCACGATCTTAAGTTATAAAATGTTATCTTTAGACATTGAACACTCACCATAGAAAATCAAATTCTTTTCTGACCCCACGAAGGAAAGGATCAAGTAACAACTTCGTGAATGATTCATTCAAACATACGAAATCTCTAACAACACTATTATGAATACTATGTCAATAACAGTGATTATAAACAACCTTAAGAGTGGTAGAGCTAGATCCAATATGCCTTGCATTCATTCATACATAGCCAGAACATAACCTCAATGACAAGAAGATCCTTAAAACTGCTGGACAACTATAAATATTTATGGTAGCTCTTTTATAAATTCACATAAACAAAGTTGTGTGTGTGGAACCACTTGTATACTTCAACTGTCCCAAATAATACTAAATATGTCAACATTGAAATAATCAAGTCTGCATAAGCATCCTATCTTACAAAGAGAAAATTGCAGGATCGGTTCACCCGATCCACCACTAAGGATCCGTCTACACAAGTGAAGACACGAGTGGAATAGGAAAGGAGTAATACTCTAAAACATGATCTTAATGAGGTAGGTAGTCACATAAGAATGCACAGAATTGAGATCGAATGATACAAGATACTCCTTTCATAGTGCTCCTCTCAAACATGTTATTCATCTGACCCTATCTTTTTCTTCTCTTTTTTTTCATTTTTAGCTGCACACAATCAACCTGTCTAGTCTCAATACAATCGTACACATACTTAATTTATCAAACTTCATATACTCTTCACAGTACTGCACCAAAGACAATGCTCTTAATACTAACAGAATATCATAGCCATACTTGTCATTTACCATCCTCTCAAATTGTTACTAGTATTAAAGTCTTCTTAGCTACACATTATCACCTTCGAATATTTCAAACTATGGTTTCCTCTCTTTTTATTAAAGTAATTTTTTTTTTTGATATAAACCACACAAAGCTGATAGCGTTAATTTTGAATTTCATAGTATTTTTCTCATTGAGGTAAGGTTATTTAACTATATCTAAAGTCAATTTCATGCAATCTTTCACATACCGAATTTCAACTACCATTCAAATCATCATATACCTCATGCCAAAACTTAGAGAGATTCAATCACCTTAATCATTCTGCATACCATAAGCACATAACCTCTAGTCATCATCAAATGTCTATGTAACACATCACAATAATCTATGTAGTCCCATTAATAAAGTAATTTCAACCCCCTCAATATCCTCAATAAGCATGTAGAGCTATAGGTCTATATCGCAGCGCCCTCATAAGTCATTTATCATAGTTGGATAATCTAGACTAATATAAAAATGTAGCATACTTCAAACATCATTATTTGTCACTCGGATCAAAACTCAGTCTTCATAAAAGTCACGAGTAAATCCTAGAAAATTTGTGCTAAACAAGTACGCGTTGTATTATCATGTTTGAGCTCAACGGCAAAAATTATTAAAACCTTTAATTCCAAACCAAGGGTCCATAAAGGAGGTCTTATTCCTTCACAATCTTAAATTCTTCTTATGACACAAATTTCAGATACCATGCACTCTTCAATATATTAGATTCTCATTCATTCACTAACTCACTTATCAACTTTATTCTCTGACTAGCAACACATGACATTTTACTTCATGTTCTAAGTTAAAACTTTAAGTAGAACACTTCTTTAGATCTTTCAACAATAAAAAAAATAACTAAATTTATGACCCAAATAACATGCAGGTTCTTCCAAATGTTGAATACTCATTGCTATCAATTATTTCTTATCTTACCAATCATATCTTGACAAAATATATTACCCAAAATGTAAACTAATAATTAAAAACTTGAATCTTTATTTTAACTTGTACCCCAATTCCTTTATCTATCGGTATTATCTCATAGCTTGAGATCTTTATGAATTCATGTATCTTAACTTAATATTGATCATGTCTTTATCGACTTTACCATATCCTTTATAAAAATTTCAATGTACTAATTACCATACTCAAAATCACAAAAGAGATTATCACCATACTCGAGCCCAACATTGTAGATTCTTTTTCCCTCAAATATTATCCCACAATTTTCTAGCCAAGATCAATGATACGTAACACTATCACCAGCCCAACAAATGAAATCACATGACTTTAAATTCAATTTCCTACTCTCTCTCGAAAGATATATCTTTGATCTATATCATTAAAGGGAATATCCCTACATCTCACTAATTTATTCACTTATGACTCTAGCTCATTTCAATTCTATTTAAGCAGTATCTCAACACATTTTACATCTTTTTTTTATGATCACATTACTTATCACATAGTAGCAAACGTAACTTTTGATACTTGCAGATTGTGTTTACCTTACTGAATTCACTCAATCAAAAATTCTCATCATATAATTACGGTCATAATCTATCACAAACTTTTATTACCATTATGCTCTATAGCCATTGTCATCGTCTCAAGGTTACCCTCATCATTGATATGACACCAAAACTATATCGATCAAATATAAAGAACTAACTCCCTTGGATCTTATTATGGAGTAATAGTCCTCATTTAGAATCCCCTGAATACACCTCACCACTTAAATACATTAATTGTACCAAAGATCCACCACTAAAAAAAATTTCTTATAAATAATACTTAACTCAAGCATCCAGAGTAGCAAACTAGTTTATTTCTCGAATATGAATATGACACTAAAACTTATTAATTGAGCTCATGACACACTAATGATTTCTAAAATGGTTTGTATTCACGCTTGACAATTGAGATATCCATTTTCATATACCACTATTACTATATTGTGAAAGTCCATTAGATCCACCACTAGAACACATCATACCTATCAAGAAAGTAGCACCAAACTAGCCCACATGCTTCTACCTATCAATAGTTGCAAAACGTTATCTAATCCATCATGACTCTATCCTAAGTAATAAACATTTTTTTCATAAATTCAGCCGCTAGCAAAAGTAGCACACTCCATAACTCTAACCAAGTAAGCATCGGTTCGTTGTGATAGTCGTATCATGACCTTCCTTAATATCCACTCGATCTATGAAATCATAATAGAGATTCTGACCTTAATTGACACAACATCATTCTTACCATTATCTAAGCAATCCATACATATTACGAAAACTTTAGTAGTATTAGTTTACAGAACAAAATTTGTGATCCACCTATCCTTTTAAGATTCCACCTTAAATTGTTGAACCATTTCGATATCATATATACCATATTAATAATGTTTGTGTTGCTGGATAACTAACCCCAAAAAGGACAACACGTTCATAAAATCTCTCAATCCATTGTTTGACCTTACCACTCGAATATCCTCAAAGTGTATCGTTAAGTCATCACCTTACTCAACCTCTTCTAATCATTGAATCTTTTAAATATAACCACACATCATTTTTACAATTATGTCACTTACACTTTAGTACTAGATCTAACATTCAAGTCTATATATAACCCACCAACTATTCACATAAAGAATCACGCATGTATCATCTCTATAAATGAGAGAGAATGAAGAAAACGATAAGAATCACACTGAATCAGGGACGCAGGATGGAGAAAGAATAAACAAAAGGAAGTTTCCTAACAGTCTTCATAGCCTCTCGAAGATAAATATAGACGTCTCCATACTAATCCTCGAGACTCTACTAGACTCGGCTTATACACACGTGAGACCTATGAACCTGGGGCTCTGATACCATTTTGTCACGACCCGAAAATGAACGTGATGGCACTCGTCTTAACCCACCAAGACAAGTCAGCCTAAAAATCCAATTAACATAATAAGGTGCGGGAAGATAATAAAAATAAAAGATTTATTGCAGATGATAAGTCAACTTAATTAAAAATCCCCCAAGACCTGGTTGTCGCGTGCACAAGCCTCTAATGTGTTACAATGGATTTGAAAAAAAATACAAGTCACAAATGATGTTTTTTCTAAAGTAGAACAAGATCATAAATAGGAGGATGAGGCTCGCTGAGATGACAAATAGCTACCTCACTAATCTCCAAAGAAAGCCCCGGATAACAAAAGAAGAGAGAGTATAACAAAGATCCAAGCGCTTCACCTACAAAAATGTAGTAGCAAGGGGTGAGTACCAAACACACGGTACCCAGCAAGTGAACTACTAAACACAAAATTAAATAATATAGAATACAGATACTCCTAACAGTCCAACAGAACCTCCACAACCACCACCCGCATAAAGTCAGCTCAACCTAACAGTGCACAATGTACATAGCCTATAGCTCAATACCCACGCCAATATTTATAGTTCAACAACATAATGATCAAGTTCATCCATCACAAGTTCAATAAAATACACTCGCAAGTTCATGGATAATAATGATGTGTGATGTATGCAATGCAATGCAATGTCAAATATCATGATGCATGTCTGACCTAGTGATACACACCCGCTGTCTCGCAGTCTGGGACCCATGGGGGACTTCTAGTCCGTGCATCCATCGCGGCGTGCGACACGACCCTCGAATCATATGTAGTATCCGTCGCGACGTGCGACACGACCCTCGAATCATATATAGTATCCGTCGCAGCGTGCGACACGTCCCTCGAATTATAATATCCATCGCGACGTGCAACACATCCCTCGAAATATAGTATCCTCTTTAATTCTTATTCTTTTCTAGTCCTTGTAACACTTGTCACACAGGTCAATGCAAATAGGCATGCTTACATAATAATGGGAAAATGACTAATTTTAACACAATGCACAATTCACAACAACATAGTCTTAATACAATATCAACACCAACTCAATATGTCAAAATCATTCACAACCTTCACACAAGGAAGCACGAGATTCTATACATTTAACAAAGGTTAAGAAATTCACTTGCCTCAATTAATAAAATAATGCTCTGAATCTTGAGTCTTTCGTAACGCTTTCAGATGATCAAAATCTGTTCAAATATATAATCTACATAAGAATACGAATCCAATGACACCCATATTGCTACATTTATTTTTGGCTCAAAAATCGGGTCAAAAAGTCACCCCGAGCCCTTAAATCCGAATCTGAAAATTTCTTTCAGATTATGTTTACCCATAATAAACTAAATGTATATGCCAAATTTCAGCTAAAACGGATCATTATTCGACCCCCAAATCAAAATTTTATTTTAAGAACCCTAGGGCTATATTTTTGTAATTTAACATAAATTATACCCGTTTCTACCCTAAAAATTTATTCATAATCTGATGAAAACTTAATAGAAAGGATGAGAACAATTACCTTGAGGTTTTGAGATGAAAATCATAATTTTTCTTCGCTTCTTTCTCTTTCTTTTTCTTCCCGCATTTTTTTCTTTACTGCGTTGGCCCCTTTTTTTTTTTTTCTGCTTCGTTTCCACAGGGCTGGCTGTGCAGCCCTTCAACTTATTCTTCTTCTTCTTATTTTATTTTTTTAAATTTTCTTTCTTATTTATTTATTTACTTATTTTAATATACTAAAAGTGATAAATTCTATTAGCCTATTTTTGATAAATATGGAATAAATAGTATAGATATTAATTAAAAATATTATTTTAATCCACCAACTAAATTCATTATCTAAAATTATCCATTAACTAAATGACCGTAATTATCGAATAGTCCAAAATTTTCAACTTAAATTTACGAAAAGAATCTTTTATGAAAGAGAGAGTATTTATTTTTAAAACGACCTAACGGGTCATTACAGTTGAGGTCTCTTTCAGCGGCTCAGGTTACTTTGACAAGTATGATTTTTGGATAAGGTCTCTTCCGACGTGTGATATTGTTGAGGTCTTTTCAGACGACTAAGGTTTTTTTGATAGGTACATCATACATGGTCTATGTTAGACCCCCATGGATTTTGGCTTGAGGTGATCAACAAATGTGTATTGTAGGACATACATGCATCACAATTACTTGACATTGCATTGCATCATCTTACACTTCACTCATTGTTGAATTTCAAGTAAACTTTTGAGTTATTTGTTGACATATAATTTGTGGATAGGTGCTCCTTGTTGACTATGACTCCTTGAAATTATGGTACCGATTGAACTATATGAGTGAATATTTATATATGTATATTGTGTGTGCTAGTTTTCAACTTGCAGGATGGTAGTTTTGAAGGTATGTGGTTGGGAAGGTAGGAGTACTTGTGTTCTTCATTGCTTTACTAAGGTGTAGAATACATATGTTAGGTACTATGTTGTTGGATACTTACCCTTTCTTCAACACTTGTGTAGATATTGAATCTAGTACCTCCAGATCTCTTGGTTTCCTATTTGGTCCGAGCTTTGAGACCGTTTGAAAGGTAGTAGCTAGTTCTTTTGCAATGCACACTTTAGACTTCTATTTACTTATTGTTTTTGTTCTATTTGAGAAGCAAAAACACTGAGACTTGTATAAATTTGTTTGAGTTCTGTTGTAGTAGAGTTTGTACATGTTACATCAATCTTGGATTAGTTTTTAGCTTTGGATAATCTTCTTTAATGCTTACCTTTCCATATTAGACTGCATTTTTATTTTATATTCCGCTTTATTTAGGTTTTCCAATTAGGCTGACTTGTCTTGGTGGATTAAAGACAAGTGTCATCACATCCGATCATGGATTGTAACATAATCATAAGTCATAAAGTCAACATCATGTGAGAGGGGCCATATCTACTACCTGTCTACTATCCAAAAACATAATCATAGAATATCTCCTTAAAATTATGTAATGTGAGTATAAACCTTTCATCATTACGCATTCATACTTAGGTGAGAAAGACCCACCATCATTCATACCTTGCTTGAATTTCATCATAAACTTAATCGAAAGATCCACCATCATTCATACCTTGCTTGAATTTCATCATAAACTTAATTCATATTTTTTATATAACGTACTTAAAAGTCTTGTAATTACATGATCATAACATAAAGCTTGCCCTTGAAAAAATATAGTCTCATGTATGAATCTATAGCGTATCATCATAAAATCAAGTTATTGAATTGAATTCATACATAATTATGTGAAATTATATCAACTTGGTGATAATTGAAGTGACCCATGAGGACATTCATAAGCTCATACTTGAAATTAACATAATACATAGGTTTACAATCAATTGAGTTAGAAATCATGAAAAATTGAATTGAAAACATGCATAATCATAAAATTTGAATAAAAATTCATGCTTAATTGAGAAGCATATTAATTGAAGTCAAAATTAAAAGAATCCACTTTGAATTTCATAAACCCATGAGCAAACTTGAAGAGAATTGCATGTAGAAGTTTGAAATTACCCAATTTAGTATTAATTCATGCAACCCATTATAATTGAAAAGAACCATAATTGAAATCATGAATTCTACATACAAAGTAGGAGAAATTGAATGAAAATTGGATGACAACATGAATTTTAACTCGAATCATGCATAATTAGGCTAGTCGTCATAATTGAAACTATAATTTATGCAATTGAAATTGAGGTCACAAAATCATAAAATACATACTTTGATTTGATTGAAAAAGTTGAGAATTGGTTGGATTCCATGAGTGAAAGGTACTCATAGACGAATATCCATATACCTTGGAAATCAATACCGTAAATCCAAGCTTCTAGCAATGGAGGTCTGATCTTGACCTTAAAATCCTAACCTTAACTTGATGGAGAAGAAGTCCTTTTTAGATGAGAAATGTAGAGTGAAATAATTTTGGGTTTTGAGTTAATGAGAAGAAAACTAATTAATTGAAAGATATACTCCTTTATAAACCCCAAAAATGACTTAGAGGTTGTTTGGATTAGCAGAAAAAAATAGCTTTTAAAAAGCATTTTAGAAGCACTTCTTAAAGTGCTGAGATTTATTTGAAAAATAAGTAGTTACGTGCTTGGATGAAAGTGTTGTAACTGAAAAAAAAATTGTTGATGTGTTTGGCACATAAGTGTTGTTAAGCACTTTATTAATTAAAAAAGTCTGAAATACCCTTCAAGTTGTTAACATTATAAAAATTGATTACTTTAAGATTTTTCTATCTAAAAAAAAATAAAGTAAAATATTAAAATTCAATATCAATATAAACTTATTATTTAAGTAAATTTTATATACACAATTTATTTTTAGTTTTCAAAATATATAATTTGGATAGATCAAATGAAAATTTCAAAATATCTTTTTATTTTGTTATTATCTATCATATTAATATTTTTCTGCTATGATAAGTTATTTATAAAAGAATAGTAAAAAAAGAAATATGATAGATACAAGAAATATATATATATATATATATATATATATATATATATATATATATATATATATATATATATATATATATATATATATATATATATATACATATACACACACACACATACATACATATTTCAATATACAAGTTGGAGCAGTGGAGAGGAGCAACGAGAAGAGCGTAGGAGTGTTGGGCGGTGGCTTGAAATAATGAAAAGGGAGAGAGTACTTAGGGTTACTTTAGTTAAGGGTATTTTTAGGAATATGAAAAAATATTTAGTATTAAAAGGTAATTTTTTGGTCAAATTATAACAACTTATAAACCAAAAAATAAAAAGCTTTTAATTTTTAACTTATTTTAAACAATTTTTAACCTTTTTTAAGCTGTTTTAAAAATTGTCAAACACTTTTATAAGCTAAAAAGGACTTAAAAGTTGGTTTTACCAGTTTTTAAACCCATCCAAACACCCCTTAAAATAGGGTTAAAAAGCTTTAAAAAGGACCAAAATAATCTTTGGATGTGTGCAGGAAGTTGCTGAAAAAAAATATGAAGAAAGTCTTTTACCGGTCGTAAAAAGTTTTAAGACCAGTAAAAGGTCTTGTACAAACACATTACCTCATAGAGCTTCACTAAAATAGGCATAACGTTTCACTCCGAACTCGAAATGAGGCAAACTTTACGGTGCTGGAAAGAAAATTCAGAGACCTTTAGTTTGATTGGTTGTGGGTCGTCTAACTCTTTATATTCTAGGATATATGGTCGTTTAAAGTTGGCCCTTCTATTAACTCATTCAAAAACTTAGCCAATAGAAATTCTTTGGATTTGGCTTGATGTAAAAGAACTTTTATGACTCTAAACCACATGTAATATACTATGAATTCTTAGGAATTTGATCCTAACATATGTGCATATAATTTAAAGTCATTGGATTACTTAATGTTTATAAAATCTTATATCAAAACTTAATCAGTGAGGAAGTTTTTTAACTCAATTTTATACTAGAGGATTCTTGTGACCTTAATTCATCTGCAAATCTATTCTTACACTAAGAAATTAATTTTAATACCTATACTTAATTAAGAATCATTCGATAAAACTCTATACACATATGAAGGATTTCTAGGTCTTGACTTAATAAAAATTTTGGGGTGTTACAAAGAGGTGCAAAACGGTTAGGATAAGAAGGGCGGTGACGAAGACGTCAAACAAAAAAAATGAAGAAGAAAATGAAGTTGAGAAGTTTTATTTTTTTTCTTTGATGAAGAAGATGAAAATAAATTTTGAATTATGTGATGTCTCTGGGAAAAAGATTTTAAAAAATAATAGAAGTTTCATAAGTTTCTAAAAAATGAATAGAAGTTTTCAGAAAATTTTTTTTTAAAAAAAAAAAACACTTTACTCCCTACTTAACTTAATCCCTAATTAGTAGAAGTTTTGAACTTTAATGATTAAAGTTGGCAAACTTTTTTTAATTGAAAACCTTTTTATCACTTCCCACTCAACTTTCTCATATTTTATGAGGATCACTAATTTAATCAAGAAGGTTTTATGTTAAATAATAAATATCTAACCAGAGTACATTGGATCGTACAATTTATGGATCCATACGTCATGTTATGCCCTAGCAAGGAATACCATGGCTCGTAAGTGAGACGATAATGAGACATAAAAAGTGTCATGTTGGTTATTTTCGAAACTCCCAACAAAAGTTAATGATTTATTCAAAGTTAATTTTTGGCCGAGGCAGCCTCATGATTTTAAAGCTTATACTTTTACTATATGTTTTACTTATGGTCCTCAATTTTGCAGTTTATTTTATGTTTTATTCCGTCATTTCACATATAGTACAGTTCCATATGTACTCATGTCCCTTTTTCCAGGATACTGCATTTTAAATGATATATGCTCTAATATTCAGGACGGTCTACGTTTTAGATATTGATGGGGCTCCATTTGTTCTTGGAGGATAATTAGTCTGTTTAGTTGATTTAGCGTATGATTATGCTTGGGGCTTGTCCCGATAAAATAATTTAGTCATTTGTGAAGGTTCAAGGAAATGAAATTTCTGTTGGTCTTCGTGTCATTATATCTTTCAACTCAAACATTTATTTTATGGAAAGTTTTCTTTAAAATACTCTTATGAATGTATTTCTTTTTTAAAGGCTTTTAAGTTATGATTTGAACTCAAAATTCATTGCTTTCCGCTTATATTTTCTTTGTCACGCTAGTTACTTCGCTCGAGCAAGATAAGACATCAAATGCTGATCTCAGCAAGTGCTAAAGTCGAGGCATGACAACAAAGGCGCCAGAAGAGAAAAGACCAGTAGAGTCAGCAAAGAAAACTGTTTATTGGTATTCCCTCATGATTTACAAGAAGTGATCGAAAGATATTTTACAAGTAAATGGGCACCAATTAAGTTGAATGTTTGCAGTCGTTGACCATTGATGTCTTATTTACTCTATTACTGCAGTTATTTTAACTAATGAATGTTTTCGAGGGCTGCTGAGGTCATTGTATAAGAACATAATTTGCATCTTCAATACACCTATCACCAGCTGTTGGGGGCCAGTTATGTCGACAGAGAGGCTTATGAACCTGTCCATGAGTCTCAGCCTCACGTTGGAACATGTTGACCAGCTCCTGCAATTCGAGTTTCGTAATTTCGACCTGTTCTTCACTGATAGGCTTTTTTAACCCAAGGTATAGCAACCCAACAGCAATTAGCACAATGCCTAGGACGACAAGGAGGACTGAGAATAGACCAAATGCATAAGGTGTATTTCGACTTCCAGGGATCCCGTCCACGTTGATTCCGAAAAGACCAGTGATGATTGTAAGAACAAGGCCACACCCACCAAAGACAGCCAAATTAAGAGAAACTCTGAGGCTCTTATCCTAGAAATTGGAACAATGTGCCAAAAGATTACATTAGATTCCGACAAATTCCTTATGAAAGAGCCTTAGTGAAATGAAGTTTGATCATCTGGTATTAGAATGAAGTTGAACCCTCCTAGTCTATTGATTATCAAACAAACCTGCAACCACGCACGGAGATTGCTCTGCATGACATCCTGAACAGTAAATAAGCGTCCACGAACTGCTTCTTGCTCTTCAATCATTTCCCTTGTACTCTTCCTTATTCCTTCGAGGAGGATTCTAGTTGCATTTCCTCTCAAATGCTGCTGAAGTTCAAAAATAATCTCTTCCCTAGCATGAAGAGACCATTTCACTCTGATAACCTGTGTTTACGCTATGTAAGCAGTGTCCCTCACGAACACACCAATTTGTGTGACTTGAACACTCAACACAGCATGAAAAGACAAGGATAAATGGACTATTTATTTGAGTCAATTTACCTAAAAAAAGCTTTTTCTAGAAATCCTGAAAAATACAGACCTGTTTGGAAAGCCACCCTGGTAATTTGATTTGGTGTAATTACATTGTCTAATCCATTTGGTTGATAATTGGATGTAATTACACTCTCCAATTCACAGGCGTGAATTGCAGGTAATTACATGGTGTAATTACAAGTTGTAATTTTAATTTTGTTCTTGTATTTTTTTATTTTAATTTATTTTGTATTCCTAATTATTATAAATTCATTTTATTATTGTCATTTTAATTTTTTTAAATATATTTTATTTATAATATTTATTTTTCATTTCCTTCTCATTCTCGACCTTTACTTCATGTGATTCCATGCAATTTTTTACATTATCTTTTTTATTTATTTATCTATAGTTTTTTATTAGTATTCTAATTTTTAAATTAAAGTTGAATGCATTGTTGAATAAAGTTATAAGTATTTACGTTTTTCTTTAAATCATATTTATATATGTTATGTTGAAATTTGACATAAGAGTATTATGTTAAATTTTTCATTTTGAATTAAGAACTTATGTTATATTTTTATTTCATTTGTGTAAGTAGTATATGATTTGGTATTTACCATTACAAGCCATTTATTTTTTTAGTTAGATTTTTGATATATTATTTTTGTCAAATATTTTAATAATTTCGCAATGACATTATGTTTATAATATTTATATTTTTGTCAAACATTGCATTGCATATGTTCGTATTAAACTTGTATTTTTTTTTTTATTTTTATGACCAATTTAATTAAAATATACTAATTTAAAAAATATAAATTAATTATTTTTACAATATTAGTTAAGAACAAAGGTGGCAAGCTTACTTTCATAAACTTTTAAATGAAAAAGGAGATAGTGATATTGAACTGGGCAAGTTGGCACATTCTGAAAGTCACCGAGATTTTGGTTATTGCAGGCGGTTCAGAGTTGAGGAGGTTAGAAGGGCTATTAGTAGGATGAAGAGGGGGAGGGCGCTCGGACCGGATGAGATTCCGATAGATTTTTGGAAGAGCATGGTCAAGGATTGCATAGAGTGGCTGAATAGACTGTTCAATACTATCATGAAGACGGCCAAGATGCCGGATGAATGGAGGAGGAGTACAATGGTTCCACCGTATAAGAACAAGGGTGATATTCAAAACTGTAATAATTATAGGGGTATCAAGTTGTTGAGTCATACTATGAAGGCATGGGAGAGAGGGGTGGAGATGAGGATGAGAAAAGTAGTTTCTATTTCAGAAAACTAGTTTGGATTCATGCCAGGACGGTCGACTACTGAAGCGATCCACCTTGTTCGGTGATTAGTGGAGAAATACAGGGAAAGTAAGAAGGACCTTCATATGGTGTTCATTGATCTTGAGAAGGCCTATGATAAAGTCCCGAGGGATGTCCTATGGAGGTGTTTGGAGATGAAAGGCGTCCCAATGGCATATATTAGAGTGATAAAGGATATGTATGATGGGGCCAAAACTCGGGTAAGAACGGTGGGAGGAGACTCTGAATATTTTTCTGTTCAGATGGGACTTCACCAAGGATCTGTGCTGAACCCTTTTTTATTTGCCTTGGTGATGGACGAGCTAACGTGATCTATCCAGGAGGAAGTCCCATGGTGTATGTTATTTGCAGATGACATAGTACTGATTGATGAAAACCGAACCAAAGTTAATGAAAGGTTGGAGGTTTGGAGACACGCTTTGGAGACCAAAGGATTCAAACTGAGCAAGACCAGTGTCGCGAAGGATGAAGCAGACATTGATGTGAGACTTGCGGCTCACCCTATCCCCAAGAAGGAAAGCTTAGTATCTGGGGTCCATCGTCCAGAGTAGTGGGGATATCGACGATGATGTCACACATCGTATTGGGGCGGCTTGGACAAAATGGAGGTTGGCTTCTGGAGTATTGTGTGATAAGAAGATACCACCTAAACTCAAAGGTAAGTTCTACAGAATAGTGATTAGACCATCTTTGTTGTATGGGGTGGAGTGTTGGCCAATAAAGAATGTAAATGTTCAGAAGATGCAGGTCGCAGAAATGAGGATGTTAAGATGGATGTGTGGTCACACCAAGAGTGATAAGATTAGAAACCAGGTCATTCGGGAGAATCTAGAGGTGGCCCCTGTAGCTGACAAGATGAGAGAAGCGAGACTGTGATGGTTCGGACATGTGCAAAGAAGGAGTACCAATGCCCCTGTTAGGAGGTGTGAGAGGCTAGATTTGGGAGCTACATGGAGGGGTAGAGGTAGACCAAAGAAGTATTGGGGGGAGGTGATTAGACATGATATGGTGAAACTCGATCTCACCAACGACATGACCTTAAATAGGAAGGAGTGGAGGTCGAGAATTAGAGTAGCAGGCTAATAGGGTAGATAGGAAGGAATGGTTAATTGTCTGCCTTTTATATATTATTTATCTGCCTTTATATGTTAACTATCCTATATCTACGTATTATCATGTGTTCTTCTCTTTCTTGCCTGTTTATCATATCTAGCTTATTCTACTAATGGGTTTTTGCGACGAGGGTTCCCAGGAAACAACCTCTCTACCTATGTGGTAGTGGTAAGGTCTGCGTACATCTTACCCTCCCCATACCCCACTTGTGGGATTTTACTGGGTATGTTATGGTGGTTGTTGTAGTTAAGAACATATTTTTACTAATCAATATATTTTCAAAAGACAATATATCTCTTAAATATTTAAGTTAATATTATTTGTAAAATATCCTTATTTGTCTAATATAATTTTTTTCTTTTAGATAATTAACTTTTGTTTTTAAAATTTTATATAACCTTGTAATTACACTTGTGCAACCAAACATCACACTTGTAATTACACTGTAATTACATTATGGTAAACAAACAGGACACAGTAATTACTAGGTTTAGTAATTACTACCCTAGTAATTACACCAATTCCAATTACCAGGTGGCTTTCCAAACCGACCCTAGAGAAATTCCTCTTTTGTTTGACGATTTCTTATGATGACACATTTATCTTCTTATATTGTCTCTAAAGGGAATACGACCGAGTGACAAGTCCAACACTTTCATTGGTAATTCATCTACGACAAGATCAAATTCTAGAGTAGGTCCTATTTCTCGACTCAAGAGGAATTTTCATGATGCAAGCAAAGAATAGCATGCTTCAAAGCTCATTGTGTAACACCAAGATATGACCAATGATATGCAATAAATTATGATTGATGGTGCCTTCATGATGCAGCCAAGAAAAGCATGCTAAAGTTCATTGCATGTTACCGAGATATAACCAACAAAATATGCAATAAGTTATGATTGATATACTCTATTTGATTTAGAGACGATTTGGAAAAGTTAAAATTTACTCATGGTGTAAGATAGACCTGTCTTGATAATCTTCTGATTTCCTGGTTTAGAATTATTACTAAGAGACTCAGATCTTCCTTGTTCCTCCTATTATAGAAAAAGAAGATTTATTAATAACAGAATATGTGTCATGAAAGAGCAACCACTTCCATGAAGCTAAAATATGAGATGAAATTCCTGTACCTGTTAACGAACTTCAATTCCACTTCATCTGCTGCACCAAATATCAATTTCCGAAACAATCTTCACATGCATAAGCACAAAAAAAGAGAGATTTAGGATTAATCACTTTATGGTGTCGAGGTGTTTCTTCATTCTGATGCTTAGAACCCTTATAGAGCAGTTAATCGTCCAAAAGTTTGGAAAACTTGCATTGAAAGACCCTTCTGTAAATTCTCTGTCAAACAAAAAGTTTTAACTGTAGTTTGCCAAAATTATTGGGAGAAAAACGAACGAACACTTAAAGTTCCACCAAAAATGACATGACTGCACTGCCATCACATTTCTTCCAACCCATTACTACAGCACCACTGACTTTTTTACCGACAGGAATATAATACAACAAAGTGATAAAGGTCACTGTCACTCCTCTAACAACCCCCAAGAAAGTTTCACCTACTGAACACTTCAGTGCCTCCTATGAGCATGAAGAGTAACATGTGAAGCAGACAACAGTGATAGATCCATCCAAATTGATTGATATAGAGTTTTTAGTGTCCTTGGGCTGACATAATGCAATAAACGGTACCCTTTGGCGAAGTCCAATGAACGGGAACAAAATTCCCAACAGGATATTGGCAGTTATGAAAAAAGTGAAATAAGGTGGTCTAACAAGGTTGTAACAATGCCACATAGTGATGCTGTTCAGGTGAAGATGGTGGAAATTGGTCCGCTTTTGTTTAAGGGGCAAGAGAAAATAGGTGGCTACTAGCAGAAGAAGCTCCTCTTTTCTTCGGAATAGAGAGCGAGACGGAAGACAGAACATTAATTGAATATGAACTTCTAAAGTAACAAAAGTAATTGTAATGCCTTGCAATTTCTAAGCAAAGATCCAACCATTCTCCATGTATATATGCTCGAACCCGATAATTTGTAGGTTGTATATATATGTTAAGGTCCTTTAATAAGTTTAGTAAGCGTATTGCATGTGGTTTAGGTTCATAAGGTACCTCAAACACTAAGCCAAAATTCAAAGCATTTTATATCTGCTAAGTCTTCACATGAGTTCATATAATGGTCAACTTCAAACAACCATAAAAAGAGTTAGGTAATCTATAAAATTAAAGATCTACGAATCTTCTTTCCAACACCACCAATTTTGAATCAATTGGAGTTTAGAGTACAAACTTATGGCAATTCCACCAAAGACAGTCCAACACGGCAAAGCTCTGCGATGGCTCCGTGATGCAGAGAAGATAAGAACCTCATTGCCTAGGTTAAATGTAGTCTCTTTTATATTCTTGTAGTTATTTTTGTCCTATAAACCTTTGCGAAGGTATTTGAATATTCCTAAACCAGTAGGAAATTAGTTTTTATAATTAAAACCCTCTCATTCACTCCTAAACTTAAACGCTTAAGAAGTCTTCAAGAAACACCAAGTTAGTGTTCTCTTTCAAGGTTCTTCATCAAGGTAAGTTCTTCGTAGATTTCAAACTTTCCAACACAAATTTCTTTGCTATTCATGGATCGCTGATAAAAAAACTTAAATCTTAACCATAGGGTTTCAAAAAAAAAAAAACGAATAAGAATATCAAGAAAGGGTCTCTTGATTGTTCTTCATCAAGTTAAGGGTTTTCTTCAAGAATTGTTAAGTGTTCAAGGTATGTAAGGATATTCATAATTTGAGAAATATTGGAGAAGAATATAAATGAATTGTTGTCTCTACATTATTGCACAGACCATATTGATAGACATTACAATACAATCCTATCCTTTACCAAGTAGGATGCTATTTACTATTTCTATTCCTAATACTATTCATATTCCTATTCCTTTTCTAGGTAGGATTATCTATACCTATTCCTATTCTAACACTCCCCCTCAAGCTAGTGCATACAAATCATATGTACCTAGCTTGTTACTAATGTAATTATTGCGAAGACCGATGAAGGGCTTGGTGAGATATTTGTAGAGTCATAAATTCCAAAACTGCAATGTTGAACTTTCCAAGCCAAACTCGAGAAGACCATTTTGAAATCATAGAGTGATTCACACAATCGACATATAAGGCTACTCCCTCTAAGTAACAAAACCAGATGGTTGCTCCATATAGACAATTCTTCCTTGAGATCATCATGGAGAAAAACATTCTTAAATGTCCAACTTTTTTTTCCCGGCAAAAGTAAATCTGAAACCGAAAGTGCTCAAAATATGATATAAAATATATGGATCATCTCAAAACATCTCCAAGAAAGTCACTTTAAAATTGGTCAGAACTTGCTCATGCGTCGAATTATTAGATTTGATGGCTGAAAGTGGTCACAAATTGAGAAATAAAGTTATATAGGTAAGGTCGAAATGATGGCACGCCCATACTAAGAAAGAGAATTGTATGAGTAGGGTCGGAATGATGGCACAGTCTTACTGGAAAACAGAAATTATATAGGTATAATCTTATTGACGGTAAGACCCTACTGAAAAGGAGAAATTGTATAGATAGGGTCGGAATGATGGCAAGACCCAACACAAATAAAAAAGTAATCACCGGAAAGATAGCACAGTGCTAAGTAGATTGAATATGAAAAAACGTGCTACACAAATCAGAAACGAGAAAGTAGTCACTAGAAAAATACACGGTGCTACACAAATTAGATATGAGAAAATAATCACCAGAAAGATACACATTGACCTTATTTTTTTGCTAACTTAATCATTGGCCAAATGGGTGGCATATATGGGTCATAGTTGTCTGCTGGCAACGAAAGCTCTTTGATTTTCTACAAGGACCGTAGAAGCTTTGATACTATTATGAAAAATATCGAGGGAAAACATTATTGAATTGTTGTCTCTATATTATTACACAGAGACCATATTTATAGACACCACAATACAATCCTTTACCAAGTAGGACGTTATTTACTATTTCTATTCCTATTTTATTTCTAAGTAGGATTATATATACCAATTCCTATTGTAACACATAATATTGGATTAAGTTCGTCCTCACGCCCTATATCTAAACTCAGTCAGTAAGAGTTCAACCTAGGATTTTAACTCAAGTTTTTCTTGAATTTTCTAATGGATCAAGATTCTTTTTCATTGAATTGTATGTAATTGTATTAAAATTGTGTTTCTTCATATAATTATATTCCTTGAATTGTTTTTCATGTTTAATTTCTCATGAACCCTAGTTGAGTTGTTTTGGAGGCTTTACATCGCTATATATTATGCATTATTTTTCAGTCAAAGTAAAAGCATTTCTAAGATATTCAATGGAAGAAGAGTTTAAAGAGAACTTGAGTGATCCAAATGCAATATTATTATCAAGGAAAGCGTGTAATATTTTAAAGAAAGCATAATGAAGTTTGAGAAAGTAGTTCAGTAAGATAAAGAATGGCTTACTTATGCTCTAAAGAAGTATTTTGAGTATTTACTCAACTCAGTAAGTATTAGTATGAGCGTTATTACATGTTTTTGGTAGTAGTATTAAGCAACAATTTGGTAAGAGTAAAGATAACCCCATCCCCATTACCTATGATGCCATTGTAGATAGGATCGTGCCGTAATCTTAGTGACTCCTCACCTAGCCAAACTGAGGGCTTATAATGGATCCATAAGTAAAGTTCATCCTTTACTCTTGCAAAGTAATGGATGGTTCTCGCAACATGGACAAGACGTATCATCACGAGGCTCATAATGATGATTATCAATTAGTGAAACTCCCAACGGAAGTATATTATTTTCAGCTTATATTAATGTACTTGAATTTGTAAAGCTTTCTTCGTTTTGATGTTCATGTATACTTTACTTTTCAGTTATTCAAATTATAGTTATTTAATTATTGCTTCAGTCACTTAATGTTTCTTTCAATTGTTTTACATACCATATATTCTATATACTGATGTAATCTGGTGCTGCATCATTTTATGATGTAGATATAGGTGTTCAAGATCAACAATAGGTGCTCCATTGAGATCATTACTTCATCAACTTTTAGTGAGCTCTCCTTGTATTCGAAGGACTCTTTTTTACTTATGATTTTTACTTATGATGAGACCCAGACCAAAGTTAATGATAGGTTGGAGGTTTGGCGACACACTCTTGAGTCCAAAGGATTCAAACTGAGCAGGACCAAGACAGAATACTTGGAATGCAAATTCAGTGTGGCGAGGGATGAAGCAAACAGTGATGTGAGACTTGTCGCTCACCCAATTCCCAAGAAGGAAAGTTTTAAGTATCTGGGGTCTATTATCCAGAGTAGTGGGGATATCGACGATGATGTCACACACCACATTGGGGCGGCTTGGACAAAGTGGAGGTTGGCCTCTAGAGTATTGTGTGATAAGAAGATGTCACCTAAACTCAAAGGTAAGTTCTACAGAATGGTGGTTAGACCTTCTTTGTTGTATGGGGTGGAGTGTTGGCCAATAAAAAATGCACATGTTCAGAAGATGCAGGTCGCCGAAATGAGGATGTTAAGATGGATGTGTGGTCACACCAGGAGTGATATGATTAGGAACGAGGTCATTCGAGAGAGGCTGGAGGTGGCACCTGTAGCAGACAAGATGAGGGAAGCGAGACTGCGATGGTTCGGACATGTGCAGAGAAGGAGTACCGATGCCCCTGTTAGGAGGTGTGAGAGGCTAGATTTGGAAGTTACTCGGAGGGGTAGAGGTAGTAGACCAAAGAAATACTGGGGGGAGGTGATTAGGCAAGATCTGGTGAAACTTGATCTCACCGAGGACATGACCTTAGATAGGAGAGAGTGGAGATCGCGAATTAGAATAGCGGGCTAGGTTAGATAGGAAGGAGTTTTTTAATTGTATGCCTTTTTTATGTTATATACCTGCCTTTTGGATATTAATTGTCCTGTATTTACTTCCTGTGCACTTTCTTTTCTTTCATGTTTATCATATCTAGCTTATTCTGCTCATAGGTTTTTGTGACGAGGGTTTCAAGGAAACAGCCTCTCTACCGCTATGAAGTAGTGGTAAGGTCTGCGTACAATCTACCCTCCCTAGACCCCACTTGTGGAATTTCACATTGGTACATTGTTGTTGTTGTTGTTTATCATTTAGAGGTAGTTGTGGGTCTTGTCCTGACTTCTATCTTTAGAACGTAGAGACTTCATAAACACAGTTAGAGAGTCAATTTATACGGTTTTAGTATGATGTTTTCAAACATTATTTAACGATATTTCCAAGTTGTCGACAGATATTATTTTTGAGAATGATAGAAGTGCTTAAATTATTTTTAAATGAGTTTAATGTGACTTTTGAAGGCTTTTGCATGTGAGTTTAATCTTATACTTAGTAGTTAGCAAGGCCAAGAAATCACTTGGGACCATTTTTTTAGTGCCGGCCACGCATAGGGTGTAGACACTGAGCATGATAGCTATGCGTATAAAATTGTCAAGTTAGCTGAAATCAATTATATCTATTGGACCTTTAAAGGAGGAGTATGTTGAAGTGGGGCCATCTCACTAAAAGTTTAAGATGTTAGAGAAAGCACCCTTGTATTTACTTAATTATATGCTTTTTTATAACTTCATTATATGTTTAACAAAATGCAACCACACAAGTGCTAGTTTCATGAGCTTGAAGATGCTAATTGCATTTATGAAAAGCTATATTGTGACAAGAACCTAACAATTACTTCTCATAATAGAGTTAACAACTTCTGTTTCAACCTTACATGAATGAAAGTTTCTCACTGTAGCACGCAATATGTTAATTCTAATCTCATATTATTACTCCATCCCAATTTATGTGTCACAATTCAGGTTTTGAGAGTCAAACTTCTTAATTTTGACCATGAATTTGGACATAGAATCTTTAAGCCTTTAAAAGTCAAATTTATATATTTGTTTGACTCTCGAAATCCGAACACTGCCACATAAATCAAAATAGAGGGAGCAGAAGATAACAAAATCTGAAAGGTGAATCTAGCACCATCAAATTTCAAGGTTTTTTAGAGTCGCCCTCTAAGTTGAATCGGTTCAGAGAGAGACCTTTCACAGACTTAACTGGAAGTGCCACAAGTGATTTGCGTACTTGATATGGTCAGAATTTGATGAGTCTCTTTCTACATAAGACTATTTTGAAATTGGTGGCGGAAATGTGAACGGTATGTGGGACACTACTGCTGGTCGTATCAGAAAGGTAGTTGCCAAGGTAATAGGGGTTTCGAGAGGGGCTTTATGTGGACGGCAGGGTGACTGGTGATGAAATGAGGAAGTTCAGGCCAAAGTGAAAGATAAGAAGGTTGCTTACACGAAGTGGTTGGAGTGTAGAGATGAAGAGGAAAAGCGAATGTTTACGGAGACATATAAGACGGCTAAGTCAGAAGCAAAGATAGCGGTGACGTGAGCTAAGACAATAGCTTTTGAGTGCCTATATGAGGAGCTAAGTGATAAAGGCGGGGATAAGAGATTGTATAGGCTCGCTAAAGAGAAAGAAAGGAAAGCTCACGACCTGGACCAAGTGAAGTGCATCAAAGATGAGGAGGGTGTGGTGTTGGTGGATAACACTTCCATTAAACTAAGGTGGCAAGCTTACTTTCATAAACTCTTAAATGGAAGAAGAGATAAAATCATTGAGCTGGGGGAGTTGACCCACTCCAAAAGTTGTCGTGATTTCGGCTATTGTAGGTGGTTCAGAGTTGAGGAGGTTAGAAGGGCTATCCGTAGGATGAAGAGAGGGAGGCCGGTCGGACCCGATGAGATTCCGGTAGATTTTTGAAAGTACATGGTCAAGGATGGCATAGAGTGGTTGACTAGACTGTTCAATGTTATTTTGAAGACTGCCAAGATGCCTGATGAATGGAGGAGTACAATGGTTCCATTGTACAAAACTATAACAATTACCAGGGTATCAAGTTGTTAAGTCACACTATGAAGGTCTGGGAGAGAGTGGTGGAGACGAGGGTGAGAAGGGTAGTGTCTACATCGGAGAATCAATTTAGATTTATGTCGGGGCAATCGACTATGGAAGCTATTCACCTTGTTCGGAGATTAGTGGAGAAATACAGGGAAAGAAAGGGCCTTCATATGGTGTTCATTGATCTTGAGAAGGCCTATGACAAAGTGTCAAGGGATGTCCTATGGAGGTGCCTAGAGGCAAAAGGTGTCCCAATGGCATATATCAGGGCGATTAAGGACATGTATGACGAAGCCAAAACTCGGGTGAGAACGGTGGGAGGAGACTCAGAATATTTTCCTGTTGAGATGGGACTCCATTAAGGATCTGTGTTGAGCCCTTTCCTGTTTGCCCTAGTGATGGATGAGCTGACGTGATCTATTCAGGAGGAGGTTCCATGGTGTATGCTTTTTGCCGATGACATAACATTGATAGATGAGACTTGAACTAGAGTAAATGATAGGTTGGAGGTGTGGAGACACGTCTTGGAGTCCAAAAGATTCAAACTAAGCAGGACCAAAACAAAATACTTGGAGTGCAAATTCAGTGTTGCGAGGGATGAAGCAGACATTGATGTGAGGCTTGCCAGTCAACCTATCCCAAGAGGGAAAACTTTAGGTATCTGGGGTCCATCATCCAGAGTAGTGGCGATATCGACGATGTTGTCACACATCGTATTGGGGCAGCTTGGTCTAAATAGAGGCTTGCCTCTGGAGTATTGTGTGATAAGAAAATACCACCTAAACTCAAAGGTAAGTTTTACAGAATGGTGGTAAGACCATCTTTGTTGTATGGGGTGGAGTGTTGGCCAATAAAAAATGCACATGTCCAGAAGATGCAGGTTGCAGAGATGAGAATACTGAGATGGATGTGTGGGCACACAAGGAGAGATAAAATTAGGAATAAGACTAGTCGGGAGAAACTAGAGGTGGCCCCGATGGTTGATAAGATGAGGGAAGCGAGACTGTGATGGTTTGGACATGTGCAGAGAAGAGGTACCAATGCTCCTGTAAGGAGATGCGAGAGGTTGGACTTAGGAGGCGCTAGGAGAAGTAGAGGTAGACCGAAAAAGTACTGGGGAGAGGTGTTTAGACAGGATATGGCGAGACTTGATCTCACCGAGGACATGACCTTAGATAGGAAGTCGTGTATTAGAGTAGAAGGCTAATAGGTTAGCAGGGTTAGGTTGGTGTCTAGCCGCAGGGTAGTGTAGGGTGTTGTCTTTATCTGTAATATGTGTATTAAATTTATAGTATTTTACATAATATTATGTGTTTTTTAGTAGTAGTCGCTCTTCCTATTCCTTTGTTTTCTTTTCATTTTTGTCATATCTAGTTTATTCTGCCTATGGATTGTTGAGACGAGGGTTCCCAGGTGATAGTCTCTCTACTTCTATGAGGTAGTGGTAAAGTCTGCGTACATTCTGCCCTCCCCAGACCCCACTTGTGGGATTCCACTAGGTATGTTGTTGTTGTTGCTGGGGCAATGCAGAAAAGCATTTGTAGAAGTTAGGCTTCAAATTTTTTCTGCTACCAATTAGTTCTTTAAAATCACATGGTTCAACTATTTCCCATCACAAAAAGTAGATCTCTTTACCTATCATCCCATCTAGCAAGGCAGCTAGCTAAATGCGCAATGACTTCGTATACTGTCCGTGGTGCATTATAGCCACCAGCAAGAAGTTGTTCCTATAATGAAGAAAGCAACAGATCATGAGTAGCCAAAAATGTTAAGTGTCAGATCAATCTACTTCTGCAACCACAAACCAGAAAGTGAAGTAGTGATAAGAAGGATGTGAAATTGAACAAGCATAAATGACCAATAGCACCAACGTATAAGTTCATGAGCAAGAACAATGTTTAGCGTCTATAGAAAGGATGACCTGGACTTCTGTGACACCCAAAACATTGAGGTTTTTTGCTGATCCTTTCACGTGCAAAACAGTTATTAAAAAGTTCTGCGCTTGCCAAGAACGAATTACAACAGGGATGTCATCTTCATTAACATATGGATCACCAGCAGATTGGCCCAACAGCTCAAATAATAGCCCTCCGGCCACCCCTACTGGGACCTAATAAAATCTAACCTGTGTTAAAATGACAATATGATTTCATCTCTGAAAGCAAAAAGATACAATCCCCTTCATTTTGGTTCTTATATTATGTTATTAGGTTATCACTGATACAAACAAGATTATTATCTCTTTACATCCAGTTTTCAAAAAAAAAAAGAAAGATTATTATCCCTTTACATCCTCACTTTACAATGACAAGAAGAAGAGGCATGAAGCAGAAAAGAAATTTTAAATTTTATTAGGAATATTACTTAATGCAAATGCAAAGTTAAAACTAAAACTGTTGAATTAATTTTATCGAAAAGGATGTCACTTGGAAGTTAATTAATAAACTAACAGCCAATATGGTCAGAAACATGCATGTTAACTCAATCACTAATTACAATAGTCAGAGCTGAATGGTTGAGATAATTCATATGTAATACTCCCTCCGTCACAATTTATATAACACTCTTTCCTTTTTAATCTATCCCAGAGAAAATGATATCTATTTAAATTAGTAACAATTTAACTTTAAACTTCTCAGTTTATCCTTAATGAGATGATTTATAGCCACATGAACATCTATGGCTTGGTTTAGACCATAAGTTTCAAAAGTCTTCTCTTCCGTTCTTAAGCTTTGTGCCCAATCAAACACCTTCACATAAATTTGAACGGGAGAGTAGTAAGTTTCAATTTCAAAGATGAAATGAAGATGCAAACAGTATACTTATAAAAGTACATAATCATTCACCTTAATAGCATTTCGAAGATTATTAATGTACCATAGATAACATTATGATTACCTTGGATATAAAATTGGTACCAGATTTAACATAAATTGAAACACTGCCCTATCCATCAACAACCATATGATCAGATATCTTGGGATCATCATTCTCTATAAGAAGAATTCATGTCAGAGTATTGTTGCGTAGACCAATTTTCTAGACGCCATGTGAAATATGTTGAGACAAACAAATTACTGACTTTCTTATCAGCATATAAATTTGTCCAATGAAATCCACCAGCCATTAAGAAAGAAAAGTACACCTGTAATAGCAACAAAAATGTTACATCACAACTAAACTTCTTATCACACTCTTATAACCACATGGTCCAAGATACACAAAACAAAATTTTGTCCGGTAGCTTAATTGGATATTACAAATAATTGTAATGACTCCCATGTTGGTTTCATAGAGGAAGACCTCTACATGTCATACGCAAAGCATGAACATATATGTAAACATACTGTCACATGCTAAGAAACAAATAAACTACTAAAGTTCAAACTTGTCAAGAATGTGAAGATACCAACAAAAATAAATCAAACACAGAAAGCCAGAAGATTACCTCATACAAGAGGTGTTTCATCTTTTCACTTATTAGCCGACTTTCATCTCTTAAAGCAACACTAATCGCAGGATGCAACCATGGGGCATTACTGAGCCATGCATCCACAGAAGGATGATCAGCACTCACATGGCACCACCAAATAGGTCCAACTGGACGCTCCCTGTAGGGGCCGACTAAATCTGCAACAGTGACATCATCTTCATCATCAATGAGATCAAATTGCTGGGTGGACCATTCAAAATCTGCTCGAACAGTTTGGACAAGTTCAGAAATCCTAGCCCAACCAATAGGCATCCAATGGCTCCCTCCAGTTCTTTCCGAATTACAAAGCTTCTGTCCGGGAGAGCTTTGGTTATCCATCTTGCCATCCACGGGAGAAATCTCCGGTTCTCTTGACTCAATAAGAGAGGCAGAATCCAGCAAACTCTCCTCGTTGGTACTTTGAATAGGAGCCTCAGCCAATCTATAAGCACACACTGGCCTTTTAACTATTTCATTATCTATTTCTTTAGGTGGTAAACCTTTGGTAGAAGATTTTGCTCCAAGTTTCTTGTCTCCTCTAACAAACTCGAAAGCACAAAAAAGTCCATCTGTCCACAGCTCACTCCCTGGCATAACATCCTTATGGTAGTGCACTCTATGGCTATCTGTCATCCTAGCCCTATTTCTTTGTGAGGAGTGGCCCTCACTCATACTACCCTTATTTTCTTTCATGCACAACAGCAAGAAACAATCCAAAGTCTAGTGGTATCTTCTCAGCATAAGTGAGCAGCAAAACCCTAACTAAATGTCCCCATATTACGTTAACAAAAAGCCTTCTGAATTCGGCATTATCATATTGTTAGGATGTTCCTCAAGCCATGCCTGTGAATCAAGGGTCATGAGTCTAGTTAAGATGACATGCAAACAAGCAGTTGTGATTAACTACACTTCAGTACAGTTCTTACAAATTTTTTCTACTTACCCTGCAATTGGAACATGAGAAATCCCTGGACACATATCAACCCAAGAATACAATAACACAACAACAATAACAACATACCCAGTAGAATGTACACATACCTTACCACTATTTTACATAGGTAGAGAGGCTGTTTCCTGAGGTCCGGGGAAAGGAAAATATGCATAATGATACTAAGACTACAAACAATAATCAGTTTTCTCCCCATAAACTCATGCATACATAGTATATACTATATTTTTTTTCAAAATCAAGTATCCAAAGCTTTAAACAACAATGGAAACCCCAAAATCTATACGCTTATTTACAAAAGATTCCTTACGATGACTTTGTAAATCATTTAACAAACAAAAATTTCCAATTACCAGTGCAAGGAACACGGAGTAAGTACACAACATGTCTCCTAAAGCTTTCCCAAAGAAAAGATGCCCTATATTGTTTATGGTCAAACATTCCTAGTTCCATTCTATGAAATCAAGATAACTAGAAACAACAAAATGTGACAGAAAAAAACCCCCAAATTCTGCTATCATTCGAGGATTATACAATGTATACGAATATGAGTTGAGGAGAGGAAAGCACAAGGGACCAACAGAACCCAGAGAAAACAAAATCAACAATTGCTTACACATCTTTCGAGTCGTTAGTCCAACTATGCAATCCAGAAGGCACCCACTAGATGATACTAATTCCCAATCACAAGTCACTCAAATTTATTTTGTTTTATAAAATTCATTTAATTTTGCCCATTTGACTAACGTAATTATAAATTTTTATACATATTTAATAAAATTAGTTTTTGGCCATTTGCAATGATCCATGTGAATTGTTATAGGTTTGTAAGAATAATTAAATAATTAAAATTCTTGAAAAACACGAGTGTAATGACTAATAAAACGTAACAGTTACAAATAAATCTTTAAAAATATCACTAAAACAAAATCAAAAGAGCAGCATATTTTAGGGTTTAAAATCAATTCATTTTAAGCAGCCAGCTTTACATTGTTGAAAGTTTTGAACCTAAATAAGAATATCAACTTTTACAACAATAAAAAATTCATCAAAAATTAAATTAAAGAAGTCTAATATAAAGAGAGGAAAAAACGTATACATCCTTCTTGAAACTTTAATACTAATAATATAGATGAAAAATATAGAAAATTAGTACATAATTTTTTGAGTTATTGTCGACTTCTCTCCCATATCTAAACAAAATTCAAAAGATTTCTTCATTGTGTCAAACTAATACATGAATCAAATAGTTCAATAATGATAATAAGTATTTTTAGTACTTTCACTATAGAATGAAAATGATAATCTTGGATAGGATCTCATGAAATTAAATAATAAAAAAATTTATATAAATAAAAATGGATGAATACCAAAAGATATCTTAAAATTTTTAAATTAAATATTTAGGAGGTTATGAATATAAAAAGTGTGAAAGTTATAAATACTAAGAGTAGTACTTGAATAGGTAATTAGACATCAGATATGAAGGTAAATATTTAAATCAAAGAAAAGAGAAAAATAATAAATAAGTAAAGGATATAGATTTTGTAATTTTAAAAAATAACAAATATGTAATATAGATTACACAACTCTTTATGTAAAAAATATTCAAATGTACTAAGCTTCTCTTCGTTTAAAAAAAATGAATATTACATTTCTTATATATTGAATCCAATTAAATAATAACACATTTATCCCCCTGAATTTCAAAATAAGCATCCACACAAGTCCATTTACATTATATTTAAAAAGAATACTTTAAAATTAAACCTAAAATAATAATAAAATAATATATTATTTGGAGTTATGAATTTATAAAAACATAGGAATAAAGAAAAGATCATTAAAAGTATGAGATATGAAGATGGAAATGTATGAGTTCAAGGCACAAAATAAATAGATATTATGATAGTAAAAATTACAAAAATGAAGAAGTGTTAATCATGAAGTTGATTTTTAAATAGAATAATTTAACAAAATATATTTTATAATAAATGATTATGTAGTGAAATGGAGAGAAAAACACTCAAACGGGGGTGGGGGCGCGGGGCAGGAGGATGCAATTGGAGATCATATAAATCCCTAGCTGTATTTGATATATAAATTGTTAAAAGTAAATTGAAGCAGAAAGATAAAATAATTATTTAAAGAAAAGTTAAAAAATATATTCAATTTAATTTTTAAAAGGATAAAAACTTTCTAATAACTTTTTATGGACTCATCTTTCACTTTTGACTTTACGTCTTTCTAGTTTTAGTATGGAGTACGATAATAATATGATATGATTACTATTTACGTAATATTTAATTAATTTATTTTATAATTTTTTGATTTAATTTAATGTAGAGATAAACGATAATTCAAATTTAAAATTTTAAAATTTTTACTTTTAATAACATGCTCATTTTAGGGTATGTGCATTGCATCTATTCCTTCATTAGTTGATGTCAAAATCTTTTATTACATTATCAATTGATATATTGGATAACAAAAATAGATATTAAAGCTTACGAAGAATACAAGTTCTCAAGATTGATCGACATTAATTTTATATTTTAGTCACTTTTCCCTTGAGTTCAAAATGAATTTATATCTGCACAGAAGAGGTGAAATATAATATTTTTAATTTTAAGTAGGGAAAAGTAGGAATAAAAATTTGACTTGTTTCCCTTATAAAGATAGAAAATTAGTACTTTTAATTATTTCTGTTTTTATATTTCACAAATAGAGCCGTCAAAATGGAATTGGCCCATGGAGCAAGTTTAATTGCATCTGTCATTGGAGTAGGGTTGGGATATGATTTTTCAAGCCCATTCAAAACATGACCTTATAAGCTCAGTCCAAGTAAGCCCTTGGCCCTTGAGGCTTGACCGAGGCTGGGTATAGGTCAGCCCATGGATCAAAAATATTATTTAATCTAAATTAACATAATTGAAGTTTTAAGATGTAATTGTTTTTATTAGTTTACATGTTTATTTTCTCACATTTTCTTTACTTATTTATCTATCAAAATAGATAATTAATTTTGTTTAGTTGTAGGTAACTCAAATTCATGGTCATTGTTTTTCATATTTGATTTGAAAATCTTGTCATTTCTTGACATCCTATATTTCACATAGGAGATTGTAATTGAAACCATCACTAATGATATGTATAATGTATATTGTGATTGTAATTATTATGTTCTTTCATATGATTTTGTTAGATATGTTAAAAACTTAATTTATTGACAAAATTTAAAGTTAGATTGAAAGAAAAAAAATTACACACACACACACACACACATATATATATATAAAGAAGGGCTAGCCCACGCAGCCTGCAGTCCTATTAGGGCTAGGTTGGCTTGGTCATTTCAAGGTCCTTTCAGATGAAGGGCTAGCTCATCCTCCTTAGTCCATGAGGCTTGGGCTAGGTGGGGCAGGACAACCCATTTTGACAACTCTAGTTACAAAAAAGTAAAAGGATATGCAAGCTTAAACAAAAGCTACTGTTACTTCCCTTTTACAAAGAAGATTTCCAACAGGTAGAATATAAGATCTCATAGAATTTGAAAATAAATATATTTCTTTATTCAACCTAACAACTATTTTTAAGATTTTAGATAGAAAGAATTTTATTGTGTTGATTTATTAGTTTTCATTCTTCTTTTTCTTCCTAAACTCTTTTTCATTTCTTTCTTCTTTCTCCTTTTAACTTTGCACATAAGGAGCAATTAAAATCATTATCCTAATTCCTAAATATTAACAAAATTAATTTTCCTTCAAAATTCACCCTAAATATAAAGCATCACCTTCTAATATAACATGATCTTAAAAAAATTAAATCATCTTTGAAAATTACAATTTTTCTCTTATTTCTAGTGTATAAAACAAATCAATTTAAAAATAAAGACATCACGACACAAAATTCAAGGGAAAGAAAAAAGAGAGTACGATGAGATTATGGAAAGAATTATTTTAAGACTTCAATGTGTTTATCATGTATAAAATTTGATTATGATTTATATATAATAATACAAAGCACATACACTAATACGATGCCACATCTCCACGGATTCTCCTCTCACTTTTGTAGCCATATCGTCATTTATGTTGTTGTTAAAGTTATCCTTAATCTCATACATAAGAAATCATGGGAGAAGAATGACTTTTTTCGAAATTTAATTCTTATTGTAAAAAAAAGTTCTCCCCATAATTTCAAATGGAAACTTGAGAGAAAATGTACCGCTTATTCATTTTCTCTTGGGTTTATTTTTTACGGTGAGGAGAGAGCATTAATTATGTATGGTTGTACATTCTCTTTATGACATTCAATTTAATGGTTAAAATTGAATTGCGAATCAGAAAGATAGAGTTAGATGGAATCATAACATATATTTAATCTATTACTAAAACATAAATAAATAATTAAATAGAAGAAAATGAAAAAGAAGGCAAAAAAGGGGGATGAAATTCAAAACACCGTGTGGATAGCGAAAAAGCACCAAAATTTTTAAACAAATAAATAGTTTGAATTTGAAAAAGCATCGGCATTACAAAAAGGTTGAGAAAACAAATAAATACTCCCTCTATCTCACTTTAGTTGTCATAATTTTCATTTTTAGAGTCAAATTATTTAGACTTAACTAACATTTTAAGATATATTTTTTGTCATGTTGATATAAAATAGTTGCAATGAATAATACTATTCTTATAGCTTTTAAACATCTATTTTTTTTAAAAAAAATATTAAATTAATTTAATCTAATTTAACTTTAAAAACTAATCAAATTAACTTTCAAAAATTGCAATATGACAACTAAAATGGAATGGAGGGAGAAAAACTAGAACTAGTGTTTTTAGTTGGGGATTATAATAGTAACTTAACATTCTGAACAATCAAAAATTAAAGATTTGTAGTGTTATAATGAGTCTAAACTAAAAAGGTGGCATAAGATATAAAAGAAAAACCTTTTTAAAGACTTCAAAATTCTAATTCAAAACAAAATAGGAAAACTGAATTCGGCAACATCCACGAGCTCATCTACGGGTCGTACATCAAATGACGGGTTCATGATCTTCACTCATAATTTCTCCCAGCAAGGGCAGACCACAATATACGAACAAGTATTGTACAAGTCATAAAATGTTCTACAGTTCATGATCTTGGGTTTTGTAGAAGCTAGACTAGAACACTGTAGCCTAAGGACTTTTCACGTACCACTCGTATTTCAATCCACAACCTCGACTATTGGCTCATAGTTTTCATTTCTCATAGAATTACATCTACGAACCCTGTCTTCGACTCGTAAGTCCAACCATGGCTATATATGAGCTTGTAATCCTCAAAATTAGTCCTATACTTCTGAACATCAAAAGTCTACACCGAATCCTGGTTTCCTACAAAATACAATAAACACAAATCAAATATAACAAAGCACACCAGAGAACATAAAATAATTTTATAATTTAAGTATCAAAAGTATCGTATTGTGGTGGCACATCAATACCCTCAACTTAAAATCGTTGCTTGTTCTCAAGCGACAAACTTAGTATAACACAAATAGGAACAACAATCACACTTACATCAATCACACAACATCTAGCCAATTAAAATCAACACAAAACACCCTCAGAGAATATTCAAATATTATTGCACAAGTAAACATCTAGCCAATTAAAATCAACACAAAACACCCTCAGAGAATATTCAAATATTATTGCACAAGTAAATACATGTGGATCAATGAATACAAATTATTCCCATAGACAAGGCTACATACACAACCAACAATCTCCAAGATAGTCTAGAGTTAACAATGCTACTCAAGTTCCCTCACAAACAAAGAAGTCCCTCTTCATACACACTTTAAAATTTTTCAATACCAAGGACTAAGTAAAATACTCTCTCTCACGGAAGAAATTCGAATGTTGTACAAACAATGACATGGGCTTACCTTTATATTCTATACCTTGGCTTTCGAACAGTCGAATTAGGATCACTATAGAACTTTGTCAGCTTATACGTACACTCGGGGGCATGAGTGATATATTTAGGGAATAGTGACTACTATTGCCCTGTTTGATACTGCACTACTTTGACTTACCCTAGCTAACCTTGTTAACCTTGACTTTTTTTTAATTAAAAATGCCTATTAAGCCTTTATTGCTAAATCAAACAAAACAAATAAAGTCTAAAGGCCCATGTCAAAGGCCCAAAAGCATAGAAAAAATGAATAGAAAGCAAAAAAAGAGATCTAAAAACCAGAAATACTAATTAAGAAAACCTAATTTGAAAAAAACATCAATCCAATGAAAAAAAAAAGTCATTATGGCCTTCTTCCTTCCATTTCTTATCTCGCTCTGGTCTTCTACTCTTTATCGGAATGAAGATTCATTCTTTGGTGATATACATGTGCAGATAATGATGATAATGTCATGCCCCGGGAGGGTACCCTAGATGTGGCCGACACTCAAAGACTATTGCTAGTTTCCAAGCGAACCGCTTGACCTCCTTGACCTCATCACATTCATTCATTCAATCAACTAATAAATAAGCAAAAGTCTAAAGATATCAATGGCAATCTAGTCTCAAGATAATGTAAATAAAACAGGTTAGTCTGAAAGAAGCTAGCTCAACAAAATCTCAACATCAATAACTTTACTCTAGTCTATGAAGCCTCTATCACTATCAAATGGTGCCAATGGCAGACCCATGGCTACCTCACCTCAAAAGTAAAGCTAACTCAAGTCTAACTCTAATAAGCTAGATGAAAATAAAGCAATGATCTTCTGAAGTAAAGGAGGCTCACCAACTCAGTTGAATGCACAGATCCTCAATGGCAATCTAGTCTCAAGATAATGTAAATAAAACAGGTTAGTCTGAAAGAAGCTAGCTCAACAAAATCTCAACATCAATAACTTTACTCTAGTCTATGAAGCCTCTATCACTATCAAATGGTGCCAATGGCAGACCCATGGCTACCTCACCTCAAAAGTAAAGCTAACTCAAGTCTAACTCTAATAAGCTAGATGAAAATAAAGCAATGATCTTCTGAAGTAAAGGAGGCTCACCAACTCAGTTGAATGCACAGATCCTCAATGATGCGCCTGTTGACAATCTCTAGTACCTGTCTCTGCATCATAAAATGATGCAGTCCAAAGAGGATGTCAGTACGTGGAATGTATGAGTATGTAAAATGGCTAAATGATATAGAAACATGTAAAATAATATAGAAATAACATCAACTCATACTCAATCAGAATGTCAAATGACTACCTAAAGATATAACAAAGAGTATACAAATGACCCATCAACCACTCAAACCTCATCAATCAACTCAACTGAACTCAACTCAATTCAATTCGACTCAAAGTACTCAGTTTGGGGACTATCTTGGAGTTTCTCTTATCCGACAACAATCACTTATGACCTAGTGCTTGTACAAAATCACATTGATGTTGCCACAACCGTTCCATACTTTCCAGGTAAAGAACGAGTCAAATCTACTAGGGATCCAGCCTCAAACAAGTCCTCTATTGGTTTCAAAGAGGGAACCTCAATGTAATAATTCTAATCCTCACCTACTCTTGGCGACATAGTTAATGAGTGGACTTGGATTTACTCTTACTCATTTTGGTGCTCAATACTGCTCCAAAGACTCAATGCTCATAAAACTCCTCTCATCACAATCAATCATCTCAATTAGCCTCGTGGTGGCTCTCATCAATTCAATTAGTCTCATGGAGACTCTCACCATCTCATTAACTTAACTCAACGAGGCCTTTCGGCTTAACATCTTAATCAACTAATCAACTCAATGCTCATTTAACACTCAGGGACTCAGATCAATCATTAAGAAGAAGTCATTTAGACAAGACCCTAGAACTCAATTCTGAATACTCATGGGATCGTCAAGCTCAATTAACTCAATCTCATACTCACATCGACATCACAATCAACATATTCAAGTCAAGGCTCTAGATTCCACCCCTAGGTTCATTCATGCATGCTTTCACACAATAACATATAGGGTTATACAATAACTTATAAAAAGTATATAATTCAGGAAATCAAGTTTGTAATGATCATCAACATATGAAAACACATGTAATAGATATAATTTTCAAGAAAATAATCAAGAATCATCTATGTAGACTCATTAGACTCTTAACTCCTCTATTACCATCAATGGGGTACATAAAAGAACAATCTCATACTTTAGTTTAGCCTTACATACATAGTGTAAAGCTTTAGACAATCAATCCTCGAAGAACTCTCCTCAAACTCCTCGAATTTACGTTCCTCTACTCTTTTCTCTAGTCTTTTTCAAGAACTTAAAATGGCTTAGGAAAGGGGATTAAAACCCTTTTTACGCTCAAAACAATCCATTTAGATCGTGTTTTAAGTTTAGGAGGGGTTGAAAAAGGTCTGGAATGCCCCTCACAAATTTTGACTAAAATTTCACCTCGGTGACAAGGGGTTCGCGACGCGGACCTTGTACATTTTTGGTGTTTCCGTAGAAACTTCTCTGAACGAGTTTTCTAATCACATAAAATTTTTTTGGAGAAAATCTAAGTGTAGGTACGCTGCAGATGTGCGTTGCGCACCTGTCGTACACTTATTTTGGAAATTATTTTCGCATTGAAAAACTATCTTTTGATCCGGTTGCTCTAAAAGTCAATCAAGATCACTTTCCCACTCAATTTTTCATGCTGATCACATATTCGGCCTCAGATTCTCCATCACAGCATAGGAAGACACGCTATGCACACATCTTTCCTCTAGGGGTATTTTGGTAATTTTACTGGGTGTTACATCATCTCCCCCTTGGAATCATTCGTCCTTGAATAATGAGTAAAGGTGGACAGCAAAGCACGAATACAGTCAAGACTCATCTCAATGCTTACTCAGCCAATCAAAGTTTGGACTCCTCATCAACCTCAACAATCTCTACTTAGACTCAAGAATAGATACATCAACTCAGGAATTGAAAATCAATTTAAGTCAAGGGTAAGGATATTACCTTCAACATTCTCATCATAATGCACAAATAGATTCGAATACTTAGCTCTAATCTTTTCCTCAGCTTCCTATGTGGCTTCCTCAATAAATTGATTTCTCCACGAGACTTTGAATGAGGCGATCTTTTTGGTTCTCAACTTGCGAACCCAATGATCAAGGATTTGGATCGGAATCTCTTCGTAGGAAAAGTTATCTTTTACTCCAATGCTCTCAACAGGGATCACCAAGGTAGGATCTCCCTAGCATTTCTTCAACATCGAGATGTGGAATATAGGATAAATTGCGTCTAGCTTAGAGGACAACTCTAACTCATAAGCAACCTTCTCAATCCTCTTCACAATCTGATAGGGACCAATATATCGAGGACTCAATTTCCCCTTTTTTCCCAAGTCTCATGACACCCTTCATAGGTGACACTTTCAAGTACAACCAATCATTCACCTCGAACTCTAAGTCTCTTCTCCTCGCATCTGTGTACGATTTCTGGTGACTCGATGTAGTCTTCAACCTCTCTTTAATGAGCTTTACCTTCTCCATTGATTGATGGACAAGATTAGGTCCAATCAACTCAGCTTCTCCAACCTCAAACCACTAATTAGTGATCTACATCTCCTCCCATATAAAGCTTTATAGGGAGCCATTTGAATGCTTGCATGGTAACTATTTTTTATATGAAAATTCAATCAATGGTAAGTGACCATCCTAATTTCTTTTGAAGTTAAGGACACAAACTCTCAACATATCCTCTAATGTCTGAATTGCATGTTCTGCCTGGGTCTTTGTTTGAGGATGAAAGGTTATAGTCAGATTCACTTTAGTACCCAATCCCTTCTAAAAAGATCTCCAAAATTGGGAGGTGAATTTAACTCTTTTGTCTGAGATGACAGAGAAGGAATTTCCATGCAACCTCACAATCTCACAGATGTACAACTTGGCATACTTCTCTGTTGTGTTAGTTGTCTTAATTGCTAAGAATAAGGCGATTTGGTCATCCTATCCACAATCATCATATCGAATCATATTGCTTTCGAGACCTCGCTAGACCAGTAATGAAGTCTATATTGATCATCTCTCACTTCAATCTCAAAGTTCTATGCTGATCCGCATGGCCTTTGGTGCTCAACTTTAACTTGTTGACAATTTGGGCATTTATAAACAAACTCAGCAATATCCTTTACGTCATTCCACTCCACCAATAGACTTCCCTCAAGTCATTGTACATCTTGGTAGAGCCAGGATGAATGGAATATCTGGAGCTATGGGCTTTTGCCATAATTCTATCTCGAACACCATCAACATCTGGAACGGATAATCTATTCTGGCATCTCAACACTCTATTTCCCCTTTTGGAGAAGGCATCACTTTTGGTTTGTGGACAACCTCCTTCAATTGGAGTATTAATAGATCTTGGTCTCGCTTTTCTTTCACCTCTGCCACTAAACATGAAGCAAACCTATTCTGAACATTAACTCCTCCCTTATCATTCTCTTCAAGTTGAACTCCCAATTGGGACAATCAATGCACTTCCTTAGCTAACTCCTTCTTTCCCTTCTTAACATGGGTCGTACTACCTATTGACAACCCGCTAAGAGTGTTAGCAACAGTGTTAGCTTTACCTGGGTGGTAGAGAATATTCATGTCATAATCTTTGAGCAACTTCAACTATCTCCTCTATCGCAGGTTGAGCTCTTTCTGACTGAAGACATACTGCAGGCTCTTATGGTCAGTGAACACATCCATATGCATACCATACAAGTAGTGGTGCTAGAGTTTAAGTGCACACACCACCGCTGCCAACTCAAGATCATGGGTCGGATAGTTCCTCTCATGAACTTTAAGTTGTCCGGGAGCATAGGCTATCACTTTCCCTCTCTGCATCAGCATATAACTCAATCCAACTCTGGACACATCATAATATATCACAAAGTCCTCTGTCCCATCGGGCAAGGTTAAAATTGGTGCAATAGTCATTCTAGTCTTCAACTCTTAGAAACTCTTCTCACACTCATCAGACCGCTGAAATTTGACCTTTTTTTGAGTCAATTTGGTCAATGGTATGGATAGGGAAGAAAATCCATCAACAAATTTGCGGTAATAGCTTGCCAACCCCAAGAAACTTCTTACCTCAATTAGAGAGGTCGGTCTAGGCCAATTCTTAACCGTTTCAATATTTTGGGCATCTCAAAGACCATCACCGAAATAATATGGCCTAGAATAGCCACTGACTTGAGCCAAAACTTATATTTCAAGAACTTTGCATACAACTCGTGGTCCTTAATAGTTTGGAGGACAATCTGAGGTGATTTGTATGCTCCCCCTCCTCTCTCGAATACACCAATATTTCGTCGATGAACATAATCACAAACATATCAAGATATTATCTGAATACTCTATTGATCAAGGTTGCAGGTGTATTTGTCAACCCAAAAGACATGACCAAGAACTTAAAATGGCCATATCTAGTCCTAAAGGCTATCTTTGGAATGTCATATTCCCTCACTTTCAACTGATGGTATTCTATCTTTGAGAAATAAGAGGAACCCTGAAGTTGGTCAAACAAATCATCTATGCTGGGGGAAAGGATATTTATTCTTTATTCTAACCTTGTTCAGTTCCTGTAACTGATACATATTCTGAGAGATCCCATCTTTCTTTCGCACGAATAGGACAGGGGCATCCCAAGGAGAAACGCTTAGTCTGATAAAGCCCTTCTCTAACAAATCTCTCAACTGCTCTTTCAACTCAACAAAGGCCATCCTATAAGATGGAATTAAGATAGGCTAGGTATCGGGAAGAACATCAATCCCAAAGTCAATCTTCCTACCAGGAGGGACTCCAGGCAGATCCTTAAGAAACTCATTCACAATCGAGACTGACTCTAGAGTTGGAGACTCAACATTATCAGACTTAACTCGCACGAGGTGATAGATACAACCTTTGAAAATTAGCTTTTTAGCCCTAAGGTAGGAGATAAACTTTCCCTTAGGTGTAACAGAATCACTCTTCTACTCTAGAACCAGTTCATTCGGGAACTGGAACTTAACGGTTCAGGCTCTACAATTAATGGAGGCATAACATGAGTGAAGCCAATCCATGCCTAGGATCATATAAAAATCAGTCTTCTCTAACTCAACCAAATCAATAAGAGTATCCTTATGATGGATGGACACTACACAAACTCTATAGATTCTTTCGGCTTTAATAGACTCACCCACTGGGGTAGAAACATCAAAGGGTTCAAGAAGACTCTCAGGGGTTCTATCAAATCTGCTAGCCACATAAGGAGTTACAAATAACAATGTGGCACCAAGATCCATCATAACATAATAATCAAGAGTAAAGATTCGAGTCATACCCATCACAACATCTGGGGAGTTTTACTGATCTTGGTGACTACCCATGACATACAAACAATTTGTAGCTCTACTTGTGCCTGACGTAATACCTTTCTGGGTTCCTTTAACTAGCGGGGTTGGTATAGAAGAGTGAGCCCGATTATCCACTTTGGACACTCTCTCTGATAGTGACCCACTTGGCCATACTTGAAACATACATCACTCCCCACACGGCATCTCCCCAAGTTTAATCTGCCACACTTACCACATGGTGGCTTACCCTGTGAACCTTGAGTCGCACTCACTAATGAAAAAACCAGCAAATAGGGACAAATATCTAGCGACAATCACATTTTCATCACAAAATAACGATGGATTAGCAATGAATAATATATATGTTGCTAAATAAATGAAAATATTAAAAGTATCCACATTAGCGACGAATTCACGACAAAAAAATATTTTTTCGTTGCTATATTTTGGCGCCTTATGAAAAATATTTTATTAAGATGTAGCGACAAATTTAGTGATGACATATTTAATGCTAAAGCTTAGCAACAGATTTAAAGGCGACAAATATGTCGCTAAAGTATTTTATTTTAAAAAGTATATTTTCAAAGTCATAGAAATAAAAATAATTCATCGTTATTTTTTTTTATAAAGAAAGATAGGTATAGCAACAAACATATAATCCGTAGCTAAATTTGTTGCCATAAAAATAAAATAATAGGGCAAATTTATACATCATATTTTTGTCAAAATAGATAAAACTCACAGGAAAGAGAGCAGCAAAACACTCTCTCATCTTTCTCCAAGAATGAAATAAAAAATAATGGTCTTCTTTCAATATGGACAATCACCTCTCATTCTCTCCATTTCCTTTTTCCTTCTTCTTGTTGAGACATAAGTCCTTGGAGTTTGGAGTTTCAAATAACGCAACAAATTTGGGGTTTCAAAGAAGCACATGTCGTGGAGTTGTTGTCTTCTAGACCAGAGACAAGCACAAGTCATAGAGCTGCTTTCTTCTCATATTTTAAGGTATGCGAATTCAGATTTTATTTTCAAGTAGTGTATGCTTCAAAGGTTGCTTCCTTATAGGCTTTTCGGATTTGAGTTTGGGGATTTTTCTAGTTATATGCTTTAATTTATCTAGGGATTGTGGTACTATTCTTACTTTTTTGATGATGTTGAAAAGAAAATATTTAATATTTTACAGATGTAGAGATGAATTTAAAATCTTTACATAAAAAGATAATCATTTAGCACTTCCCTAGAAGCTCTTTGATGAAATTCCTCAAAAAGAATGTTCTAATGTGTAAAAAAACAGCAGAAAAATATTATCTCCAGGAAAACAAGAGGGTGTTAATATCACTTACGTTGCTATAGACATAGTAGCACATCCTTTAGCAATGAGATATTTGAAAAAGTACTAATGAATCCAACTAAATCAACTCGTAGAGTAAAAAGCCTCAACCTTAAGATCACGTACAATGAATGGATCTTCTTACATGATGTTAAATTGCAACTCTGAGACTGCAGCTCCTGGAGTGACACCACTTTTGTTTACCATATAATAATGAGTTTTCTTCATCACCTAAAATGAAAGGAAAAATTGCAAATTCTGAGTTGATAAAAATAAAATAACAATTTTTGAAACAAGTTATATCAACTCAGGTATTTGCCATCTCAGAGTGGCAAAAGAATACTAGTGAACTATAAAACAAATATAACTATTGAGAAGTTCCAGCCAATAGTTGAAAACAAAAATATCCTTCCAGCAAAAGGGCATAGTTTAACATTTATATTTTGTTGCACAGTCCCTACTCCCAACTCTCTACAACCTATCTTAGTAATCCAATAACTGTGTATCGTCATGCATTCTTGTGACCTAGTTGTTATATATATATATATATATATATATATATATATATATATATATAGAATTTGCAAGTCATATCTGTTATGCTAGGACATGCTCTTTGTTTATTTGTGAGTTTACTTGAACAATGAAGATGCATTATCATCATTTATTAAGATGTAGACAGAGGACATGTTTATTCTTAGTTAGTTTACTTTATCTAGTATTTTAAAGTAGATTGAGAAAGTACATCACTACAAAAAAAAATTATTTAATGAGGGAAAAGTTGATCGTTGAAAGTTTCATTCATGACAACAAATCTAGTAGTTGAAAGTATTGTAATATATTTATTTTTTGATTGCTAGAGTGACATGTTGTTATAGACTACATATAAGACTTACAACATAATATGAGTGTCGAATCAAAAACAACTTGGCCATTTATAGTAAAATATTGTAAATTATCCTCTTCTTGGGTGCTATGATGTTCCAATATCATATTTCAAACATATGAAGCCCACACCCTTATATTTCAAATTTTAAGGAGAGAAATTCTAATTGTTTTGTTTATTTGAATATTTTTAGGAACATGAATATTCTAGAGCGTGGTTGGATGTATGATAGGTCTAATTTTGTCATGGGCTGAATAACTTTATCCAATTTGCATGTTCTCAACCAAATTGCATGAGTGGTAACATCATCAGATGCCCATGTAAAAAATATCATAACATTAAATAGATGGATGTTGAAATCATTAAATATCACCTTTTTCATTTTGAATTTGTTGAGAACTATTTAATTTGGAAACATCAAGGGGAAAAAGATTTGATTGAGGAGACTTCTTCTGGTAATGATTTGAATTGTGGTGCTCAACATGAATTGTGGAATGATAATCCATATCTACAAATAATATTGAATGCAGCTGGTCCAAACTTAGACCATGGTTCAAGTTTGCAATCTTATAGTTATATTAACTCTAAGTTCTCCCATCCTTATGAACCTTCAATTGAGGAGGAACCTTATCATTCAATGGAGGAGGAACCTAATCCCGAGTCTCAAAAGTTTTATGATTTGCTACAAGCTGCTGATGCCAAATTATATCCTGGATCTTCTCTTTCTCAACTTGCACTTGTCTCTCATATGTTGAATATTAAAATGGAGAACAATATGTCAGAGAGGTTATAACCAAATGATGCAACTGATGAAAGAGGCTTTACTTGAAGAAATATTGTACTTGATAGCTATCATTAGACAAAGAAGTTAGTGCGTAGCTTAGGTTTGCCGGTTGAAAAAATTGATTGTTGTGAATCAGGGTGTATGTTGTACTGGGGTGATGATGATCATCTTACATCTTGTAAGGTTTGTGGGTTTCAAAGATATAAGTGTCATGTTGGCTCTCATAAGAGGAAATTGGTCCCTTACAAAAAAAATGTACTATTTTCCTTTGATTCCTAGATTAAAGAGATTATATGCATCCCATGCTACAACTACTAACATGAGATGGCATCATCAGCACACAAAAGAGGATGGTGTAATGCGTCATCCATCAGACTCTGAGGCTTGGAAACACTTCAATGAAACTTATTCTTTTTTTTGCTGTTGAACCAAGAAATGTAAGGTTGGGATTATGTACGGATGGTTTCTAACCATTCAGTCAGTCTAGCAGGAAATACTCTTCATGGCTAGTGATTGTGACTCCATACAATTTACCTCCAGAGATGTGTATAAAAGAGGCTTATATGTTTTTAACTGTTATTATTCCAGGACCAAACAATCCAAAATATAAAATTGATGTTTATCTGCAACCTTTAATAAAGGAATTGACTTTGTTATGGGAGACTGGTGTAGAAGCATTTGACATCTCAAAAAAGCAAATTGTTTTGGCTAAGGGCAACTTTAATGTGGACAATTAGTGACTTTCTAGCATATTCTATGTTATCAGGATGGGGTACTGCAGGTAAGTTAGCATGTCTCAAATGAAATAAGAGATGGATATTTTGGAGAATTCAAGGTATAGCTTTTCATCATTATTAAGTTTAAAAAAATTATTCAGTTTTATATATGTAGGATGTTAATGTATTGCTTAATTTGAAAATTTATTTCAGAAACATTTTTATTGGGACCCCTCTATCAGTGAAAGTGTAGTAAGGAGAAAATGGGATGTTAAGGCAGCAACAAGGTACAAAGATTTCATTGCTAGAAGAAAAGCGAGCAAACATAAGTCATCCTATGTACCTGTAAATGTGTGGGAAAGTTGGATGCAACTTTGGAGAGATGCTAAGTGTGTTGAAAAGTAAAAAATTAATTCAAAGAATCATTCTGGTGGACAAGAAGTCGCTGCTGGAACTCACACCGGAGGCTCTATCATAATTGGAGAGCATCGAAAGAGACTTGTAAGTATATATTTCATGCACTATTCCTTATGTTAAGTATATACATTTGTGAGATTTCACTGGGTATGTTATTGTTGTTGTTGTAAGTATATACATTTGTATCTAAACATATAGGTTACTAATTGAAAGTAGTTGTTTCTCTTTGTTATTTGATTTGTTAAGTATCCACTTGATTCGAGGAAGTTAACCAATATTCATTATAGGAAGTTAGCCAGTAGGTCACTGTACAAAGTTGTCCTACAGTGAAGGAAAGAAATTCATTTGATCCTCTGTTATTTGATCCTCTCTCTGTTATTTGATCCTCTGAATCTTTATCTGATAACAATGTGAAGGAAAGAAATTCATTAATATCTGATAACAATTTGCATTACTTGAGCCTATCCAGATATTCCTTCAATGAATCTCTCCCCACCAAAAAATACTCGCTTCATTCCATCTTCATCTCTCTTGTTACTTCCCCCTTGAGAGCTTCCAAAATGTGCATCCGCGAACATATCGGGATGAGGTAACAGGTCAATAGATAGATGTTCCCACTCAAGTTTCTGTTATTAAGAGAAAAGTAGATGATGCAACATACACAATGATGCAACATGAGTAATAAAGGATTTAGGGCACTGCAAAAAAGAATAAGGTATTCCGAACAATATTGTAGATATTACCTTGAGTAGAATAAAATCTCATTTATGTAAATAAAATGGGAAAATTTCTAAGTAGAAAAGGAAATGTAATTACTTTGAAAACATATATGAACTCCTTGCCACTAGAGAAATCCCTAGGTTCCTTTAGATTTACAACCTGCAATAGCATATTGTTTGAGTCATTCTTAAGCAACAACTACACAAGTCATCTCATCTAAACATGTCAAAATAAAATTCTCTTTATGCTCTAAATTCACTGTTAGGTACAAGAAAGTAGAAAATCGTGACAAGTTATGTGTAACCTTGTGAATATGTAAAATACACAGTAAAGAACAAAAAGTCCTTCTAGTTTAATTTAGTTAGTTGAGAAGGTATGATCAACCTACAAATTTTCTATTTTCTCATTTAAATGGTATATTAGTTCAGCTTTTCTCATTTATATGCTCTATTAGTTCACTTTCAATGATATGCTGGAATCATGTCTTATTATAAAATAATTTTGAAAAAAGTGATATAAATTATATTGGTATATGCTATTGAAAAAGGTCGAGATCCAACACCAAGTGAGTTACATTTGCATGTTCATACACACGATCATAATGAAAAATCTTTTATTGCGGAGCATTCCCTAATTATCCATGTAAGTTCCAAATATTGTGACTTTATTGTCTTTATGTTTTAAAATCTTAAAAGTTTAACTGCTAGGATTTCTTTATGTAAGTTCATGGATTTCTTAGTTGGAATGTTGTAAGATGTGTAGTTTGAGATGTTGCACTGGTCATGGATTTCTTTTAAGGTGTTAAACTTCTATTAAATCAAAGATAATTTATTTTTCTTCAAAGAATCTTCCAGTTACCTTGATACAATACATATTAATTTTACTATTTATTACAGAAAAAATATGAAGAAATACTAAGGAAAAAAACACAATCTCAGACAAATATTGATCAATGTGAAGCATATTATGAAGCTGCAAGAATAGAAAAGAGAAAAAAAATATATGGTCTTGGATCTGAAGTAAAAAATTACTATGGGTCAAAATATTCTGTCTCTTCGGAATCTAATACTTCATCATCAACATCACCTTCAATTTCTCAATCAACACCACTAACAAATATGTTTGGGTTTATGAACCAACTGATTTCTGTACTTACTGATCACTTTTTTCCTATAGTTCTTCAGCGGGTACATGAAGTGATTTCTTCATCACCTACTAATGATCCATCAGTTGTGACACCTATAGTACCTCCTGCTACTACTAATGCTGAGGAAGTTGGTCCTTTAGTTGTAGATGATGATCATAGCCCTTGACACAATTTGCATTACAATTTTTTGATATTGTCCATTTTGAAAAGTATTAATTGTGTATCCACAATACTTGATAGATGTAGATTCTTTTGATTTAGAAGTTATTGGTAGACACTTGTGTTATTGATGTTTTAAATATAATTATGTTATATGGATTTTCTATCTATATATTTTGAATGTTCTATAATTATCATTTTATACAATTCTTGATTATTGGAGGGTGTTTTATGATTTGCATTTAATATTTTTTAATAATTTTTATTGAAAATAAATTAAAAACAAAATTTAGAAGAAAATTGTAAGCGACGATTCAAATTGTAGTTATAAAGAACTTTTGCGACAAGTTGAGGAAAAGGATATTTGATAGCCATGAAAAAGTGGCATGGACGATAAAATGAATTTGCAACAGATTAGCGACAAATCTCTTGTCGCAAAATTATTCAAACGACAAAATAAAATTGTAAAAATAGCAACAACAGTATAAAATATAGTAAAGAATTATTCGTCGTTACGAATATAGAAACAAATATATTTTGTTGTTGGGACATTGTTAGACCAGCAACAAAATTTATTTTTTTGTCGCTAAGTGATTAGCAACGCGCATAATAGTAACAAAATAATATGTTGCTAAGTCATTGCTAATATTGTTTAGCAACGAATATATGCAGATTAGCGATGAATTTTGTACGTCGCAAAACATATTTTTTTTGTAGTGACTAGCCTGTGACTAAGATCCTTGGGCTCCAAAATTCTAAGACCTCTTATCATTCTTGTTTCTGGGCGTAGGTTCACTAGCAGATGATGGTGCTAGCCTTAATTGGAATCTGTTATCATTACCTCTCTTTCTAACCTCATGGCTTGATGTCTTGGCCCTCTTATTATATGAACTCTTCTTTGTCATGTTGTCTTTCCTCACCAGCTTGTTGTACATAAGTCATCAGCCTTTCGATGTCCATATCACTCACAAGCATGGCTCCCCTCCCATCTTTCTTTGGCCCTTAGTTCAGCTCATCTACATACATCCCCATTCTCCCACTCATGTCAGCAATCATAACTGGAGCATAGCAAGATAGCTGAATGAACTTAAGCCCATACTCTTGCACAGTCATAGAGCCCTATTTCAGATTCAAGAACTCTCTCACCTTGGCCTCCCTTTGTTCTCTTGGAAAGAAGCGCCCCAAGAAAGCTTCCTCGAACGCTGCCCAAGTTAGCAATGGGGCTTCCTCTCCTCTACCCTTCTTCCATTAGTTGAATCATAGCCTGGCAACACCCTTGAGCTGGTAGGCAGCTAGTTCAACCCTATCAGCATCAGCCACATGCATCGCTTGGAACACCTTCTAAAGCTCCTCCATATAGTTCTCAAGATCCTCATTAGATGTAGACCTTGTAAACTCAGGCGGATTCATCCTAAAAAATTCTCGGACTCTAGATGTGTCTTGTGCATCCAATCTACTCACTCCTTGCCTCGTAGCAGGTGCTACGACAACCTAGGCTAGAGTTTGGAAATCCTGACGAAGCTTAACATTAGAAACCTTAGCTTATGGGGGTTTCTGAATAGGGAAAACTGGATCCATGGGCTCCTCATGTCCTTGAGGCTCAGGTGGGTTAATATTCTGCATGGCAGGACATCCTCTACCTCTATGGCTCTTCTGGGAGGCATGTTCACAACTCTACAATGCGTAGAACATGAATTAGAAGAGAGTTTTCATAGAGTTTTAACTCTATCGCACAAATCAGATCATGAAAGAAGTGTAACCATTCGTAATGTCCTATAGCCTCCTGCTTATGAAGTGTGGTAAACAACACACGCATAAACAAGACTCCTAGACATGACTTCATAGATTCCCTAGGACACTTGAACTCTATGCTCTGCTACCAAGTTTGTCACGACCCGGGAGGGTACTCTAGACGTGGCCGACACTCAAAGACTATTGCTAGTTCCCAAGAAAACCACTTGGCCTCATCACATTCATTCATTCATTCAATCAACTAATAAATCAGCAGAAGTCTAAAGATATCAATGCGCAATATAGTCTCAAGATAATGTAAATAAAACAGTCTAGTCTGAAAGAAGCTAGCTCAACAGAATCTCAACATCAATAACTCAACTCTAGTCTATGAAGCCTCTATCACTATCAAATGGTGCTAATGATAGATCCATGGCTACCTCAACTCAAAAGTAAAGCTAACTCAAGTCTAACTCGAATAAGCTAGATAGAAATAGAGCAATGATCCTAAGTGAGGCTCACCAACTCAACTGAATGCACAGATCCTTAATGATGCGCCTGTTGACGATCTTTAGCACCTGCCTTTGCATCATAAAATGATGCAACCCAAAGGGAACGTCAGTATGTGGAATGTACGAGTACGTAAAATGGCTAAATAAAACAAAAACAGGTAGAACAATATAGAAATAACATTAACTCGGACTATACTCAATCAGAATGTCAAATGTCTATCTAAAACAAGAATAAAGAGTAGACAAGTGACCCATCAACCACTAAAACCTCATCAATTAAACTCAACTCAACTCAACTCAACTCAGAGTACGCAGTTTGGGGACTATCTCGAAGTTTCTCTTATCCGACAATAATCACTTATGAGCCAGTGATTGTATAATAATCCCGCTGATATTGCTAGAACCGTTTTGTACTTGCTTGGGAAAGAACGAATCAAATCCACTAGGGATCCAGCCTCAACAAGTCCTCTATTGGTTTCAGGGACTTTAACTTAAGAGGGAACCTCAATGTAATCGTTCTAATCCTCACCTACACTTGATGACGTAGGTAATGAGTGTGAATTGGAATTACTCTTACTTGTTTCGGTGCTCAATACTCCTCCCAAGATTCAATGCTCATAAAACTCCCCCCATCTTAATTAATCATCTAAATTAGCCTCGCGGAGGCACTCATCAACTCAATTAATCTCATAGAGACTCTCATCATCTCATTAACTCAACTCTGGAGTTCCAAGTTATAGCTCACTCGGTCTTATGTCAGTTATGGTTACAACCCTGCTATGTACAAGTATTTTGGCATTCACGCATCATGAATTCATGGCATATTGATATATTATTTTTCCCATATGCCTCTTTCTATATATGTGCCCTTTTCATCTAATATTGGTTGCAGGTTACTGAGTTCATAAGCATCTGCATACCCACATACTTAGTACATTCAAACGTACTAATGCATACTCTTTGCCTACATGATCTAATTATGTAGGTACCGGAGACTATCTTGATCCACCTCTTGACGGTTAGCTTGGATTGAGAAAGTTATTGTGGTGAGTTCTATCATCTAAGGACAAGCCACCTTCCATCCATCTATTATGTTACTTCAGCTTATGTTTTATTTACTTTGAGGGTGAGCCTAGGACATTTCTTGGTCCCCGTCCTATTTTATGACTTAGAGGTATTGTTGGACAACATGTAGACTCTTGTACGAATTTGTGCTATGTCATGCAATTTTGTTTATGCAGATTATGATTATGTCTATCGGTTGAATATTGATGAGATGATGATATATTCTTTATGAGATATGGAAATATGGGAAGTCCTGAGTCCTATTCCATCCCCATAGCGCGAGTCATACTTACCCACCCCTTAGTTCCTATGTGCTTTGTGCTATGTGAATCCATGCAAACCCCTATCCTAATGACATCCCCATAGTGTGAGTCATATTTTCCTGTCCCTTAGAACTATGTGTTATTATTTTATTAAGAGCTTGAGAATTGATGATGTGTATGTGGATGCTGTTTGGGGACTCTCGGGTTCTCATTCACCATGTCATTCTTAAACCCTAGGTCCGGGTCATGACAAGCTTGATGTTAGAGCACTATGTTTATAAAATATCCTTAGAGTCCATCATGGCTCGTCAAGTAGAGTCCTATTCATGGGTGTGAAGTACACCATACCTATGAGTGGGAGGCTATGATGGTCTTTTAGGAATTGTCTCATTTCTTCATGTCTTATGTTATTCATTGGACTGTGTCTTAAGACTTCCTAACTTTGATGATATCCTTGATTCCTTACCAAAGATGCCTCCAAGAAAAGCCCCTCTACTAGGGAAGACCCTGATTATTGAGGACCATGTTTCCCAAGAGCCTATGGGAGAGCCGATTACTCAAGATGAATTCTGCACTGCCTTTGCCATACTTGCCCAAGTGGTGACCAATCGACTAGGCAGGACAATCCTCCTCCTCATGCTCTAACTCCAGTTGGTAGAGTGAGGGATTTCACCTGGATAAATCCTTCGAAGTTTATGGGCCAAAAGCTGATGACGATGCTCAAGACTTCATAAATCAACTTTTTAAGGTATTGAGTATTATGGGGGTGACTTTGAAAGAGAAATCTAAACTAGTTGTCTATTAGTTGAAGGATGTGGCTCAAGTATGGTACATCCAATAGTTGACGGCGAGGATTAGTGATGACGGGATTAGTTGGGAAGAGTTTAAGTTTGCTTTTATAGGACCATTTCTTTCATTTTGAGCTTAGAGAGGCAAATATGACAGAATTTATCAACCTCAAATAGGGTGACATGAGTGTGAGGGAATATGCCCTCAAATTTACAAAGCCCTCAAAGTATGCTCCTATGCTAGTGGCTGACCCCATGGAAGAATGCACAAGTTTATTTTCGGGATCTCTAATTTGGTTGTGAAAGAATATTGTATGACTATGCTTATTCGAGATATGGACATCTCCAAGATCATGACTTATGCTAAACAGATTGAAGGGTAAACGCTTAGGGAGAAGAGAGTGATTCCAAGAAAGCCCATTATGATGACAGATTCTCCAACTCTAGGAGTGGCAGTGGATATAGTCATTTTCAATAGGTCCACTACTCCAATTCAAGGGTTACTAACAATAGAGTGCCTCATCCCAAGGAATCTATTGGAGGTGGGGAAAATCATCCTTGATGTTATAAATATAGAAGAAATCACTCGGGTGCACGTCTATGTGATTTGGGTGCTTGCTATAGGTGTGGTGATATGGGCCACAAGATTGCTAACTGTCTTAAAACTGCCAAGAAGGGTCAGGGTCAAATGGCTTAGAGTAACCAGGTTCAACCAAGGGTTCCATAGGGTGGTGCACCTAGAAACAGCAGGTTCCGTTCTTTGCATGCTCGATAGGAAGTAGAGGAGACTCCAGATGTAATGATTGGTATGTTAAAAGTCTTTGATTTTGATGCTTATGCTTAGCTTGTCCCGGGTGCGAATTTATGTTTTATAACTCCTCTTTTGGCTTTTAAGTTTTGTTTGAGTCCTGAAATCTTGAGGGAGCCTTTTTCAGTTTATACTTTCGTGGGTGAGTCTATTGAATCCCAAAGAGTCAATCAGGGTTATCCTGTCTCTGTCTTGCATAAAGTCCTTTCCTGTGTTCTTTTGGAACTTGAGATGTTTGATTTTAATATTATTCGTAGGATGGATTGGTTGCATGCTTCATATGCCTCTATAAATTGTAGAACTCAAAAAGTCAGATTCCAATTTCTGGATGAGCCTGTTCTTGAACATAAAGGCAATGATTCTGCTATTAAGGGTTGATTTATCTCTTATCTCAAAGCCTAGAAGATGATTTCTAAGGGGTATATTTACCATATTATGAGGGATAGAGGTGTGAAGTCTAAGCCACCTACTCTTGAATCAATTTCGGTGGTTAACGAGTTTCCGGATGTTTTTCTCGAAAACTTGTCCAGTATTCCTCCCAAAAGGGAAGTAAACTTTGGCATAAATCTCCTTCTGGATACTCAACCTATTTCCATTCCTTCTTACCATATGACACCAACTGAATTAAAGAAGTTGAAGGATCAATTGAAAGACTTGTTGGAGAAGGGCTTTACTATACCTAGTATATCGCTATGGGGTACTTCAATATTATTTGTAAGAAAGAAAGATGGGTCTCTTAGGATGTTCTTTTATTATAGGTAAAGAAATAAGGTAAACATCAAGAATAAATCTCTATTACTAAGGATCAGTGACTTATTTGATCAAATTCAAGGAGCTACCCATTTCTCAAAGGTTGACCTCCGTTCCGGTTATCATCAGTTGAGGGTCAGAGAGTGTGATATTTCCATAATGGCTTTTCAAACTAGATATGGGCATTTTGAATTTGTGGCGTTGTTATTTGGTTTGACTAATGCTCCAGCCATGTTTATGGATCTTATGAATTGGGTTTTCAAGCCATTTCTTGATAGTTTTGTGGTTGTCTTCATTGATGATATCCTAATTTATTCCCGAAGTGAGCGGGAGAATATGGATCCTTGAGGTTAAATCTTTAGACTTTGAGGGAGAAGCAATACTATTCTAAGTTTAGTAAATGTGAGTTTTGGTTGTGTGAAGTAGCTTTTCTTGGTCATGTGGTATCTGATGATGGCATTAAGATTTGCATCGGGAGAATATGGATCACTTGAGGTTAAATCTTTAGACTTTGAGGGAGAAGCAATACTATTCTAAGTTCAGTAAATGTGAGTTTTGGTTGGGTGAAGTAGCTTTTCTTGGTCATGTGGTATCCGATGATGGCATTAAGATTTGCCCAAAGAAGACTGAGGCCGTGAAGAATTGGTCTATACTATTGACTCTTTTGGATATTTGAAGTTTCTTTGGATCGGCTGGTTATTATAGGAGATTTGTTGAAGGTTTCTCATCCATTACTTTTCCATTGACTAAGTTGACTCAAAAGAAGGCCAAATTTGTATGATTAGATGAGTGTGAGAAGAGTTTTCAGACTTTGAAAGACCGACCTGCATCGGCTCCTGTTTTGACTCTATCGGATGGCTTAGATAGGTTTGTGGTGTATTGTGATGCTTCTCAAATCAGATAGGGTTGTGTGCTCATGCAACATGGTAAGGTGACAGCTTATGCATCAAGGCAATTGAAGGTGCATAAACAAAACTATATAACTCACGATCTTGAGTTAGCAGCTGTGTTGTTTGCTTTGAAAATTTGGAGACACTATTTATATAGGCTTCATATTGATGTGTTCACTGATCACAAGAACTTGCAATATGTGTTCACCTAATGGGACCTTAACTTGAGTCAAAGGAGGAGGTTGGAACTTCTTAAGGATTATGACATGAGTGTTGAATATCATCCTTGTAAGGAAAATATTATAGCTGATGCTCTTGGTAGACTATCTATGGGGAGTATGGCCTATGTGGGTGAAGGGAAGAAAGAATCGGTAAAAGATGTTCATCGTTTGGCTAGGTTGGGTATTAGATTAGCTGACTTTAATGATGATGGTATTCATGTTCAAAATGGGGCTAAGTCTTTTGTGGTTATTGATATCAAGGCAAAGAAAGATTTGGACCCATCTTTGGTTGAACCAAAGAAGTTGGTTGAGGTTTTCACCCAAGGGGGAGATGGTATGCTTAAGTATCAAGATCGGTTGTGTGTTCCAAATATTATGTCCTTAGGGAGGTAATCATGAGTGAAGCCCATAACTCTCATTATTCCACACATCTGGGATCAAGCAAGATGTTTTAGGATTTGAGGGAAGTGTATTGGTAGGAGGGTATGAAGAAATACATATCCAAGTTTGTATCCGAGTGTCCCCACTGTCAACAAGTGAAGTTAGAACATCAAAGACCCAGTGGTTTGGCTCAAGATATTAATATTCCCACCGGAAAGTGGGAAGATGTGAATATGGATTTTGTGGTTGGTTTGCCATGAACCCGAAAGAAATTTCATTCTATTTGAGTTATCGTTGATAAGATGACTAAGTCAGCTCATTTCCTACCCATCAAGACTGCCTTCAATGTCGAAGATTATGCAAGGTTGTATATCCGAGAATTGATTATGTTGCATGGTGTTCCTATGTCAATCATATCGGATCATGGTACCCAATTACTTCACACTTTTGGAAATAGTTTAAAAAAAGGTTTGGCACTAAGGTGAAGTTAAGTACCACTTTCCATCCCCAAATCGATGGACAAGCCGAAAGGATAATTCAAATTTGTAGTACATATTGAGGGATTATGTTTTGGAATTTAGGGATGATTGGGGTGATCATCTACCACTTATCAAGTTCACCTACAACAATTGTTTTCATGCTACCATTGGTATGGCACCATTTGAGGCTTTGTATGAGAGAAAGTATAGATTCCCTGTGGGATGGTTTGAGTTGGGTGAGGGAGCCTTGATTGACTCGGATTTGGTGTTGGAGGCCATGGAAAAGATGAAGTTGATTAGGGAAAGGTTGAAGACGGCTCAAAGTCATCAAAAGTCTTATTCGAATGTTCGAAACAGGGATCTTGAGTTTCTTGTAGGTAATTGGGAATATGTGAAGGTTTCACCCATGAAGGGTGCAACACATTTTGGTAAGAAGGGAAAATTAAGTCTCCCCGGTATGTAGGCCCTCATGAGATTGTGGAGCGGATTGGGAATATACCTTATAATTAGATTTGCTTCTAGATTTGAGTTCTATTCACCCAGTTTTCCATGTGTCGATGTCGAGGAAGTTGATTGGTGATCCTAGTTTGGTTGTGTCTTTAGAGGGTATTGAAGTTGAAGAGAATTTGGCTTATGAAGAGCTTCTAGTTAAAATTTTAGATAGGCAAGCAAAGCGGCTTCACAATAAGGATGTGGCTTCGGTTAAAGTGCTTTGGAGAAATCAACATGTGGAGAGTGCTACATGGGAGGTGGAGTCGGACATGATAAGGCGATACTCCTAGCTTTTCCAATCTACTCAAGCCTAAGGTATTAGGTTCTTCATATTCTCAATGGTCCTAATTCTTTCACTCTTGTGTTTCATGACATGAGATACGTACATGTGCACAAAAATGATTTAAAAGATGTTTTGACTTGCCTTTTAATGACCTTATGATTTTCAAGTAATGAATTACACATTGTGTCTTCATGTTGGTATGTTTCATGTTCAAGTCAACCTATTCAAGCAATGTTTTAGCACATTCAAGGACGAATATTCCTAAACGGATATGATGTAAGGACCAGGACTTTATGAGACCTTTCGATGCGTAAAATTTGACATTCCGGAGGTGTGTAAACTGTAGGGAATTCTTGTGTACATCTTTGTATGGCTTAAGATGGGATTTGAGGCTTGTTGGCCCTCCAAGGAACCTCCCCCGAGTTGTGGTCCTCACCACTAGCCGTGGAAGGGGCCGAAGCTGCCCCAACCCTCCAGCCACAAGAGGGCCCTTGGAGAGGTGTCTCATAAAGATCTCATCCCAAAATAATTTTTTGAGTATGAAATCACCATCTCAAAACTTGCATCACCTGCATGGGCACTTGCACAAACCGTATGCCTTTGCACGAACCATGTGCCCTTCCATGGAGATGAACTTGTTTGGAATTTTGTCCAAGGTCAGTTCCACGGATCATTGCATGGTCCATGGACCACTTTACAAGCCGCATATGTATGGACCCAGATTTTGTGAAACTTTATTGGTACTTAAATCAAGTTTTCGAAGGTGTGTGATCCATGGGAAATGCTTGTGTATGACTTTGGGTAGCTTAAGAAAAGATTCTAAGCTTGGTGGCTTGTAAGACCCCACTCATAGGGTTAGGAGACATGCAAGAAGTAAGCTTTGGAAAATTTGAACTGGTAGTGTTTACGAAGTGGGTTTACGACTTGTAAGATGAAGTATGGCCCGTAAAGTTGGTTCATAAAAACTGGTAGACTTGATGAAATTTGGAATCTTTCTGAAGTTCAATCTACGACTTATAAAATGACTCGTGAAGTCATCTACTAGTTGTAGACGGTCTCTTAGAATGAGAATCAGAGAAAGGGGTCTCTAAAGTTTGGAGAAAGAGACATTGAACGAAACTCCGTCCACGACCCATAGAATGTCCTACGACCCGTAAATAGATCATACCACGACCAAAGAGAATGGCTCAAAGAGCTCCCACACCCAAGGAGGGTCCGACCCATCCGACTTCTCAAGCTCCCCAAGAAGAAGGGGTTATGCATGTCGAATACCGAAACATCATTTCCATGTTGGCATAAGCCATGACCAACCAATTGAACCAAGGAGCCCAATCTCCTCATGCTCCCACCCCGGCTTCAAGAGTTAGAGATTTCACAAGGATGAACCCTCTGGAGTTCCATGGCTCCAAAACGGAAGAGAACACCCACGAATTCATTGATGAGATATACAAAGTGCTTGCTATTATTGGTGTGAGTTTTGAGGATAAGGCAGAACTTAAGGCCTATCAACTCAAGAGTGTTTCACGAGTTTGGTTTACTTAATGGAAACTTGAGAGAGAGAATGATGATCCCATTCCATGGTAGGAATTTAAAGTCGTCTTCCTCAACCGATTCTTCTCTATTGAATTGAGAGAGGCAAAGATGATAGAGGTCATGAATCTCAAAAAAATCCATGAGCATGAGGGAGTATTACCTTAAGTTTAACAAGCTCTCTAAATATGCTCCTCACTTGGTTGCTGACTCTGGGGAAACGATGAACAAGTTTGTGTTGGGGGTATCCAACTTGGTGAATGAAGAATGTTGCACCGCTATGCTCATGAGTGATACGGACTTGTCTCATCTCATGACTTATGCCGAGAAACTTGAAGGAGAGAAGCTTAGGAAGAGAAGGAGTGGAGAGTCCAAGAGGGTTCGGTATGATAGTGGCTCTCAAGGTGCTAAGGGTGGCTGCTTCCAATAAGGTCATAAATTCCAAGGCCAACGATCCTCCAATTCTCAAAACAAAAGATTTTTTATGATTGGGTGTGTAACCCTAGAGCTCAAGGTGGCAATGGTAGTATGACTTTTCCAATGTGCCTAAAATGTGGGAGAAATCATAGTGGCAAATGCTTGAGGGACTCAAATGCTTGCTGTAGGTGTGGAAAAGTAGGTCACAAGCTTATTGGTTGTCCCTATGCTCAAAACAAGGGAAAGGATGGTTGTCCCCAAGGACAAGGTGCGTATGTTGATCAAAGGGCACAAGGAGGCCAACAAGGGGGGTGCTCCACATCACAATCAATTCTATGCCCTTCAAGGGAGGCAAGGAGTGGAGGAGGTGCACGATGTTGTTACCAATATGTTAAAGGTTTATGATTATGATATGTATACTTTATTGGATCCGGGTGCTACTCTCTCTTTCATTACTCCTTTTACTGCTAACAAGCTTCATGTGTGTCCCTAATTGTTGTGTGAACTCTTTGAGGTGTCTACCCCCATTAGTGAGTCCATTATTGCTAGAAGAGTCTATAGGGGTTGCCTTGTGTCTATATCGCATTAAGAGTTGCCTTGTGATTTTTTTGAACTTGATATGATGGATTTTGATATTATTCTTGGGATGGATTGATTACATCCATATCATGCTTCCATTGATTATAGAACTCATAAGGTTAAGTTCCAATTTCCTATGAGCCCGTCTTTGAGTAGGAAGGTCATAATTCGGCGGCTAAGGGTAGGTTTATTTTTTGTTTTAAGGCTCGAAAATTGATTTCTAAGGGTTGCTTTTACCATCTTATAAGGGTTTGAGATATTGAGTCTAAAGTCCCTCCTATTGAGTCAGTTCCGATTGTCAATGAATTTTCTGATGTCTTTCCCGGTGTCCCTCCCAAAAGGGAGATAGATTTTGGTATAAATAACCTCCCTGGTACTCAACCCATTTACATTTCCCTTTACCGTATGGCCTCGGTGGAGTTAAAGGACCAATTGAAGGATTTGTTGATAAGGGTTTAATAAGGCCTAGTAAGTCACGTTGGAGTGCACCAGTGTTGTTTGTAAGGAAGAAATATAGCTCGCTTAGAATGTGCATTGACTATCGACAACTCAATAAGGTCACAATAAAGAACAAGTATCCCTTGCCAAGGATAGATGACCTATTTGATCAACTACGAGGGGCTAGTCATTTTCCTAAAATTGATCTTCGCGTTCGGGTACCACCAAATGAGGGTAAGGGAGTGTAATATTCCCAAGATGGATTTTCAGACTAGATATTGGCATTTTGAATTTCTAGTGATGTCATTTGGCTTAACTAATGCACCGGCAATATTTATGGATCTCATGAATAGGATCTTAAAACCCTACCTTGACATGTTTGTGGTGGTCTTCATAGATGACATATTGATTTACTCCCGAAGTGAAAAAGAGCATGTGAAGAATTTGAGAATAGTGTTGCAAACATTGAGGGATGATAAGTTGTTTGCTAAATTTTATAAATGTGAATTTTGGTTGAAGGAAGTTGCATTCCTAGCGCATGTGGTGTCGGTTCATGGAATTAAAGTGGACCCTAAGAAAACGTAAGTGATGAGAAATTTCCCTAGGCCCTTGACTCCAAATGGATATTGGGAGTTTCTTGGGCTTAGCGGGGTATTACTGGAGGTTTGTGAATGGTTTCTCCTCAATTTCTTCCCCTTAGAAAAAATTGACTCAAGAGAAGGCAAACTTTGTTTGGACCGACGAATGTGAAAAAAGTTTCCGAACTTGGAAAGACAAGCTTACATTCGCTCCTATTTTAGCACTAGTAGAAGGGTTAGAAGGGTTTGTGGTTTATTGTGATGCTTCAAGGGTTGGTTTGGGGTGTGTATTAATGCAAAGTGGCAAGTCATAGCATATGCTTCTCGAAAATTAAAGGTGCATCAGCGTAAGTATCCCACCAATGATATTGACTTAGCAGCCATTGTATTTGCTTTGAAAATATGGCGTTATTATTTGTATGCGGTTCATGTAGACATTATTATCAACCAGAAAAGTCACTAATATGTGTTCACACAAAGGGATCTCAATTTGAGTCAAAGAAGGTGGTGATAACTCCTTAAAGACTATGACATGACAAAGCTAATGTTGTGGTCGATGCTCTAAGTAGAGTATCCATGGAATATATAGCTTATATTGGCGATAGCAATTAAGAAGTATCTAGAGAAGTTCACCATTTAGCTAAGTTGGGAGTTAGGTTTAATGAAGTTGATGATGAAGATGTGGTAGTTATTGATGGTTTCAAATCTTCATTGGTGCAAGAGATTAAGGCCAAACAAGACCTTGACCCCGCCTTGCTAGAATTGAAGGCTTTGATGAAAGATGGAAAAGTGAAGGTTTTCTTCCAAGAGGGAGATGGTGTCCTTTGGTGCCTAGTTAGGTTATATGTGCCTAATGTTGATGGGTTAAGGGATTTGATCTCGCAAGAGGCACATAATTCATCCTACTCTATTCATCTCGGTTCTACAAAGATGTATAGAGACTTGAGGGAGGTTTATTTGTGGGGTGGTATGAGAAGAGATATTCCTAGGTTTATAGCTGGTTGTTACAGTTGCCAACAAGTCAAAGCCAAACACCAAAGGTCGGGTGGCCTAGCTCAAGACATAGAAATTCCTACTTGAAAGTGGGAAGAGATCAACATGGATTTTGTGATTAGTTTGCCAAATACTAGGAAACACTTTGATTCTATTTGGGTTGTTGTTGATAGAATGACAAAATCGGCTCACTTTCTACCAGTTAAAACAACTTATAGTGCGGAAGATGATGCCAAGATATATATTTATGAGTTGGTCAAGTTGCATGTGGTACCATTGTCTATTATTTCGAATCGTGGTGCTCAATTCACTTCTCACTTTTGGAGGTCCTTCCAAAAGGGTCTTGGTACCAAAGTCAAGCTTAGCATGGTGTTTCATCCTCAAACGGATGGCCAAGTCGAAAGGACAATTTAAACTCTTAAGGATATGCTTAGGGCTTGTGTTTTGGAGTCCAAAGGTAGTTGGGACGAATATCTTCCACTCATTGAGTTTTCTTATAACAATAACTATCACTCTAGCATTAGAAAAACTCCCTTTGAAGCCTTATATGGTAGGCGATGTAGGTCCCCAATTGGGTGGTTTGATATGGGCAAAAATTCTTTATTGGAATCGAATTCGATCATGGAGGCCTTGGAAAAGTGAGGTTGATAAGGGAGAGATTGAAGACGGCCCAAAGTAGGCAAATGTCCTACTTAGACATAATAAGGAGAGATCTTAAGTTTGATGATGGCGATTTGAAGGTCTCACCCATGAAGGGTGTGGTCCGGTTTGGCAAGAAAGGAAAGTTAAGCCCAAGGATGGTAGGGCCTTATAAAATTATGAAGAAAATTGGTAAGGTTGCCTATGAATTAGAGTTTTCCATGGAGATGAGTATGGTTCATCCGGTCTTCCATGTGTCTATGTTGAGGAAGTTTGTAGGTGACCCAAGTTCTATAGTGCCCTTGAATGTTGTGGGTGTTGTAGAAGATAACCTGACCTTTGAAGAAGTCTCGGTGGAAATACTTGATAGGCAAGTGAAGAGGTTGAGAAACAAAAATGTGGCGTCTATCAAATTCCTTTGGAGGAACCAACAAGTTGAAAGTGCCACATGGGAAGCTGAAGCTGATATGAAGAAGCGATATCCCAATCTTTTCAACTCCGATCAAGCTTGAGGTAATATGATTTTCCCAACTTAGAATCTCCTCTCCTTATATACCATTTCCATGACATTCATGCATGTTTATGTCAATTCAAGGTTGCATTGTAGGGGCTAATTAAAACATGGTTTAAAGATTTTGCATGGTGCATGTGTTGCATTTTGCATATGGTGCATAAACTCATTCCTTAGAGCTTTCTTTAGCATATTCAGAGATGACTGTTCCCAAGCCGGAGATATTGTAAGACCCTACTTATGGGGGTGGGAGACATGCAAGAAGTAAGCTTTTTGAAATTTGAACTGTTAGTGTTTATGAAGGGGGTTTACGACTCGTAAGATGAAGTATGGCCACAAAGTTGATTTGTAAAACCATGAAGACTTCATAAAATTTGGGATTTTTTTTGAAGTTCAATCTACGACTTATAAGATGACCCATAAAGTCCTCTACAAGTCATAGACGGTCTCCTAGAATGGGAATAAGAGAAAGGGGTCACTGAAGTTTGGAAAAAGGGCCATCAGACGAAACCCCATATATGGCCCGTAGAATGTTCTACGCTCCATGAACGGGGTCTTGTAGACTTGTCTGACCAGGATTTTAATAGGGGTAAATTTGACCTTTTCTCTTTTTCTAAGTCCAAGCTACATCATTTTGACCCCATCTATGTCCGCTATCAGCATATACAACCCTAATTCACCTTATTCCTCCTCATTTCAAAAACACGCTAAGTCTATAAACTCTTTCAAGTACATTCCAAGTACTAACACATGCTTTTTTCCTACTTGATCTAACAATATAGGGACCAGAGCTCCTGTCCATCCTCTTCCTCCTCGTGGCTAACAGAAATCCTTTAAAGACTATTATCGGTGAGTTCTTTTTTGGGACAACATCCACTTTACCTTCATGCTTTTGTTAAGACTTGCCTATTTTAGACTTTCTATCTTTTCACGGTGAGCCAAAGAGATGTCTTGGCCCCTGTTCCACTCATATTGGAGGTGTTATTGCGTATGGAAGTTTATGTATCGGTCTTGACTCCTATTATCTTGATGTAATTGTGAAGACTTCTCTTAGTCCGTTTTTCCCTTCTATGCTTATTGTATGTGGATGGATATGATGGAAGTCTCAAGTCCTTGAATGCCCCCATAGCATGACTTATACTTACCCGTCCCTTAGACTTATTTGCTATGTGATCCATGTTTATCCTCTTCCCTATAATATCCCCATAGCGTGAGTCTAAAGCCCCGCTTCCTTTCGAAATTATATGCTATATTTTTGTTGCTCTTTTATGCTTCTGCGAAACCAAGGATTTGCTATGCATGCTTAAGAGGCTTATTTGGGATCCCTTTGAGTTCTCAATGGCTGTGTCACATCTAGGCCCTAGGCTTGGGTTGTGACATGGCCCTTGGAAAGTACCCTAGCCTTTCAGCCGAGAAATTAGCTAAAGCTGGCATCACATGGCCACTATATGGGTTGTGTCACATTTCACAAGCTGTATGGGGTCTCGTGTGACCTCACACAAGCCAGGGGGAGGTTCTCTCATGAAGATCTTGTCCTAAAATAGTTTTCTAAGTGTGAAATCATCGTCTCGAAACTTGCATCACTTTCACGGATGACCAAATGGTCCGTGTGTTGTTTCACAAGTTGTGTTCTCTTCAGTGGAGTTGATCTTGTCTGGAATTTTTTTGAAGGTGAGCTCTAGGACGACTGCACGGTCCGTGTACCTTCACACGAGATGTATGGCTCTTTGATGGACCTCTAGACATTTTTTGAAGCTCGTTTCATTAATGGCTTTCTTGTAAATTTGGTTAATCGTAAGGGTTATTTATGACTTTCTAACCTATCCTAAACCATTGAAAAGACCTATATACTCTATTGTTATTCAAATTCATTCCATACACTTATAATATTCAAACTCTCTCATCTAAAAAACTCCTCTCAAGTATTCCATTGAAGAACTAGCTTGGAGCTTAAGGAAGGGTCTTCTTCTTCAATCAGTTTCTTCTTGAATCTTCTTAATTAGCTAAGGTATGTGGGATTGATTCATGGTCCCTTTCAACCATGAAGACCCCAAACTCTTTTTCTCTTTGTTTAAGAAAATTTAAGCTTACTTTGAATATGCGTCTTTTAAATTATTGTTTATTTGATTCAATTGAAATATGGACTCTGTTTAATTGATGTTCTAAAATGATTTAAGCCCTAATATGATGAATTGCAGGAAATTATGAGGATTTGAATATGCATTGCCCCTTCAACTGTTGATTTAAGCATGAGTAATCTAAAGTATGATTTAAATGTGAATTTACTTATGAATTTACTTAGATTTCTTATTATATTGTTGGTTTAAGTATGAATCTCTATTGCCCATTCTATTCTCATATCATTCATGGCATTTGTATACATGAGCATTGATTTTTATGAAGATTATGAAGTGGGTTATGACCCAAGTATGTTTATGAATATCATTTTGATGAAAGTATGGTTATGACAAGAATATGATCACATAATGTCTATGACAAGAAAACTTTGGGTGTTTATACAGTTTTGATATATGTGAATAAACTATTTCTATGCATTAAAGTATGATTTGGCTTTTGAGCCCAAGTATACATGATTATGAAGAATGTTTGGCTTTTAAGCCTAAGTATTCATTGAAGGATTTGATATGACTTGTGCCTTTTCTAAAAGCATGTGTTTGTATATTTATTCTTGTAGGAAGATGACCTAGAATTGAGAGGATTTATAGGAGGAGGGATATCTCCAAGGGTCCAGTATCTAAGTCCTATAACTACGTGCCAGCATAGGAATATGTTTATGCCTCTTTATGAGATGATTATGAAATCCTTCTGAAATGACCGGGTCGTAAGGAAGGTGGACATCACACTGAAATGACTGGGTCGTAAAGTGTGGTGTAGATTACCTTTGGCAAGTAATCTTCTCTCACCCGAGGGGAGGCTTTCGTCAGGCAAATTTCATGTAAGAGCTCACATGAGTTTGAGATGTTGGTTATGGTCACATCCCTCCTATATTGAAGTATTATGGCATTGCATCGATCATGGATTTCATGACATATTGATATATTACTCTTCCTTGCTTATATACTTCGTTCTATATATGTGCCCTTGTCATCTAACATTGAATGCAGGTTTAATGTGTTCATGTGCATTGCATGCCCACATACTTAGTACATTCAAATTTACTAACGCATACTCTTTGCCTACATGATCTAACCATGTAGGGACTAGAGACAATATTCATCCTCCTCTTGACAGTTAGCTCGGATTGTGAAAGTTGTTGTGGTGAGTCCCATCATTCAAGGATAAGCCACTATTCATCTACCTATTATGTTGCTTTTGCTTATGTTTTATTTTCTTTGAGGGTGAGACGGGATATGCCTTGGGCCCTATCCTATTCTATAACTTAAAGGCATTGTTGGACAACATGTAGACTCTTGTACGAATTTGTGCTATGTCATGCTATTTGCATATGGAGATTGTGATTACAATTATCTATTGAATGTTGATGATATGATGATATGTTATGATGAGATGAGAAATTATGGAAAGTCTTGAGTCCCATTCTATCCCATAGCGTGAGTTATACTTACCCGCCCCTTAGTTTTTATGTGCTCTGTGTTATGTGCATCATGCAAATCCCTATCGCTATAACATCCCCGTAGCGTGAGTCCTACTTTCTCGTCCTTTAGAACTATGTATTTATTGCTCTATTCAACTCTTCCAAACAGATGATACATATATGGATGCCGTGAGGCTCATTTAGGGACTCTCAGGTTTCCATTCGCCATGTCACTCCTAGGCCCTAGGTCCAGCTCGTAACAATATGGCTTCTTTATGGGAGCAGTGGCAACTTTTGAAGCTCGTTTCATTAATGTCTTTCTCCTAATTTTGATAATTCCTAAGGGTTGTTTATGACTTTCTAACTTATCCTGAACCCCTAAAAAGACCTATACTTCCCTATTCTTATTCAAATTCCTTTCATACACTTACAATATTCAAACTCTCTCATATAAAGAACTCCTCTCAAGTGAGCCATTGGAGATTTAGCTTGGAGCTCAAGAAGGGTCTTTTTCTTTAATCAATTTCTTCTCGATTCTTCTTAATTATCTAAGGTATGTGGGATTGATTCATGGACCCTTTCAATTATGAAGACCCCAAACTCTTTTTACTCTTTGATTTAGGAAATTAAGCTTACTTTGAATATGAGTCTTTTAAATTACTGTTGATTTGATTTAATTGAGATATGGGTTGTATTTAATTGATGTTTTTAAAGTGATTTAAGCCCTAATATGTTGAATTGCATTGATATTATGAAGGTTTGAATATGCATGTCCCCTTGAATGTTGAAGTTAGGCATAAGTAATCTCAAGTATGATTTAAATGTGAATTTCATCATGGATTTACTTGGATTTCATGTTCTATTGTTGATTTTAGTATGAATTTCTATTGCCCATGCTATTCTCTTATCATTCATGGAATATGCATACATGAGAATTGATTTTCATGAAGATTATTATGTGGGTTAAGACCTAATTATGTTTATGATTATGATTTCAAGATAAGTATTGTTATGATATGACAGGTGATCACATCATATCTATGATATAGCTCTTTGAGCAATTATGGGCGTTTGCACCACTATGTACAAGAACAAGGAGCTATTCCTTTGCATGAAAGTATTACATGAAGTGTGATTTGGCTTTTTAGCCCAAGTATGCATGATTGTGAAGTATGCTTGGCTTTTAAGCCTAAATATGCATGAAAATAATTTGAAAGACTTATGCCTCTTTTCAAGCACGTATATGCATATGTATTCCCGTGAGTTATTTACTTAGCACCATATGGGATTGTCGGTGAGGGCTCGACCCAAGGAGTCCTTATGTGAAGTCTCCTTTCTCAGAGCAATGTGCCTAGCATAGGTTTATGTTCATGGCCCTTTTGTTGGAAAATTATGATAAGATTCTACCATTGGCAAGTAGATCACCCTTTTATCTTGTGTGGGATACACAATGGAGTTCCAAGTTATAACTCACTTGGTCTTATGTCGGTTATGATTACAACCCCTCTATGTACAAGTATTTTGGTATTCATGCATCATGAATTCATGGCATATTGATATATTATTTTTCCCCCATATGCCTCTTTCTATGTATGTGCCCTTTTCGTCTAACATTGGTTGTAGGTTAATGAGTTCATAAGCATATGCATACCCGCATACTTAGTATATTCAAATGTACTAACACATACTCTTTGCCTAAATGATCTAAACATGTAGTGCCCGAAGACTTTCTTCATCCACCTCTTGACGGTTAGCTTGGATTGAGAAAGTTGTTATGGTGAGTCATATCATCCAAGTACAAGCCACCTTCCATCCATCAATTATGTTGCTTCCGCTTATGCTTTATTTACTTTTAGGGTGAGCCCGGGTCATGTATTAGCCCTCCCTGTTCAATGACTTAGAGGCATTGTTGGTCAATATGTAGACTCTTGCAAGGATTTGTGTTGTGTCATGCTATTTTATTTATGGAGATTATGATTATTGCTATCTATTGAATATTGATGAGATCATGAGATGTGGAAATGTGGAAAGTCCTAATGTGGAAAGTCCTAAGTCCCATTCTATCCACATAGTGTGAGTGATACTTACCCGCCCCTAAGTTCCTATGTGCTATGTGAATCCATGCAGATTCCTATCCCTATGGAATCACCATTGTGTGAGTCACACTTTTTCATCCCTTAGAACAATGCGTTATTACTTTATTAAGTGCTTCCGAACAGATGATGTGTATTGGATATTGTGAGGCTTGTTTGGGGACTCTCAAGTTCCCATTTTCTATGTCACTCCTAGACCCTAGGTCCGAGTCGTTACAATTGTTGCTTTGAATCAGAGATAACCTCCACCTAAATACCATCATTAACAAACAACTAGATTTTCCCATTTATATTTATAATTAGAATAATCATGCTGAACCTTCTCGTGTACTATCGAACATGCCTAGTCCTTTGAAAAGGTTTTATAAGTGTAATCAATTCAAATTTGTGATGTCTGTGCATTATTTGAACTCTATGGAAAGAATGATTTGGTCTAGCTAACTTGATATTCCAAAGCAAAGCTGTAAATTTCATTCATACAAATTTCTACTAGACCTTACTAAATTAGCCCTACAGGCTTCTCCCGAAGAGATTTAACCTTTTTTTCTTTGATTTTTCTTGTGGAGATTCACCTGCATCTTTTAAAATTTGGTTTAAGATTATTTGACTAATCCATATCTTCACATAATTCATTTTGCCCCTATGCTGATGATCTCTGTGCAATCTATATTTTATGAGATACCAATCTATCCACGGCTCTAATAAGAGAGCTTTGTGTGATAGGCCCTTCAAAACTTACAAATGCATTTTGTCCTTCACTTCCAATATTAATATCTATCATTTGTTATCTATTAGATGAATTTGATTGCATCTGTTTATCCCCGACTATCTCCTCACTTTGCAGTAGATGCATGGCATATTCCTCACTTTCTAAGATACTAAGTACCTCATCTTCTTAGATTTTTGTTCTATCTGTCTCCACACTCTCCACTAGATGTTCATGCAGTGCCATAATTTTATTTAGGACCTCCAAATCTCGTTCTTCCCCTTCTATTTTATTACTTTATGTACTTTGAAACATGTGAGTACCGTTATTAACATTTTGTACTTCTTTTTCCTGCAGGTGAGGGTGAATTACCAAGGCTTTTGCTTGTTTCATAGTTTCATAATGTTCCTGCACTAGTAGAATTTCAATGTTGCTATCCTTTTTCCTTGTTGTATTGTACTTATCCCCTTGTTTCCCAGCATTTATGGACTTTTTGTAGAAGGTCTTTGAAATCCAGTCTTTTGTAATAATCTATTCCCCTTGCCCAATTAATCCCTCATCTTCATTCCTTTCAAAAGCATTGAAAGTCTTGCTAATAGAAATATGTTCCTTTTCCAGTTCCATGCCTTCTGTTATTACTTCCTTATTAGAAGTCTTAAAAATCCTTCTACTAGTAGGTTCCATTTTTTGGCAAGATTCCTTGTTTAAGTATTCTTATCATCACCTTTTAACTCCTCCGTACCTCTGCTCTTGCCTCCTCAGTTATGGATGTAGTACTCTACATTCAACTTCATTACTCCTTTGCAGCTTGCATCTTTTACAGTACTTTGGGAGTATATCAGATACTACTTTGATTTTCACCACTCTTAAAGAATTTTCCTCATTATTCTTCATACCTAGTTCCACAAACCCTTGAAGGTCATGATCCGATTTCGGGGGTAATGGCACTTGTCTTTATCTAACCGAGACAAGTCAGCCTAAAAAGATCATAATAACATAGAACAAGATAATGTGAAAGCTAAAACAATGAAACATTAGTAATAACACGACTAAAAGGCATAAGTCCTTCTAAATCATCCCAGAACTGGTTGTCACAAGGTATAAGCCTCTAATACATTAGAATAAGAAGAAATAATACAAGTCTCATTAGTCTTTATCACTCAAATAGAACAAAACTAGTAAAATATCCGAAAGTCTTGAGGTATGGTGGAACAATAAACAACTACCTCTCAACTGTCAATAGTTCGATCCAACAAGGAGATGAAGAACGTTAGCAAGATCTGAGTTCACAACCTACATACATGTGTATACAATAAAGGTGAATTCCATGGTACCTAACAAGAAAACCTTATCACAAGTAGAGAATAAAAAAATGATCTCTCATTCCATCCCAACCACACACCTCTGAACTACAAAACGTGCATATAGGAAAGGCTATCATACACAGTGTAGATAATATAAACAATTATAATCTCATATCACAGTATCTCAATAGTTCAATCTTCATATTATATAAGGCTCAAGTTATTCACCAAACGTCCCAACTATTTAACACATCACACTTAGATCATACATCAACTTTCAAGTAAGAAATAATATGATATAAAATAAAAATCCATGAAATGTAAGAAATGCAATGCGAATGTCAAGTAGTCATGATGCATATTTGTACTATGACATTTTTCATCAGTTCCAAGGACCATGTATCCCCTGAAACTATTTTTCATCGGTATTTACTTTCATATCTAACCGAAATCATTTTCCATCAACTTTTATCTTCTTTTCTAGCTGGAACCATTTTTCATCAACTTTTCTTTTCTGTTCTTTTCTTTTCTATTTGGAACTATTTCCCATCGACTTTTCAATGCATTACTTAAGCACATATCATATAGGCATAAGAGTATGCAAGAATCAACATTATCCATACATGCAATAATCTCATCAATATCAATATCAATATGAATATCATTTAGCTGGAATCATTTCACATCAACTTTTCATATCTTTTTTTCTAGTTGAAACCATTTTCCTTTGGCTTTTCATCATCAATGGAACATCAAGCAAGTATATGTCATCACAATAAAATAATTTTTATAAGTATAAGAATGTAGAAGATGCTCACATATATAGTTTATTCAATAATCATCAATCATATTCATTGTTTTTTCCTCGTTTGTGTCATCATCAACACATTACATAATAATCACATCAAATAATAGCTCAATATTTCAACAACTTCTTGTCAACATAACTTAGGACAATTTATCATTTAGTACACATTTCACAAGTATATAATTCAATAGTTTTAACATCATCTTAAGTTTACATTTAGCTCAATATTTCACATGAAGTACGTCATTGGACAATTTCATCTACCATGAATCATAGTTCAACAAGTAGAACAACATGGATACTTTTACATTCTCATCAATTGGCATTACAAGCCCACTAACAATATCAATTCACAAATCTTGATCAATCATAATTATATATCTTTTCACAATTCAAATCAAACATGTCATCACTTATACATCCCCATTACCTAAATTATATCCACTAGAAAAATTCACCCCAAGTTCCACATTGAAAGAAATACTAAGTTTAATAAAATCAAGAAGAATTAGAATCCAGTTGCCTTAATATATCCAATAAATCACTCCAATAACAATTCTTTCTTCTTCTGAAATGAATTTGAAGCACCACAATCTACTTAGAAATAAATTCACAATCACAAAACAAAAGTAACAATACCAAAATCAAGAAATTTAGGAAAAAGGGAAAAACCATTAAAAAATTTATTATCAAAAATCAATGTCAAAATCTACAATTTTTTCATCGAAAAGTTCCTCTCATGATTAGGAAACCACCAGCGAAGATCAATTCGAAAATGCAATTGAAATGAGTTCATAATCAGTTATTTCGTAAAAATCCCAAAGTTAGTGAAAGTCTCCAAATTTCTCAATTGCATTTTACAAATTTGATGTTAAAATCAAGGGATAATTAATGGGAAATGATGATGGATGTGTAAAATATCTTTTTAACCGAAAAACCTTAGAAAAAATTGTCCAAAGATGTCCTAGCTGAGCTCTCAAAGTTTGAAAATAGGAAAAATGTTCAAAAAGGGTGTGCAAGGGTTTGAAAACCCCTTTTTGATGTCACTATAGTGACAAAAGTGTCGTTAGAATGGCATCCGGAGACTCTACCTTGCCTTCGCTATAACGAGGTTTCTAAAGAGGCTAGGCCTTCACTATAACGAGGTGATGCGTTGTCACAATACAACACTTTTGATTCTTAAAACTTATAATTTTGTGTATTCTCAATGCGATGTTAGTTGGTTTAATGTGTTTTTCTATTTTATTTGCAGGATTCCAGGGTTGGCCTTGATTTTGGGAAGAAAATATAGAAGTTGCTGATTTTGGTTAAATACGAAACCCTTTACACCCCGTAGAGTATTCTACGGACCGTGAAGGAGGTTTCATGGACAATTCTAGTGAAGGGCTAATTTTTTGAAGTTTGTTTAATGAACATGCAAATGGGTCGTGGACTGGTTTACAAGTCATAGACCATGTTTCGTGCCCTGAGTGTCAGAGAAGAAGGACTTTTTGAATATTCATCAGATGAAACTCCCTATGGGTTGTAGAACACTATACAGGTCATAGAGAGGTATCGTGGATCTCACATCCAACTTTTTAGCAACACTTTACAAGACACCAATTACGGATGTAGAATGCCATACAGCCCATGAAGCTGTCCGTGAGGCGTGCTGACCCAGCTATCCTATTTTGTTTAGGACTTGTATTTTAAATATTATAAAAAGATCTTTCGGTCATTTTTCATAGAGTTTACAGACATCTCGACAGTTGGAGAAAAAAATAGTGAGAATGAGTAGAGATAACATTGGAGGGTTTTGAGAAACACTTGTACTTGAATTTGATCTTTGATCTTGTGATTCTCTTTGAGGATTGAATTTGCTTGTTCTTAATTCAATTGTGTAAGTACTCTATTATGTTATTCCAATTGATAAGTCTTGCATCTACACAAATCATGAGCAGCTAAATCCACAACTAGGGTTGTGTGAACAATAAAGAACTAACAAGGTAAAACTGGATAATTCATAATTCTTGAAAAGTGTGCATGCATATATTAATTAACACTCTTCATTTTGCATGTTTTTTTTATCATGGCCAGCATTAGAACCCGCCTAGTGTTATTGACTGGACCAAGATAGTAATGAATAGGAAAAAAGATTAATTAACAGGATTCGATTGATGTGTTCTCTTCTAATCAAGCTAACTGGACCAAGGGAAAGTTGTACATATTCCCTTTGGTTTGACCTTAACCTTGATTAGGATCTATTTCTTGACAATGACCACTTTATCCTAAAAAAGGAGGTGTAACTTAAGCGACATCAGGATTTTAGCGTTGTTGCCGAGGAGCATGGCTAGACTTGGTAATTCAAGTGATTTGCATATTAATCCTTGTTTCCCTCATTTTATGTTTTTTGTTGCTTTTATTCTTTTTCAGGGTGTAAGTGTAGTGTATGCCCTAGTCGAGGCAGACCCTTGACGTTGTTTGACCCAAAGATCCATAGAACGTTGAGAAGAATGGCCCAAGATAATGCCAACAATGCGGTTAATGCAGCTCTGAACAAGAATGAGAATAAGAATACTGACCATGAGAACCCACTTCCTCTTGATGATATTTCTCCATAGCCATAGGATTTTATTGCCCATGCTTATAAGTGGAATCAATACAGGCTAAATCCTATGCCTATGAAGGTGACTGGAGATATTGTATTGCCACCACTATTGGCTGACACAAAGTTTGTGGTCTCGAGTGGGTTGCTATAGCTGTTATAGAACCATGGGCTATTTGTGGGCCTACCATCGAAGGATCCTCATAGCTATCTACACCAATGTTGCATTTGTCTGCAAAAGTGTGATGGGAACACAAAATCTGTCTATGGATGTTGTGGGACTTTGTGTCTTTCCATTGTCTCTTACAGGTAATGCAACACTATGGCTATCTAAGCTCCCGCAGAGTTCGATCACCGGTCGGGATGAATTGCAGATGGCCTTTTTGGAGAGGTACTTCCCGAGATCGAAGAAGCTTAAGTTGAAAGATCAGATCAACAACTTTGAGCAACTTCCTGGTGACTTGATCAATACTACAGGAGAGCGGTTTACTAAGTGCTTGAGGAGTGTCCTCGACCACAAGATAGTTGATGATGTCTTTATGGAGATCTTCTACCGTGCCCTTGATGAAAATAGTCAGGCTTGTCTTGATACCATTATGGGGGCATATTTTTAGATCAGCCATTTGCAAGGATCGCCGAAAGAATGGAGAGAGTGGCCAAGAGCAATCGTGCATAGGGGCAGAAGGACAAAACATCTACCAAAAGTTCGAGCCCTGTAAGTGTCAGTTCAGAGCATGCTAAGATAAATAAAAAGATTATGCAAGAGCTTTCCCGAATCCACATAGGCATGGAGGCGATGATGAAGCAGAATCAGGAGCGAGTCAATGCAGTGGTTCATCAGCCTCTGCATGGACCTATGTATGATGAGCCCTACTATGAGGAGGACACTTGTTTTATTGCCGATTAGACGGGGGGTTTCCGAACCAATGCCCAAAGGTCCAATTAGGACTATTAGCGCCAAGGTCAAGGAAACCAAGGTCGAAACTTCAATAGAGATGGAGCTTTTAAGGACAACCACGGAGGATACTATGATCAAAATAGAGGCCAAGATAGAGAAGCATATTAGGGTCGCAGAGATGGGTACAGAAATAGTCCATATGTGCCACCACACAATCGCGACACAAGTATGAGTAGCTCACAAATTGACGAGATGTTTGATTGACTGTTGAAGAAAGCTGAGACACAAGATGAAATTCTGAGGGGGATGAAATCTAAAAACTCCAGTATTAACGAGAAAATTGAGTCTCATTATGTTGCTATCAAACACCTTGAGCAATAGTCGGTCAAGTGTTGACTAAACTCAATCAGTGTCAGAGGAGTACACTGCCTAGCAACACAGTTCAGAAAAGGCAGTGCATGGCGGTTACTATTCGCGGTGGCAAGAGCAACATTGATCCTCCTATGTCAGTTGATAAGGATGATGTTCGAGAGGAGATGGATGCAGCCAAGGATGTGGAGATTGGAGATTATTTTGGCAAAGATGGGGTCAGTGAAACTACTGATGCTCCACAAAAGTTGAAGCCCATTCCTAGGCGGCCTCCTCCCTTTCCATAAAGAATCACAAAGAGGGAGGAGGAAGGCAAGTTCAAGCACTTTCTCTCCATGCTTAAACAACTCTCCATCACCATCTCTCTCATTAAGGCATTGGAGAAGATGTCAGGGTATGAAAATTACATGAAGGGCCTAGTTATGAAGAAGCACACTGTGAGTCAGGAGCTCTCACTAGAGCTTCAGCATTGCAATGCAATTGCTACGAGGTACTTGGTCCAAAAGAGAGAAGATCTAGTGCTTTTACCATACCCTGCACTATCCGAGATGTGTAGTTTGCAAGGGCATTATGTGATCTAGGTGTCAACATTTATGTGATGCCTCTTGCAGTCTTTAAGAAGCTAGGATTGGGAGCCCTTATTACGACGAGCATACAGTTGTTAATGGATGACCGAATGGTGAAGAATATGGGGATACTATATGATGTACTGGTCAAAGTTGAAAGTTCATTTTCCCTGCATACTTTGAGATCCTAGATTGCGAAGTTCACTTCGACCTCCCAATCATCTTGGGGTGACCATTCTTGGCCACTGGGTGAGCATTAGTAGATATCGAAGCTAATCAACTCAAGTTCAACTTGAATCACGAAGAGGTTGTCTTCAATATCTGTCAGTCTATGAAGAGGCCAAATGATTTGAAGAATGATGTCTGGGCAATTGGTGAAGTCTGAGTAACCAAGTTGTCCAAGTCATGGTGCGACAATAAATTAGGCGCTGCTTAGGAGGCAACACAAGGTGGAGACTGGCGCCTAGGTATGATTTTTGACTCCTTATACTTTATTTTGCTTTGATTGTGTGCATTGGGGACAATGCACCTTTTTCTTGATGGGGTGTGGGTAGTTATGGGCCTCTGTAAAGCCTTGAGTAGCTTGGGTCCATAACTACTCCAATTTTTTATCCTGGGATTTTCTTGCATGTGTTCTTTTTCCCCATGGATATTTAATTTCTATTGAATCAACATATTTAGAATATTTAGGTAGTATTTGTAGCATATAGTACTAACACCTGTGGCATATAGCATGTTTTTATTTTGTGTGAAAAATGATACCTACCAAAATTTTGATTAGTTAGTCTAGATAGCAAGTATGCATGTTTAGGTGTGTTGACAATGCTTGTTTTGATAAGTGAGGATAAATTGAGATAAAAAGCATGATCTAAGAGTCTTTTGTTGATAATGTAGTCAGTTCCATGTGAGTGCGGGCTTAAATTGCTAAATTCAGGTGTTTTGTGCTAATTCAGAACTTTCCTTGTTACTCTAAGTTAGACTGTAGATTAATTGGATTAGGAAAGGATCTTAGGCCATTTTTCTTAAAAGCCCACTTAGCTTAAAAACCAACCAAAGTTGCAGAATATCCCTTGATCCTAATGTTTGAGCCTAACATGTACCTATTCTTTGCAAACACCTAAGTAACCTAGCCTTGTTAGTTGTAAAATCTTGAAATTGGCCTTGGTCCTTCCTTGAACACTGTGCACCTTGACTGAGGAAAAAAACCTAAGTTGAGGGCGGCTACCAAAAGTGGCCCTGGTTCTAAGGATGGATAATGTGCACCTCAACTCAGGCCAAAATCCTAAGTTAAGGGTTGTTGGTGTAAGGGTGAAAACACAAAAATGAGGGGTAAAGTTAGTAATACAGAGAAAAGGAGAAAAAAATCACATACTGGGTGCAAGAAAAATAAGTGATGCCTTAGTTGTGAGTTCAAAAGAAAAATAAAGTGTACAAGCAAGGCAAAAAGCTGAAAAATGAAAAGAAAGCACCCAGAAAAGCTTGAAATAGGAGAAAGGGAGAATGAAATGAAAAATAACAGTGTTGGTAGGGCAAAAGTGTAGAAAAACACAGTATCAAGGAGGGCCTATAGTCACTATGTTCCAAAAATACCATACTAAAGCCCCCGAGCCTACGTTACAAGCCTATGAAGTCCTAAGTGATCCTAGTCTAAGTGGTTGAAGGTCTTAGTCATGAGTATAAGTGCAAGCCTATGGTATCAGGCATGGTGCATGAATATGTTTTGTGAGGGGCGAGTGATTTTGCACATTCCCAAGGTTATACATGAAAACATCATTAAGAGTGAGATACGGGACTCTTTTCTGTGAGGGCACTTGCACTGCATTGTTAGCATTAGACTTATTCAGTAATTGGGGATTGTTGATAGTATCTCACTAACCATAGTTGTGTTGTCATATGCATGAGTCTGTATTGTGTGCTAGATGACTATCTGATTGTGTTTTGAAAAAGTGGTGTGGGTATCTGCGTTTAAGTTTGATGTGATATATGCCATTGGGTTAAGGTCTGTGTGTTACTATATTACTTATATAAATTGAGTCTGTCGCTTGAGGACAAGCAACAATTTTAAGTTGAGGGTGTTGATGTGCTGTCAAAATACAATACTTTTGATGCTTAAAACTTGGAATTTTGTGTGTTCTCAATGCGATGTCAGTTGGTTTAATGTGTTTTTCTGTTTTATTTGCAGGATTCCAGGGTTGGCCTTGATTTTGGGAGGAAAATGCAAATATTGCTGATTTTGGTTAAATATGAGACCCTTTCCGCCCCATAGAGTATTCTGCGGGCTGGGAAGGAGGTTTCATGGACACTTCTAGTGAGGGGCTGATTTTCTGAAGTTTGTTCTATTAATATACAGGCGGGTCGTTGATTAGTTTACAAGTCGTAGACCATGTTTCGTGCCCCGAGGATCAAAGAAGAAGGACTTTTGGAATATTCATCAACTGAAACCCCTTACGGACCATAGAACACTTTATGGGTTGTAGAGGGGTATCTTAGATCTCAAGTCCAGTTTTTCAGCAACACTTTACGAGACCGCAATTACGGGTCGCAGAATGCAATACAACGCGTAAAGTTGCTCATGAGGTGTGTCGACCCAGCTATCCTATTTTGTTTAGGACTTGTATTTTAAATATTATAAATAGGTTTTAGGTTATTTTTCATAGTGGTTACAGAGAGCTGGACAATTAGAGAGAAAAAATAGTGAGATTGAGTAGAGATAACATTGGAGATTTTTGAGAAATACTTGTACTTGGATTTGATCTTTAATCTTGTGATTCTCTTTAAGGATTGAATTTGCTTGTTCTTATATCAATTGTGTAAGTGCTCTATTATGTTATTCCAATTCATAAGTCTTGCATACACACAAATCATGAGTAGCTAAATCCACAACTAGGGTTGTGAGAACAATGAAGAACTAACACGGTAAAGTTGGATAATTCATAATTCTTGGAAAGTGTGCATGCGTGTAACAATTAACACTCTTTGTTTTGCATGTTTTCTGATGGTGGTCAACATTAGTACCCGCCTAGTGTTACTAACTGAACCAAGGTAGTAATGAATAAAAAAAATAATTAATAAGATTCGATTGATGTTTTCTCATCTAATCAACCGAACTGGGCCAAGGGGAGGTTATACTGGGACTAATAGGTAAGGGTTAGTAATGCACACTATGGAGATAGGCATTCGCCTCTCGCCTATAGCAAAGGATTTGTTGAACTTAACTTACCATCCTGCATGCTACACACTAGAAAATAATTAGGTTATCTGATGATGCTAAGTTAGGGAATGATGGGGAACACAATAACCTAGTTTCTCTCCATATTGATTAACTCTCGTGTTAGTTAGGTTTACTTTTCTACTGATTATTGCAAACCCCCCCCCCCCCCCCCTGAGGAAGTGAGTTGGTTAACCACTCAAACTGCATTAGTTAAATTCCCCTATGTCTATGTATTCCCTTGGTTTCGACCCTAACCTTGGTTAGGTTCTATTTCTTGACAACGACCACTTTATCCTAAAAAGGAGGTGTAACTTGGACAACATCACGAGGCCTGTATCAGAACACATCAAGAACTCTTTCAATCAATTTCAATACTCAAAATCAACCCTCAAGATTCGTTTGAAACCCCGTACACGTAATCCATATATGCAAACTCACTAAATTCAAAATTCTAGACTCAATGGAATCATCGAAAATTGAATCTGAGGTTTGTTTGACCTAGAACCAGATTAAGCGCCTTAATTCTAACTTAGACCACTTGAAATATAAAAACAACATCGGGGCATTCAAAAATTATGGCAAAACTATTTTTAGCACAAAAATCACCTCCCCAAACTATTGGAACGATAAAATAATTAATCTGAGCACCCGAACTTAAAATGTTGACCAAAGTCAATCCATATTCACACTAAACTCAATTTCCAACTTTGGACCTAAAATCCTCGAAATGACTCCAAATATATTCCAACAACTTTTCCAGATGAAATTCCATATTCTGGAGATGATGAAATCGATAGAATTTCATTCTGACACTTAAATCTCTGAATGACTCAAAATTTTAAAATTTGGCAAGTTCAACCTCAAAAATCCAAAAATATCTCGACTTTAAACAAAGTTTTTGAAAACTAGCTTTTAGAATCAATTAATTATGACTCAAGTCCGCTAATGGGAGGAGTAAAATATAATTTCATCAAGAAAGTAGCACCTCATGGTTCCTTGACTGACTCCAAAGGTGGTCAAACTCGTGATCGCCATTTCAATTTGGCGATTAACCGACCAGACCTATCCGGTCTCTCTTTTATCTACCACTCCAAATTCTCCCTCTTTAAAGCTGCACGAATCAACAACCATTATTTAAAAGAAAATCTTACCTAACTACCTTAGGTTGCCTCCTAAGTAGCACCATACCATGGCATGGGGTAGTCCTTCCTCTCCCTCAAGTCACCCATGAATGGTCGATCACTGATATCACCGGGAGGTCTTTCACCTTGTTAAGAGTTTTGCAAATGTTGAACATCACTTCCTCATCATTTACCCTGAACCTCAGGTCTCCTCTTTCTACATCCACACCTACCCTTTTGGTGGCTAAGATCGACCTTCCAAAGATAATTGGCACATGGATGTCAGCCTCACAATCCAGGATCACAAAGTCAGCCAGAAGAATGAACTTGTGTACCTTCACTAACACATCATGAAGAATCACCACCGATCTTTTGATGGACCTATCAACCATAAGAAAATGCATAGTGGTTGGTGAAGGGATCCCCAACCCCAATTCTTCGAATACAAATAAGGGCATAAGATTCATGCTTGCGCCTAAATCATATTACAACTTGTTGAATTTGTAAGCTCCAATGGTGCAAGATATTGTGAAGGCATTAAGGTCCTTTTTTGTGACGAGCCAAAATGGATTGCAACTAAAGAAAGATAAATAAAGCGGAAACAAACTCAAAAGATATAAGAAATCTCTAAAAACCTAGAGTCATGAGTACAAGAGCATCTTTAACGGTAACTAAAGGGTAAATATAACTGTCTTAAAAGCAAATACAATGTTGTCTCATAATATCGGATACATAGTCTAAGAGATAATAAAATAAAAAGAGGACCCAAAGATCCATGGTGACTCGAAGTCTGAGCCTCACCACTGAGATTTGGATGGTATCGATAATACTCAGATGGAATGGTCAACTACCCTATCCTAAACCCTATGCACGATATACAAGGAGGAAATAAACTAGGGGTGAGTATACTGAAATTTACCCAATAGGTTCAATCATCTAGGCAAGAGAAATCGAACAACTTGGTAACAACGAAGAATCTAATCACCTGCATTAAAATGGTTTGTAAACAAAATAGTAAAGTCATGAATAATAGAAATTATAGATGGTAAACCAATCCAATGATTCAATGCAATGCCATTCATGAATGCAAGGGGATCGCGGGTTATGTATGAGGTGAAATCACAATCGGCGGGGCAGATATACACATCTATCGAGCTAAAGCTACAAGATAAACCCTTGGGGCATCTCAAGCGATATACTCAAATATATAATCAGGCATCGCAGGCCATAGTCAGGAGTATATCGACGTGTCACAGGCCATAACCACTGTCTCAACATGAATCTTAATGTTTCAAATGATGCAAATGTAGTGAGAGATCTGCATAACAATGCATGCAATCATGTATCAAATGTGTGTATACCAATACAATCAATCATATATAACATGTGTGAATATCAATGCAACCAAATAAGAAATAAGATTCGCGCATACCACTGCACCCAATCCAGTTTAAGATATGTGCATAACAATGCCACTAGTCAGCTAAGAAACATGTGCATACTAATGCAACTAATCAAATAAGAGACGTGTGCATACCAATGCATCTAACCCATATAAGATAGAATATGTGCAATAGCCATCACAATAAATGGTCTATACTAGGTATATCAACTAGTACCATAAGGCCAACACTATCCCATCTCAGCACTAACTTCCTAATAACCCGTTGTCATTGAAAGAAGCTTTAAAAATACCCAAAATGGGCTCATAACTCTTAAAGTTATCACACTCATCATCAATTAACCACAACATTAACCAAGAACTATTTTCAAGTCTCATATTATCATAATGATATCCCAATTATCACAAATCACATGATTTCATCTCAATTAATCAATAGGATCGCTATTTACTCCATATTCAACATAAGCAACGTCGTGTTCCCATCAAATTCAATCATATCATGTTATTGGCCCAAAAGATGGACATTTATTTTGAATCCAAAAGAGAGTTGATCGTCCTTTACCTTGGAAAGTTTAGGTGGCAACGATGTCGCCTTCGTTGTAAATCACGAAACTAAAGGTGGTGGGAGTTATGTCGGTTAAGAGAAACTCCCAAACAACACTTAATTGAGCATATCATGTTTTAAACTGAGTTGTATAACACTGAGTCTATTTTCAAAGCATGATTTTAAACTTTAACTTTGCATATTCATTGAGTATAATTATGAGTTGAGGAGTTGAGTTGATTGCTTTGAGTTGAGCTCTACTTGTTTCCTTTAGGCATTTTACATACCAGTATATTCCATGTACTGACATCCATTTGGGCCTGCATCGTTAATGATGCAAATACAGGTGATAGAGGACTTCAGCCAGAGCATCGTAGAGGTCCAGCTTCTTGCTTTCAAATTTGGTGAGCCCTCCTTGCGTTCGAAGGAGCCCTTTTTCTTTTATTGAGTATTTTTATTTTCTTTTGATTAGGATAGTCATGGCCTGTCATGGTACCATCTAAATTGTTGGATAGAGGCTTCATAGATATTGAATAGAGGATTGTTGATTGTTATTTCATTTCCAAGCTTGATCATTGGAAACTATATTTTTATAAGAGTTGTACTAGTTATTTTTGATGTCTTTCCTTGAGTATTTCTTTTGTTGTCAATGTGATGATGATGCCAGGTGGTTCTTTTGGGGAATCAACAATAGTTCTTTAAGTGTTCGGTCACGCCATGGGTACCTTCCCGGGGCGTGACACTAGTGATAATTACTAATGTTTTGAAGTTTGAAAATGGCAAAAACAAAAAAAAAAAAGACTTATTTATGTCTTTATTTATTTATTTTGAAATGTGTACCATATTCCAACAATTCAATTATTTTGGAATTTAGGGATTATTAATATTTGCATAACCAATACATGAAAATTCATGGTATTTGCATTGCAAAGTGCGCATTAGCATAACTGTTGACACTATTATCCCTTAAAATTTGTGCTACATCTTACCCTCCATATTTGTGAAAGGTATTTTTTATATAAATTAGGAGTTTCAAATGAGCGAGTTGGATTGAAATTGAAGATACTAAAATGGATTGAAATAAAAATTGGGTTGAGCCATGACCCACCCAAGTTTATGTTGGGTTCAATTGAACTAGTCACAAAAGGGATAAATTTCGGATTGGATCATGACCTGTCCAATTTAACCCGCTTAATCTCAAGAATTTTAATATATTACTATCCACCTTTTATGATCAAAATTTGACTTTCAACACGAGAAAATCAAAATAAAATGTAACAAATAGATAGATAAATCCTAAAAAAATATAAAATAGATACTAATTCAAACTTTAAATATGAGAACATATATCAAATCAATAGAAATAAAGAGCCTTAAAGCGAGTTAAAATTGAAAATTGAATTGAATTTAATCGAAAATAATTTTAAAATGAGTTGAGTTTTGCATGGGTTCATTCAAACTATCTTGAGCCCAACCCATAAAATTTGGGTGGATAACCTATATTTGGGCTAACTTTGGCACCCCTAAGAAAATAGGCAAAATTACAGAATTACACAACATATTTTACCATATTTTCTAAAAATTTCTATCATCTTAAAAAATTACAAAAATTCAGTATTTTCACTCTTTCTCTTCAACTTGTAGATACCTAGACTATTTCTCTCTCCTTCTTAATTTATCCTTAATTATCTCCTAATTTTAAGTATTCTAATCAATATCTACATAATCTTTCTATTTTTTTAGTTGTGTAATCAATCTTTTCATGATTAATTTCAAATTTTAATTTTTTATCATTATTTTCAGACTAAACAAAAGGGAAGAAATATTTTCATGATTATCTCTTTTACTAAACTAAATAAACATTGAATGATACGTGTTTTTTTTGGGCATTTTTGGTATTGGTACACAACACTAGGATTATGCAGTCATTTTTTTACCTAATCGTTACTTTGATTTATCAAATAAAATAACTATTCAGGTATCTAAATTAAGTATAAACGTTACAATTAACAAGTATCTGATTCATTAAATAAAAATAGGTTTTTGGAAGAATAAATTCACGTATCAAAAGTGTTAATGTTGAAGAAATGCAAAATCAAGTCAAAATATTTTTGCAAAATCAAACTAAACAATGATTGGTATGTGTTTTCTGAGCGTTTTTTGGTATTGATACACAATATTAGGGTTATGCAGTCGTTTTTTTTACCTGGTTGTTTTTATATTTGATACTTGAATTTATGTACTTAATTTAAGGTTTTGATACTTGAATCCGTCTATTTGATTCTTGGACAACATTTTAGATTATTTGTGTTGTAGATACTTGATACTTGACTTAATGTACGTGAAAAGTATATTTGATACTTGAATTATGATTTTTCAGATTTGGAATCCCCCAACTGCATTTTCACAAATACCTGGTGTGCTTTCATGTATCAATATGTAAACAACATGAATTCTGTGAATCAATTCACAAAATTCATATAGAAAGACACACACAACAACAAATAGTATAAATTTGATACCTGAAAAAAATGTAAAAGAACCCCTCACAAACAAGTAAAACGGTATCCTACAGTATTTCAACAATGAAGAAATTATAAAAACTATGTTGAATAATCAAATTTCGGCAACAAAAGGCAAGTGGTAATGAACTTTTCCTTTTTTTCCCTTTTTTACATGTCATTTTGGGACTTTGGATTTTGAAGTTGAAGCTATATTTTATACCTCCTTACATTTTATGCCCCCCCCCCCCCCCCATAAAATTCATGTGTTGATGTCATGTTGACATCAACACTCACCTTGTATGATATACAAATAGGGTATGCATATATCGACATGGTATCACAGAAGATTAACCGATATGATATTAATATACCAATAGAGTATCTCAAAGAATATTTTTTTTACTAATTTAGAGTTTAATAAATAAATGTGTAACTTTAGTAAGTTTCTCTTAATTATTTTATTTATTAAAAAAGAGTTCAAAATTATATGATACTAATAGGGTATCAATATACTGACGGAATATCACAAGAATATATTTTCTACTCATTTAGACTTCAGTAAATAGTTTTGTGACTTTAATACTTTTCTAGTCCTATACGATACCGATATGGTATAAATATAACGACGGAGTATCACGACGAATATATTTTATACTAATTTAGAGTTTAATAATTTTTTTTAATTTTTTCTTATTTATTTCTTAAAAACACGTAATCTTATCTGATACCTACTGAGTGTCAATATACCACCAAAGTATCACAAATGATTGAGCTCATTTTATATGATACCAGTATTATATATATATATATATATATATATATATATATATATATATATATATATATATATATATATATATATATCGTCGGTGTACCATAGAGGATTATTTCATAGTATTCATACTAACATCAGCATGACGTCTTGGACGAAATAAAAAGGAGAAAGTGGGGTAAAGAAGGTAAATAGTTTGAGGCATCCATTAAGGGTAAAATTTGGATTGAATCCATTAAGGGTAAATAATTGGGAATTTTCATATATAGTCTAAACTTAAAATTTAATATAGTAAAATAGCTATATTTTACATAATTACACGGCATAACTTCGGGTATATGACCTGGAGAAGAGGAGATAGGCGAGCAAGATCGAGAGAGGGAAAAGAGAGACAAATCGTACATGTATATTTGTGAAATTGTATATGTATATCTATCAAATAATTGTATATGTGTAACTAATATACATATGTATTTATATATCTGGCTAGCGAGATTGGGAGAGGGAGAGAGGCGAATAAGATTGAGAGAGGGAGGAGAGAGGCGAGCAAGGGTAGAGAGTGTCGAGAGGCAAACTGTCTATGTATATCTGTCAAAATAATTGTATATATGCAGCAGGTATACATATGTAATTATATATCTTGCAAGAAATTGCAGAGAAAGAGGAAATACGACAGAGACGAGAGAAGAAGAGATGAGAAAGAAAATAGCAACCAAACCCTAACTATAGCTATAAATTGTGATTTTTTAAAACTATAGTGGTATAATATAAATGCATATCATATGTTTGCCTAGTTACGTAATTTTTCCTAAATAATTTCACATTATGTCTATTTTACATAGTTTTTCTAAAAAAATATTAATGAGCTAACTCAAATAATGTGAAAAAATGAGTTAACACATAACTAATACGAGCATTACCAATAAACTCTTTTTTTTTTTTTGGTTACTAAGAAGTTTTATTACCAAGTGAGAAATAAGGCTCAAAGAAATTAAAAAAAAATGGACATAGTCCCCGTGCTGAAAGTGCACACCTTTACTCCTTTGCTAACTAACTCTAGCCAGGGTAGAAATTAAGTCCAAAAAAAATCTAGCTAACTTAGGCTTCTTAGAAGCGCAGTAGTAAACATCTTGGATTATCAACTTCACAATTGTAGCCGACGATCGTTTCTTTCCTTGGAATATGATTTGGTTTTGCTCCTGCCATACTTGATATATGCATTCTACCAACACTATTTGATAGATGATGAGAGTGCGCTATATTTGTTCCATGATGTCGTTCCATCCATATGCACTCTGTTGGCCAGGCCCAAATAGGCCTTAAGATTCCCTGCCATTTCAATAATTGATTCCATATCTCAGCCACTACTGGACATTGAAAGAATAGATGCCCACGAGTTTCATCTTCTGCTTCGCATAACTTGCATTGTGGTTCAACATACAGCCCCCATTTGATTAACCTATCTTTTGTGTATACCTTACCATTAGCTACCAAACACGCCATAAAACACCCATTTAGGTGGGGCTAGATTACTACACACAAGCTTCCTCCAACTCACCCTAGGCAGGTGTCACGCCCTAAGCCCCATTAAGGCGGACTGGCACCCGTTGCCGACAAGGCTCGGGAGAACCAACATATAACTATACACCTGCTATGAACATTTATGAAGTCTCCATACTCAATATGATGTCAAAAGAAAGTAAACTATACTAACAAACCAAAAGTAAATGCATAAGACTAGGCCGTTGGAGCCACGATGTCTATAATACACTATATGACCATACTTTAATTTGCATAGTCTACAAAGCCTCTAAATAAGGAACAATATCCATATGGGTCGGGGCAGTCCCCGCCTCATGGCCAACTATACAATACAAAATGCAAGTTCTAAACACATAAGCCCCGAAGCAACCTGGAGCTTTGTATAACAGCTGGAAGTCCTGTACTCTTACTGGGGAGATCTAGTAACTCCTGTACCTGCAGCATGAAATGCAGGTCCCCCGTAAGGGACGTCAGTACGAGATAATGTACTGAATATGTAAGGCAGGAAATACTGTATATGCAATATGAACTCAAATGAAATCACATGCTGGTGTATAAGTATGATAAGACCACCTTTAGTCATACTGTGGAATCATGTACTTTATGTCTTTTTTATTACTGTATCTTTACTGTATAATCTGTGCACAATATCATGTAAATGACCAGCTGATCAGTGGTAAATCTGTAATGGGATCGACCCTAGCTAGGTGCTTCCTTCACCCCTCGGGCTACCACCCAAATGAGATCGACCCTGGCTAGGTGATTCTTCCACCCCTCGGGCTACCACTCATTTATAATAATGGGATCGACCCTGGCTAGGTGATTCCTTCACCCCTCGGGCTACCACCCAAATGAGATCGACCCTGGCTAGGTGATTCTTCCACCCCTCGGGTTACCACTCATTTATAAGCAACTGTAAGTTATCTTTTATTTACTTTGAGATGGTTCTTTTGGTGGTCATAACCTTTAGAACTGTGGGAATATAGACATATGACATATGAACAACCATACAAGATAATACTACAATGAAAAGAGAGATACACACTAATGAATCGTATCGAAGATTAAACAACACATAGACTTTGTTCAGTAAAAAGGAATTCATGTGTCTTTGGTATTCAAGTACATATGCAGGTTTGACAATGACCATGTATGGAGACATATGGACATGATAAAGAGTGGGGACACGGTTAGTAGCCATGTCGGAATTTGTACGTGCCTTTATATGCTAAGAAAGACTATAGATTTCATGCCAAGTAATAGGAAATCAAGTTGCCTTACATACCTCGCTGTACTATGTCGTTATTACCTCGGATTAGTATCCTTTTCCTCCAAACACTTATCTACAATATATTAGGTGATAAAACTAGTGTTAGTAGCTAATAAACACGTCTTAGTAATCCAATTTCACCCAAAAACAACATCCGGGCAGCAAGCTCGGAATTAGCACCCAAATAGTATTCTTTCAACATTTCCGCTCCTAATCGTATTTTCTAACACACATTCCCATATACATGTCATATCCAGCTATGCTTAGTCCCATAACAGCATTACAACAACTCATACAATACAGCATACAACAACTTTACACAACACGTAAGTAGACAACGCAACATTGCGTCTTTCCGCTACATTTCGACGTCAACCATTCCAAATACGTTCCAACCTTAACCAAACTGTCCTCAACATATTTACACATAATTACAGTCCTAAACCAGTCCAAAAACAGTCCCTAAGTAGATGAAAAACATGAGACAACAATTCCCAAAAACAGTCCACAAATTCTTACTAATGACCGGAATTAAGACATCATTTAAGAACTTGTTTTTGCGGAAGGTACAAGTGGTCCAGCAGCCTTCTTACATCATTAAGGACCCAAGACTTCTTAAAACATACATATTACTTCATAAATCAGCCAACCAACAAGATAAAAGTTTCATATTTAACAAGAAAAGTGAACCACAAAATTGGAACACATGCTGTCCCAAAATTTCTGCACAATACAACCAACATATTCTTCATGTTTTTCATGGAAAAATTACACCAAACCATGGGTATTCTTACTTACCTTAACCCTCAAGTATTAGGTTCTCTTCAAGAACCCTAGGAGTATATCTTGGCTGCTTTAGAAAATGGAGAGAGAGCAAAAAGAAACTTGAGAGAAATCTGAAAATTAAGCTTAAGAAAATGGCTGAAAGTTGCTGCTGGCTGCTCCCTTTTATAGGCCTCTTTTGGCCGACTTTCTTTTGGGCTTTTAGCCTTATTTTAATAAGGTTATGGGGCAGCAGCTTGGCCCTTTCATTTGGGCCTTATTGGGCTTCAAATGAGATGGGCTTTGTTGCAAACATTTACTCCCTAAGCCCACTTAGTTTGGGCTTTAATTTTGAATTGGATTGTAGTTGTAATTTGGCCCCTTTTCCTATCCATATTGGGCTGCAAAAGTTGTCCTTTAATGATGCTAAACCATAGGCCCAAATGACATCCTTAACTCGGGGTTTATTCTTTATCGGACTTGAACAAATTCGGTGTTGGGCCTTGTCTCCGTTTACCGAGCTTGTTAAGCACGTAGGTGACTCACCTACAAGCTTCCTAAGTCCCACAAGCACCTCAATTATTTTACTTCATTTAAGGTCACACTATCTTTAATTTGACTTAAAAATTATATACGCTCGGTCATCTTAAGCGTTAGACGTGCATATAGCCCTTTAATCTAACATTCACGTACTTTTAAAAATATGTGCGGATTTGACCTTGCCATATCATGTTTCATCTATGTTGGACTAGTACATGTATGATGTGGGGTGTTACAGCAGGGTACCAATAAGCTTCAAGTATATATGATGTATTGAGAACCATTCAACTCTCATTTCTTGTTCAGTCCAGCATCTTCAATATAGATGGCAGCTTTGAGGATTTTCCTGACCAGCCATGATGCTTGATTAGCAAGTGTAGCACTATATTCAACATTTTTATACACCCTAACAAGTAACCCCTCAAAGAACAAATTGGATCGGAAAGGAAATCAAAACACATACTTAACATTGCCAAGTGCTGTCAATTTCACAGAAATAGCAACAGATCCTCTATAACATCGGTACTAATATTAGTCACATATGACCAATTGTTAAGTCATCAAAAAGCTTCAAAACCAAACAAATTCCCTATACGAAAAGCTGGCACAATGCCAATGCAAAAGGTAAAATAGGCAGCCACAAATGACTGCTGATTTTTCAGTAAAACAAGTATACTTCCACTGTAACTGTATTGATTGCATTCCCTGATGTGACAATAGGACTACACGGAATAACGATTTTTAGCAGCTCTGTCAAGCTTTTTTGCATCATCCTGCCAAAAAAGAAAAAGGCTCTTGATGAGTTGAGCAAATCAAGGATTGAGTATATAATATATCCAAGAGTTATATAAAGACATCTTACATGAAATATAAAGCCGACTGTGTCATTGTAATCCAGAAACTCTTTCCATTGTTTACCAATGCTCACCTGCAATGAAAAAGCTCATTTAGATCCAAGTGGATGAGGCTAGTAGATGGGGGTAATAGGAATGCCGGATCGCGTAATTCTAGAAGAAAAGGTACGAAAGATCAAGAAATAGGGGTGATAGAATTCAAGACATGAAAAAGAAAATTGGTTAAGAATAACCAATGCGGCAAGCCAAAAACATGCATCATTTCAGCAGTAGTCAAAGATATAAAGTTACTGTATAGAAGGGCCAGGTACATTTAACCACACAAAGTGAACTAATACTCGACCAATTTGGGGCCAAAATACTTCTTACTACATTTTCGATTCTCCCATGTCTCTCATCGTTGCAGCCAAGTAACTTCGGCCAAAATCCATCAAAAAATCATTAATAAAAACAACTATTTTACAAGACTGATGCTGCAACTCGAGGAAGCATATCAGAATTGTACAAACCACTTAATACTGGCAGACCAACCAGGAAAATAACATTCCTTATTAATTCAAATGTTTCTTTGGGAAAAGAATTTTAAAGGCAAGCCAAAACTGGACCATTTATAGAGTTCTGTACTGTTAGAATAGGAATAGGAACAAGAATAATATCTACAATCCTACTTAGAATAGGAATAGGAATAACAATAGTATATAGAATCCTACTTGGAAAAGGATTGTATTATAGTATCCTAGTTTGAAAGGAGTCTAATATAGTATCTTAGTTGGAAAAGGAGTCTAATATAAATAGAGTCTCAATGTAATAATGTAGAGACAATAATTCAATAATATTCTTTTTCAATATTTCTCACATGGTATCATAGGAATCTGGTGCTAAGTCAACAAAATAATGGCTACTGTACAGCTTCAAAAGTTTGGCATCCATCAGCTGATGAACACCCTTGCAATGCCATTTCTTATAACTGAATTGAGAGAGAGAGAGAGAGAGAGAGAGAGAGAAACGCCCACCATTATGAATATACAAGGAAACTGGAACCTGCATATGAAACATTACCAGATTGACTACTCCACACAGCCCAGCCTCTACAGCATGAATGTAAATGTGTCAAAACTGAGCTAAACCCCTGAATAAAAGAATCACACCCCTTTTTTTTTCCTTTTTGTTGAAAGAGAAACTAGAGTCGGACTAAAGCTTAACCCCTAAGCATCTCGGGTCTTGTAAATATACAGGCTCAATCACCAAAGACTTCTTCAATCATAGTGTGTTGTGGTAACAGATCATCTACATTTCTGGCACAGTTCAAGTAGCCCACATCCCATTCTTTGCTGTTACATGGCTCCAACAGACGAGATGCTTGGTGCCACTACCCATACCAGCAATATCGCTTACCCAATGTTTATCATTGTTCATTTTCCCTAGTGATGGTCTGAAGTAACCCCAGCTGTATCAGATATCTTACTAAGCTCATCATCGGTCGTCGTATTACATATGACTTGTATGCACCAGCTTGAGGGGGAGTGTTAGAATAGAAATAGGAACAAGAATAATATCTACAATCCTACTTAGAATAGGAATAGGAATAACAATAGTATATAGAATCCTATTCGAAAAAGGATTGTATTATATTATCCTAGTTGGAAAAGGAGTCTAATATAGTATCCTAGTTGGAAAAAGAGTAATATAAATAGGGTCTCAACGTAATAATGTAGAGACAACAATTCAATAATATTCTTTTTCAATATTTCTCACACGTACTACGAGTATGCAACTACTACAGCTCAATCGCATACCAGGTGGGATTGAGCAACCATGTTTCTCCAACTAATCTCAACTCACCTCATTGTACCTTTGAATATGACAATGCAAATTCTAAAACTACATCCTGCACTGGAAGGGAATACTGAAAACAACCAATAGTTTACACCAAGACTTGCCAATAAATTTCTATTTTAATACGGATATCGTAGCATACAACTTCCTCTGTTCCTGTCCCGAAGTTTTGGTTTTCATTCCAGTTAAAAATGTTAATGCAGTTACACTGAAAGTATTCATAGTTTAAAAAAAGATATAGAATATTTTGGAATTTAGGCTGTTCTTCTCCAAGCCATTATTGCTATCAGCTACATATTAGCTCCACCTGTTACCAACAGTTAAAGAAGTCCCACATCAGTAAAGGGATGGGAAATTTCTCTTCTTATATGGACTAGGACGATCCTCCCTTCATTAGCTAGCTTTAAGGGTTGAGTTAGTCCAACATCCATCTTTATATGGTATCAGAGTCAGGCCCATCCCAACTCTTTGTTCATCTATGTTGGGTCCCATATTATATCGCCCACACTCCAGTTAACAAGGTCTAGGCATGTAGGGAGTGCTAAGAAGTCCCACATCAAAAAAGGGATGGGAAATTGATCTCCTTATATTGACTTGGACAATCCTCCCCTCCTAAGCTAGCTTCTAGAGTTATGTTAGGTCCTAAGCTAGCTTTTAGAGTTATGTTAGGACCAAGATCTTTCTTTACAGCAACAATACTCAACTTCAAGACTTCACTAATGGTAGATAACGTAACAGTAACAAGTTTGTGAAACCAAACAGTAACAAGTTTGTGAAACCAAAATAAGAGTTCGGGGGTCCACCACTGAAAAAAGCATAAGAGGTAAAATAGAAACTTAGAAAATATGGGGGTGGGGTTGGTGGGTGGGGTGGGGGGCCTAGAACAGGTACGAATGGATAACATAATGAAAACATATCAATTAATAAACTTCCTCTAATTATTATTAGTCAGGAAATGCATTTCAATTTTAAGCTGTATCTTTGGCTCTTTTAATTTTTAAATAACAAATAATTCATTATTTTTCTACAACTAACTAAATGTTTTTTGAAATAAAGTAATTAAACATTTAAATATTTCACATTTTCTATGATTATCTCTATTTCAGGTTTTTGGAAATCCTCCTTAATAGACGAAATATTACTATTGTGTCTCAATCCATGTTAGTTGGGGCAGGCGGTATGAAATATCACCATAAAAAAAATGCTTCGTTTGAATCGGTAATATTTTTGGAACTTTTTCCTTTTTAATCCGTCCCAAAAAACCATCACCTTACTCTAATTGGAAACAATTTAGCTTCAAAATACCCTTTTTACCCTTAATGAAATGATTCTCACCCACACAAATATCTAAAAATTGTTTTAAACCATAAATTTCAAAAATATTCCGTTTCTCCTTAAACACCGTGCCAAGTCAAAGGGTGCTACATGAAATGGGACGGAGGAAGCACTTGGTATTTTAGGACATCTAATAGTAGGAGTTCTCACATATACTCTTCTAGTGGTTATGTCTCTAATATACTAAGAGTCTAATAAGTACTAGTCTTTTAGATATATCACCCATACCGATTGTCAATGTACATTTTATTTATGGGTTCATAAATTATTTCTCATCTTTTCCTAGAGCAACCTGGATCCCTTGAATTTCCAAATCTTTTGAGACAACTCCTTTTTTAGGTCTACCTCCTCTTTTTAGCACCATCAATAATGTTTTTACAGCTAAAAACTGGTGCATATGAAGGGCTCCATGACATGTGGCTAGACATCTCAACCCATAGTCTCTCATTTTATCATTCTACATGCATTATTAGACCTTCAAACACGTGATCATTTTTAATCTCATCCAACTATTATGACTGCACATTTGTCATAAGATTGACATATCTGTGATACTAATCTTGTGGATATTTTGGGCTTTAGAGGCCCAATATTCACTCTAATACAGCAGTGTTCGCCTCGTGGCCATTCTTAAACAACTTCCCTTTCCCTTTGGTAGGTATCTTACTATCACATAACATTTATGTGGCACTCCTTGTCAACCATCTTACTTCAACCTACGCTTGATATTTTCATCCATCAGTACAGTCTCCTGAAACAATGAGCCTAAACATCTGAACTGTCAACATTTAGGTACCTCAATCCAATCTAATGTCATCTCTCCAATCAAGCTGGCTAAACTTGCAGAATATGTATTATGTCTTACTCCTACAAAACAACTTTGCTTGTATGAGTTTTGTTCACATTACCATCCCAAAACCAGATAGAGGAAGAGAACTGTAGTAGATTAACAACCAACACAAAAGTTGTTATGCCATGCTGAATCCGCTAATGTAAATCTCAAAATGTATTCTTCCCCCGGTAAAATAGTGTACAAAATATTGACATTTGAGATGTACTATGTTGTTGACTCAAATGTAAAACCAAAGAAGTGAAACTATTAAGGCCACTTTTGTGTACATTTTGGCTAACCCATTACTTCTAAACAGCAGAGGACCATCAAGGCTTGGACACATAGAAAGAAATCACCTACCACCTTCTGCCTCTGTTAGAATTTGAACACTAGTCGCTCCATGGTACATTTCATCAATGACCATTAGGTTAAACCCTTGGATGCATGAAAATGTGATATATACCATCTACTGGTGATTCTAGTGTTGTCTACTTGCATTGCTATTAAATGGCGTCACTAAAAGGGATACATGACGGACAAGCAAATCGTGACAAAATTAGACACTAAATTTTTCTGTTTCTCAACTTAGTCCCTCAAAGTAATGAAGCTGCTTGTCAAAGACAAAAATTAGATAGTAATTAATACTTGTATTAAGTTTTTCAGTTTAAAGAAATTACCTGAGCTGTTTCATTGGCAGCATTCCTGGTCCACAGAGCTATTTTTTCTTGTCTAACTCGAACATTAATAACCGCTCCACAAATTTCATCTCCATAATCAAATTGCTCTCCAATCAGTGCCAGCAGCTACAGTTTATTCCATACCAGAAAATTTAAGGACCAACTTTATCCATATGGATAAAAAAAAGCCAGAGTTGACACAACCTTATGAATCAGATAGAAACATCATGGACATACCGTATACAACCAGCAGGTATCAGATTTACCCCTAGAAAAGCTCATTGTCCACTTCCCTCCATTGGCACATACAGGATCCTCCCACTTTGGCTCGATTTTATTTTTAAAACAATGAAAGTCTGCACCCACAGCCAACTTGCTTGGGTGGTGGATGTTGTTGTATACGCTGCAGAATATTCAACAGGAATATATCAATATATCCAATCCATGATCTCAGAATATAAATTAATGCATGCATGCATCATGATCTTATATTTCATTTTATAACTGTCATGTCTGGGCCAGCTTGCGACACCTCAGCTAATTCCAAGAGGTATCTACTACATCCCACCAGTACAACTACCAAATAACTCTGAGCATCTCGACTCTTGAGAAATATGTGGAAAACAAATTGCCAGATCCACCAGCAGATGTTCTCTTAGAAAATATGTGGTTTCTTATTTTTCTGTGTGTGTTAGTAAATAAAAAGTACTTTCCTCCATATGTTTGCTACGAAGAAAAACAAATTTCCAACAATAGATACATTTTCATTGGATAATCAATACAAAATATCAAAATTGGAAGTGAAAAGATAAGATATAAGCAGCAAGTTGTAGAACCAACAATATTACTCCCTTTGTTTCAATCTAAGTGTCCTAGTTTGATTAGCCACACTATTTAAAAAAATAAGGGAGATTTTTGAATCTTGTAGTCTTAAATTAAAATTGTGTAATACACTAAAATGTCCTTTGAATTTTGTGTCCATAAACATGTCAGAAGGATGTCGGAATCAAAGGGTTCCCAAATTTAAAAGAAGCACTCTTTTTTAAGCATACTAAAAAGGAAAAGTAAGACACTTAAATTGAAATAGAGGGAGTACATTATAAGTATTACAATGTTACTTTACAAAAAAAAACTAGAAGTATTACAAGCAAGTAGGTTTACAGCAGGGTGCAGCAGTCATCATCAACACATTGGCTTTTGTGTGCTCTGTGGCATTGTCTTGATTTGGTAATGTTTTTAGAGCTTTAAAGAAAAAAAACTGGGTTCGTAGCACCACTCTTCTTCTGGTTCCAGAAAATGACTTCCCTTGGTTTCTTAAGAAAGTGACTTTCCACTATTTTCAGGAGAAAATGTTCTTTAGGAAAATATTTTCTCAGGTATCTAGTGCAACCAAACAAGAGAAAATAGGAAACATTTTCCATTCATACCAAACACATTAACTGTATGTTCATCAAATGGAAATGGAGGTAAGTTTAATTTGAAATTGGGGATAAGTGTAATTTGAAAATGGGATAAGTGTAATTGTACCTACTAAAGAATTTTAAAACCAAGCACCCTTCTCCAGCACATATAGTCATCTCCTTAAGTGATGACAAATACTTGGATGATTGTAATAATAGAAATAAACATTACTTTTCCCGTAAGCATACACCCAGAGAATTCACATATGCTAAATATTTGAAAATAGCAACCGAAACATCTTGCTAATGAGAGAAAAGTCACTAAGTGATGCAAGTCGAGTTTCATGAAAACCTTGCAAACAAAATCAAGCTAAGGAGTTAGTAGACTTTTCATCAAGTCACTTCCTTAGTGTTTTGGGGGTTGATTGGAATTTGAAGGCCAACAACATGCTCAAATGCAAGTACAAGGGAAGAAGGAAAACAAGGGTTGTGTATGCAAAAAGGCTATTTTTAAAACACAAGCCTCATGACTAAGAAGTCTACGAAGGCCCTCATGCCATTAAAGGTATTTTTGTAATAATCATACTTAGTCTTCATCCTTGGCCTAGCTTAGTATAAATACTTCATTTTGTGGGTGTTTGAATTGTCTTTTTTAAGTAGCTCATAAGCTAAACGTCACTAGTTGATCATACCTAACTTTTGGTTTTAGCTTATTCTTATTGTACTTCTTTAGTCTAAGAATAAGTGCTTAAAAGAACTTTCTGTCTTTTACAAACACCTCCAAAAATAAAAAAGAGATTAAAAGCCAAAAATTACTTGAAGTAAGTCAATCCAAACACCCTCTTAGGCTTTTCATTAGGGAGACTATTTGGAGATTATTGATGTTCGCTTGAATAGTAATGTTTTTGAGAGAATTGGGGGTAAAGTAATTGTTGCTCGACAATTCTTGATAGATTGCCCGCAAGAGGAATGCGTTCCTCTTGAGGGTTCATCTATAGGTTATGTGCTTAATTTGGTTGTCCTAATCAAAGGTTTGGCTTTCATATAACCGTTATTGTCTATTAGGGTCATTCTTGTGTCTTTCTTTGTATCCTTTATCTTTACAGCTTGTTTGGACGATGGTTTTTGATGGTATTGTACGGTTATTAAGAGAACCACGTTTGTTTTGATTGTTTCATTAATTATATGGTATAGTATGGTTTTAGTTTCATGATTTTGTAACCATGAAAACCCTCGAATTTTGAAACCACCAAGTTACTGGTATCCAATCATTCTCTTATTTTTTCTCCAATTATACCCTTACTTAATTTTGAATGATTCTAATTTATTCTTTATTAAACTTTATTATCCTAATATATTTACTGCTTTCACAATTGTATTACTCAGTTTCCTCTACATCAACTTTTGAAACTTTTCTTCCGTCTTTCGTCTTTTCTCTTACATTTCAATATGTTTTTTGAGGTTCGTTTTTTAAAAGTTCTTACCATTTTTGTTTTCTCGTGTTGTGTGTATCAATTGGAGATATATCAGCTTGTTTTCCAACTTGATTCTATGTATTTATTAAAAAAATATTGATAAATTTAATATTTATAATAATTAAGGATATTTTTGTAAATTTACCAGTTACGACACAGTACCATTTAATCAAATCAAACAATAAAATTATTATTAAACATTAGCAAACATACAGTCTGTCCAAACGTTGTATTGTACTGTACTGTACAATACCATACCATACTATACAATACCATAAATTATGAAACCATGGTAAACCACCATCCAAACAGAGGGTTAGTGTTCATTTGTAAATATCTAAGTGTGATTGGATATGATTGTGTAGGATTGAAATTAATCTGATAAAATCATATTGATATACTCTTAAATAGTTTAAATCAAATAAAATCATCTTTTGATTCTCAAATCTCCTAGAATCAAGGGATCTGATTGCTAGTTAGTTTATTTTTCTATACTATAAACTTGTACCTCTGTGAAAGAATACGAATGTACAATTTTCATACAAAAACTAACATGGTATCAGAGCAGGGTTATTCTTGTAACTAAAGCAACTTGACTGGGGTACGTTACCCACCAGCATCAATAGAAGCCGTGGATCATATTAACAAAGTTCCAACAAAGACAACGATGAAGTCGTCATGTGATTTCTGTAAAAAGTATGAGCTCTCGTAAGACTTGCTGGAATATCCATGGAAAACCACCTAGAGGGAACATAATCAAACAACCATAGCAGCCAAGCCTTTCGATGTACCCACAAAGAACCAGGGCTACGATCTTCTCTAGAAGTGTCATCATTCACTAAGGAACAAGTAGAGCTACCCCACAAATTCCTCCAAGTTCTCCAACCTCAGCTTCAAACTAGTAAATCTGCTCCTCCTACTCCCACTTGTTCTTTTTTCCAACCTGGTAATGTACCCTCCGTTTTTGTGGGTACAGATTCAATTGGTACAAGTCCTTGCATCATAAATTTATGGGCTAGCGATCACACGACATAAAATTCCCATTTTTTTCAACTTACACTCCTTCAGCAAGAAAGGAAAAATGTCAAAGTTGTTGATTCCTTCTCAGCCATTGCTGGAAAAGCGGCAGTAATACTAACCCATCTTTTGGCTCTTTTTGATGTCCTTCATGTTCCAAAATTGTCTCATAATCTTTTGTCCATCAGCAAATTGACTCAAAACCTTAATTGTCGTGCTATTTTTTACTCTATTTCATGCATATTTCAGGACAAAGTCTCAGGGAGGATGATTGACAATGCTAAAGAGTCTGAAGGTCTCCATTTTCTTGAAGACGGGACTGTTTAATAAATTTTACTTCAGCTTGTTTGAGCTTTGTTCAAGTCTATAATAATATGGCTCCCTAGACTCGATCATCCCAATTTTTGTTACCCCAGTTCTTTATATATAAAGTACCATCTTCTTTCCGGTGTGAATTTTGTGAAATGGCTAAACAGAAATGTTCATCTTTTTCTTCCCGAAAACACCATGCCACAAAACCCTTTAAGTTAATCCATAGCAATGTTTGGGGACCTTCCAGGGTAGCACCTATAAGTGAAAAAAGGTGGTTCATGAGTTCCATAGATGATCACACTAGACTAACTTGGATGTACCCATTGGAAGACAAAAATGAGGAAAAAAATATGTTTGAGGTTTTTTATGTTGTAATCAAGACACAATTCTGAGGTTTTTTATGTTGTAATCAAGACACAATTCCATGAAAAATTCAAATATTTCAAAGTGATAACGAAGAGAGTATTTATGACCATATACGCAATTATTCACTTCTAAGGGGACAATGCACCAAAGTTCATGTCCTGATACCCCCAACAAAATGGAATAGCGCATAGAAAAAACAAGCATCTTATGGAGGTAACTAGAGACTTAATATTCACAAGTAGAGTCCCTAAGTTTCTATAGGGAGAAGCTCGTTTGGCATCTACCTATCATATTAATAAGATACCTTCCTTTGTTCTAGGTTTTAAAACCCCTTTCAGTATGTTCAAGACATACTTCCCTACTTCTAAATCGACCACTAATCTATCTTTGAGAGTCTTTGGGTGTAGTGAATTTGTTCATGTTCATGACCATAATAGGAGTAAATTTGATCCACATGCTAAAAAATGTGTTTTTGTTGGCTATGCCCCTAGTCAAAAGGGATACAAGCGCTATGACCCAAATACTAGGAAGGTTATTGTCACAATGAATGTCACCTTTTTTGAATCCCAATTATTTTTGGAGCTCATCTTTAGGGGGGAAACATAGTAAAGATTCAGTGGATAGTAAGGATTCTCGCGACCTCACATGTGAGAAACAAAAGGATCGAGGTTTATGATAAGACAAAAAAAATACTTTGGTAACATCCTAGATAAGATGGAGATCCAACTTAAATAATGAAAATAGGAAACTAAGACAAAGCCTTTTCATGATACAACTAATGACAAGGACCGAAAAAAATAGAGGAATCACAGGTTTGCATGAGAAGAAACTGGTATTGAGGAAAAAAAAAGACTAAAGACTCTCACAGAACCATATGTCCACTCCACAAGATCTTACTGATATAGAAAGTAATTCTCCAAAACCTAATTCTAATTTTCCACTTGTTACTTTAGATCTTGATCTTCCCAATTGTCAAAGGGATAAAAGAAGTCACAACCATCCCATGTCAAATTTTGTGTCAGAGAAACTTGTCCCCTTCATAGATAACTTTTCTTTCTCAATTATCTATAGTGGAGATACCAAGAAATGTGTAGGATGCTTTTTATGTTCCCAAGTGGAAGGAGGCAATTCTAGAGGAGATGATTGCTCCTGAGGGAAATGAAACCAGGGAAATGGTGGAACTACCATGTGGAAATAAAATAGTCGGCTGCAAGTGGGTGTTCACCATCAAATATAAATCAAATAGGTCCCTTCAGAGGTATAAAGGAATGTTTGGTAGCAAAAGGTTTCAGTCAGACCCATGGGATTGACTATCTTGAGAAATTTGCTCCAGTTGCCAAGTTGAATTCAATCAAGGTTCTTCTGACCATTGTTGCTGATCTTGATTGGCCCCTTCAACAACTAGATGTGAAGAATGTATTCTTGGAACTAGAGTGTGCAAGCTAAAGAAATTCTCTATGGACTCAAACAATCTCCAAGAGCTTGGTTTAAGAGGTTTACTCAATTTGTAAAAAATAAGGGCACATTCAAGGGCAAACAGATCATACCATGTTCATTAGGCACCCTCTCGAGGGAAATACAACTGTCTGGATAGTGTCTGTCCATGATATCATGCTTACCAGAAATAACTTGCCCGAAATGAAGAAAAAAATTGGCCTCGGTGTTCGAGATCAAAGATCTAGGCTAGTTAAAATATTTTCTTGGCATGGAAGTAGCAAAATCAAAAGAAGACATTATGGTGTCACAAAGGAGTATGTACTAGATCTTCTAAAAGAGACAAGAATGAGTAATGTTGTCCAGCTGAAACACCTATTGATCCAAATATAAAATTCAGAAACAACGAAGGAAATTCAGTTGACCAAAGTCGATATCAAAGACTGGTGGGGAAGTTGATCTACTTGTCACACACTCGACCTGGTATAGCTTTTGTTGTAAGCTTAGTGAATCAATATATGCACTCTCTAAAGGAAGATCACCAAGAAGCAGTCTATAGGATTCTAAGATATTTGTAAAGTTCAACAAGGAAAAGATTGTTTTTTAAAAAGGTCAATATAGGGACACTGAAAGCCTTATAGATGCAGATTGGGCGAATTTTCACAATATTTTACTTTTATTTGGGGAAATCTCGTGACTGGAGAAGTAAAGAGTAAAATGTTGTAGCCCATAGTAGTGCTTAAACTGAATACCGATCTATGGCCCATGGGATCTGTGAAATGATTTGTCTCAAGAAGATGATGGAAGAACTGAAAAAATCATTTGTGTTACTAATGAAATTGTACTGTGACAACAAAGATGCGAGATTAGTATTACTCACAATCCAGTTCAACATGTGACCGAACAAAGCATGTTGAAGTGGATAGGCACTTCAAAAAAGAGAAGATTGAAGAAGGAAATGTGTCCATGCTGTTAGTCCTAGTAAATCAGCAAATTGCAAATATTTCCAAAAAAGGCTTGTTTAAAAGTTTGAAATTCTTGTAAGCTAGGCATAACAAATATTTACGAGCCAACTTGAGGGGGAGCGTCGATTTGTAAATATCTAAGTGTGGTCAAATATGATTTCATAGGATTTAAATTGTTCTGATAAAATCATATCTAATACGACAACAACAACAACATACCCAATGAAATCCCACAAGTGGGGTCTGGGAAGGGTAGAATGTACGCAGACCTTACCACTACCTCATAGAGGTAGAGTCTGGGAACCCTCGTCTCAAAAAACTCATAAGCACAATAAACTAGATATGGGAAAAGGAAAGGAAAAAAAGGGGACAGAAAGAGCGACTAATAAGGAAAAGCACATGATAGTATGCAAATACGATAAAATTAATATATCAAGACGGAAAATGACAACACAAGATATACAGGCAATGTAAATATGCTAGAAGTAAGCAAATATAGGACTAATACAATGTAAATACATCACTACTCCCACTAACCTGCTATATCACAAATAAATCATGCCCTAAATTCTGCTCCTAAACAATATAACTATCAATTGTAAGCGGCACAAGCAACAAAAGTACAATGTTCCATAATCTAAAGACAACAACAACAACATACCCAGTGGAATCCCACGATATCCACCTAACCCTACCATCCAATTAACCTGCTACTCTAATTTGCGACCTCCACTCTTTTCTATCTAAGGTCATGTCCTCGGTGACATCCAGTTTTGCCATATTTTTCCTGATCACCTCCTCAAATACTTCTTCGGTCTACTTGTACCCCTCCATGTAACTCCCAAAACCAACCTCTCGCACCTCCTAACAGGATCATCGGTACTCCTTCTCTGCACAAGTCCAAACCATCGCAGTCTCGCTTCCCTCATCTTATCAGCCACCGGGGCCACCTCTAGCTTCTCCTGAATGGTCTCATTTCTAATCATATCTAATATGCTATTAAATAGTTTAGGATATTAAATCAAATAAAATCATCTCTTGATTCTCAAACCTCCTAGAATCAAAGGGATTTGATTGCTATTTAGTTTATTTTTCTGTATTATAAATTTGTATCTATATGAATGAATAGAGTGTGTACAATTTTGGTACCAAAAATAACATTTAACTCTTGTTCTTAGATTTAGGGTTCCTTCTGCATATCGACATTGTATCACTAAGGAAAATAACTTAAGTACAAGAAAATATTTACAAAGAAAAAATGGTGAGCAATAAAATTTGTTTATGTTGCACCTTTAATTAGCGTCGTTCAAAATCAAACTGAAACCAATAACTCAAACCAGAAAAAGTTATTGATTTATTGATAATGAGTTATTAGTGCAGTAGATTCAGTAATGATTTTCGTATTTTTTTTATATACGATTATAGATTCTAAATGGTTTAAGGTTTTTTCTTAATGGATTACCTGATAACCAAATAGTAAATTAATATATTTATACCAATTCGATATTATTTAGCTTGTGATTTAGTTTCATACTTCTATTTCTGTCTCAAACTCTCGGCTATTCATTCTACAAGGTACTAGTATTTGCTTTTGAGCAAGATGTTATTAACAGCTCATGTACATGATTTATTTAGTTTGTCATATTGGTTCTAAGTGATTTTCAATTTTTTTTGTGTGTGTTGTGTGAAATCTTTACAATAAAACCAATACCCAAAACCGATAAGCAATAAATACATAACCGATAAATCAATACCTCATGGTTCTATAACAGTTTAGCAAGTCTACAAACCGATAACCAATAAGTTGAACCGATAAATTTTAAAATCGAACTAACCGATACATCTCCCTACTTTTAGGTATGAACTCCATTAACTATTTGCCTTGAACGATATTATGCATGATATGCCTAGTTGCTAAATCCTGTTTAGCAAATAGGAAAAAAAAGTCAAAAAGGTTTTATTAACTTTAAGAAACTAGCTAAAATTTTTGCATATGAAGTCATCAACAGACAAGGGGAAAGAAAGACAAACTTTTGCAAAGGCATATCATAATTTCCTTAAAGTCAGAGGCATTCTTTCTCCCTACAACGCAGAAATTTTATTTCCCATTTGATGTTATCCTTACCAACTTTATGTATGTCCATCCAAATTCTAGTAATGTGAATAACTATTTATAGAAACACGTATTGCATTAAAAGGGAAAGAACACTAAGACAATGTGACAAAACATAGTCACAAGTTGTTCAATTCTTCAATCAAATCTAGTCACAAGTTGTGCCATTCTTCAATCGAATCTAACAAGATAGCTTAATTTAGTATAGTAACTAGTTTGTATTAGAAGGGAAAAACACTAAGCCAATGTGACAAAACATAGTCACAAGTTGTGCAATTCTTCAATCAAATCTAACAAGACAGCTTAATCTAGTGCAGTTACTAGATTGTACCAAAAAAGCAGCAACGACTAGGTCTAACCCTAAGGCTAAGCTTGCGGTTGGATAATAATTTCAAGTTTCAAATTTCTTAACGTAATACTTGACTCAAAAGTTTATAATTTGTAAAAAAAACCATCATTTTAACTTTTGCAAAATAAGACTCGTGATCAACATGAAGAGATGGCATACTATGTGAAATAATTATATTAATGATGAATAACTAGTTAATACTATTGTTGAGCCTCGGGGGTTGGCCTAGTGGTAATTGACTTGAGCCTTGGGGTTTGCTCCCTTTCAATGTCTCAAGATCGAAACCCACTGGGTGCAAACAATTTCTGAGGTCCGATGGCCTGGGTAAAACCTAAACTAACCGTGGTGCACTTGCGGAAAACTCCTTGCCGAGGGCCTGTGCACCCCCGAGATTAGTCGGGGCTCAAAGAGACTCAGACACCCCGTGCAATTCAAAAAAAAGAACTATTGTTGATTAGTGAATCTTTATAAAATTGTGTATTTAAAAGTTTTTAATCGTGAATATTTATTTATAAAAAATAAACATGGAGATATGTGATTTATCAATATGACACCTTATAATATTTTGATATCCTATTTTTTGATGAAGGTAAAGATTGTATTCATCAGCAATAAGGGAGTGCTAGCAACCATCAAAAAATATTTACATATTTTGATATCCTATTTATAAACTATGTTTAGCTCATTTGGTAAGATGGCATAAGAACTGGGAAAATCTTAATAGTTTTCACAAATTTTGGTGTTCTAATGTTTATTAGAAAAAATACAACCTAAAATATCCAAAATGCATGTCCAAAGAAAAGTTCAACTTCAAATCAATCTGATTTCAAATCATGATTTCATGTTGCATGTCCAAATGGGCTCTAAAAGTGTTCTCTATTTGCCTTCAAATATTCTGTTGTTTCTGTCTATCCAGACAGTCCACCAAATTGCATGGGGTATAGTGTACCAGATTTTTAGGGACTTCTTGTGTAGTCCGCCTCTGTCCCAACATCTAAGAAATTCAGGACTAGATAAGGCATAGTCCAACTCCTAGTATAGCAAAAGAAAAAAATTCCAAACTGAGATGTAATCTTGTAACTGAGCAAGAGATGATTTGCATTTCAGCATGGTCATCAAAGAATATGAAAAATTAAGTTTCAACTTCTTCCGCAATTGATCCCGTGATACCCCTCACCCAAACATCATATATCTCTAGACACTCTAGACCGCATCTATTCCGAGGATCGGTTCATGTCAATTAGTTAAGTTCTCAACCTCAAAGTAAATAATAAAAGATTGACTTCCAAGTGGTCTTGATGACCCAAAAAAGCTAAAAAAAGGATTCTAACAGCTTTCTCATGTACTGATTCAATACCAGCTTTGAAGTGGAGAGCTTTTCAATAAAATCACCTTTGGTTTTTGTTATTTCATCAATAAAATTACCATTACCTATCAAAAAATCTTGATGACTCAAAAACAAAAAAGAAGAAAAAAGGAAACCATAGAAGCAGTAACACACAGCACAGATAAAAAGAAGGCAATGTATAGTACCGCCCAATTAATTTATGAAATAGAACTCTAATACAGACCCAATACAACTTCCATAAATGAATCTTCTACCAAGTTTGGTATCTCAAATGTTCCGTGGACTCTTCAAAATTCATGCACCGTGTCAACACCGATCAACATGACATAAGTGTGGGTGTGGGATCAATACCTGATTTGGTCGACTTATCATGGGTACTTTGACTACATTAAACGAGATGTATAGATTGATTGGTATATGATTTGATTTTTGGGTTTATGTCATATATATCGATTATCGTTATATGAAATATGACTGTGATTTTCTATTACGTGAGATATCTTATGAATAAACTATTGGTGTTTATTGAGACCAAAGTTTTATTAGTCTTAGTTTAGCAACTTTAACAAACTAAAATATATAGTTTATATGTCATAATAATATATTTATTTATTAGTCATATCCCAGCACCCATATCCACAAATTTGCACTCGGATCCATACCCCAAAATTCTAAAATTTATGTGTTGAAGAATCAGACCTCTAGCTCAGCCTACATCTGAGGCCGAGCAGCATCGTTTAAACATAAGATGACGCCCTCTCGCACAATAACCACTAACTTCAAAGTAAGAGCACACCTTCTGTTCTGTTCAGAGAACCTTGTACCTCAATGCAGGGCCTACATCTGATTCCATATTTGAATATTACATTCCATATCTGGCACATCAACATCAACATTTTGTGACATCATTGTTTATATGATCTTCAAAAGTCTGCTCGACTTGATCTATACCATCCATCCCCAAATCGATGGTCACAACTACATTCCACATTTTTTAAATTTTTCCATTACATTGAGAGATCAAAAGGATTCAAACTGAGTAGGACCAAAACAGAGTACTTGGAGTGCAAATTCAATGTTGCGAGAGATGAAGCAGACATTGAAGTGACGCTTGCCACTCAACCAATTCCAAAAAGAGAAAACTTTAAGTATCTTGAGTCCATCATCTACAGTAGTAGCGATATCAATGATGATGTCACACATCATATTAGAGCAGCATGGACGAAATAAAGGCTTGCCTCTAGAGTATTGTGTGATAAAAAGATACCACCTAAACTTAAAGACAAGTTTTACAAAATGGTGGTTAGACCGTCTCTCCTGTATGGGGTGGAGTGTTGGCCAATCAAAAGCTCACATGTTCAGAAAATGCAGGTCGCGGAGATGAAGATGTTGAGGTGGTTGTATGAACACACCAGGAGTGATAAGATTAGTATTGAGATCATCCGAGAGAAGATAGATGTGGCCCCGTTGGCTGACAAGATGAGGAAAACGAGACTGCGATGGTTAGGACATGTGCAGAAAAGAAGTATCGATGCTTCTATTAGGAGGTGCGAGAGGTTGGATTCTAAGGGTTATACGGAGGGGTAGAGGTAGACCGAAGAAGTATTGAGGAAGGTGCTCAAACAAGATATGGCAAAACTTCATCTCACCAAAGACATGACCTTAGATAGAAAGGGTGGAGGCCGCGTATTAGGATAAAAGGCTAATAGGCTAATAGGGGTAGGTGGATGTATGGCATGTGATATAGTAGGTTAGTTAAAGTAGACGTGTCTTTATATCTTGTGTTGTCATTATCCGTCTTACATTTGTTATTTTTATCGTATTTACATACTATCATTTGTCTTTCATTATTAGTCGTTTTTCTTTTTTTCTTTTGTTTTTTCCTTTTTCCATATCTAGTATATCCCACTTATGGGGCTTGATTTTTGAGACGAGAGTTTTCAAAAACAGCCTCTCTATCTCTATGTTATTGTTGTTGTTGAGAGATCAAAAGGGAGAAAGGATGTAAATGTGAGCACACCTATATTTCTCCTTTTGTGTTTTGACCTTCACATTTCAACGCAGTGATATTATCTAGTTCAGGGTTTTCGAATTCCTTTAAACGCACGGTATTAAAGAACATAAGCATCACAACAGTTAATTGACTGAAAAAAGAACAGCACTTATGAATGGACGAATTAATTAGCTATAATTAAAGGTGAAGTAACAAAAGTGTGTCCTGCATTTATTGGATGAATGGAAGTGAATTTTTTTGACACATGCCTCATTATTTTCCATTCACATTTTAACAGAACATTTAACAACTTAAAATACAAAGTAAACGAAAGCATAAAAAGCATCATACTACGAGCAAGTACTAAAGATTTATGCTACGTGCAAGCATGTAAAATTCTAAATATCTTGAACTCATCTTTGATGCCTATAATAGCAAATGCTGTAAACGTTACTCCTCATGTTTTAAAGAGCACCCAAGATTTACAGAAAAATTTCAATTGATTTTCATTCAAATCGTATATGTGTCTGTGGGAAAGAAGATCTCATAATTACATAACAAAGATCCAACCATCACTAAGAAAGTATCAAATAGAAGGCAGATAATCAGAACATTAGAAACCCTAATCCTACAGATGAAGTTTCTCACAAACGCCCATAAAGAAGAATTGTCGGAAAACAAAAATTAATGGTACCTCCAAAAATCTTCAGCAGTGGAGAAGGTGTAAATGGGACGAATGGAACTACCCCAAGCAGCTTGTTTCGATTTCCCTGAAGGATTATCGAACCAAAATGTCCAAGAATGTTCTAGTGGATGTTTAGTAGTAATTGCCTTACTTGGTTTCCCTAAAGCCGACGTCGTATCATCCGATTCCCCCACGATCTTTCCTTCGTCTTCCACCTCACGAGTAGTAGATGATGTCTTGTATTCCTCTAACGTCGTTTTGTTTAGTCCATCAGCCATTGTTGTTGCTTCACTCTAAGCTTTCGTCCAGAAAATTTGTGATTTCTGCAAAGGAAATCTGCGAACTCTAATTGTATCGAGGGAAAGTCGGTTTGTTTGTTGGTCCATATTACTGTTTTGACCCTACATCGACCTGCTAATCTTTCACTTTTTGGGCTGGCTGCAGTTCGGCTTTGTCCGCCTAAACAAATTAAAGCAAAAATTCCACACAAAAAATAAGACATAATATGAAGTTATTTATTTTAAATGATATCAATTCAAATTATTTATTTTCAATGGATTCGTGGTTCAAATTATTTTACCTTTTTTTCTTACTTTTTCTTTTTTATTTGCATTGACGTTATGCTGACATCAGCATGAATATTATGAAATAATCATCTGTTATACTCTAATGATATATATATCATATCGGTATCATATATAGTGAGCTCAATCATTTGTGATTCTTTAACTGTATATTGATACTCAATTGGTACAATATAGGATTATGTTTTTTTAAGAAACAAATAAAAATTATTAAACTCTAAATTCATAGAAAATATTTTCGTTGTAATACCTCATCGGTATATTTATACTAAATTGTTATCATGTAGGACTAGAAAATTACTAAAGTTGCAAAATTATTTATTAAACTCTAAATTAGTAGAAATATATTCTTATGATACTCCTCGGTGTATTGATATAAACGAAGATCTCCAATATGCGATTGCTGGTAAATTTTCATATGGTTGGGCGGAGATGCAGGATCTAAGGAGAATAGTCCCCAAACGATGTGATTTAAAAGGGGAAGTCAACATTGGACTGTAATGAAAGACTATGTCAATTTGCTATCTAAACCACAATTTTATATTACACACAAGAACAAGATGTATCCAATGAGGACATTCAATGTCACGATCCGGGTATAGGACTTAGAAGTGGCACGGTGAATGAGAACCCCAGAGTCCCCAAATAAGCCTCAAGTATCCAAATCCACATCATCGGTTCGGAAGTGCATTCAAATAGTAAACACATAATTTTATGGGGTGAGAAAGTAGGTCTCACGTTATGGGATAGCAAAGGGGAAGGGGTCTACATGGAACCACACAACATATAACACATAGGAATTAAGGGGCAGGTAAGTATGTCTCACTCTATGGAGGCAATACGGGGCTAAGGATCTTTCCACATTTCCACGCTAAACATGCATATAAACAAACTAGATAATTTAAGGCCCGTAGTACGGGCCCAATATAATTTATATATTTTCAGTAAATAATTTTAATATATTATTTTATAATTTATTTAAATATTTGTACGATATAAATGCGTCATTATATCCAAACTTGAAAAGAAAGAAATTTTATATATAGAGAAAATAAGAAAGTGTGTTAGATTATGAATAAGTACATTTCATGTTCGAGAAATATATAAAATATTAATATCTTCAAAAGAAAATTATCAATTTTTATATATCTTTACAAGTGGTATCTATTTCCACAGTTGTTATATTCTATTTGTGATATTTGCACCACAAGTTTTGCATATATTATAATATATTTAAATCTTTTATCAACCAATTAGTAAAGCTCGATTCAAAGCCTTTCAGATTTCTATTACTTCAACACTCAAGAATAATTTATTTGTGGTTAGGTTTGTCGATAAATTGTGATTGTTTTATTATTGTCTTCGATAAGTAGAAATATTGATATTAAACTCTAAATATCATGCCGTAGTTAAATTCTAAATGAACAACAACAACAACAACAACAATAACGTACCCAGTGAAATCCCACACGTGGGGTTTAGGAGGGTAAAATGTATGTAGACCTTACCACTACCTCATAGATATAGAGATGTTGTTCTAAAAGACCCTCAACTACTTAACTTCTAAATTAAATTAAGAAGAAAAAATTTAATACTAAACTCTAAATATGCCTAAAAGAAAACTCTAAATCTTATCCCACAAAACATAACCAATATACATGTTTTTTGTTTCGGGTTGTTTCCCTTTATTTTCTCTTTTTTATATTTCTCAACATAGTCCTTTTCTATTGACATCTTCTTTTGTTCTTCTTAATTTTCTTGTAACTCCTCATTTTTCTTTAATGTGTATCTTAATAGGGATAATTATAGTACATGGCCATTCGGTCAAAATACTTACTAAAAAATGGTCATTCGATATATAGACATGTATAGTCAATGTAATAAGTTATACTCAATTTTTGAGTGTTCATAATGTATACTCGGTGTATAGTTCATATATAAGTAATCTATATTGTATAGTCAGCGTATATTTTCTATGACTTTTGACAAGTTATATTATTTAGTCATGTACATTTTCTATGATTGTAAAAAAATATGGCTATATTTATTATAAATTAATTAGTTTATCATATATATTTGAGATTATCCTTTTTTTAATATTAATCAGAATTTGAATATTAAACTTTCTCCCTTCAAATTTCTCTATTAGATAGTCTATCATATTTTAAATTTTAAACATATCCTATATAGAAATGAAATATTAATAATTTTTAATCTTTCAATGAATACATTATCAAATTATTAATTTCTTGATAGTCAAAAATTATTTTTTTTTTAGTCACTAAATTGTTTTTCTTTAAATTAAACAAAAATATTGGTACGTCATTTTTAAGACTACTTTATAATCAAGATACGAACTTTAGTAGTTGTCATATTATGTAACTTAATATCAAAAATAGGTTTATGCAGTAACCCTTGAAAATATTTAGTAACAAAAAATAAAAATGAACTATTCAAACACATTTTATTTTAAATTAGTTCAAAATTTTATTTCTAAAACATGTCCTAACAAGCTTAACATTTATTATTGTTTGTGAGAAGTTAACCAATTAGAAACTCTTCACTTTAACATAATTACAAAAATATCCTTATGGGTCCATAATAAAAGTAAGAACATATATGAATTCTTCTAGAGTTTTATTTTGATTATTAATTATTCAATTATTATTTTTATCCTTAAATAAAGTTAAGTTTACTAAAATGCCATTGGTAATCTTTTTTCTATCTTGAAGAAGAAAGGATATTTCTAGATAGTTTTGGAATGACCAAACTACCCTTGGTTGTCCTCCTTTTCACATTTCTATATAAAATAGAAATATGGAATTTCATAATCAATCCACATGAATACATAAATCAAATACCATGCATAGCATAAAGATCCATGAGAGTCTACAAGATGTCCAACAATGCCTCTAATCAAGATGGAACGGGGGCCTGGACATGCCTCGGGCTCACTCTTAAATAAGAAAGGAATCTAGAATAGCATACATAGAGGGAAGGTGGCTCGTCCTTGGAGGATGGGACTCACCACAAATACTCTTTCCAGATCAGACTACTCCTCAAACGGTTGATAATGGTAGTGCTCGGCCCCTACATGGTTAAAAATCATGTAGGCATAGAGTATGCATTAGTACGTTTAAATGTACTAAGTATGCGAGCATGCAATGCATATGACTAATTAAACCTGCACTCAAATGTTAGATAACAAGGGCACATAATATAGAAGGAATCATATAATCAAGGGAGGAATGTACAAGATGCCATGAAATTCATGATGCATGAATAAAATGATGCTCATATATAATGGGGATGTGACCTCAACCGACATGCGTAAGTCCAAGCGAGCTAGTACTTGGAATCCCGATGAAATCTCCTCACCAGTACAGAGGTGGTCTACTTCCCAAAGGTAAACCATACATAACCTTACGGGAACCCATCCCATTTCGGATGAAGCAACCCCCTTATGGGAACCACTCCCATTTCGGAAAGGATTTTTCATATCATATCATCATAATGCTTCAACTTACGGGAACCCGTCCCATTTCGTATGAAGCAACCTTTCTTACCGGAACTCATCCCACTTCCGATAGGATTCTCATAACCCATGCTAGACACATAATTCGAGAAAAGGGAGAGGGCCCTTAGGGATAGCCCTGACGCCGCTAATCCAATGGTGCTAAGTTGGCATCCCACGAGAATGCTCATATATATATGTATATATACTTTCAAAAGGAAAATAGTCATTTCAAATCCGATCAATGCACATGTAGGCTTAAATGCCAAATCATAGCTCATAGTTATAATATTCATGCGTAGGACTAGCTCGATTACAATTACGGAATGGTGCAAGCACCCAAAATGCTCAAAATCCATAATACTTGACATATATGTAATCACATTTTTGTCATAACCAATATCTTATCAAAATTATTTCATAAAACATAATTGGGATTAACCCACTTTATAATTTCTGTAGAGATCAATGTTCATGAATGCCAATACGATGCATGATGTGAGAATATTATGGGTAACATAGATTCAAGCTGAAATCAATATTATAATATAAAATTGAAGTAAATCTATAATAAATTTCACACCCAAATCATGATATAGATCACCCATTCAATAAGCAAGTTTTAAGGGGACATGAATGTTTATAACTTCATAACTTCAATGTAAGTCATCATCATAAGGATTAAAATAATTTAAAATCATAGATAAGATACAACCATACATCAATTACATTTAGTGAGATCAAATAATGAAAACTCATGATTAAAGTAAGTTTAATTTCATGTAAATCAATTGAAAAGGGGTTTGGGTTTTCTTGGATGAAAGGGACCAAGAATCAATCCCACATACCTTGATTGAGGAGTTGAAATTTGGGGAAGAGCCTAGGTCGAAGTTGACTCCAATTAAGCCCTAGCTTTGAGTCTTGACAGGGGACAGTAGAGAGTCTTTAGGAGTGATCTTTGAGAGGAAGAGGTTTCAAAGAGAATGGGGGAAAAATATTAGCTGAATTCAGAGGTTTTGGAGAGGTAAAAGGTCACAAATTATAACTACTTAAATGCCATTAATGAAACGAGTAGAAAATGAACCGTCAGGACCATACGGGTGCCTACATGGTCCATGAGCCGTCACACGGACCGTGAATAGTGCCCGTGAGACGGCACTTAGACAGATTTCGCGGTGCCAACACTTAGAATTTCTCCGAGGTTAAGGGGTTCTATATGAGCAACTACACGGCCCGTGTAACACCACACGGGTCATTCCAAGAGTCGTAAAACATCACCTAGAAAAAATCTGCACGAAAAAGTTATGAGACAGTGATTTCATACTTAGAAAATTTTCAAGTCGCGAGCCCACGGTGGGGCACATGGCCCGTGACACGCCATATGGCCCGTGTGGGTGACCGTGTGCCTACACTTGGCCTGAAATTTCTCGTCAAGTCCACGCCATCAACATTTGGCCAAGTTTCCCTCCACTAGAGGCCACACGGTCCATGTGGCTTCACACGGGCCGTGTGGGCCTTCCATGGAGCGTCACTTGGTAATTTTCATTCAGGACGACACTAAGAGGTCTGATAAAGCCGTTCGAGAATTCGGGTCCTTACATCATCTCTCCCTTGGAAACATTCATCCCCGAATGTGCAACAATAAGGCTTGAAAGCTTGATTTAGGACATGAAACATCCGAAACAGGGTACAATGCATAGTTCACCATTCGAAAATCATAAAGTCTTTAAACCCAATTTATAATGTATTCAAATCATTCCATCATCATAAAATCATTTTCGTGCACAAGTATGCATGTCAGGTCATGAGACTCAAGAGGTGAAGGAATTGGGAGTATTTAGAAAAGGAAGGACCTCATACCTTAGTCTTGAGTAGATCGGAAAAGATGAGGATATCATTTCATCATGTCCAGCTCTGCCTCCCATGTAGCACTCTTCATATGTTGATTTCTCCAAAGTACCTTCACCGAAGCCACCTCCTTGTTACGAAGCCACTTCACTTGCCTATCCAAGGTCTCCACCGTGATTTTCTCATAAGATAAGTTTTCTTCAACCTCAATTCCTTCCAAAGGCACAATGGTGCTAGGATCACCAACTAGCTTTCTTAACATAGACACATGAAAGACCGGGTGAATGGAACTCAAGTCTGGAGGCAACTCCAACCTATAAGCCACGCTCCTAATCCACTCAAAGATCTCATAAGGGCCAACATACCGGGGGCTTAGCTTACCCCTCTTGCCAAATCGCATCACACCCTTCATGGGTGAAACCTTCACATACACCCAATCACCAACATGAAATTCAAGATCCCTTCTCTTAGTATCCGAATAGGACTTTTGGCGGCTTTGGGCCATTTTCCACCTTTCTCTAATCACCTTTACTTTTTCCATAGCCTCCAACACCAAGTTCGGGCCCATCAATGCCGTCTCTCCCAATTCAAACCACCCCACCGGTGACTTACACCTCCTCCCATATAAGGCCTCAAATGGTGCCATACTAATGCTAGCATGGAAACTATTGTTATAGGCAAATTCAATAAGTGGAAGGTGATCATCCCAATTACCTTTAAACTCCATCATGTAAGCCCTCAACATATCCTCCAAGGTTTGAATAGTTCTCTCAGCTTGCCCATCGATTTGAGGATGAAAAACGGTGCTCAACTTAATCTTAGTCCCAAGTCCCCTTTGAAATGATCTCAAAAAGTGGGAAGTGAATTAGGTATCGCGATCCGATATGACGGACCTAGGCACACCATGCAACCTCACCAGTTCCTAGAGGTATAACCTTGCGTAATCCTCAGCGTTGAAGGTAGTCTTGATCGGTAGGAAGTGAGTCGACTTAGTCATCCGATCAATAACAACCCAAATGGAGTCAAATTGCCTTCGGGTCCAAGGTAAACCAATCGCAAAGTCCATGTTTACATCTTCCCATTTCCATGTGGGAATCTCAAAGTCCTGAGCCAAGCCTCTGGGCCTTTGGTGCTCTACCTTCACTTGTTGACAACTTGGACATTCGGACACGAACATAGCTATGTCCTTCTTCATACCATGCCACCAATACATCTCCTTCAAATCCCGATACACCTTAGTAGATCCCGGATGAATGGAATAATGGAAGTTGTGAACCTCTCTTCATGATCACCCTTCTAAGATCATCCACATTCGGAACACAAAGTTGGTCCTGGTACCGAAGCACACCATCTCCCCCTTGGGAGACCACCACTATCTCTTTTCCAATAACTAACTTCTTCAATTCAACTAACGAGGGGCCCAAATCTTGTTTAGCTTTCACATCAATCACTACGGAAGATTCTGCCCCGCTTTGAACATAGATACCACCATTATCTGAGACGGCCAACCTAACACCCAACCTAGAAAACCGGTGAAAATCCTTCACCAATTCCTTCCTTTCTTCTTCAACATGAGTCACACTACCCATAGACAACCTACTGAGAGCATCGGCTACAACATTGGCCTTGCGGGGATGATATTAAACACTCATGTCGTAGTCCTTTAGGAGCTCTAACCATCTACTTTGTCTCAAGTTGAGATCCCTTTGAGTGAGTACATATTGCAAACTCTTTTTATCGGTGAAAACATCAACATGCTCCCTATACAAATAGTGCCTCCAAATTTTCAAGGCAAAAACCACCACCGCCAACTCAAGATCATGCATTGGATACGCTCATGCACCTTCAACTACCTTGATGTATATGCTATTACCTTACCGTGTTCCATAAGCACACATCCTAAATCAATGTGTGAGGCATCATAATACGCCATGAATCCCTCCAAGCCATTTGGTAAGGTCAGGACGGGGGCCGATGTAAGCCGATCCTTTAAAGTTTGGAAACTCTTCTCGCATTCATCTGACTATACAAACTTAACCTTCTTTTGGGTCAATTTAGTCAATGAAGACGCAATAGATGAGAACCCTTCAACGAACCGCCTATAATAGCTGGCCAACCCCAAAAAGCTTCGAATTTCCAAAGGATTCAACGGTTTGGGCCAATTCTTCACCACTTCGATCTTCTTCGATCCACCTTAATACCGGCACCGGAAACCACATGACCAAGAAAGGCTACTTCACCCAACCAAAATTCACATTTGCTAAACTTGGCATACAACTTCTTCTCCCTCAAAGTTTGTAGAACTAACCTCAAATGATCCCCATGCTCCTGCTCACTTCGAGAGTAAATAAAGATATCATCGATGAAGACTACCACACTGTCAATTAAAGGCTTGAACACCCTATTCATAAGATCCATGAACATAGCCAAAGCATTGGTTAAACCAACAACATCACCACAAACTCATAGTGCCCATATCTTATCCGAAAAGCCATCTTAGGAATACCACACTCTCTAACCTTCACTGATGATACCCGGAATGAAGGTCAATCTTTGAGAAGTGGGTAGCTCCTTGTAGCTAGTCGAACAAGTCATCAATCCTGGGCAGCGGGTATTTATTTTTAATGGTCACCTTATTCAATTGCCTATAATCAATACAAATTCGGAGGGACCCATCCTTCTTCCTCGCAAACAACACTGGAGCACCCCATGGTGATATACTTGGCCTAATGAAGCCTTTTTCCGACAAATCCTTTAATTGATCTTTTAACTCCTTCAACTCCATCAGCGCCATACGATAAGGGGGAGTAGAGATAGGTTGAGTATCTGGAAGAAGATCTATGCCAAAATCCACTTCCCTCTCAGGAGGGATATCGGGCAAGTCTTCGGGGAACACGTCCAAGAACTCGTTCACCACCGGAACCGACTCAATAGTAGGCATCTCGAACTCCATATCCTTGACCCTCACAATATGATAAATGCACCCCTTGGAAATCATTTTCCGGGCCTTGAGGTAGGAAATAAACTGACCTTAATAGAGGAGTCACTACCCTTCCATTCAAGGACGGGTTCACTAGGAGGTTGGAACTTAACCTTCTAGGTTCTGCAATCTATAGAGGCATATGATGCATGCAACCAATCTATACCAAGAATCACGTTGAAGTAGAACATCTCAAGTTCCACAAGATCATAGGGCAAAACCTTGTGCAACACAGAAATAGGACAACCATGATAGACCCTTTGTGCAACAACAGATTCACCCACGGGAGTATAGACTGAAAATGGATCCTTCAAAATCTTGGAACACAGACCAAATTTAACAGCCAAAAGAGGAGTCACAATAGACAAATTTGCACCCGGGTCAAGCAAAACATAAGCATCAAATTCAAAGACTTTTAACATACCAATCACGACATCTGGAGCTTCCTCAACCTCTTGATGAGCATGGAGCACATATCTAGGACAATCAGCAACTTGTGGTTCTTATCACCACACTTAAAGCAAGCACCCAGATTCTTCGAACAAGTACCCGTGTGGGGTTTTCTACACTTGTCGCACAGAGGATGCCTTTGTCCACCACCAACCGGTGCCCCAGGAGAAGGTACCCAAACATTAGCAACCCAAGTTCCGGAACCTTGGTCCTGCTGGAAATGACCAAAACCACCACCTCGAGAGTTGGAAAATCCTCGTCAAAATGGGCCCTCTTAGGATCGTGCATCCTCCTCTCTCTGAGTTTCTCCCATTCGATATGTTTGGCATACACCATGATTCTAGAGATATCCATATCCTGTATGAGCATAACAGTACGACATTCTTTCACAAGTAAGTCTGAGATACCAGAAATGAACTTGTGCATCCTTGCACGGGGATCAGCCACAAGTGATGGAGCATACTTGGAGAGCTTTGTGAATTTGAGGGCATAGTCCCTCACACTCATACTTCCCTGCTTGAGGTTGATAAATTCACTCATTCTGGCCTTCCTGAGCTCAAGTGGAAAGAAACGATCTAGGAAAGCAAGTGTGAACTCTTCCCAATTGACATCACCACCACAAATCCTCTCCATAGCCCATGGAGTGTACCACACCTGAGCCACATCTTTCAATTGATACGCAGCCAACTCTGCCTTCTCCTCATAAATGACACCCATAATGTTCAACACCTTGGTGAGCTCATCAATGAACTCTTGAGCATCTTCATTAGCCGTTGACCCATAGAACTCCAGAGGATTCATCCGGGTGAAATCCCTTACCCTAGAAGCTGGTGTAGGATCCCGCGGGAGGTTAGCCTGCTTTGTCTGCCAGGTCACCACTTGGAAAAGCATGGGAAAAGTTGTACGAAATTCACTGTCAGAGTCATCCGTAGGCCATTGGGGTGCCCGATCCTAATCAACCGGAGTCGGTCTTAGGTGGGGTCTTCCTCGAGGCATCCTCTGAAATGGAGCAACGATGTCGTCAAAATAAGAAATCCAATTACACAAGTCTTAGTTCGACATAGGGCATGAAGAAGTGAGGCAATTCCTAAAACGCCTTCGTAGCCTCCCACTCATAGGCATGGTGCACTTCACACCTATGAATAAGACTCTACTTGATGCGGCATGTTGGACTCCGAGGATCATTTATAAACCTAAGGCTATGATACCATCTTTTTTCACAACCTGGGTATAGGGCCTAGAAGTGACACAGCGAATGGGAACCTGAGAGTCCCCAAACAAGCCTTAAGTATCCAAATCCACATCATTGGTTCGGAAGTGCATTCAAATAATAAACACATAATTCTATGTGGTGGGAAAGTAAGCCTCACATTATGGGAATAGAACAGGGAAGGGGTCTACATGAATCCACATAACATATAACACATAAGAACTAAGGGGCGGGTAAGTATGTCTCACTCTATGGGGGCAATACGGGGCTTAGGATCATTCCATATTTCCAGGCATAACATTCATATAAAAAAATAAAGAATTTCATAATCAATCCGCATGAATACATAAGCCAAATACCACGCATAGCATAAAGATCCATGAGAGTCTACAAGATGTCCAACAATACCTCTAATCAAGATGGAACGAGGGCCAAAACATGCCCCCGGCTCATAAACCATCAAATAAGAAAGGAATCTAGAATAACATAGATAGAGGGAAGGTGGCTCGTCCTTAGAGTATGGGACTCACCATAAATACTCTTTCCAGATTGGACTACTCGTCAAACGATTGATGATGGTAGTGTTCAACCCCTACATGGTAAAAAATCATCTAGGCATAGAGTATGTGTTAGTACGTTTGAATGTACTAAGTATGCGGGCATACAATACATATGACTGATTAAACCTGCATCAAATGTTAGATAACAAGGGCACATAATATAGAAAGAATCATATAATCAAGGGAGGAATATACATGATGCCATGAAATTCATGATGCATAAATGAAATGATGCTCATATATAACGGGGATGTTACCTCAACCGACTTGCGTAAGACAAAGCGAGCTAGTACTTGGAATCCCGATGAAATCTCTTCACCTGTACAGAGGTGGTCTACTTGCCAAAGGTAAACCATACTTCACCTTATGGGAACTCATCCCATTTCGTATGAAGCAACCCCCTTACGGGAACCACTCCCATTTCGGAAAGAATTTTTCATATCATATCATCATAATGCTTCAGCTTACGGGAACCCGACCCATTTCGTATGAAGCAACCTTTCTTATGGGAACCTGTCCCACTTCGAATAGGATTCTCATAACCCATGCTAGGTACATAGCTCGAGGAAAAGGAGAGGGTCCTTGGGGATAGCCTTGAAGCCACCAATCCATTGGTGCTATGTTGGCATCCCACGAGAATACTCATATATATATGTATACATACTTTCAAAAGGGAATAGTCATTTCAAATCCGATCAATGCACATTTAGGCTCAAATGCAAAATCATAGCTCATAGTTATAATATTCATGCGTAGGACTAGCTCGATTACAATTATGAAATGGTGCAAGCACCCAAAATGCTCAAAAGCCATAATCATTGACATATATGTGATCATATTCTTGTCATAGCTAATATCTTATCAAAATCATTTCATAAATTGTAATTGGGCTTAACCCACTTCATAATTTCCATGGAGATCAATGTTCATGAATGCAAATGCGATGCATGATGTGAGAATAGCATAGGTAACATAGATTCAAGCTGAAATCAATATTATAATATAAAATTGAAATAAATCTATAATAAAATTCACATCCAAATCATGATATAGATCACCCATGCAATAAGCAAGTTTTAAGGGGACATGCATGTTCATAACTTCATAACTTCAATGTAAGTCATCATAATAAGGATTAAAGTAATTTAAAATCATAGATAAGGTACAACCACACATCAATTAGATTTAATGAGATCAAATAATAAACACCCATAATTAAAGTAAGCTTAATTTCATGTAAATCAATTGAAAAAGGTGTTTGGGTCTTCTTGGTTGAAAGGGACCAAGAATCAATCCCACATACCTTGATTGAGGAGCTGAAATTTGGGGAAGAGCCTAGCTTGAAGTTCAACTCCAAATAAGCCCTAGCTTTGAGTCTTGAGAGGGGAGAGTAAAGAGTCTTTCGGAGTGATCTTTGAGAGGAATAGGTTTCAAAGAGAATGAGGGAAAGACATCAACTGAATTTAGGGTTTTTGGAAAGGTAAAAGGTCACAAATCATAATTTAAATAAATTGTAATTACCTAAACACCATTAAGGAAATGGGTAGGAAATGAACTGTCAGGACCACACAGGCGCCTATACGGTCCGTGACCCGTCACATGGACCATGAACAGTGCCCGTAAGATGGAACTTAGACAGATTTTGCGGTGCCAACACTTAGAATTTCTCCAAAGTTAAGGGGTTCTATACGAGCAACCACATGACCCGTGTAACGCTACACAGGTTGCTTTAGGAGCCGTAAAACATCACTTAGAAAAATTACGCATGAAAAGTTACGAGACGGTGATTTGATACTTAGAAAATTTTCAAGTTGCGAGCCCCACATGGCCCGTGACACGCCACATGTCCCGTGTGGATGACCGTGTGCCCACACTTGGCCTAAAACTTCCCGTCAAGTCCACGCCATCAAAACTTGGCCAAGTACCCCTCCACTGGAGGCCCCACGGTCCGTGTGGCTTCCCACGAGCCGTGTGGGCCTTTCATGGAGTGACACTTGGTAAATTTTCATTCGGGATAGCACTAAGGGTCTGATAAAGCCGTTCGAGAATCCGGGTCCTTACATTCAAGTGAGATCCATTGTTTGATCTAGAAAAAGAGACGACAATAGCTATCCAATGGGATTTATTGTCCTTTTCGTCATTGCCTCCAAACATTTTTTGTTGGAAAGCAGTTTTCTCACTCGTTGTTGCACTGGGGAAACATTATAGGCGTAATTAACTACAAAGAATAAGTCCTAACCTTGTTGTGCTAAAGTTAAAGCAAAAATTGATTTGATGGGAGATTTTCCTAAGAGAATCAATTTAGGCATGAAGAATAAATCGAGAGAAATCAAAGAAAAGTGGATAGAGAGTAGATATGATTACATGCCTAGTTACTACAAGGCGTGCAAGCTATAGGAACATAATGAGAAGGATTGTTATGCTATCCTTCCAGAGTTGTTCAAGAAGGCAGTAAGGGAGATCAAAGCAGATGGGAGAACGGTGGAGGAAAAGAGGGATGCTGAAAGGGCACGAAGAGGAAAAGGCAAAATGGAGGATAATCTAGATCATTGGTCATGTCCAAATTACACCTCTCAATTATGGTGTAAGTGGTCATTGTTTCAAATATAGAACCTAACAATGGTTAGGGTCGATCCCACAAAGAATATGGTTTAGGCTTGATAAAATTAAAACAACTTCGAGAAATTAATCAACTTATTCCGAAAGGTGGGTTTATGATGAAATAGTAATAATTAAAACCTATTCTAATAACAATTCAGATGTAAGTACTACAAATGTAGTGAGAGAAGATAACTAGGGTATTTGTGTTTCTCATGAATTCCTAACACAGTATAATCTCATAATTGTAACCTTTTCTTATGTGTAGCATGCAAAGCTAGTAAATAATGTTTACCTAAGTCCTTGGCCAGGCAAATAGGCAAATTTCACCATGCAACTTGGTCCATGTACAGGTGTTGCATTACTAACCCTTTCCTTGGTCTCAATATAGTCATCCCTTGATTTATTTATGCTAATTAGATGAGAGTACTCACATCGAATCATGTTACTTATCCCTTATCTCATTCATTACCCTCTTGGTCCGGCAAGTAAGAGTAAAGCGAGTTCTAATGTTGGTCACCATTTAAAAGCAATCAAAACAAAGAAATAAATAATACATACATGCACACTTTTCAAGGATTATAAATTATTCGATTTCTACTTTGTTAGTTCATGGTTCCCATAACCCAAGTTGCAGACTTAGCTACTCATGTTCATTGTAGCTAATGAAATCATGTTTGATGTTTGCATAATTAAATACTTACAACGAAGAATTGAAGAATTGCGATCCCAAAATCTCCACGTAAATAGCAATATGAAGATTTAAAAATAAGAATGAAGTGTGTTTGTCGAAAAATCCAAGAACAAACTCAAACTAAAAGTAATATTACATTCTCTACTAGTCTACACATCCAAAACTAAATAAAAACTCTATTTATATACATAAAAAACCAAATCCTAAATGGACAAGAAAGACTAGATTGGGCTCGACCATGAGCCAATGTACAACCCGTGAAATGATCCACGGCTCATGGTCGGGGTGTCATAGACTGCCTTCCTGAAAACTAAGCCCCATGTACGAGACCTCATCCAAAGCTCATAGTGTAGACTACACATTGTGGTCTTCTTCATCCTGTTGATTTTTTGAAGCTCTCATTTTGCCCCACGAACAAGACTACGGATCGTGAAATGAACCACGACCCGTCCCGTTAATTTTCATTGAACTTTTAGAAAATTTTCTAAACTCTGTAATCAAATCACGAACATCCTTCTATGGCTCATTGATGTCTCCCAAGTTACACCTCCTTTTTAGAAGATAAAGCAGTCGTTGTCAAGATATATAACCTAACAAAGGTTAGGGTCACACCCACAAGGAATATGTAGACACAAGAGAATTACCAATTTGCAATATGAGTAATTAACCTACTTAATACCTCAAGGGGGGGGGGTTGCAATAAACAATGAGAAAATAAAACTACCAAACTATTACAAGAGAAGAGTGGAGAGAAACTAGGACATTTTGTTCCCCATGATTCCCCAACTCAGTATCACCGGATAACCAAATTCCTTTATAGTGTATAGCATGTAAGACAGTAATTTGAGTTCATTAAGCCCTTTGGTCAAAGGTGAGAGGTGGATTTCACTATATGACTTGGCCCATGTCCATAGTGTGCATGACTAACCATTACCTATTAGTCTAGTATAACCTCCCCTTGGCTCGGTTTGGTTGATTAGATGAGAACACATCAATCGAATCCTGTTAATTAATCTTTTTTCCTATTCATTACTACCTTGGTCCAGTTAGTAATACTAGGCCGGTTCTAATGTTGGCCACCACTAGAAAACATGCAAAACGTTGAAGAGAGTTAATTAAGACATGCATATAAACCTTCTAAGAATTGTGAATTATCCGGTTTTACTTTGTTAGTTCTTCATGGTTCCCACAACTTTAGTTGTGAATTTAGCTACTCATGCTATGTGTAGATGCAGAAATCATGAAGTAAGAAGACATAATTAAACACTTACACAATAAAATTAAGAACAAACAATCCAACTTCAATGAAAATCTCAAGCTTAAAGATTGAATTAAATCACAAGTGTTCTCAAAGACTCTTCAATATGATCTTACTATTTTGTCTCTCAAAATACCGAGTTCTCTGAGTACTAGGCGAAAACTTCTGAAAAATAACCTAAAAGACCTATTTATAATAATTAAATTCAAGTCATAAAGAAAATAAGAGAACTGGTCGGTACATATGAAAGGTACTTTATGGCCTATATTGACTTCTACGGCCTGTAATCGGGGTCTCGTACTCAGCTGCTGAAGTTTTGGACTTCAACTCTACAACACCCCTCTACGACTCGTAAAGGGGGTTTTGTTTGATGAAATTCCTAAAAGTCCAATTCTCTATTCCTCAGGTAACAAATCTTTTTCTACGACTCATAAAATCCTCTATGACTCGTCTACATGTTCGTAAAATCAACTTCAGAAATCATTCCCTCATTAGAAATCTTCACAAAATCTCCCTACGGCCCGTAGAATGGTCTATGACCTGTAGAGGGTTTTGTGTAACAGCAAAAATGCAGCAACTTCTGTGACTTTCCTAAAATCATGGCCAACCTGTAATCCTGCAAACATAAACACAAAAACACATAAAACCACTAACATCGCATTGAAATTCCAAGTTTAAGCATCAAATGTGTTGTATTTATACAACACATCAACAACCTCAACTTAAAATTGTTGCTTGTCCTCGAGTGACGAACTCAATCTATATAGATACTACAGTAACACAAAGACCTCAACTCAATGGCATACATCACATAAATCTCAGACTCAGATATCCACACCAACTTATAAAAACAAGATTAGACAGATATTTAGCAAACCAATACAAATTGGTGCATGTGCCAGCACAACTATGACAAGCAAGGTATTGTCAACAATCCACAATCACTAAACAAGCCTAGTGCTAACAAGGCAATGCAAGTGTCATCACAGAAAGAAGCCTCGTATTTGACACTCGATGATGTTTTCATATTTAACTTTGGGACTATGCAAAATCACTCACTCTCACAATAGATGTTCATGCATGATGTCTAATACCATAAGCTTGCCCCTATACTCATGACTCAAACCTTCAACTAATTGGACTAGGATCACTTTAGGACTTTCTAGGCTTATAACGTAGTCTTAGGGTGATTTGGTATGATTTTATGGGAAGATAGTGACTAAAGGCCCTTCTTGGCTCTACGTTTTCTACATTTTTGCCCTACCAACTCTGCTATTCTCCCTTTCTCCTATTTCATGCTTTTCTGGGTACTTTCAGGTGTGACTGGTGCCGCAGTGCTGTCATATCAACTCGGAGCTACTAGATCTCCGTCTGTATAACTGACAAATCAAAAGGATGGGCCTCACCCAATCTCTGTTGTACCCTCTCCTCGAAGGAGTTAATGTGGGCATCCACAGTAGGGATATGGTTTCGAAGAGTGGCGACTGTGAATACCTGACTCTGATCCTCCGAGTCTGCAATAGCCTGGCAGACCCATGGCCCCTAGACCTAGTCATAGAGAGTCAACTTGATGCTTTTCTCATCCAAACTGGCTGACTTGGTCCTGCACATGCATATCTTCATGAAATACACTATTACCCTATATGCAACTAGCCCAATGTCCAAGATTACAATCAAAACACAAGAAAATAAACTACCTTTGAATCCAAAAACTGAAAATAGACATATAACTATGCTATTACATCAAAAACCCTTGGGTTATCTCCCAAGTAGCTCCTGATTTATTGTCGCGGCATGACTTGGACAAATTAGTTACTCAAACTTCACCAATTTCCTAGACTTCACTCTTCAACTCATCTGGATGCTTCATGGACTGGCAGATATTGAAGATGACTTCTTTATCATTTAATCTAAACCTGAGTTGACCAACTTTCATATCCACAAGGGCTAGTCCAGTGGCTAGGAATGGTCTTCCCAAGATAATTGGGACGTCGAAGTCAACTTCGCAACCTAGGATCACAAAGTTGGCAGGGAATATGAACTTCTCAACTTTTACCAACACATCATATAATATCCCCACTGGCTTCTTCACCATGTGATCCATCATCAATAACCACATGCTAGTTGGAGTAATAGTTCCCAATCCAAGCTTCTTGTAGATTGCAAAGGGCATCAGATTTATGCTGGCACCTAGATCACATAGTGCCCTTGCGAATTCCACGTCTACAACAGTGCAGGGTATGGTGAAAGCACCCGGATCTTCTCTCTTCTGAACCAAAGACCCTGTGGTGATAGCTCTGAAATGTTGAAGCTCTTGGGAGATCTCCTAACTCACAGTGCACTTTTTAGTGATCAAGTCCTCCATGTTCTTAGTATACCCTGACATCTTCTCCAATGCCTCAATGAGAGGGATGTTGATGAAGAACTTCTTTAGCATGGAGAGCAAGTGCTTGAACTTGCCTTTCTCCTCCCTCTTTTTGATTCTCTGAGGGAAGGGAGGAGGAGGCCTAGGAATAGGCTTCAACCTCTGTGGTGTATCAGCAGCTTCACTCACCCCATCATTGCTATGATCATCTCCTTCATCAGCATCCTTTGTCGTAACCATCTCCTCTCGAATATCTTCTTTATTAACCGGCATGGGAGGATCAATGGTGCTCTTGCCACCCCGAGTAGTAACCGCCATACACTGTCCTTCATTTTTAGGATTTTGCACTGTGTTGCTAGGTAGTGCACCCCTCTAACGTTGATTAAGTTCAGTGGAAACTTGAGAAAACTATTGTTCCAGCTATTTGATAGCCATAGAGTGGGACTCTATTTTTTGTTTAATACTTGAAATCTCTGATTTCATGCCCCTTAGAGTCTCATCAAGTGTCTCAACCTTCTTCAATAGGCGATCAAACATCTCCTCAATTTTGGAACTGCTTGCACCTACGTCGCGGTTGCGTGGTGGCACACAAGGATCATTTCTAAAGCCTTCTCTATGACCCAATCTGCATTTGGAACCCTATTCCTATCATAATAACCTCTGTGGTTGTCCCTATAAGCTTTATCTCTACCAAAGTTCTAACCTTGGTTTCCTTGAACTTGGCGCTAATAGTCCTGATTGGACCCTTGGGTATTAGTCTGGAAACCCCCCGTCTGATCAGTAACAAAAGATGTGTCCTCATCATAGTATGGCTCTTTGTACATGGGTGCACATGGAGGTTGATGAACCACTGCATTTACTCTCTCTTGGCTCTACTCCATTATCACCTTCATACCTGTGCAAATTTGAGCAAGCTGCTACATGAGTTCTTCATTAATTTTTGCTTGCTCTAGACCCACACTGAAAGCACATGAACTCTGTATGGATGCTCTATCTCGATGCCCCCATGCATGATTTATCTTGATTGCTCTTTCCGTTCGCTCTGCTATCCTTGCAAATGGTTGATCTAAAAACATGCCCCCCATGATAGTGTCAGCACATGCCCGACTATTCTTATCAAGTTCATAGTAGAAGATCTCCACCAAGGTGTCATTAACTATCTTATGTTCAGGGATGCTCCTCAGACATTTGGTGAACCCCTCCCAAATAGTGCTTATCGAACCACTAGAAAGTTGCTCGAAGTTGTTGATTTGGTGCTTAGACTTGAGATTCTTCGATATAGGGAAGTACCTCTCCAAAAAGGCCTTCTGCAAGTCTATCCAATTGGTGATTGAACTTTGCGGGAGCTCAGGTAGCCATAATGCAACATTGCTTGTGAGAGACAATGGGAAGACACGAAGTCCCACAATATCCATAGACAGATTCTGTGTTCCCATCACACTCTTACAGATAAATTCCACATTGTGTAGATGGCTATGAGGATCCTCGGATGGTAAGCCCGCAAATAGCCCTCAGTTCTGCAACATCTGAAGTAACCCACTCGAGACTGTGAACTTTGTGTCTGCCGATAGTGGTGGTAACACAATAGCTCTAGTCACCTCCATGGACATAGAATTCAATCTGTACTGATTCCACTAGTAAGCATTGGCTTTGAAATCCTGATACTATGGAATATCCTCCAAAGGAGGTAGGTTCTCATTCTCAGCATCCTCATTATTATTCCTATTTAGAGCTGCATTAGCCGCGTTATTGGCATTGTCTTGGGCCATTCTTTTCAAAATTCTATAGATCTCTGGATCAAACGGAGCTAAGGGATTGCCTTGACTCTGAGTGTTGGGCACACACTACACCAACACCCTGAAAAGAAATAAAAACAACAAACAAAAGTGAAATAAGGGAACTAAGGATTAACACTCGAATTACTAATAATTTCAGTAAGTCTAGCCGTATTCCCCAACAACGGCGCTAGAATCTTGATGTCACCCAAGTTACACCTCCTTTTTAGAGGATAAAGCGATCGTTGCCAAGATATATAACCTAACCAAGGTTAGGATCGAACCCACAGGGAATACGTAGACTCAAGAGAATTCATCAATTTGCAATCTGAGTAATTAACCAACTTAATTCACCAACGGGGGTAGGGTTGCAATAACCAATGAGAAAATAAAACTAACTATTACAAGAGAAAAGTGGAGAGAAACTAGGGTATTGTGTTCCCCATGATTCCCTAACTCAGTATCACCGGATAACCAAATTCTTTTCTAGTGTATAGAATGCAGAACGGTAATTTGAGTTCATTAAGCCCTTTGGTCAAAGGTGAGAGGTGAATTTCACTATGTGACTTGGCCCATATCCATAGTGTGCATGACTAACCATTACCTATTAGTCCAGTACAACTTCCCCTTGGCCCGATTTGGTTGATTAGACGAGGACACATCAATCGAATCATGTTAATTAATCTTTTTTCCTATTCATTACTACCTTGGTTCAGTCAGTAACACTAGGCGGGTTCTAATGTTGGCCACCACTAGAAAACATGCAAAACAAAGAGAGTTAATTAATACATGCATATACACCTTCCAAGAATCGTGAATTATCCGATTTTACTTTGTTAGTTCTTCATGGTTTCCATAATCCTAGTTGTGGATTTAGCTACTCATGCTATGTTTTGATGCATAAATCATGAATTGAGAGGACATAATTAAACATTTACACAATAGAACTAAGACCAAACAATCCAACTTCCATGAAAATCACAAGCTTAAAGATTGATTTAAATCACAAGTGTTCTCAAAGACTATCTAATATGATCTTACAATTTTTTTCTCTCAAAATATTTAGTTCTCTAAGTACTAGGAAAAAACTTCCGAAAATAACCTAAAAGACCTATTTATGATAATTACATTCAAGTCATAAACAAAATAGGAACACAAGTCAGCACGTCATACGAACAGTACTTTATGGCCCGTAATTGGGGTGTCGTACTCAACTGCTGAAATTTTGGACTTCAACTCTATGAAACCCCTCTACGACTCGTTTATGACCCTTAAAGGGGGTTTCTTCTGATGAAATTCCTAAAAGTCCAATTCTCTGATCTTCAGGGCACGAATCCTTTTCTACGACTCATAAACTCTTCTATAACTCGTCTGCATGTTCTTAGAATCAACTTCAGAAATTAGCCCCTCACTGGAAATCTTCACGAAACCTCCCTATAGCCCATCAAATGGTGTATGACCCGTAGAGGGTCTCGTATAACAGCAAAAATGCAGCAGCTTCTGTAACTTTCCCTAAAATCATGGCCGACCTGTAATCCTGCAAAAATAAACTTAAAAACACATAAAACCCACTAACATCACATTGAGCACACACAAATTTCCAAGTTTTAAGCATCAAAAGTGTTGTATTTTGGTAGCACATCACTCGTGGAACAACCTCATCCCAGAGGTAGTCTCATACAAAGCAAAAAGCTACAAACATCAACTGCATGACATATATCATATCTCAATCTATAATAGATACCCTTGCAAACCTTCAGTGCATACACAAGACATTTATCAAGCAAATTCATTCGAATCAATACATGACAAGGTAATTTTGACAGACAAGGCAATGTACTTAAGTAACAATCACTAAAATAGTCCAATAATCAACAATGTCATTCAAATGCCCTCACAAACAAAAGAAGTCCCATTTCTTATGCAAGTTGATTTATTTTTATTCAATGCGAGGGATTAGGTGAATACTCTCACACTCACAACTGACATTCAAACATCGTGTACAATACCATAAGCTTATGCCTATATTCTAGACCGTGACATTCGATGAGTTAAATTAGGATCACTAAAATACTTTCTTGGCTTATAACATAGGCTTGGGGGGCTTGGTATGATATATTTAGAACATAGTGACTATTTTTCCTCCTTGACACTGAGCTATTTTGCACTTATCCCTGCCAACACTATATTTTTACAGCTCGTTGTTCCCTTTCACACACTTTGAATTTATTTGGGTGTCTTTCCATGCTTCTCACGCTCTTTGCTAGTTTTTTTTTTCAATCTTTTTCTTTCAAGATCTCTTTTTGGAGGTTATTCATTTTTTCCACACCCACCTTATATTTTTCCTTTTTTTCATTATACTACTTTCATTCTTGTCCCGAGTTGTTGTGGTTTCTTTGCAATAGCCATCCTCAACTTAGGATTTTTGCCTGAGTTGAGGTGCATAATGTCCTACCAATGAACCAAGGCCACTTTTGGTAGCCACCCTTAACTCAGGATTTTTATCTTGAGTTAAGGTGCACAATATTCAAAGAGGGACCGGAGTCAAACTAACAGGTTTATGGATGAGTGCTCTTAGAGTAGTTGGTCCGGCTCTGAACCTACGTGCCTATGACTTCGTTTCCCAGGAGATCCGTGCTTGACTAGCTTGCTTCGAAAGCTGTCATGCGAGAAAGAAAAAAGGAGCTAAGCAAGGGCGGTTATGCTTCAAATCTGCGTTGAGCATGTCCTCTTCTGAAAAGGTGATGGCTGTGGTTGGCTTTGCTCCTTGCCTACAAAGCGGAGCGAGTTCAGTCATCTTCCACTAAAAATGAGGCGCTAAGAAAGAAGAAGTGCAGTCTACGCTAGGAACGAGTTCCGGGCTAAGGATGAAGCAAGTGCTTTAACCCTCCTATTGATTCTTTCTGGTAAATCCCTTTTCGCCTCGAGTCTGGTAGTACTAAAAAGATTTATTGCTCTTCTTCTTTCTGAAAGATAGCTATTCTTCGCCTCTCGAAAGAGGCTACGTACCTGTTAAACGATAAGCGCTACGCTCGCAGGCTTTTACTTCTTGTCTACAGCAGTTCAAGTACGAGAAAATGAATTCCTCTAGATAAGTTCCCCGTCGTGAGGGAAGAAAGGAGAATTTACTTCGGGGCTTAAGGTAGTTCAGTCACCCTCAGGTCATAATAGAGTATAGTATGACATCGGTAGGAAGATAATGCAGCTAAGCCGAGACTTGCTTAGATAGGGCACGCTCTGCTGCGTGCCCACCCGCTCGACCTGGGCCAAATACCTATTTAAGGTATTCTCAGAGAGAGCCACTCCACCCCTAGTAGGGTGGTTAAAGAGGAGGTTGCGGATTTCTGACCTCCGAGCCAGAACTATCTGGGGGGGGGGGGAAAGCCCTCCCCCACCAATCCGGCCTCGACCCTTTTTTCCAAGACGAATTGCTTTTCAAGATTTAAATAAACAAAGAGGTAGGTGACTTAGGTATTATTTATAAAGAAAAGGTAAATGTATGGGTCAAACATTTGGATCAAGGGATACACGTTATATTTGGTTGGTCATTTAGGCTAAGTAAACTATTATGAAAATAGCCAATGATCCTTTCCTAACCAACTAACTTACAGTCTCAGTCAGACTAACAGGGCATGTTATGGATTGAACACAGTATAAAAATCATGCAATTAAGCTCACATAGACTTGGCACTAATTAACACTATCTATATAGATATTCAAATCATGCACTTTATTCACAATTATCCCTATTCTGTCATAATACACAATGTCATATACATATCCAACATGGTTACTAACAAAACTATCTACAAGCACATCATCTAAAAACAGATCAATACATGCCACAAATATCAGGACAATATGCTACTAATACTACCTATACATCTTAAACATGTTGGTTCAACAAAAAATAAATGTCCTTAGGGACAGAACACAAGCAAGAAAACCCCGCGGATGCAAAAATATGAGTAGATATAGGCCTTGGTTACTCAGACTTTGCTAACCCCACATCCCATTGAAAAAGTCATGAATTGTTATCAATGCACCATAGTACATCCAAAAGTAAGTACAGGGATCAAAAAGAAATATACCTGGGCACCTAAGCTGGTGTTAGTTTGGGACTCACCACCCTAAACCTCTTGGGTGATATCCTTTGCCGTAGCGGCTGGTAAAGAGGGTCCAAAACCCTGCGCTATCTTACACTCATGTGAAAGTTCCATCTCCTTATCTAAGATAGAAGACCGTCTGGTGGCATCAACCTACTGACACTCCATTCTTTGAGTGTGTCACAACATTACATCTGGATCCTCCTTGCCAGTATGCTGCCTCTTCCTAGAGGTGGGAACAACGGGCTCTTCAGCAAATACGTTCAACATCGGTGGATTGATGGTAGGTATGGAAATGGTCAATGATACTAGTGTTGCTATTCTCATCTTCTCGAACAGCTGCTAGATTTTTGTCTGAATAACAGAAAAGTTAGGAGCCAGAGTCGTATTGAGGTGATCCTCCAAATGCCTCTCAAATACGTCTATGCGGCCATGAAGAGCTCTTAATAACTGATCTCGGGTGGCGGTGTAGCACTCTATCATGCGCCCCTCTGACTTTATAATGGCCTACGCACCCAAGGGTTGATCTGTTAAACCAACTAAGACTCAATTTGAGCCTGGCATTGTACTAAGGCCTAAATAGACTCCACAGATATGTAAACCATACTCGGGGGGGGGGGGGGGGGGGGTGACGATATGTAGGCACGACCTCTAGTACAGTAGAGGATGTGGAAGTAGGCCCCATCTCTATCTCATCACCTTTTGGTGTGGTTCTCTTAAACTCAGCAGCAACAATAGGGGCAGCCTCAGGATGTGGAGGCTCGATGAACATCTCTGGAACTCTAATAGTGGGGTGTGGTGCTCGCTGAGGTGCAATAGGATTCTCATCGGCCTTTATCAGGCTGACATCCTAAGTACACTACACATCTATCTATTGTCCCTGCATCAGTGGCACCCCCTAAACAAGGCAAGGAAAAGTAATAGATGTTGACCTCTAGAGGGCTCGCTCGTGGATCTCCTTAAGTATGCAGCAAGCAAAATCAATATCGTAACCAACTATGATGCTGGCTATTAGCACTGTGAGATTTGGCGTATGTGTCTTATCTGCATGCGGTCAGATGTGCGTGCGGACTACAACCTAACAAAATTTAGCTGTGAAGTTGAGCAAGGCCTTGATGATAGGCATGGGGCGGGACACCTAGTCAGCGTTTGTACGCGCTCATCTGTATACCCCATGACCCATCAAAGTAAGGTGGCCTTTTGGGTTGGGTCTCTCATAATAGCATAGTCCCGTGTTGGTCCCAGTCTGTAGTCAAACTCTTCTATAGAAATAGGGGGATGGTACTCGGGACCGAATAAAAGTCCTTACACAATGCCCTCTAAAAGGTCTAGTGAAACATCTCTGACTAATATCCGGGTCAGACGTGGCTGGGCGATGGGCTTGCCTTTCTTCGAAGTGACCTCAATGGTGGTTGAAGTGTATAAAACATAGAACTCTCTGACTAACACCGAGGAGTACTTCCCGATGGTTCTACCATCCACTTAAGTTGTTATAGTGTCACGGATGGCCGACACTACATAAAATTCAGACGTCAGAATCTGGGGCTACTCAAAGATAGTCCTTATATGTCAGCCTTCGTCATCCTGTCATATATCATCATAATATATGGCACACATATCCTTGATGCACCATCGTCTAGGTTGGCTGGAAACAAGTATAGGAACCATGAATAATTTGTCCAAACTCTTGAACTCCAAATCGAACTCCTCCTCTAAGACAGAACCATCATGATCAGGGGAGCCAGATCGGGACCCCTTTATGGAAATGGAAAACTGTATGGAGTCTCTCCATGTAGGGCCTCCCTCCTCAGACTAGGAGGTTGTACCATGGTGATCAGGGTCCAGGCTTGTACAATTTGTCAGGTCACTGCTCGTGCTATCTTGGCTCGACACCCTCATTGGGTCGGATGTCAAGCTCCTCTAAAGAACCACTCATCTTGGACTCTGTTGACTCATCACGTAGGCTCTCTCTCAATGCTCGAGTCTCCGCACATCTAATTGCATATGTTTTTGGGACCCATGATATATGTACATAAGAACATATTATAACACATAATAAATCACAGATGGATATACGAAAGCCCATCCATTTGTTGTAGAGTGAACTATGGGTTGTAGAAGGATGTTATAGAAATGGGGTAATGATAAATTAGCTCATTGAAATGCAATTACGAGACCATTCATGACTTGTGGATTGAACCACAGGTCGTAGAGTGAGGTCATAGTTGCTGACCTAGAAAAAATATTTTGTAGGAACCAAGACTATGAACATTGTTTATGGCATGTAGTCAAAACTACGACTTGTAAACAGGTTTGACCTGTAGAATCTTGAAATTTTCAAGTTACTGGAACCCATCCACGAGGGGAAATTATGGTCCATGGACTGAATCACGGGCTGTAAAAGACCCTCGTGAGTTTGGGCATGCAGTGTTTGGAGTCAAGTCCAAATCCATATTCAAAACATAGTTATGCATTCTAAACTTCAGCTAATGGATCAAGTGTAAAGTAATATTAAAGTATACAACCCAATACATGCCAATTAAGATTAAGAAAATTCAATCCAATTAAGAACCCAAAACACAGTCCATTTTGTCAATCTTATGCGCAACAATATTTATCAGCCCAAGTCCAATTAAAACACAAAGATATACCCAACTCCAAATTTGTCAACTCAGTCCAATTATTACATACTCAATAGCAGCCATACATAACAGGACATATGCACCAACACTGTTCATGGCATTTGTCAATTAAATCAATTGGCATTCCTCAATCCCAATACATGTTATAACTATCCTTGCAAACTTTTGTTCACAATTTTTAATTCAACTTCTGATCCAATCTATTTCCTTCATGCGACCGTGCAAATATATGGATACAATAGTGAATTGCAATTGCACAGTGAGTAAGGCATGCTAAGATTGAATCATAGATGAAAATTAACACAATCAATCCTATCCTTATGTCAATTTTCAACTATATTGCCATGGTTAATTTTGCAACAACTTTTAGGTATCTAAGTAATTAGGTCACGAAGGCACATTTTCAAACACTCCAATATACCCATAAATCAAAGCCCTAAGTCAATATTTAGGAACAAATTCAAGAAAACATACTGGAGTCGCTAATTAGGGCGTATTTCGGGAAATTGACCAATAAGAATCAAGGATTGAAGACTTAAGGAGTGCTGGAAACTTGTTTAAATAATGTCTTGGTCGCCAGAATAGTGATCAGAACAAGTGGGTGGTCGGAGGTGAGGAAGAAGAGGATAGGGTTATTGGGAATTTTTCTTTTTGTGGAAAATAAGGGGTAAAATTTTACTACCCCTTTTTTAGACTTATTGCATTGGGTTAATTCTTTTAGGCGATTTAGCCAACGAAATCTCGATTATGGGTCATGGATAGTTATACAACCCATGGACTTGGTTTTGTGGATTAGGATTGTCATTATTAAAGACCTAGGATCCATGAATACTAATCCACAATCAATGGTGTGGACTACGCCTCATAGGTAATGTTCGTGGATGCTCCGGCACTTAGAAAAGTTTTAGAAAATTCACCTAAAGTTCACAAACCCCATTCATAGCCCATAATATGTCACGGGTAGTAAAGGTGGCTCATCGAACCAAATTCAAAATGTTTTTCTCACTGGGATTGGTTCCACAAGAGTGTTACAAATTATGGTTTAAACCACAACTCGCACACTAGTAGTTAGAACAATATTTTCTCACTTCTTGGACTTGTTTGCTGCTTTCATCCTGTTCCTACAAATACTTATCAAAATAAATTATAACCCTATAAGTATCCTGACTGTAAGTACAATAATATAGAAAAATTTCAAATATTAAGCTGCCTAGGCATCCAAAACTAAAACAAAACTCAAATACGCAAAAACTAAAACTAAAATCTTGGGTTGCCTCTAAAGTAGCACTTGACTTAGTGTCACAGCACGACTTAGACTATTTTGTTATGCAGACTTCACCAAGCGCCCATACTTCAACTGTCCTGATTTCATCCATGTTGCCAAAGTATGGTTTGATTCTCTGGCCATTGACTTTGAACCTCGTGACATCATTGCTTTCTAACTCAACAACCTTTGTGCCATCATTACTTTCAACCACTTGGACTTGAGTTTGCCAAGAAACTTCCTTGAATTGAACAATAGAACCAAGTTTCCTGATGATGCTCAATGTTACGATCATGATACACCTTCATCCTTTGTTTGTATAATGCTGAGCTCTCATATGCCCTCAGCTGAAACTCATTGAGTTTGGTAAGTTTGCTCAGCCTCGAAGTAGCATCATCATTCTAATTCAAGTTTAGCTTCTTGAGCGCCTACATCGCTGTGTGCTTAAGCTCTACAGGTAAGTCACAAGCTTTACTAAAAACAAGTTGGTAGGGAGACATACCTATGGGAGTCTTGAAAGCAGCCTGGTATGCCAACAATGCATCATCTAGCTTTCACGACCAATATGTCCAGTTTGCATTCACTGACCTAGAAAGAATATTCTTAATCTCCCTATTAGATACCTCAACTTGCCCACTCGTCTATGGATGGTAAGGCATTTCCACACTATGTATCACCCCATACTTCTCTAGTAGAGCTTAGAATAACCTATTATATAAGTGGGAACCTCCATCACTTATGATCATCTGAGGAATGCCAAACTGTGAGAAGATGTTCCTCTTGAGGAATGCTGTGACACTTTTACCTTCATTGTTAGGAAGCCCACCTGCTTCCAACCATTTTGATATATAGTCCACAGAAACCAAGATGTACTTATTCCCATAGGAATTGACGAACGACCCTATGAAGTCGATACCCCATACATCAAATAATTGATGAACTATGATGGGATTAAAAGGGAGCTCATGCTTTCGGGAAATTCCACTTCTCTTTGGCACTTGTACAATATTTGGTGTAGACATGGGCATCTTGGTGAATAGTTGGCTAGTAGTAGCCACACTGCAAGATCTTATGTGCTGTACGAATACCACTATGATGCACATTGACTAGTGAAGAATGACAGGCCTCGAGAATGCTCATAATCTCAACCTCAAGGGCGCAACAATTAGTAATACCATTTGCACAGACATGAAACAAATATGGTTCATCCTAGAAAAACTTCCTCACATTAGACATAAACTTATGGTGTTGGTAGGAGGTCAAATCAGGCAACATAACATCACTAACTGAGTCATTCACAAAATGTGCAAACCATGGTATCAAATTATATGATGTAACCAATACTCTTGTAGTCGTCTTTCTGTTCAAGAAGTTCAGGTCATACTGGCATATTAGATGGGATGTAATATCAACGAACACATTATCAAATTTTTTTGTGTTGCATTAAGGGCCTTATTGGCATAGTCGATGGGATGTAATATCCTCTCTTTGCACTGTCCCAATACCACAGCCAGTGCTACCCCGCTTGTATCACACATTGATGTGTTGTCAAAATACAATACTTTTTATGCTTAAAACTTAGAATTTTGCGACCATAAGAAATTCCAGTGAGACCTTTTACAGGCCATAAGAAATTCCACGGGCTGTAGAGTTGGTTTCATACACAATTCCAATGAAGGGTGATTTTCTAAAGTTGTGTCTAGGAACATGCAAATGAGCTGTAGCAGGCTTTATTAGCCTTAGACTTGGTATTGTACCTTGAGGATCAGAAACTAGGGAGTTGCTAAAAAGTTAGCAGACGAAACCCTTTACGGGCCAACACCTTGCTAGTCATTGTTGTCACTGACCTGAATGACAAACAGGTGAATTCTCTAGTCGTGGTACTTAAGCAGTTCAAGAAGGCCATTGGGTGGATGATTGCAGACATCATTGGTATCTCTCCTGGGGTATGTACTCACAAAATCTAATTGGTCAAGGACTACAAGCCGAGTAGTGAGCACTAAAGGCATCTCAACTCCCCTATGCAAGAGGTCGTGCATAAGGAAATCATCAAGTGGTTAGACACAGAGGTGATCTATCCAATCGCCAAGAGTGAATGGGTGAGCGCAGAGTAGTGTTACAAAGAAATGGAGTATCAGCATTGCCCTAAATGATAGCAACTAGCTGATTCCGATCCAACCAGTCACCGGGTGAAGCGTGTGCATGGATTACAAAAAGCTCAATGCATCAACAGAAAAGAGGACCACTTCCCCATGTCGTTCATGGAACAAATGCTAGACCGCTTGGCTGGAAAGGCTTGGTATTGCTTTCTGGGTGGTTACTCAGGTTACAACCAAATCATCATTTTTGTAGAGGACCAGGAAATTATCACATTCACATGCCCCTATTACACCTTTGCATTCTAGCAGATGCCATTTGGGTTGGGTAATGCGCTAACAACATTCCAAAGATGCATGATGTCCATCTTCCTAGACATGGTGGAGGACACTATGAGGTCTTTATGGATGAATTTAGTGCAGTGGGTGACTCATTTAAGGGTTGCTTGAAGCAATTGCATGCTCTGCTTAGGAGATATGAAGAATGTCATCTAGTGCTGAACTTGGAAAAGTGTCACTTCATGGTGAAGGAGGGCATGTATTGGGGTACAGAATCTCTATCAAGGGAATCGAGGTTCATAGAGCTAAAATGGAGGTGACTGAGAAGCTTCCCTCACCCATCTCTATCAAGGATGTGAGGAGCTTCCTAGGCCATGTGAGATTCTACAGGTGCTTCATAAATGACTTCTCTAAATATGCACATCCCTTGTGGAAACTACTTGAAAGGATGCTAAGTTTGTGTTTGATGAAGTATGGCTAAAATCCTTTGAAGGATTGAAGTAAAAGTTGGTTTCGGCTCCCATCACTATAGCTTCAGACTGGTCAAAGCCCTTTGAAATGATGTATGATGCAAGCGGGGTCATCCTTGGTGTAGTGTTGGGATAACATCAAAAAATGATGATACATCCCATATACTATGTCAGTAAAGCCCTAAATGCAGCCCAGAAGAACTACACTACCACTAAACAAGAGCTACTTATTGTGGTCTTTGGGGACCAAAGTCATTGTAGACAAGGACCACTCCGTATTGTGGTACTTGATGGCGAAGAATGATCCAAAACTAAGTTGATTCGATGGGTACTTTTTCTTCAAGAGTTCGACTTTGATGTTATCGACAAAAAGGGAAATGAAAATCAGGTTGTAGATTATCTCTCCAGATTAGAATATGGAGCCATGGCAAAGTTTGATGATAGATTAGAGATTGATGATTCATTCCCAGATGAGAGAGTGTTGGCAGCATCCCATGATTTGATACCATGGTTTGCTGACTATGCAAACTATTTGGTTAGTGATATTGTGCTACCAAACTTTAATACGCACCAGTGCCACAAGTTCACATCTGATGTGAGAAAATTCTTTTGGGATGATCAATACTTGTTTCATGTCTGCGCAAATGGAATTATTCATTGTTGTGTTCCTGAGGTTGAGATGATGAGTATCCTAGAGGCATGCCACTCGTCTCTAGTAGGTGGCATCATAGTGGAGTTCGGACAACACATAAAATCTTGTAGTGGGGCTACTATTGGCCAATCATTCATCAAGATTCTCATACTATGCCAATATGCCGAAGAGAAGGTGGTATTTCCTGCAAACATCAGCTCCCTTTAAACCCCATTATGGTGATTAAATTATTCGATATGTAGGGAATAGATTTTACGATTCTATTTGTTAACTCACATGGGAACAAATATATATTGGTGGTTGTGGACTATATATCAAAATGGGTGGAAGTAGTTGATCTTCCCAACAATGAAGGCAAAAGAGTCACAACGTTTCTAAAAAGAAACATCTTTTCAAGGTTTGTCACCCCTGTGCGATCATTAGCGATGGGGCCTCTCATTTCTGCATTAGATTATTCAAGGCCCTACTTGAAAAATATAGGACAAAGTATTGGGTGGCAACACATTACCACTCCTGGACAAGCGGGCAAGTAGAGGTGTCTAATAGGGAAATCAACAAATTTTATCCAAGATTGTGAATGCAAACCGAAAAGATTGGTCGCATGTAACACCCCAATTTTTTTCTAAGCTAAGACCGAGTCAAGTCATCCTTAATATAATATAGGATTTTAATTAATGATTCTTAATTGAGAAGAGATGTTAAAGACAATTTCTTAGTGTATGAATAGAATTGGAGTTGATAGAAGGGTCAACCTCAAATGACAATATCTCCTAAAGTATAATAAATTAGGTGACCCATAATATATCAAATTAAAGATATTTGGATTATCTTTCCAATGCATCTTATTTCGCCTTAATCAGAGTTTGGAGTAAAACGTTATGACTATTTTACTGAAGACCTGCAGAGCTGTCTGAAGATCCGCGACAGCGCTGCATCGCGGACATATCGCGAACCCTTTCTGGATTAGCTAAACGGCGTCCTTTTATTTTATTTTGAGGGTAATTTTATCCTAAAGCCTTTGGGGTCTATTTAAGGTCTGAAAACACATAAAATGTTAGTTTTCATAATTAAAACCCTCTCCTTTGCTCCTAAACGTAAACGCTTAAGAATTATCAAGAAAATCATCAAGTTAAGGATAGCTTCCAAGATTCATCATCAAGGTGAGTTATTCAATCTACCCAACCCAAATTTCTTCATCTATTCATGAATCTCTAATAGAGTCTTAAATCATAACCTAGGGTTTCAAGAAAGCAAATTCAAGAATTCTAAGAAAGGATTCCTTGATTCTTCCTTTTTAAGAAGTAGGGTACTTCATCAAAAACTCTAAAGATTATAAGTTAAGAACTCAAGAATCAAAGATAAGCCCTTCAAGCAATGTCTTTCCAAGTTCTTCCACTCTAAAAGAACTACTGAGATCGAGGGCTTTCTCCAAGAAGGCTAATATTCATCAAATTTTGATTGTAATATCAACTTTCTAGGTATGTAAGGCTAAACTAAAACATGAGATTGTTCTCTCATGTGCCCCATAGAGGTCATAGATGAGTTGATGGTGTTTCTTGAAAAATTTATTTGAAATTACATATTTTCTATGTTGATGATCATCATACAAATTGTTTTCTTGAATAGAACATTTTTCATGAGAACTTGCATAACCCTACATGACTAATTCGAGAATTATGCATAATACACTTGAGAATTGAGTCTAGAGCCTTGAGTTGAGATTGTTGATTGTGATGAGAATGATGATGAGTTGACATAATTTGATTATCTTGTGAGTCTTTCTAAATGAACTCTACTGATGTGTCTATTCACTTTCTTTCTAATGATTGTTATAAATATTGAGTCATTGATGAGAAGATTGATGAGAGGGTCAAGGACCCTATGAGATGATTGATGAAAGGGCTAAAGTCCCTATGAGATACCGATCGTTGACGGGGTTCGAGTCCCTATGAGATTGGTTGAGAATTGAGATGGAGGTTTTATGAGCATTGAGTCATGGGAGGAGTATCGAGCACCGAAAGAGGGAGAGTTAGTCCGACTTGAAATCGTCAAACTACGTCGCCAAACGTAGGTGAGACATAGAACCATCACATATATTATGGTTCCCTCGAGAGTAACAATCCTTGAAAGCAATAGCGGACTTATTGAGTTTGACTCCATATTGGATGAGCTGATATGGCTTTTGAGTGTTCCCTAACTGGCAAATTTGGAACGGCTTTGGCTACATCAGTGTGATTGTTGTACATTCATTGGCTCATAAGTGATTGTTGTCGGATAAGAGAAACTCCCATAAATTTCCTACCTTGAGTACTCTGAGTCTAGATGAGATGAGAGGGGGTGAGCTCCTTTGAGATGAGATGAGATGAGAGGAGGTGAGCTCCTTTGAGATGAGATTAGATGAGAGGAGGTGAGCTCCTTTGAGACTATTGATGAGCTTGAGTTATTGATGTGTCACTTGTCTACTCTTTATTCTTTCATAGATGGACATTTGATGATTTGATGTTTATTTTGAGTTGATATTATTTTCATATTATTTACCAGTTTCTGTTTCACTCAGCTATTTACATACCAGTACATTCCAAGTACTGATGTCTACTCTGAACTGCATCATTTTATGATGCAGAGGTAGGTACTAGAGATCATCAATAGGCGCTCCGTTGAAGATCTGAGATTCGAAGCTGATTTGGTGAGCCTCCTCTACTCTGGAGGATCTACTACTTTTATTTCATCATGCTTTAGAGTTAGATTGGACTATTTCTTTTATTTTGATTTGGGTAGCCATGGATTTGTCATTCGCACCACATGATTAGTGATAGAGGCTTCATAGACGATGGTCGCGCATTGATGTTGAGATTGTGAGCTAGTTCATTCTACTAGCCTTCATTATTTTATAAATTCTTTTGAGACTTTAGATGAGATGTGTCCATTACTCACTTATATTTTCCACTTTTTAGTAGAGTTTATTGGTTGAATAATGTGATGAGGCTAAGTGGCTCGCTTTGGGACTAGCAATAGTCTCTAAGTGTCGGCCATGCCAAGGGTACCCTCCCAGGGCGTGACATCGCAGAAGCTTGATGATGCATTATGGACTACCGAATCATATTCAAGACCCCTCTAGGCATGTCTCCTTACCTACTTGTCTTTTGGAAAGCCTTTTACATGCCCGTGGAGCTTGAGCATAAGGTGATGTGGGTGCTGGAAAAATTGAAAATTTAGACTGGAATAATGCGGCAAACGTTCATTGATCTCGAGAAGGCCTATGACAAAGTTCCAAGGGATGTCTTATGGAGGTCTCTAGAGGTGAAAGGTGTCCCAATGGCATATATCAGGGCGATTAAGGATATGTACGATGGAGCCAAGACTCGGGTAAGAACGGTGGGAGGAGACTCAGATTATTTTCCTATTGAGATGGGACTCCATCAAGGATCTGTGTTGAGCCCTTTCCTGTTTGCCCTAGTGATGGATGAGCTGACACTATCCATTCAGGAAGAGGTACCATGGTGTATACTATTTGCAGATGACATACTACTGATTGATGAGATTCGGACTAGAGTTAATGATAGGTTGGAGGCTTGGAGACACACCTTGGAGTCCAAAGGATTCAAGCTGAGCAGGACCAAAACAGAATATATGGAGTGCAAATTTAGTGTTGAAAGGGATGAAGCAAACATTGATGTGAAGCTGGCCACTCAACCTATCCCCAAGAAAGAAAACTATAAATATCAGGGGTCTATCATCCAGAGTAGTGGTGATATCGATGATGATGTCACACATTGTATTGGGGCAGCTTGGACTAAATGGAGGCTTGCCTCGGGAATGTTGTGTGACAAGAAGATACCACCTAACCTCAAAGGTAAGTTTTACAGAATGGTGGTTAGACCATCTTTGTTGTATGGGGTGGAGTGTTAGCCAATAAAGAATGCACATGTTCAGAAGATGCATGTCGCAGAGATGAGGATGTTGAGATGGATGTGCGGGCACACAAGGAGGGATAAGATTAAGAATGAGATCATTCGGGAGAAGCTGGAGGTGGCATCGGTGGCTGATAAGATGAGGGAAGCGAGACTGTGATGGTTTGGACATATGCAGAGAAAGAGTACCGATGCGCCTATTAGGAGGTGCGAGAGGTTGGTTTTGGGAGCTACACAAAGAGGGAGAGGTAGACCGAAGAAGTATTGGGGGGAGGTGATCAGACAAGACATGGAGAATCTAGATCTAATCGAGGACATGACCTTAGATAGGAAGGAGTGAAGATCGCGAATTAGAGTAGCAGGCTGATTGGTTGGCAGCAGGGGTAGGCATGATTGATGTCTCTGGTTGTCGTATATGTGTTGAATGCATCGTATATACATATTGACATGTTCTTTTTGTAAAGAGTCGTTATTTTTTTCGATTTCTAGTTCTATTTTTCCTTTTGTTCCCTTTCCTTCCCTTTGCTATATCTAGTTTATTCTTCTTATGGTTGTTGAGTCAAGGGTCCCCAGGAAATAACCTTTCTACTTCTTACGAAGTAGTGGGAAGGTCTTCGTACATTTCTACCCTCCCCAGACCCCACTTGTGGGATTTAACTTGGTATGTTGTTGTTGTTATAATGATGCAGCAAACTCTAAGCTGAGCCAACTCAATGAGTTTGATGAATTTCGTTTGAGGGCATATGTGAGCTTAACTTTATACAAACAAAGGATGAAACTGCAACATGATCGACACATTGAAATAATCTTTAATTCGCACTAGGGGACTTAGTGTTACTATACAACTCCAGGCTAAAGTTGTTCCCTGGGTATCACAAGTCCAGATGGTTAGGACCTTTAGGGTATTGCATGTCTTCGACCATGGGGCTATCGAGATGGAGAAGAGAAATGGTGGAAAATTTAAAGTGAATGGTCAAAGAATCAAGCCGTATCTTTGCAACTTTGAGGAAATAAAAATGGTGTAAGCATGGACACTTGATGAAGTCTGAGTATCCAAGTTGTCTATGTCGTGCCGCGATAATAAATCAGGCACGGCTTGGGAGGCAACCCAAGGTAGAGATTGGCGCTTAGGTGCCCAGGTATGTCCTTTTTGATCCTTATGCTTTATATTCCATTTTTGTGCATTGAGGACAATGCAACTCTTTTTCGATGGGGTGTAGGTAGATATAGGCCTCATTAAAGTCTGAGTAACCTTGGCCTATAACTATCCCAATTTTTGAATCCTAGGGGTTTTCTTGCCTGTGTTCTTTTTCCCCATTGATATTTAATTTCTGTTGAACTGGCATGTTTAGGATGTGTAGGTAGTATTAGTAGCATGTAATACTGATATCTATGGCATATGTTGGTTTGGTGTTTTTGTGTGAAAAATGATACCCATCAAAATTTTGTGAGCTAGTCTTGATAGAAACCATGCATGTTTGATTATTGACAACACTTGTTCTGATAACTGAGGATAAATTGTGATTAAAAAAATGATATGACAGTCTTCGTTGATAGTGTGATCAGTGTCATGTGAGTGTGAGCTTTCTTTGCTAAATTCATATATTGTGTTTCAATTCAGAACTTGCCCTGTTACTCTGACTTAGACTGTAGGTTAGTTGGTTCGGAAAGGATCTTAGGCTATTGTTCATAATAGTCCACTTTGCCTAAATAACCATCCAAATGTGTAATGTATGCCTTGATCCTATTGTTTGAGCCTTACATGTACCCTTTTCTTTGTAAAAACCTAAGTTACCTAGCCTTGTTAGATGTTAAATCTTGAAATCAACCTTGGTCCTTCCTTGAACATCGTGCACCTTGATTGGGCAAAACCCTTAAGTTGAGGGTGACTACCAAAAGCGGCCTTGGTTCCTAGGTTGGATATTTTGCACCTCGACTCAGGCCAAAAGCCTAAGTTTAGGATGGCTGGTGTAAGGGTAAACACAAAATGAGGGGGAAACTTGTTATACATGAAAAAGGGGTTAAAAATATGTTCTGGTGCGAGAAAAATGAGTGATTCCTAATCAAAAATCTAAAAAGAAAAATGTTATGAAAACAAAAGGCAAAAAGCTGAAAAATGAGAATAAAGCACCCTGAAAAGCTTGAAATAGGAAAAAGGGAGAATGGCGTGAAAAATGTCAAGGAGGTCTTTTAGTCACTATGTTCCTAAAACATCATACCAAAGTCCCCTGAGCCTACATTAAAGTCAATTAAGTCCTAAAGTGATCCTAGTCCAAGTAGTCAAAGATCATAGTCATGAGTATAGGGGCAAGCATATGGTATTGACCATGGTATTTGAATGCCTTTTGTGAGTGCGAGTGATTTTTCATAGTCCCAAGAATCAAATATGAAAATGTCATCATGAGAGGGATATGAGACTTTTTTCTGTGAGGGCACTTGTATTGCATTGTTGACATTTGTCGAACTCATTGAGTGTTGCTTGTTGATAATTTCCTTGCTTGTCATAGTTGTAGTATCATATATGTTGATCTATATTGGTTTGCTTGATAGCTATCTAATGTACTTTTTAAAGTAGTGTGGGTATCTGTGCTTGAGTTTCATATGATGTATGTCATTGGGTTGAGGTCTATGTGCTACTGTACTACTTATGTAGATTGAGTCCATCGCTTGAGGACAAGGAACAATTTTAAGTCGAGGGTGTTGATGTGCGGTGAAAATACAATACTTTTGATTCTTAAAACTTGGAATTTTGTTTGTTCTCATAGCGATGTTAGTAGATTTAATGTGTTTTTATATTTGTTTTGTAGGATTATAGGGTTGGCTTGATTTGTGGGCTAAGTATGCAGATTTTGCAGAAGTTGATATTTCACGAGACCTTTTACGGGCCGTGGAAAATTCCATGGGCCGTAGAGTTAGTTTCATACACAACTCCAGTGAAGGGTGATTTTCTGAAGTTGAGTCTACAAACATGCAGATGAGCCATAGAAGACTTTACGAGCCGTAGACTTGGTATCGTACATTGAGGATCAGAAAGTGGGGAGTTGCTAAAAAGTTAACAGATAAAACTATTTACGGGTCGTAGAACTTTATACGGCTCGTAGATGGGTGCCATAGAAGTCAACCCTAGAATTCAATATGAAGTCCACTAAGCCCCGACCACGGGCCGTAGAACTTTATACGTCCCGTAGAAGTGCCTGTAAAGCCTGCCGACTGAGTTCTCATAATTTGTTTTGATTTTGTATTTTAAACACTATAAACAGGTTTTTCAGATTATTTTTCAAAGAGAGGAGAGAGGGAACACGATGGAACAATAGAACATTTGAGAGAAAAGTTGTGAAACATTATTTTGTGCTTTTACTTAAATCTTGTGATTCTCGGTGAAGAGCTTGGATTTGTTGTTCTTAATTCTATTGTGTAAGTGCTCAATTATGTTATTCAAATTCATGATTCTTGCATCTATACAGACCATGAGTATCTAAATCCACAACTAGGGTTGTGGGAACCATGATGAACTAACAAGGTAAAATCGGATAATTTGTAATTCTTGAAAAGTGTGCATGCATGTATTAATTAATTCTCTTCGGTTTGAATGCTTTTTAACGGTGGACAACGTTAGAACTTGCCTAGTTTTTACAGACTAGATCAAGGTAGTAATGAATAGGAAAAAAGATTAATTAACAAGATTCGATTGATTTTTCTCGTCTAATCAACCAAACTGGGCCAAGAAGAGGTTGTACTAGAACAATATGTATGGATTAGTAATATCACACTGTGGGAATGGATCAAATCACGTAATAAAATTTACTTATCACCTCGATCAAAGGGTTTGGTAAACTAAACTTACCGTTCTACATGTTAGACACTGGAAAAGAATTTGATTATCTGGTAATACGAAGTTAGGGAATCATGGGAAACACAATACCCTAGTTATTCTTCATACTGATTTCCCACTTGTCTTAGCTTAGGATTACTTTTCATAGTTGTTACAAACTCCCACTCCCCTTCCCTCCCTCCCTTTTGGGGAGATAAGTAGGTTAATTCACTCGAATTGCTTTAAATTCTTCTAAGTTAACCATATTCCATGTGGGTTCAACCCTAACTATGATTAGGTTATTTATCTTGACAACGACCGCTTTAGCCCTAAAAAAGGAGGTGTAGCTTGGGCGACATCATCTAGTCAATGGGGCTGCAATAGAAGAGAATCCCTGCACAAAGCGTTAATAATACCCGGTTAAACCAATAAAACTCTGAATCTCTATCACAGACATTGGCCTAGCCCACTCACAAACTGCTGCTACCTTGGTCGGATCAACCGTTACGCCATCTTTCATCAGCACATGCCTAAGGAAAGCCACAGACTCGAGCCAAAACTCACACTTTGAAAACTTGGCATGTAACTTCTCCTCCCTCAATCTGTGAAGTAAAATGCTCAAGTGTTATACATGGCATTCTCACCTGGTTCATCAACTCCATAAAAGAGATTGGGGCATTAGTCAACCCAAATCACATAACTACCAACTTATAATGACCATAACAGGTCTTGAAGGCTGTCTTCGGGATGTCAAAGTCCCGAACTCTCAACTGATGATATCCAGACCTCAAATCAATCTTGAAAAACACCAAAGTACCCTATATTTGAATGAATAAATCATCAATATGAGGCAAAGGATACTTGTTGTTGATGGTCACTTTGTTTAGCTGATGATGATAAAAACACATATGCACAGGAGCACCCCAAGGAGATATATTAGATGAATGAACCCCCTTTTTGATAAATCCTCTAACTGCTCCATTAGCTCCTTTAACTTAGCTGGAGCCATCCAATAGGGGGCAATAGAAATGGGATTAGTGCCCGACTTCATATCAATAGAAAAATCAATATCACAATTCAAAAGAACACCACGCACATCAGTCAGAAACAAATCCACGAACTCCATCGCAACTCTGGTGGTCTCCAATGATGGTGATTCTTGAGAATACGCCTGAACATGAGCCAAATATGAAATTGTCCCTTATCCATCAATCTACAAGCATGTATATAAGAGATCACCCCCTTGGAATAAGAACTAGATGTGCCAGTCCACACTAACTGCGGCAAATCAGGACAAGATAAGGTCATAGTCTTTGCATGATAATCAAGAATAACATGATGAGGCGATAATGAATCCATACCCAATATCACATCAAAGTCAACCATGTAAAGCAATATCAAATTAACAATAGTGTCTCTCCCGCCCCAAAAAAAAATACACCCCTGATACACCCAATTCACCACTAAAGACTCACTAACAGGGTGGCGATATAAATAGGCTCGGCAAGTGGCTCACACATAATATCAAGATCTGAAGCAAAATAAACTGATACATATAAATAAGTAGAGCTTGGATCAAATAAAATTGAAGCAGAATGGTGGCACAATGGAACCATACATGTGATAACTGCATCAGAGGCCTCTGCCTCGGCTCTATCTGGAATATCATAGAAACTCTATGCCCTCCACTAGATTGTAAGCCTCCTGAAAATATATTACTAACCCCTTGGTGAAATGCTAGATCATTTCAAACTCTGTGGGGATGCTAGATAAAGCATACTTGGAAAGCTCATGAAGTCTAGCCTCATAATCAGACACCGACAAAGATCCCTATAGTAGCTGGTCAAACTCATCTCGCCTATTATCTCAGAGGCCATAAGGCACAAAGCTCTATAAGAATACCTCAGTAAACTGATTCCAAGTCAAAGTTGGTGATCCAACAGGTCTACGAGCTAAAAATAATCTCCACCACTCCTTCGCCAAGCCAGTGCAATGATAGGAGGTATACATAACTCTGTGTGACTCAAGAATAATGGAATTACACAACCAACCCTGCATTCTGAAAGAAAATCATATGCCCTATCTCCGGGCATATCATCAAATCTACGAGGAGCTAACCGGACAAACCTCTCAAAGTCCTTCTGGTCTGCATTAGACATAGTAGGGCTGGCAGAGGATGGAGGCACCACAAATATGGGCGATGCAATAGGTGGTGCAATAGACAAACCTTGAAGCTGTGCCTAGTACTCGATCGATTAGGATAAGGTGGAATAACGGAAACCATGGGAATCCCTTGGAGTTAATGAATGACTAGCATGTACTATAGGTGGATCAACTGGAGCTAAAGAAGGGCCAACCACTACTGTAGAAGCCGGTGCATCGAGAATAACGGGGGTCAGAGAAGTTCCCTCAAGCCTGGGTAACACACATAGAAATAGCTTCTGAACTGAAGGCATGACATCTGGGGTTGATGGAGTAGCTTAGATATGTTCAAAATAGTTGATATGAAGAAATGCATGAATGGAAACAAGGCTAAAGGTTTTCCTATCAAGTGCCCTGTAGCCTCCTGAGGATAGGTATGGACGTCTATATATCGATTTGTGAGACTCTATCGGACACCCGTTCTTGATCCACGAGCCTAACAAACCTAATGCTCTGATACCAAACTTTTCATGACCCAAAAATGGATCGCGACTAAAGAGGATAAAGTAAAGCCAAAAAACCAAAACATTTAATACGAAATCCCAAAACCTAGAATCATGAGTACAAGAGCATCTAAAGTGGTATGAATGAGTAAATGCAACTATCTCCAATGAAAATACAAAGCTGTCTAAATAGGAAGTACATAGTCTAATACAAAAGTCAGTGAAAGAAAGTCTCAAAGTAATAATGGCGACTCGAAGTCTGAGCCTCACCACTAGATCTAGTAATGAAGAAGGTCTCTGATGGAATTGAATCAACTACCCTGTGGGGGCCCTGTGCTTAATCTGTAGGGAGGAAACAAAGTAGGGGTGAGCACACTGAAATGTACCTAGTAGGTTCAACCGACTGAGTAGGAGAAATTGAATAAGCTTGTAATAACTAAGAGTCTCTACCACCTGCATCATAAGGTTAGTCCACAATATATGCAAATGAGATGAAAGAATGCAATCGCATTGAAAGCCATGTATGAGGTGGAATCATGACCATTGCAGGGCAATGTACACATCTATCGAGCCAAAGCTACCATATAGAACCTAGGGGTGTCACAAGCCATGTACTATAATATCTCAAGGTGTCACAGGCCATAGACTCAAGTATCTCAAGGTATCGCAAGTCTTATACTGAAATATCTCAAGGCATCATAGGCCTTATACTGAAATGTCTCAAGTTTCATAATGTCTCAGGAGGTACAAATGCAATATGACATATGTGCATTCCAATGCCACAATACGAGTATATATAATAGTAATATAAATGATAAATGATATGTACAATAGCTATAACATCATAAAGGCTATGCCAAGTGCATCAACTATTATCACAATGCTATCAATAAGTCTCATATCACCAGTTTCTCATCAGTAATCAAGATGTGAATGAAATCGGACTCTGCAAGTCCCAATATATGCTCATAAACCTCAAATGTATCATAATTATCATCAATTTACCATAAAAACTCTCAAAATGGTATCACAAGTATCATATTATCACAATCCAATATATCTCAATTTTCAAAATTTCATCTCAATTTATCAGTAGGATCACAATTTACTCAATTTTTGGCGTAATCAGTATCACATTTCCATAAAAATTCTAACATATCAACTCATTTACTCATGAATCAATCTGGATCTTATAATTATCACACGAACATGTCCAATAACTCGAATCCAATCCCAAAAAGGTTATCCAAACCTATCTCGATACATAAACTGCACTCGAACAAGATTTTCAATTAGTTAACTAAAGCTTCCAAATGATCATCTAATCAACCAACCACTATAAAAAATAGATATTATGCGTCAAGAGATGAATTTTGATATCCATATTGGCATGAATCAGACTTAGGTCAAAATGGTCAAAATTAAGGTAAAATCCAAAGTTTCTGTATCTAAAAATTGACTAAAAATTATGATTATACATGAGAAAATGAGTTCGTGGGTGAAAATCCCACATAAATTGAGTTCAAAATGAGGAAGTAATCATCAATTAAAATTTCCAAAATTAAGACATAAAATCTCCAATGTTTGACATTCAAAATCATGAAATGCAAGACAAAGTCCAGATAAAATTCATGAAAATTAATCAAAATGATGATAGAAACACTTACCCAAAAGAATTCCACAAAAAGTCTTGCCAAAAATTGCCTCATAAAGCTTGAAATTTATGAATTTGTTTTAAAATGGTAATTTTATTGATTTAAAACTGACCAGTCAAAAATTTTCTCCGCGAACGTGGAGGGAAAACTCCACAAACCACCATTAACGCGGATCCAGGCCTGTAAATGCGGAAGGTCCACTAGCTAGACCTCCGTGAACGCCAAATGGCCTGTCCGCGAATGAGGAGAAGAGGAAGGCCAGACCTCTAATGAACATGAAGGCTTATCCTCAAATATGGAGAGTCAACTAACCTGCACCAGAAACCAAAGAACCAACTATGATCAAATCTCGATACGAACCCTAGAGATTCATCCAAAACCCAAATTTCACAAACTAGACATGTATCCATATCAAAAACGGTAATGTGAAGTCAACTGAATAATCAGAATACGATTTTGGGGTCTCTTTGACATAATTACCAATGCAACTCAAACAAACTAGTTCAAAACTCAAAATACCAAAACTACCCTTGGAAACTTCAAAAATTATGACGAGACCATTTCTAGAGTTAATTTCACCATCTGAAACTATTGAAACTATCCAAATTTTGATCCAAGTATCCAAACTCCGAATGCTGAACTTTAAACTTTAGCTCTAGAAACAACTAAAAATGCAACTTTTGATCCAAAATCTTTATTTTAACTCTATTTCAGTTTTGTAACTTCTCCTAGACCAAATTTGACGTTCCAGGGCTGATGGAATCGATAGCTTCCAATCTGACATCCAAAACTTAGAATGGTACAAACACTCACTTTTTATACAACTTAAGCTTCTAAAAATGACTAAACTCATATTTTCCACTTTTAAAACTCAAGATTTCAGTTCCAATATTACAGATAGTTCAAAATAGGTCCAAAGCAGCTTACAAAGGGTAAAATAGAAATTTTCATAGACAGGCTCAAAAATAACCAACCAATTTCCACTAGAAACCCATATTTGAAAACATCATGTCACGACCCAAAATGGATCACAACTAAAGAAAGATAAATAAAATGAAAACAAACTCATAAGATATTAAAAATCTTTCAAAACCTGGAGTCATGAGTACAAGAGCATCTAAAATGGTACTGAAGAGTAAATACAACTGTCTCAAAAGAAAATACAATACTGTCTCATAATATTTGATACATGATCTGAGATAAGAAATAAAAGGGGACCTAAAGATCCATGGCGACTCGAAGTCTGAGCCTCACCGCTGAGATCTGGGTTGTATCGATATTAGTTGGATGGAATGATAAACTATCCTGTCCTGAACCTTGTGCTTGATCTGCAGGGAGGAAACAAAGTAGGGGTAAGTGCACCGAAATGTATGTAGTAGGTTCAACTGACTAGGCAAGAAAAATTGAACACGTTTATAATAATGAAGAATCCTATCACCTGTATCAAAATAGTTAGTACACCATACAATAAAATCATGAATAATGAAAATTATAGATAGTAAACTGATCCAATGATGTAATGCGATGCAATGCATGAATGCAATGGCGCCGCAGGCATGTATGAGGTGAAATCACAATCGCCGTGGGGGCGAGCTGAAGCTTCAAGATAGAACCCCGAGGGCATCATATGCCATGTACTAAGATATATATAATAAGGCATCACAGGCCATAATCAGAAGTATCTTGAGGTGTCGCAGGCCATAATCGTTGTCTCAATTGCATCATAATATCACAATAATGTAAATGTTGTAATAAATGTGCATAACAACGCATCTAATCATGTATCAAATGTGTTCATACCAATGCAATCAGTTATATATAACATGTGTGCATATCAATGCAACCCAATCAGGAATAACATCCATGCATACAAATGCACCAAGTCCAGTATAAGGTATGTGAATAACAATGCAAAAATAAAGCATAAGATATGCGCATACCAATGCAACTAATCAATATAAGATAGATGCATACCAATGCAACAATGGAGTATTAACTTTATACGACTATATTATGTCTCATTTCATCACCACTCACAAATAACCATATGTCATTGAAACAAGCTCTACAAGTACGCCAAATGGGCTCATAACTCTCAGACTGAACATACTCATAATCAATTAGTCACAACAATAACCAAGAACTATTTCAAGTCTCATATTATCATAATGATATCCCAATTATCTCAAAATACAATATTTCATCTCAATTAGTTAATAGGATCTCCATTTACTCAATAATCGGCATAACCGAGCTCATATTCCCATCAAATGTAATCATATCATGATATTGAATCATAATTCAATCTACATCTCACAATTATCACATAAGCATGCTCAATAGCTCAAATCTAGTCCCAACAAGGTTAGCCGAATCTACCTCGATGTTGAAACCGCACTTGGACAAGCTTTCAATCAACTCAAGCCTCCAAATAATCCACGAATTGATCAACCACAATCAAAAATAGATGCTACACATCAAGAGGTGCATTTTGATACCCATATTAGCATATTTTAGGCTTAGAAACAAAATGGCCAAAATTAGGGCTAATATTCCAAAGTTTCAAATTTGAAAAAATTGACTTCAAAACCATATTCCAAATAAAAAATAAAGTTCGTGTGTGAAAATCCTGCTGAAACCGAGTTTAAATCAATGGAGAAATCGTCATTTAAAGTTTTAAAATAGTAGACCATAAATCCTCAATTTTGGACATCCAAAATCATGAAATTCAAGCTAAAATCAAGATAAAAACCATAAAAAAATTAATCAAAATGACGTTAGATACACTTACCCAAAAGATTTCTCCAAAGACTCTCCTCAAAAATCACCTCTCAAAGCTTGAAATATTGAAAGTGGAGTTAGAATGGGGGTTTTACATCTTCAAATCTAACTCAGCAAAAATGTACTCCGCAAAGGCGAACAATTGTCCACGATCGCTGATGTGCATTCAAAATACAACACTTTTTATGCTTAAAATATGAAATCTTTTGTGTTCTTAATGCGATGTCAGTTGGTTTTATATGTTATCTGTTATATTTGCAGGATTCCAGGATTGGCCTTGATTTTGGAAAAGATAGAGAAGTTGTTGACTTTTGATGCATTACGAGATCCTTTACGAGTCGTAGTTCATTCTACGGGTCATGAAGTGGTTTTATAGACAATTCCAGTGAGGGGCTGATTTTGATGCAATGAATATGCAGATGGGTCGTGGAATGGTTTACGAGTCGAAGAACATAGTTCTTGCCCTGAGGATCAAAGGTTGGGACTTTAGAAGATTCATCAGAAGAAACCCCCTTACGGGTCGAAAACCACTTTACGGATCATAGAAAGGGTGTTGAAGACTTGAAGGCCAGATTTCTAGCAGCACTATACAAGACCTCGATTACGGGCTGTGGAATACAATATGGCCCGTAAACCTATTCGTGAGATGTGCCCACCCAACTATTCTATTTTGTTTAGGATTTGTATTTTAGATATTTTGAATAGGGGTTTTAGGTTATTTTTCATAGGTTTACACATAGTACAAAAAGAACATGAGAATTAGAGAGAAAAAATAGTGAGATAACATTGGAGAGTTTTGAGAACACTTGTACTTCGATTTCATTTTCAATCTTGTGATTCTCTTTGGAGTTGAATTCGCTTGTTATCAATTCCATTGTGTAAGTGCTTTATTATGTTATTCCAATTCATAAAGTCTTGCATCTAAAGAAAGTATGAGTAGCTAAATCCACAACTAGGGTTGTGGGAACCATGAAGAACTAACAAAGTAAAACTGGATAATTTATAATTCTTAGAAAGTGTGCATGCATGTATTAATTAATTCTCTTAAGTTTGCATGTTATCTAGTGGTGGCCAACATTAGAACCCACCTAGTGTTACTGACTGAACTAAGGTAGTAATGAATAGGAAAATAGATTAATTAATAGGATTTGATTAATGTGTTCTCCTTTAATCAACCGAACTGAGCCAACGGGAGGTTGTACTGGGACTAATAGGTAAGGGTTAGTAATGCACACTGTAGAGATGGGCCAAGTCATGTAGTGAAATTCTCTTCTCGCCTAGACCAAAGGGTTTGGTGAACTTAAATTAATGCTACACACTAGAAAAGAATTAGGTTATCCGGTGATACTGAGTTAGGGAATCATGGGGTACACAATACTCTAGTTTGTCTCTGTATTGATTTCACTCTTGAGTCAGTTAGATTTATTTTCCATTGATTATTGCAAACCCCCCTCCCTTTGGGGAAGTAAGTCAGTTAATCACTCAAATTGTGGTAATTGAATTCCCTTGAGTCTATGTATTCCCTTAGGTTCAACACTAACCTTAGTTAGGTTCTATTTCTTGATTATGACCTTTTTATCCTAAAAAAAAAAGGTGTAACTTGGGTGACATCAAGATTTTGGTGCTGTTGCAGGGGAATACAATTAGACTTAGTTAATTCATAGTGCTTGGGTAGCAATTCTTATTTCCCACATTTTATGTTTTCCGTTGTTTTTGTTTTCTTTGCAAGGTTTGAGAGTAGTGTATGCCTAACACACGAAGTCGAGGCAAATTCTTGACTCCGTTTGACCCATAGATCCACAGAACGTTTATGAGAATGGACAAGATAATCCTAACAACGCGGCTAATGTAGCTCTAAATAGGAACAAGACTGAGAATGATGATCTCGAGAACCCATCTTCTCTGGAGGACATCGCTCCACAGCCTCAGGATTTTAATTCCAATGCTTATCGGTGGAATCAATACAGGCTGAATCCTATGGATATAGAGGTGACTGGAGCTATTATGTTTCCACCACTACCGGCTGACACTGTCTCGAGTGGGTTGCTTCAGATACTGCAGAACCGTGGTCTATTTGTAGGCTTACCATCGGAGGATCCTCATAGCCATCTACACAATGTGGTAGTCGTCTGCAAGATTGTGATGGGAACAGAGAATCTATTTATGGATGTTGTGGGACTTGGTGTCTTCCTATTGTCTCTTACAAGCAATGCAACACTATGGCTATCTGAGCTCCCGTAGAGTTTGATCACCAGTTGGATAGAACTGTAGAAGGCCTTTTTAGAGAGGTACTTCCTTAGATTGAAAAAGCTCAAGTTGAAAGACCAGACCAACAATTTTGAGAAACTTCCTGGTGATTCGATCAGTACCACTTGGGAGCGGTTCACTAAGTACTTGAGGAGTGTCCCGGGCCATAGAATCGTTGACAATGTCCTGATGGAGATTTTCTACCAAGCCCTGGATGCAAATCGTCAAGCATGTGCTGACAACATCTTGGGAGGTTTGTTCACAGAGCAACCATTCGCAAAAATTGATGAGCAGCTGGATATAGTGGCCAAACTTAATCATGTGTGGAGGCCCATGAATAAATCTCTGACTAAAATCTCAGGTGTGGCAGGCAAAATTCCAGAGTAAGCAAAATTAACTTTGGAGTTCATACGGATGCTTCCCCAAAGTAATGCCAATATGGAGATACTAGTGAGGTAGACATGAGAACTAACCGAGGTCATAAGCATCCAAGAAAGCTATCGCACCATGCAAAGGGGACAAGAAGAAGACATAGAAAAGGACTGTAAGAATGGTTGTATAAGCGACCATTAGGTGACCCCCCCCCCCCAACAATCATGATGTATGGACTAGGAATCCCAGAGTCGAGGAGATGGTTAGCCAACTGTTGAGAAAGTTTGATGCACAGGAAGAGACCTCTAGGGAGATTAAGTCCAACATTGTCAGTATAAATCAGAAAATTGAGCATCATATTGTCACGATCAAATGACTCGACCGTCAGTTTAGACACATATCACCTTAGCTGATGCAGAGAGGCACAATGACTGTGCTATAGTTTAAGATCTAAAGGATACTGAATGGAACAAGATGAAGATGTCTAGTGGTGAGGGGAGCACCCTCGAACCTTCTACAAATACTAACAAGGGAACACAAAAGCTTGAGGAAGTCTGAGTACTCAAGTCATCTATGTTGTACCTTGGTGATAAATCAGGTGTTGCTTGGGAGGCAACCCAAGGTGGATACCAACACTTAGGTGCCCAGGTATGATTTTTGACCCCTTATACTTTGTTTTTCTTTGGCTATGTGCATTGGGGACAATGCACCTTTTTTTTTGACAGGGTGTGGGTAGTTATGGGTCTTAGTGAAGTCTGAGTAGCTTAGGTCCATAACTACCTAAATTTTTTATCCTGGGGTTTTCTTGCCTGTGTTCTTTTTCCCCATGGATATTTACTGTCATGACCCAGGGTTAGGGCCTAGATGTGACATGATGAATGGGAACCCGAGAGTCCCCAAACAAGCCTCAAGTATCTATATCCACATCACAGGTTCAAGTATAGCATTCAAACATATATATTCATGTAGTCAAATAGGAGTTTCTCATAATTCATTTCAACAAGACGAAAGCAACATACTAGTCATAACAAATGAATTTAAGATGTGTCTGCATGGTGTCCAACAAGTGCCTCTAGTCAAAGGAACGGGGGCCAGGACAAATTCTGGGCTCACCCTCAACAACGAAGACAGTTTTGAAATAGCATAAAAGAAAGATAGTTGGCTCGTCCTTGGAAAATGGGACTCACCACAATATACTCCGGGATCGGTCTATTCGTCAACTTATTGATAATCAAAGTGCTCGGCCCCTACATCGTAAAATCATGTAGGCATAGAGTATGCGCTAGTACGTTTAAATGTACTAAGTATGCAGGCATACAGTGCATTCGACTTACCAAACCTGCATTTCGATGTTAGATGACAAAGGCACATAATATAGGAGAATTACAAGATGCCATGAAATTTATGGTGCATGAAATTCAATTATGCTCATATACATTGGGGATGGACTATAATTGACAAATCAAATCCATGCAAGCTATTACATGAATCAGTCTGATAAAGACCTCCCATCGGTAGGAGAAGATTACTTGTCAAAGGTAATCTATATCACACCTTACGACAATCACCATTTCGGTGGATGGTCACCTTCCTTACGGAACTCACCATTTTGGAAGGGTTTTCAGCATTTTACATATCATATCAGATTTTTCATATACATATAACCATTTCCTACGACCCAATCATTTCGGTAATGGCTATCATTCCTATGTTGGCACCTAGTTCAAGGAAAGGGAGAGGGACCTTGGGGATAGCCCTAACACCCCCAATCCGTCGATGCTAAGTCAATAACATCCCACCTGAATACTTATATGTAAACATGCTTTTAGGAAATGCAATGTTTGTTTCAAACCATTCAATATGCATTTAGGCTTAAATGCCAAATCATAGTTCATACTTGTAAATGCTCATGTAGGGAATGGCTCACTCACATTTATAGAATGGTGGAAGAACCCAGATTGCTTAATGAGCCTGAATCATAAATATATCGGTGATCACTTTTTTGTCATAGCTAATATCTTATCAAATCATTTCATAAAACATAATTGGGCTTAATCCACTTCATAATTTCTATATATCAATGTTCATGAATGCAATTCAATGCATGATGTGAGGATAGTATGGTTAACATAGATTCAAGTTAAAATTAATACCATAATGTTAAATTAAGTAAATTCATAATTTGAAACAACATCTAAACATAGTATAAGTCACCCATGCATAAATCAACTTTAAAGGGGACATGCATGTTCATGATTTCATAACTTAATGTAAATCATCATAATAGTGATCAAAGTGAATTGAAATCATAGGTAAAATACAGTCCATGTATCAATTAGATTTAATAAAATCAAATAATGAAATCTCATGTTTAAAGTAACTAAAATTCATACAATAGATTGAAATATCTTTGGGTCTTCTTGGTTGAAAGGGATCAAGAATCAATCCCACATACCTTGATTGAGGAGCTGAATTTAAGGAATGAATTAGTCTTAAATTGGACTCCAATAGAACCCTAGCTTGATCCTTGAGAGAGGAGTGTAGAGAGGAATAATAGATTAATGGTCATAATTCATAATTAAAATAAATGGAAATTATATAAACCCCATTAACGAAACGAACCTAAACTGGAACGTCAGGTTAACACGGTCCGTGAAACGTCACACGGACTGTGAACAGAGGTTGTGACCCAATACTTAGAAACCTCACAGAGGAAATTCATCCGGAGCTAAGGGGTACCACACGGATGACTGCATGGACTGTGTGACTCTACACGAGCCGTGACATCGACCATATGAAGATACTTCAAATAATTTTCGCACGACAAAGTTATGAGATGGTACTTCTATACTTAGAATAATTTTATGTAAGGGGTCACACGGAGAGCCACACAGCCCGTCACACATCACACGGACCGTGTGAGTGGCCGTGTGCCCTTACTTTTCCAGATTTCCTTCCATCTCCAAGTTGTCCCAACCGTGAAATGGACGAAGTGTCCCTTTACGGGAGGTCACACTATCCGTGTGGCTTCACATGGCCCGTGTAGGCCCTCCGTGAAGTGATGCCTAACAGTTCACTTGGGAAAATTCTAAGACATTTGGGAAACGCCACTTGAAAAAATCTGGGTCCTTACATCTACTTTCTATTGAACCAGCACGTTTAGGATGCTTAGGTAGTATTTCTAGCATATAGTACTAATATCTATGGCATATAGCATGTTATTGTATTTTGGTTGAATAATAATACCCACCAAATTTTTTGATTAGTAGTCTAGATAGCAACTATGCATGTTTAGGTGTGTTGACAATGCTTGTTCTGAAAAGTGAGGATAAATTGAGATAAAAAGCATGATCTGAGAGTGTTTTGTTGATAATGTAGTCAGCAACATGTGAGTGTGAGCTTTTAAATTACTAAATTCATGTGTTATATGTTGATTAGGAACTTTCCCTGTTACTCTAAGTTGGACTGTAGATTAATTGGATTAGGAAAGGATCTTAGGCCATTATTCTTAAAAGCCCACTTAGCCTAAATGACCAACCAAAATTGTAGTATATCCCTTGTTCCTGATGTTTGAGCCTAACATGTATCTATTTTTTGGAAACACCTAATTAACCTAGCCTTGTTAGTTTCGAAATCTTAAAATTGGCCCTAGTCCTTCCTTGAACATTGTACACCTTGACTGAGGAGCCTAAGTTGAGGGTGGCTACCAAAAGTGGCCCTGGTTCTGAGGATGGATATTGTGCACCTCAACTCAGGCCAAAACCGTAAGTTGAAGGTGGTCGATGTAAGGGTGAAACATAAATATAAGGGGGAGGTTAGTGATAAAGAGAAAAAAGGGAAAAATTATGTACTGGTGTAAGAAAAATAAGTGATGCCTAAGTTGTGAGTTAAAAGGAAAATGAAGTGTAAAACCAAGGCAGAAAGCTAAAAAATGAAAAGAAAGCACCCAGAAAAGCTTGAAATAGGAGAAAGGGAGAGTGAGATGGAAAATAAAAGAGTTGGTAGGGCAAAAGTATAGAAAAACGCAGTGTCAAGGAGGGCCTTTTAGTCACTATGTTCCCAAAATATCATACCAAAGCCTCCTGAGCATATGTTACAAGCCTAGAAAGTCCTAAAGTGATCCTAGACTATGTAGTTGAAGCTCTTAGTCATGAGTATAGGGGCAAGTCTGTGGTATTAGGTAGAATGCATAATTATCTTTTGTGAGAGTGAGTGATTTTGCATAGTTCCAAGGTTATACATGAAAACATCATTGAGTGTTAGATATGGGACTTCTTTCTATGAGGGCACTTGCATTGCATTGTTAGCATTAGACTTATTCAGTGATTGTGGATTCTTGGTAGTATCTCACTTGTCATAGTTGTGTTGTCACATGCACTAGTCTATACTAGCTTGCTAGGTGGCTATCGGATTCTATTTTGAAAAAAGTGTAGGTATCTAAGTTTAAGATTGATGTGATGTATGCCATTGGGTTGAGGTCTATGTGTTACTGTATTACTTATATAGATTGAGTCCATCGCTTGAGGACAAATAATAATTGTAAGTTGAGGGTGTTGATGTGCTGTCAAAATACAACACTTTTGATGCTTAAAACATGGAATTTTGTGTATTCACAATGCGATGTCAATTGATTTTATGTGTTTTTGTGTTATATTTGCAAGATTCTAGGGTTGGCCTTGATTTTGGGAAGAAATACAAAAGTTGTTGATTTTTGATGTAGTACGCGACCTTTTATGGGCCGTAGTTCATTCTACGGGCCGTGAAGTGGTTTCGTGGACAATTCCAATGAGGGTTGATTTTCTGAAGATGATGCTACAAATATGCAAATGGATCGTGAAATGATTTACGAGTCGTAGAATATAGTTTGTGCCTTGAGGATCAAAGGTTGGGACTTTCTGAAGATGTATCTCCCCTACGGGTCGTAAAACACTTTACGGGTCATAGAGGGGGTGTCGTAGACTTGAAGCCCAGATTTCCAACAGTACTATATGAGACCTCGATTACGGGCTGTGGAATGCAATACGGCCCGTAAACCTATTCGTGAGGCGTGTTGACCAAGCTATCCTATTTTATTTAGGACTTGTTTTTCAAATATTATAAATAGGTTTTTCAAGGTTATTTTTCATAAGTTTACGCACAGTACACAGAGAACTTAAGAATTAGAGAGAAAAAATAGTGAGATAACATGTGAGAGTTTTGAGAACATTTGTACTTTGATTTCATCTTTAATCTTGTGATTCTCTATGAAGTTGGATTTGCTTGTTCTTAATTCAATTGTGTAAGTGCTCTATTATGTTATTCCAATTCATAAGTCTTGCATCTACACAAAGTATGAGCAGTTAAATCTACAACTAGGGTTGTGGGAACCATGAATAACTAACAAAGTAAAACTGGATAATTCATGATTCTTAGAAAGTGTGCATGCATGTATTCATTAATTCTCTTCGTTTTGCATGTTTTCTAGTGGTGGCCAACATTAAAACCCGAGTAGTGTTACTGACTAGACCAAGGTAGTAATGAATAGGAAAAATATTAATTAATAGGATTCGATTGATATGTTCTTGTCTAATCAACGGAAATGGGCCAAGGGGAAGTTATAGTGGGACTAATAGGTAAGGGTTAGTAAGGCACACTGCGGAGATGGGCCAAGTCACATAGTGAAATTTTCCTCTCACCTGGACCAAAGGGTTTGGTGAACTTAACTTACAGTCCTGCATGCTATACACCAGAAAAGAATTAGGTTATCTAGTGAGACTGAGTTAGGAAATCATGGGAAACACAATACCTTAGTTTCTCTCCATATTGAGTTCACTCTTGAGTTAGTTAGATTTATTTTCGATTGTCATAGTTGTGTTATCACATGCACTAGTTTGTACTGGTTTGTTAGATGGCTATCTAATTCTATTTTGAAAAAGGTGGTGTGGGTATCTAAGTTTAAGACTGATGTGATATATGTCATTGGATTGAGGTTTTTGTGTTACTATATTACTTATATAGATTGAGTCCGTCGCTTGAGGACAAACAACAATTTTAAGTTGAAGGTATTGATGTGCTGTCAAAATACAACACTTTTATTGCTTAAAACTTGGAATTTTGTGTGTTCTCAATGTGATGTTAGTTGATTTTATGTGTTTTTGTGTTATATTTGAAGGATTCCATGGTTGGCCTTGATTTTGGGAAGAAATACAAAAGTTGCTGATTTTTTATATATTATGAGACCCTTTATGGGTCGTAGTTCATTATAGGGTCGTGAAGTGGTTTCGTAGACAATTCCAGTAAGGGGATGATTTTTTGAAGTTGATGCTATGAACATGCAGATGGGTCATAAAATGATTTACGAGTCGTAGAACATGGTTCGTGCCTTGAGGATCAGAGATCGGGACTTTCTAAAGATTCATCAAACAAAACCCCCCTACGGATCGTAAATCACTTTATGGGTCGTAAAGGGGTTGTCATAGACTTGAAGCCCAGATTTCCAGCAACAATATATGAAACCCCGTTATGGGTCGTGGCATGCAATACAGTCCTTAAACTTGTTTGTGCGGCGTGCCATCCCAACTATCCTATTTTTTTAGGAATTGTATTTTAAATATAATAAATAGGTTTTTTAGGTTATTTTTCATAAGTTTACACATAGTACACAGAGAACTTGAGAATTAGAGAGAAAAAATAGTGAGATAACATTGGAGAGTTCTAAGAACACTTGTACTTTGATTTCATCTTCAATCTTGTGATTCTCTTTGAAGTTAGATTTTCTTGTTCTTAATTCAATTGTGTCAGTGCTCTATTATGTAATTCCAATTCATAAGTCTTGCATCTACGCAAAGTATGAGTAGCTTAATCCACAACTAGGGTTGTGGGAACCATGAAGAACTAACAAAGTAAAATTGGATAATTCTTAGAAAGTATGCATGTATGTATTAATTAATTCTCTTTTTTTGCATGTTTTCTAGTGGTGGCCAACATTAGAACCTGCCTAGTGTTACTGACCGGATCAAGGTAGTAATGAATAGTAAAAGAGATTAATTAATATGATTCGATTGATATGGTCTCATCTAATCAACCGAACTGGGCCAAGAGGACGTCGTACAGGGACTAATAGGTAAGGATTAGTAATGCACACTATGGAGATGGGCCAAGTCATGTTCTGAAATTCACCTCTCGCCTTGACCAAAGGGTTTGGTACACTTAACTTACCTTCCTGCATGCTACACACTAGAAATAAATTAAGTTATCTGGTGATACTGAGTTTGGGAATCATGGGGAACACAATACCCTAGTTTCTCTCCATATTGATTTCACTATTGAGTTAGTTAGATTTATTTTCCATTGATTATTTGCAAACCCCCTCCCTCTTTTGGGGAAGTAAGTCGGTTAATCACTCAAATTGCGATAATTGAATTCTTTAGAGTCTACGTATTCCCTTGGCTTCGACCCTAACCTTGGTTAGGTTCTATTTCTTGACAATGACCGCTTTATCCTAAAAAAGGAGGTGTAACTTAGGTGACATCAATTGTGGATAAGAAAATCTCATATACTTCTGTGAAGGTGAAGGTTTGTCCGCGAAGGAAGAGAACCAAAAATGGGTTGCACAAGATACCCGCACACCAACTATTTTCAAAACTCAAAACGGACCCTCGAAACTCATCTGAATTCGGAATTTTACAAACTTTATATGTATCCATACCAGATACAGTGATCTGGACTCAACAGAATCATTGAAATTTGATTCTGAGGTCTCCATCACACATTATGACGAGACTACCAAAACTACCCTAAAAAACTCCAAAAATTATGACAAGGCTACTTTTAGCGTTAGTTTCACCATCCGAAATTATTGAAACAATCGAAATTCTGATCCGAGCTTCCGAACTAATAGAGTAAATACTTGTATATTTCTTGAATTGAAGATCATTTGAGTCATAATTGATGTAACCCATTCATAATTTTCATATGCATCATAGCATACTTGAGAAATCATGTAATTCATATAGATTGGAAGTAATTCATACATATTTTAGTATATAAATGCAATCTACATCATAATGATATCATTTGAAAAGTCATGAAAAAATCCCAACTTGCTCATACTTGGAACTAGTGAAATAATGAGGAATTAGGTTAGGCTCCATGGGTGGAAGGTACCCATGGATGAAGACCCATATACCTCGATGATAATTGAAGGATGGACAGAAGGTACCAATGGATAAAGTCCCATATACCTCGATGATAATTAAAGGATTGAAGATAAACTTGACTTGAAATTAGGGGGTTCTTCAATGAATTCTTCACTTGACCTTGAAAAGAGACTTGAGAGTAATTTGAAGGAGTGAATTTGAGTCTAAGTGTTGGAACTGGTACTAGAAGGGAAATCATTAAAGAGAAGAAATCTTAAGGTACACTATATGGCATGATATAAATAGTGAAAGAAGTGAAGATTCCTAAAATATCTCATAGCATCCTACTTATAGGTGCAGCGCGCTTCATATCGATGAATATGTCTATACTTAATGCGGCATGTTGGACTCCCAACGACACTTTAAAACCTTGTGCTTTGATACCAAGTTTTATCATGATCCAAGCTAGGCTCTAAGTGTGATACGGTGATTGGAATCCCGAAGGACCCCAATCAAGCCATCTTAGCATATCATCAATCATTCATATATAAGGTAATAAAAGCATCAACTGTAAGCTACAAGGGAAGGAGGGTATAGGCCTCATATCAATATCATAAGAAAAGAACCATTTAGTCCAAAAGATAAATAGATCATAACGTCACACCCCGGGAGGTTACCCTAGACGTGGCCGACACCTAGAGACTATTGCTAGTTCCCAAGCGAACCACTTGGCCTCATCATATTCATTCAATCAAATAACTCAAGACAATTAGTGGAAGACTAAGGAGAATGAATGGGCACATCTCATTAGTTTCTCAAAATAATATAATAATAAACGGTCCAGTAGAAAGAAACTAGCTCAACAAGTCTCAACATCAGCATTCGACTCTAGTCTATGAAGCCTCTATCACTATCAAGTGGAGCCAATGACAAACCCATGGCTACCTCAACTCAAGAAATAGTAAAGATGCTCTAAAAGTCTGACCAATACCTAGATGAAAGTACATAATGGTCCTCCGAAGTAAGGGAGGCTCACCAACTCTACGGACTGCGATAGATTTTCAACGATGCGCTTGTTGACGATCTCTAAATCATGTATCTACATCATGAAATGATGCAGTGCCAAATGATGTCAGTATGTGGAATATACGGTGTGTAAAATAGCTGAATAAAATAGAACCAGGTAGAATAATATGGAACGACATCAACATAGAATAATAACCAATCGAAATGTCAAATGTCTAGCTAAAGCAATAATAAAGAGTAGACAAGTGATCCATCAACCAATCATCCTCATCAATCAAATTAGACACAACTCAATGGAACTCAACTCAACCCATCTCATCTCATCTCGACTTAGAGTACTCAATATAGGAACTTTCTGGAGTTTCTCTTATCCGACAACAATCACTTCTGAGCCAGTGATTGTACAACATCTTGTCGGTGTTACTACAACTATTTTATTATTGCCAAGTAGAGAAAGAATCAAAACCATAATGGATAATCCAAAATGGAGACGACAATCAACAAGTCCTCTATTATTTTAGGGACTCTTTCAAGATGGGACCCACAATGTAATGTGATGGTTCTAATCCTCTTCTACGCTTGGCCACGTAGTTTGACAAGTGCAAGTTGGATTAAATCTTACTCTTTCAATGCTCGATACTTGTCCCAAGACTCAATGCTCATAAGACAATCAATCCAATCAAACTATCTCAATCAATAGCTCAAGGCTTAGAAAAATCATTAGGGAACAATCGAATAGACAAATCATGAGAGTTCGTTTATGGAGACTCATAGGACTATCAAGTTCTATCAACTCATTCTCATTCTCACATCACAATCACAATCGACATTCTCAAATCAACGCTCTAGACTCAATCCTTAAGTTCATTCATGCATGCTTTCAAAAATAATCATGTAAGGTTATACAATATCTCATTAAAGGTATTCAATTCAAGAAAACATGTTTATGGTGATCATCAACATAGGAAGAACATGTAATTAATGTAATTTTCAAGAAATACCATCAAGAATCATGTATGTAGACTCTTTAGATTCTCAACTCTTCTATGACCATCTATGGGGCATATGGGAGAACAATCTCATGCTTTTAGTTTAGCCTTACATACCTAGTATGAAGTTTTTGGACAATCAATCCTACAGAACTCTCCTCAACCCTCAATTTTACGCTCCTCTTCTCTTCTCTTTAGCCCTAGTCTTTTTCAAGGACTTAGAGGGGACTTAGAATAGGTTTTAAAACCCTTTTTTACGCTTAAAATGACCCATTTTGATCATATTATAAGTCTAGGATGGGTTTGGGAAGGTCTAGAATGCCCCTCACGAAATTCAAAAAAAGTTTGTCTCGGGACATAGGGTTCGTGACGTGGATAGGGTATATTTTTGGTATTTTTCCATGAAAATTCTTCGAATGAGGTTTCTAATCTCGTAAAAAAAATTTGGAATAAAACCAAGTGTTGGTCCACGGCAGGTATGCATCGCACACTTGTCGCGCACCCTCACTAGTTCGCTTTCACATCGAAAAATTATCTTTTCACCCGATTGCTCTAAAAATCAACCGAGATTATTTTTCCACTCAATTTTCCATATTGATCGCAAATCCATTCTTGGATTTTCCATTGGAGCACGGAAAGATGCGTTATACGAACATCTCTCCTCTAGGGGTATTTTTGTAATTTTACTGGGCGTTACACATAGGCTTTTACATCTTGTCCGAATATTCCTCTAAACAAAACATAGGTAGGGGCTATGGACATGTTCCTAACTCATCCTCAATAGTCATGAAATAACATAGTCTCAAAGTATCAATAGAAGTTAAACTACATGCATAGGTAGAGTATCATTGGCTTGCCCTCAAAGCATGAGGACTTACCACAATGTCTTCAATAGCCTTCACAAAATCACCTCAAGAAGGAGGAGGAACACTAGACCCTATATTTTAACAATATAGACAAAATATGGATTAGTACATTGGAATGTACTAAGTACATAAGATGCAATGCAATAAGGAAACTATAACATCATAATAAGCAATATGCATAATCATAATAAGGGAATAAGGCACAAAAGATGATGAATGATTAGTGCATTTTAAAACATAATTGAATTATCTTTAACATTTGAAACAATCATCTACATATATAGGTAGGAAGAGATCATAAGCGACAAATAAGACCATGTGAGCTATGATATGGAATCCAATATATCCCCTTATGTTAGGCCAGGGAGACCACTTTCTAGGTAGAACTCTGATCTATAAGTCCTTTATTGTTTGGACTTTTGTAGATCCACTAGCCTAGCCTACAAGGCCCTTATGGTGGCGCATAGTTAATGAATATATATATATATATATATATATATATATATATATATATATATATATATATATATATATATATATATATATATATTCATGAGCTTTGAAACATAACTTCACCATGATAGGAGTAGCTCATTAAAACCTTAGAATCCAATCAAGTGAAAATTGTTCTTTCACAAGAAGGGTCCATCATTAGTAGAACAATTGTCCTTTCACCCATGTTATTCATCATTCTTCATTCAAGGGACTTCATAAACATCATTGAATAACTTTACATAAACCTTTGAAAGGAAGTCCTTATCATTCATGTTGATCATTCAACATAGACTAAGGACATGGTGTTGGTTTAATGTCAAATCAACTTTAAAAACATGCATTTAATGAAATTCATGCATATTTGTAATAGAAATCATCAATTGAAATCATATCACCCATATTAGTCATCATGAACCCTAAAAATCTTTATACAAAAATTACTGGAAAATCATCATGCAATCAGATAATAATTCATGCTTAATTGAGTAAATAGATCATAATTGAATAACAATTCATGCAATTGGGTGAGAATTGAACAACACCCATCATGGAGTCATGAACCCCAAATAGAATTTGAAGAAAATTCATGAAAAGTTCATTAATTTCATATAATTGATACAAATTTATATTAGGATAGATCAATAGTCATAATCTAAATCATAATTGAAAAAATTGGGTAGGAGTTGAGAAGACCCATAAAATTTATATAATTGAAATTAGATGAAAAGTTGAGAAATTGAAAAGCTCCAAGGATTTTCATGGATTAAAACTCACATACCTTAAGTAATTGTCTAAAAATTTTGAAGAGAAGTGGAAGATTTGACTTGGTCTTCAATAGAGTCTTGCTTGGAGGAGGAGAAAGCCTTGAGAATAGTTCTCTAGAGAGAGAATTTTTGTGATGAGTGATTTTTTAAAAAAATGGGGTCAATTTGGGATTAAAGGCAAGTTGTAGAATAGAATTTAGTCCAAAAAATCGTCCCAATTCATTTAATGGCGCTTAGAGAAAAGTGCAATGTTTCCTCACTTTATGATGAATTTACAAGGAAGAATTTAACCTGTCGTGGTATAAGTTTGCGATGCAGAGACGTTTCATCATAGATCATTTTTGCACGAAATTTAATTTTCGGCCAAATTCGACTAAGAAAGTGGTTTGAACCATCCTAGAACCACTCTGCGACACCCACTTGTTGCGGACCCTACTGGATAAGCAAATTTTCTCAAAATTTTATTTTATGATGCGCCTGACCTAAAACACCAAGGCCATTTTTTTCAATATTTTACCTTATTATATCATATTACAACCTCTAAAATACCTAGGGTATTACAATACATATACACTTCAAGAGATCTGACTGCTAAAATATAATATATACAATCTAGTACAAAGAAAGAAGCAGTAAGTCTTTGGATGCCGAAAGCTCACCACAATCCGAGTCTATCACAGCTATGAATAATCAAATGCTCTCTGGAGGTGGCTCAAATAGGAGTTGCATCAAAAGATGCAACAGCGTAGTATGAGTACCAAAACACGGGGTACCCAGTAGGCATCACAAGATAACCGAGCTTAGAAGGATCAAATATAAATATAGGCAGCACAAAGATACTAACATCACAAGAAATAAGACATAAACTAAGACTAATGTTAACTCGGGGAATGGGAAGAACAAATAAGAAATCATGAATAGTTTATTCAAATACCAGGTAACCATAATAATATTGATTAATCATATTGGAATAACAAAATCTGAAAGATGTCACGGGCCTTTGAAAATAAACCTCGAACTCATTAATAGTAAAAGAAATACCCTAGAAATTTGTCGATGGGCCACTCAGAATAATACCTCGAGCTCATCAATAATAAAAGGACAAAAATTGAAAATATGACCATGGGCTACTCAGAATATTACCATGAGCTTATTAATTAATAAGAAGAAAAGCTGAAAACAATTTAAGTCATAATATTCCTCATTTCCTCTTTATATTCTGTGATAGACAATATTAAAAAAAATTCAAGTTTAACCATTTTTATAAACGAAACTTCATTTTTAACCATTTTCTTCCGAGGCATTACCAAGAATGAATAATTGAAAGCAAGAACCATGCACAATTATCACACACCATCCCCAACAAAGCACCCAAAATTTACTAACCTAAGACTTCAACATCCCGAGTGTATGACTTTAGGCCCAATGATTTAATACTTAACATAAAAAGCATGAAACAAGAACCTAAAAATACATAAAAAGGAAAAAATAACCAAACAAGAGGCACATGACAACCTAAAGTTCATGCCTCATAAGAGTCATTTTTAAAGATACTAGATAATAGAAACAAGATCCAACATAAATTAAGGTTTTCTCAGCTAAAAGATACAATAACTATCTAAACTGACCAACCGAACCTAAATTTCATCCTAATTATGCAATACTACTCAAAATATATTTAATCTAACCAAGCCAGGTATAAAAAATTATAACATATCTCAAGGCCAAAACAACGCAAGAACTACTGTTCCAAATCTTATCCTTTTTGATCAGTCTCCGAACGATACCACACTATTAAATTATTTTAGTACGCATCAAAATAACACTAATGCTACTTATATTAAAGTAGTTAATTTCGAAATTAAAATCAGATCAAAATTCAACATTGAAACCTATGCATAAAATTAAAAAATCAACTCAGTCACAAAGTCACATTAGCTCAAGGAAATTGTTCCAAAAAACGGCACAACCTAGGCACCAAAAAGACCTAAATTAGTCCCACCAAATTTTAATCCCTAAGAGATTAATAATGGAGAATAATATATAGAGAGTATCTTTATTCTCTTCAAGCGTATCATTACAAAGGGTGAATAATACACCCTTTATAGGATGATAAAACCATCCGTTTACATCTTCTTAACCAATATGTTAGTATCACATACAATTAGTATAATTAATGGATACATGCATTAGAAAATTGGATGAATGAAACATCCACCAAATTAAATGGATTTGTAACACTCCCTCTTGAATGTTCATAGATAATGTGTCTCGTTAAAATCTTACTAGGAAAACCCCAGTGGGAAAAATCCTAGTGAAGGAAAAGAGTACAAATATCTTATAATACGCCTTGAGTGTTGCCTCATTAAAAACCTCACCAGAATAATTCAATCGGACAAAATCTTGGTTAAGGAAAAAAGAGTACAGTGTGCATTATACTCCCGTTGATGAAAACTTTATTTGATATTTTGGAGACGACGCATTATAATCTTATATCTCAGCTTCTAAAAAATTGACGTTGGCAATGCCTTAGTGAATAAACCTGCAAGATTATCACTTGAACGAATCTGTTGAACATCTATCTCATCATTTTGTTGAAGATTATGTGTAAAGAAGAACTTAGGTGAAATATGTTTTGTTTGGTCTCCTTTGATATATCCTCCCTTTAATTGAGCTATGCAAGAAACATTATCTCCATATAATATTGTTGGAATCTTTGTTTGCATAAAAAATTCACATAATTGTAAAATATATTGAATCATTGATCTCAACCATACACATTCTCGATTGGCTTCATGAACGGCTATTATCTCCTCATGATTTGAAGAAGTAGCAACTATTTGTTTCATTGAACGCTATGATATAGTTGTACCTCCATATGTAAACAAATAGCCCATCTGAGATCAAGCTTTATGTGGGTCGGAAAAATATTCCGCATCTGCATAACCAATCTTTTTTTAATTGAATTCATTAGAGTACAACAATCCCATATCAATTGTTCCTTGAAAATATTTGAATATATGCTTAACACCTTTTCAATGTCTTCTTGTTGGGCATGAGCTAAATCTTGCAAATAGACTTACTGCAAAACAAATATCAGGTCTTGTGTTGTTGACAAGGTACATTAATGCTCCAATAGCACTGAGATATGGAGTTTCACCACCAAGAATCTTCTCATCCTTTTCTTGAGGTCGAAATAGTTCTTTATTAATATCGAGTGATCTCACAATCATTAGAGTATTCAATGGGTTTGACTTCTCCATGTAAAATTGCTTTAACACTTTTTGAGTGTATGTTGATTGATGGATAAATATCCCATTAGTCAAATCTGTAGCCCAAGATAAAACTTTGTCTTACCAAGATCCTTCATTTTGAATTCTTTCTTCTAACATTCAACAGATTTTGAAAGCTCCTTAGAAGTGTCGACGATGTTCAAGTCATCAATATATACAGATATTATGACAAATTCAGGTCCCGACCTTTGTATAAAATATAAGGACAAATAGGATTATTTTTGTACCCTTCTCTTAGCAAATATTTGCTAAGACGATTATACCACATCCATCCTGATTGTTTGAATCCATATAAGGACTTTTGAAGCTTTATTCAACAAGTTCCTTTTGAATTTTCGTATGCTTCAGGAAGTTTGAATACTTCAGGAATTTTTATAAAAGTGTCATGGTCCAATGAGCCATATAAATAGGTTGTGACCACATCCATTAGATGCATTTCAAGCTTTTCATGAATTGATAAAGTTATTAGATACCTGAAAGTAATTGCATCCACTACAAGAGAATATGTCTCCTCATAATCAATACCAGGCCTTTGCGAAAATCCTTGTGCCACAAGTCATGCTTTATATCTTACAACTTTACCATTTCATTACGTTTTCGCACAAAGACCCATTTTAAGCCAACTGGCTTGACACTATCAGGTGTTCAAACTATTGATTTGAAAACTTCATGTTTTTCAAGTGAAGCCAATTCTGTTTGAATTGCTTCCTTCCACTTTAGCCAGTCATTTCTCTGCCTACATTCATTGACAGATCTTGGTTCCAAATTCTCATCTTGTTGCATCATTTCAATAGCAATATTATAGGCAAAAATATTATCAACCACAATATTATTTTGATTTCACCTTTTTCTCATCGAGATATAATTTATTGAGATTTCTTCATTCTCATTATTTCAGGTACTTCGACCTCCTCGGTGATACTACCATTTGTTATGTCTCGGGACTCTTCTTGAGCAATTGCCTCCATACGATTATTTTGATCATTTATTCCATTTTTTAAGGATTTTTATCCTTGGAACCAATCGGTCTTCCATGTGGCCTAAACTCATTTGCGTGCCTTGACAAGTTGTCCTACTGGGACATAAACTCTAACTGGAGCATTAATAGCTGGGACATGCGATTTTGTAACCCTTGAAAGGTTAGTAATTGCATCCAGTAGTTGATTTGCAATACTTTGCAAATAAATCATTTTTTGAACTTCTTGGTCACATTGATTTGTTTGAGGATCTAAATGAGGTAATGACAATGAATTCCAATCTATCTCATTTTCCAATTGCTTATATTTCCTCCCTAATGTTGGGTATACTAATTCATCAAAATGACACTCAGCAAACCTTGCTGTAAATAAATCTCCAATTCTAAGCTCCAAATATTTTATAATAGAACGAGATTCATACCTAACATTTATCCCCAACCTTCTTTGGGGATCCATCTTTGTGCATTGTGGTGGAGAAATTGGAACTTATATCACATAACCAAAGACCCTAAGATGGGAAATGTTTGGCTCCTGACCAAGAACCAACTGCAATGGGGAGACATTATGATAGCCGATTGACCTTAGCGCACAAGTGTTGTTGCATGCAAAATAGCATGCCCTCATATTGAAACAGGCAACCTTGTCCTCATCAATAATGGTCTAGCTATCAATTGAACACGTTTAATCCATGACTCTGCTAGACCGTTTTGAGTATAGATATGAGCAACATGATGCTCAATTGTTATTCCAATGGATAGCCAATAATCATTAAATGTCTAAGATGTAAACTCACCATCATTATCAAGACAAATTTTCTTTATTGCATAATCTGAAAATTGTGCTCTAAAATTTATTATTTGAGCCAACAACCTCGCAAAGGTCATATTGCGAGTTGACAATAAGCACACATGTGACCATCTTGTATATGCTTCTATCAAGATAATATAATATTTAAATGGTCCACATGCAGGGTGAATAGGCCTATATATATCACCTTGTATCCATTCAAAAAATATAAGGGTTCCACCCCAACCTTAGTTGTTGATGGTTTAATAACCAACTTTCCTTGAGAACAATCAACACGAGAGAATTCATTTGACTTAAGAACATTTTGGTTCTTCAAAGTATGCCCATGTGAATTCTCAATTATCCTGCATATCATATTATAACCGGGATGGCCCAACCTGCCATCCCAAATGATAAAATCATTAGAATTAGTAAACCATTTGTTTACTATGGCATGCGATTCAATTGTACCAATAATTGTATGGTACAATCCAGAACAAAGTGCAGGTAATTTTTCATGCACATTTTCTTCTCTACATTTATTGAAGTAATATAAAGGTATGCAACATGTCCTTCATTCGCAGTCTCAAAATGATAGCCATTTTGACAAATAACCTTGAAACTTAACAAGTTTCTATGAGACTTACTATTGCTGCCCAGCATACACAAGTGTACGTGATCTAAACAAGTAATATAGTGGCCCTGATAAGGGGCCGCGATATCGGACCCAAAGGATTTAAACAAAATTAGTTAATAGTCCAAGCTATTACGTTTAGAGTGTTTTAGTCAAAATAGTGGACAGATTTGTGAAAAAATTAAATAAGTAATTAAACTACTAAAATAAACTGATTTGTTGTAAACTTATCAAATTAAGAACAATTCCAGGATTGTAACTTTACCGACACAGTTCTAGTCTCAAAGTTTGCATATATGTTTGGGTTCCTAACTACTGATTCACGAAGTTAAAATTACCTAAACAGGGTCGCACGCCTTTGTCGGCCTACTATTATTGACTACCTAGCTACATCTTTGAGCAGGAATAGACACATCAATAAAAGTGCTTTGACATTTTCTTCCTGTATTATGAACCAAGCGAGGTATAACGGTAGTTGTCACAGGTCTCCCTCATACGAATCAATCCAGTCTTCTAGTCGAACAAGCTCCCTGTACTACTGTGTTCTATCCATTCCAACATTTCTCAAATCCAGAATGAATAATAAGTTTACTCCCTAGTTGGCCAGACTTTAAAGTATAGTATAAGAGTAATTTATAGAAACCCATTCATATACGTCAAAAATCAAGAACTAAAACATTGTTTATGGCTACAATCCTAGAATATGAGAGAATTAGCCACTCATCATAGGTTCATATATTAAGAATAGGCTAAAAATCATTAATAACCAAGAATCCAATGTAAAAGCTAACCAAAATATCCCTAGAAAGGAGTTTTCAGTCGTTCCAGTTATGAAACCTAAATCTTAAAACAAAATATAACTTAAGAATCCCATAATTCAATTTTTGCATCTGCATCTCCAAGGTCCACGACACGGACTCCCATGTTTTGAGGTAGTTTTCGTTTTATTTGCTAACTGGGCCAATGTCCACTTCTTTTGTACAAGTCCACAATGCGGACTATGCAATTTTTTCTACTTCGCGCCTTTTTCTCTAAGTTTTCAGCTAGCACAGTTTTTCCCCATGTCTGTGTCGCACACATGAGTACTTTTGCTAAGTTGATTGATTTTTATCCCTCAATTCTGCAGTTGTGTTCTTTCTCTTAGTCTGGGTATAAGTCTGGACTAGCATAATCTGATTAAAACTTGCAAAAACATAACCAATAGGCACACTTGGCCCCAAATTAGCAAAATAAATGAAATCGCGCTAAAATCACCGAGACTCTATGGATTTACTCTCTAACTAGGCTCTATTTATGGGTATTTTTGCGTTTAAATACGCCTAAGATAACTTACTACAATTCAATGTATTTTCAATTATTAATATTGTTCCTCCAGGTAATAATAAGGCCGCTCTTCCGGAGCCCTCAATCAATTTTGTACAACCAGATATTGTAGTAATACATGCCTTTTTCATAACCAAATGAGAGAAATATTTCTTTTCTCTTAGTATCATATGAGTTGTCGCACTATCCAAAAGACACATATCTCCATTACACATCTTGGATCCAACTGAAGAGTGGAAGTTTTATTTATACAAATACATCATGTGAAGTATGAAAGAGAAAACTAACAAAAGAAATTTTAAGTACTTCAATTTTAAGTAAAACAATTAAACTCAACATTATTTATTTTTAAAATTAGTAATCAATCTTCATTTTTGATCCCCAAAGAAGTCTCCAGCTTCCAGATGAGTAATATCATCGAGGCCATCAAAAATATCATCTTTTAATACCAAATTTACCTCAACATTCTCATCATATTCATGAGAAGTCCCTGTCCGGACATTATTTTTAAGAGTCAAATGTGACTCCATCCAGACATTCGAATTTGAGGCACCACCTTTTTTATCTTTTCTTTTGAAGGAATTTTGATATAGCCTGACAAAATGTTTAGGTGTCCAGCATTCATTTTTCCAGTGACCTTTTAGGCCACAACGATGATAGTGATCATCTTTGCCTTTGGAAGGATTATTTTGAGAACTCATATTGTTCTCCCTTTTATTATGACCACCACCTCGACGATTATTATGTTGTCTTTTTCCCTTGCCACGCCCATGCACATAATCCTGGCCTTGATTATTTTGTCTTATTTCAGATTGGCCTTGTGTGTCAATCATATTTGCTTTTGATAATGAAGCAGTTCTAGTGGAACGGGCTTCATGATTTTCCATCAACAGGGTTATGTTGCTCAGCCACCAGAAGGCATGAGATCAATTCAGATTATTTCTGAAAACCTTTCTCACGGTATTGTTGTTGTAATATCATATTTGAGGCATGGAAAGTAGTTAATGTCTTTTCCAACATGTCCTCATCTTTTATAATTTTTTCACATAATTTTAATTGGGATATTATTCTAAATACAACAGAATTATACTCAACTATGATTTTAAAATCTTGAAACCGTAAGTGTATCTACTCATAACGAGCCCTTGGCAATACCGTGGCCTTAAGGTGGTCATACCTTCCTTTCAAATCTATTCACAATTCAAGTGGATCTTTCACTGTCAAATATTTAGCCTTCAGGCTTTCATCCAGATGATGACGAAGGAAAATCATAGCCTTTTCTTTATCCTGACTTAATGCTTTATTTCCTTCGATTATTATATCACCAAGACCCTTAGCGGTAAGGTGAACTTCAGCATCAAGTACCCATGACAAATAATTTTTTCCAGAAACAACAAGTGCCACAAATTCAAGTTTTAACAAATTCGAGATGATTAAACTATCATAAAACAACTGAGTTAATAATATAATATTGATTTCCTTATAATAAATGATAAATTAATATTTCGAATGATAAAATATTATACAAGTACAAAAAAACTATATGCAAGATGGTTAAAAATCTTTATCTTTTATGGTTATAAAAACTAGCAATTCTTATTAAAATCAAAACATGAATCACTCTGTTAAATCGTTATAAATATAATGTATATAAATGATTGACTTTATGAGCCTTTATCATTACTAACTTATTAGTAATTTTATATTAATCTAACATTTATATAATAGTCATAGGTCAATGCTTTTAAACTCAAAGTAATATAGTACCTATATAATATAATCATATGACACAAGTAACATCAATTACTTTATTTAATTTAAAGAACCATTTTTCTTTATAACACATAAATAATGATCACAAATATATGACAAGAAAATACTTATTAATATTTTAACTAACATGCCATCATATTGCATATTATCTAATTTAGAGTGATAAGTCAGTGGCATATGAATAACATAATAATTTAAATCTTAAGCATATCAACTATCATATTTAGAACAATAGTATAATATACCTAAAGCAAGTCATGTGCAGTAATTAAGTTGCAAATAAAAGACTTACGGAAGTCATGCTAAAGATGTTATAAAAAAATAAATATATAAATATATACCTGCACTGTAAGAAATTTGATTAACCTTTAAGAGAAAAACAACCCCCAGTTATAGCAAATCTCAATCGGCTACTTCTTGTGCTGATAATATGTTGTAAAATAGAGAAAATACTAGAATACTAAACAAGAGATGCAGATATAATAATAGAGAGAATAGTATATAAAGAGTATTTTTTATTCTCTTCAAGCGTGTCATTACAAAGGGTGAATAAAACCCTTTTTATAGGATGAGAAAACCATCTATTTACATCCTCTTAACCAACACATTAGTATCACATACAAATAATATAATTAATGGATATATGCATTAGGAAATTGGATGAATGAAACATCCACTAAATTAAATGGATTTGTAACAATATATATTTATATGATATATATATATATATATATATATATATATATATATATATATATATATATATATATATATATATATATATATATATATCATATAAATATGCCTTAAATGCATAATGCATGAATGTCATAATACTTAAACATAGTGGGGATGGGACCTCAACTGGTATATAAGACCAAGCGAGCTATTACTTGAAATTTCGATGTTGTCTCTACAACGGAGAAAGAGTAGACAACTTGCCAAAGGTAGCCTATACCTGCACCTTACGGCATTGCCTTTTCGATGGGTATCACACCTTTTTCTTACCTTACAACATTTCCTTTTTGGTATGTATTACAAGTTGTCTTTACCTTATAGCATTGCCTTTTCGGTAACTGAACCTACAGTGGCACGTAGTTATGAGAAAGGAGACTTTGCATAAGGACCCCTTGGGTCGAGCCCCCACCTCCAATTCTCATTTGGTGCTAAGACATCATCCTATAGGAATACATATACATATACATTCTTGAAAATGATGCATAAGTCTTTTCACATCATAATCATGCATACTGAGGCTTAAGAGCCAAATCATACTTCATAATCGTACATATTTGGGCTTAGAAACCAAAGCACACTTAAATTCATGATTTTATTTATAGGAATAGCTCATTCATACTTGTACATAATGGTGAATACTCATCTATAATTACTTGAAGCCATATCATAGACATTATGTGATCACATGTCATGTCATAATCATACTTTTCTTGAAATCATAGTCATAATCATAATTGGGCAACAACCCACATCATAAATCTCATGAAAATACTTGTTCATGCATGCATATGTCATCTGGAATAAAGAAATGGCATGGGTACTTAGAATTCATAATTTAAACATCATAATGAGATGAAATCATACAAAATCCATAGAGAAATCAACAATTAAAACACACTTGAAATTACCCATGCATAAGTTCATAAAATAAAGAGACATGCATTACTCAATTCTAATAAAATCCATGTAAATCATCATAATAAGATTCAGATCATGTTAGAATCATCAATTGGAATCAACCCATAAGTTAATTTCATCAATTTGAGGTTAAATCACAAAACTCATTTGTAAATCATACTTAGAAATTATAAAATTTAAGAAATAGATTTTGGGATTTCACGATTGAAAGGGAATTATGAATAAATCCACACATGCCTGAAAAGTTTAGAAGAAATTAGATGAATTGGACTTCTGTTGAAGCAGTCTTGAACTCCTTGACCTGAATCCCCTAAAACTTGACTTGAAGAGAAAGTTTTAAGTCTTGTATTCTTAGAGATTATTGTTAGAATAATAATGAAGTGAAGAAAATGACTAAGTCATGACTTAAGGGTCTTAGAATAGGCTAAAAAGTCCTAAAGGACCAAAGGTGTAGGCTAGAGTTCCCAAAAAAATCTGCTATGAAACGAAGTCACAATTCCACGTAGTGCACTATACGGCTCCCCTACATGGACCGTGATGTGCACCACGGACTGTGAGGGATTTTGTGGAGTGCACACTTAGCCAAAACTGGAGTTCCAAATGGAGGGTACCCTCCATGAGCCCCTCCACGGGTCGTGGTGTGCACCATAGACCATGGAGGGTTTCGTGGTGAAACCCTTCATATGAAAACCACAAGGCAGCCATTATAGGAACCTAGGTCACCACCAAGGTACCCTACATGGTCCGTGAAGGACACCACATGCTGTGAAGGATTACTTAAAGGGACCCTTGGCCAAAATTTCAATGTTGAGAAGGCTGGCCTTAGTCTTAGTAGTTTTCTTATATATCTCAAAATGTACATAAATTAGGTTCGTCATAATATAATATTCTTCATTATATGTAATGTAAAAAAGCTCATTTTAAAATAAGACTAATAAAAACTTTTTTTAAGAAAAATCTGATTGGGATAAACCTATCATTTTATAATTAACTTTAATGTTATATTATTTAGGAATTGCATTTCTGAGATCATCATTTTCGTCATTCATATGTAAAAAAAAAAATTATCATTGCAAAGTATAAATTTTTTTTATTGTTTATTGTTTTAGTTTTGATGTTGTCCGTTGTAAACATATCGTACCATCCACATATATAATTAACTTGATTGATTCTTTTAATATTTTTTTCTTTTTATAATAAATTTGAAAAGTATTTTAATATTGGAGAGGGGTAAAGGGCTAGCCGCCGTCAAGAACTAATCTTTGTTGGCAGATGATTTTTTTATGAGACAATTATTAGATTAGATTCTAAAAGAGACAGAAATTTTTTTACTAACCTTTTGATTAAAAAAAGAATCTATTTAGCTGATTTTCATATAAAAATTTTAATATTTATACTTCGCATATCTTTAGTGATAAATTAAATTAAATATTATTAATTTTCATATATTATAGAAAAATGATAGAATTTTTTATAAGATTTTGATTTTTTTTTTAAGTTTAGCTAAGATAAAAATCGAAAACATTGTCCATACAATTGACAATCTTTTTTAATTGTTTGTTGAGAGAATAGCATGATGGAATTAAGATAGAAAGTCTAAATAAAAGGAATTATGCAATTTGTCCAGATGGTAGTGGTAAGGTCTGCGTACATTCTATCCTCTTCAAACTCCATTTGTGAGATTTTACTGAATAAGTTGATATTGTTATTGTAATTTGTCTAGATATTTTTCATGATCCAGCATTAAGGATAACATATTTCAAATAAGCTCAATATCAGATACTATTATTTTCCTATCTTAAAATGATCTCAAATAACTAATCAAATTCCCAACAAATTTTACTCATGATGTAAATGATGTGTTAATGATTTTGATACATGTGTATAATGTTAATATAGATTTTAACATATTTAATACTTTTAATGGACTCCAACTCTATATTATTATTTTAACTATTTTATTTTATTTCCAACATAAAAATCACATTTATACCTTGCAAAATATGAGTAATTAATTTTACAATAATTATTTATATTTTCATTCATCTTTCTATTTTGTTATAAAGTATAGTGATATTTATATAACTTTTAATTAACCACACAATATTTTTATTTTTATTTTTCAACTACAGTCTGGTTATCGTTGTTACTTAAAATATGTGCTCATAGAAAAAAATATAATAAACTAAAAATTAAAACTTTCAATTTTTGAAAATTGTAACTTCAAATTTAAACCTTGTGGTGATTAACACAATCACTTGATTACATATGATATTTTTGTAATTATTTAATTGATAGAGTCATAAATCGAAGGATGAAATTGACAATCGAAGTCAACTACAAAAAGGGTGAAATATAAGAAGGATAGACCTCTGCTTAACAAAAATAAATTTTAGCCGCAAGAGCAAGAAAAAGATCAAAACAATCCCTTATCTTTAGGTTAAACCACAAGGTTATCTTTGAGTTTTTACATGACGCACTATTAGCCCCTCATGTTTGTAATATTGGTGCACTTTTGGTCTTCCTCAAATTTTTGTTTATTTTTGAACATTTATTTTGTCCATAAGTTTAAGTATAAAATAGTCAATTATTTTTTAATATATTTAGTAGAAATAATAACTTAATGTTGAGAGAAGATGAATGCATGACCCTTAAGGTCATTTTATGTATTCTCAGTTAAATTACCATTTTGCCCTTCTTGGAAGTTGCTTTGAGTCATGTTTGAATTAGTTGAAAAGTCGAATTTTAAAATCATTGTGGAAAGTTTGAAATTTTGCTAAAGAGAGAATTTTAAAGGCTTGAAGTTTGAAATTCGAGTTTTGAGGTCATCTTGAATTTTGAATGTCAACAATTCTGTCGATTCTCCAAAATACGGAATCTGGGCTAAGAGAACCGACATAACTGAATATGGAGTTAAAACGAAGCTTTTGGACCCAAAGTTGTAATTTCACTTGAATTTTGATCATAGTTTGACTTTGGTCAACATTCAGAGTTTGGAAGTTCAAAATGAAATTCTGCCAGTTTCAGTGGTTCCAGATGGTGAAACTAATGCTAGAAATGCTCTCGTTGTAATTTTAGAGTTTTCGAGCGTGTTTTGGGTATTTCAAGTTTTAACTAGTTTTAATGAGTGTAATCAAGTTCCGGATCAAGGAAGTCTCGAAATCGAAATATTATAGTTCCATTGGGTCCAAAATATCATTTCTGGTCGAGTTACATGTCTAGTTTGTTTGTATTTAGTTTCTAAAGAACCTCGGGGGTCCATTTCGAGTTCCTAAATAGTTGTTGGACTGCAATTTGGTGCAGTCCAAAATGTGCTATGTGTTTGCAGAACTGATCACTGTATTCATGGAGGTATATTTGTTGTGCACTCCACATTTGCGAGCCCCATCCCACATTTTCTAGCCATGTTCGTGGGCCCCACCCTGTGTTCAAGGAGTAGTAAATGACTAGAAACAGTTTCAATGTTTTAAATTGACAGGTTTCACCATTTTTAATATTTCAAGCTCGATTTTAGAGGGATTCTTCAAAGATTCTTAAGACAAGATCATTGGGTAATATATTTCTAATTCATTTCTTCAATTCCCATCTATTAATTTGTAATTTAACATGAAATTTGGAGGTTTTGATTGGAGGAATTGAGGTTTTTTCGAATATTGATTTTTTATTGAAAAGTGGTGATTAAAAGTTCATTTTAACTCCATATTTAAATGATTTTTATCATTGAATTCCTTATTACTTGGGGAACATTTTCATGTAATAATTTATAGATTTTAAGAACCTTTTTCGGTATGGAATTTTTGACCGTTTTATCTTTTTTGCTCGAATTGCTTGATTTTAGTGGCATTGGCTTTGCATTGAGATTGTGAATCTATATTTGACTAGATTGTGACGTTTCAAGTGCGAATTTGAGGGGAAAAGCTTCAATTTCTGCTTGATTTGGCTATTGATTGAGGCAAGTGAATTCCTAAACCTTGTTAAGATTAATTGAACACTATATTTCCTTCGTTTGTGGTTTGTAATGATTGGGTAAATTGTTGTTCATTACGTTGAACATAGTAAATTGTGAGAATTTGATTTGAATGTGAAATTCCTTTGTGATATAAAAGTGAAAGATTGAGATTAATACTTATTAAATTATATTATGATATTGACAATCTCTTGTGACATGAGCATGTGGATTGTGAATCCTGTTATATTTGTTCATAGTACACATTGGAGATATTATTGTTGAGTTTCACTTGTGGGTTAGAGAATTGACTATAAGCTTGGAATTGGACCCATCATCATGCCTTGTATATTATGATATTGACTTGATTTGATATATATGTTGTATTGTGGGCTCTTGCATGATCTTCTCACTATTGTGTCATATAATTATGTTCTTGATGTACATTCTTGACTAAGTTTCACTGATGATAAATAGGGGATGGGTCACACGAGTTATAGTATGTATCACTGATGAGAAACAGGGGACGGGCCACATGAGTCGTGGCATGTAACACTGATATAAAATAGGGGACGGGCCACATGAGTCGTGGCATGTGACATTGATTATACTAGGGACGAGCCTCGCACTTCGATGCAGGTACATAGACAGTGATGTCCCCCATGGGTTCCAGACTGATTATATCAGCGGTTGTGTATCATAGGACATACATGTATTATAATTGCTTGCATTGCATTACATCATTTTATTTCATATCATTTCACTACATATCATATCATTCTACCTTGTGATTGTGACTTGATTCGATTATTGAGATTAGACTATGAGATGATTATGCCTGAACTGTAATTGTTGAGTATTTAAAATTATCTAAAGATATTATTGTATAATTGAGTTGTATATTAAGATATTATTGTACATCTAACCTATATCCTGTGGCAACTACTGACAATATTTGTTTTGTAGTTTGTGTATATGTATTGTTGTTATTCTGCTGGGACTTTTATGAGTGCAGGTGTATAGTACGATGATATGTGGTTAATATGGAATGAGTATGTTGTTCTATATTCTTTACTTTTGTTTAGATCTTCTTGTTGAGTGACTGTTGTTTGGTTCTCAACCCTTGCTACATATTTTGTAGGTTGTGAGCTCGGTCCTTCTTGTTAGATTCTTTCGATGCCAGGATCGAGCTTTGGGATTACTTAAGAGGTAGCTCCTTGTCTATTCAACAGACCATCGAGGATTCATTACTTTGTTATATTCTATTTGACGACTAGACATTGAGACTTATATTTCTTTGAGTAATGTTATTTAGAGGCTTGTACATGTAACACTAGTGTTGGAATAGTTTATAGATTTGATTATCTAGTGCTTGTCCTATTTTTTAGACTTTATTTCTCATGTTTTTAGTATTATGTATTGAATTGAATAGGTTAGGTTGACTTGCCTTGGGGGTTCGGCGAGTGCCATCATATCCATTTTTGGTTCGTGGCAATTTCGTATAAGAATTCCAAGTTCATAGGTCTCACATATGCACAAGTCTAGTCGAGTGGAGTCTTAAGGATCGATGCGAAGACGTCTGTTACTTATCTTTTAGAGGCTATGGAGACTATTAGGAAATTTTCTGTTGTTCTTTCAATTGCTATTGTGCGTGGTTGTTGTGGGTTGTTGAGTATTTTGTATTCTTTTAGCAGATGGCTATGACTAGATCTTTATTTATGAGTAGAGTTGAGGAGCCAATTCGTGAGGCTACTGATGAGGCCCCAGCTCAAGGCAGAGGTAGAGGTAGAGCCAGAAAACATGGCAGGGCCTGAGGACATGTACATGGTTCAGCACCTATGAGAGATTATGATAGAGGTATCTCACCCGAGCCTCCAATCAAGCTTAGGTAGCACCAGGCTTCTCCAGAGGCCAAGGATCCTATTACTCTTCAGGGCACTCTTTAGAGGATGATGGGCATACTTGCGACTATTTTCTGAGATGTACCACATAGATCGACTAGGGGTGAGGTTCCCCCTCCTTAGGTGTCGGAGCAGTGTCATGAACTTGACGAGTTTGTGGCAGATCATTTGCCTTTGATGGGCCAGACACCTTATATGCCTCCTCATGTGTCAGTTGATACACCAGCATAGATGGTTCCTCCAATCCAGGTTGCTCATGAGTTGGTACTGGTAGCAGATGATCAACAAAGATATGAGCTATTTTAGAAGATGAAACCACCCCAGCTCCTAGGCAGTAAGGGAAAGGATGCATATGATTTCCTTACCCTGAGTTTTGAGATGTTGGAGGCTGTGGGCCTAGTGGATTCATGGGGAGTCAAATTTGTTGCATTACAGTTGTGAGGGGTGGCTCGGGAGTGGTAGCGGTCTTATATGTGCTCTAGGTTAGCAGGGTCCCCACCAGTCAGGGAACACCTCAGGGAACTCCTCAGGGAACTCATTTCCAATCGAGACCAACTCAAGAGTAGGGGACTCAATATCATCAGATTTAAATCGCACAAGATGATAAACACAACCCTTAGAGATTAACTTTCTAGCCCTCAGGTAGGAAATAAATTTACCCTTGGGTGCAACAGAATTTCCCTTCCACGCTAGGACCGGTTCATTCAGAAATTAGAATTTAATAACTCGGGTCCTACAATCTATGGAGGCATGACAGGCATGGAGCCAATCCATACCACGAATTACATCAAAATCAACCATCTCCAACTTTACCAAGTCAACCAAAGTATCCTTATGATAGATGGATACTACACAGTCTCTATAAATCCTCTCATCTAGGATAGACTCACCAGTAGGCGCAGAAACAGTATAAGGCTCAAGAAAACACTCTGGAAGAATCTCAAACTTATTGGCCACATAGGGCATCACAAAGGATAAAGTGGCACCTGGGTCAAGCAATGCATAATGATTATAAGAAAAGATTCAGAGCATACCCATAACAACATCTGGTGCAACCTCTTGGTCCTTTCGATTACCTATCGCATACAGACGGTTCATCCCGCCTCCTGCATTCACAGTAGTACCCTTCTGATGACTACCCGCAGGGGACGCTGTAGAAGACAGAGCTCTGTTACCCCTATCACTCCATCTCCTCGAAGGACAGTCACCCTGAAAATGGCCAGGCTATCCGCATGAAAAGCAAGTATTTGTGCCCTCACGGCACGCACCAAGGTGCAGCCTGCCACATCTGCCACAAGGTGGCTTTCCTTTCGGGCCTTAGGTAACCCTAGCTTCGCACTGAGGTCCCTAAGCTCTGAAATTTTGGTGACCATAGGATTTTGGATCATACCTGTTTTGCTGAACAGGCGCACTCGCCATAGAGGGTGCATAACTAGAAGACTTCTTCTGAAAGAAAGTTCTATCACCCCTATTCTGCTTCTATTGGCTAGGTTCATGCCCTGAAAATTTGGCCTTTTTACCCTGCTGCTCTTCCCTGTCCTTCTTCTTGCCATCTTTAGTCTGCTGCGCATAGACCATAAGTCTAGAGATGTCCATACCTGGAATCAGCAATGCTTCCTTACGCTCCCTCTTTACATGCCTGCCCAATCCAGGCACAAACTTTCTCATTCTTGCCTTCATATCAAGGACCATCTTTGGGGCATATCGGGACAGTAGAATGAACTTAAGGCTATACTCTTTGACAGTCAACCCCTCTTGCTTCAGATTCACGAACTCCTCAACCTTCGCCTCCCTCAACTCTTGGGGAAAGAAGTGATCGAGGAAAGCACTCTCAAACTCCTCCCACTCAGCAGGCTCAGCATCCTCACCTCTACAATCTTCCCATTGGTTATACCAGACATTAGAAACATCTTTAAGTTGATAAGAGACTAGCTCGACTCCCTCAACCCCCTTCACATGCAGTGCCCTCAAAATCTTGCACATCTCATCAATAAAGTTTTGCGGGTCCTCCCCAACCTTAGACCCCGTATAGACTGGCGGGTTCATCCTCAGGAAATCTCTGATCCTGGTTGCAGCTATACGCTCTTGGGAGCTGGAGCTAGGGGCCTGGGGACCGCGACTACTACTCTGAGATCCACCAACTGAGTGAGCATAGAAATGGCTCCCCTGAAGTCTGCTTCCAAAGTGGAGGTTGAGTGAGCAGGAGGTGCCGGTGGAACCTCAGTAGCTCTGGCGGGTCTCCCTCGTCTCCTTGTCTCATTCTAGGTAGGGACCTCTAGTGGGGGGTTCTCAGTGTTAGGGACTGAGGCATCTTTTTGGGCAGCAGTGCGTTTTGGAGGCATGATCTGCAAATGTGTAACGCACGAATTAGAAGAGAGTTTTATAGAGTCAAACTCTATCGCACGAACTCAGAACATCAAAGAAGTGTAACCTTTCCTAATGTCTTATAGCCTCTTGTTTATGAAGTGTGGTGCACAACACATACACATAAACAAGACTCTACTAGACACGGCTTCATAGACTCCCTAGGACTCTTGAACTCTGTGCTCTGATACCAAGTTTGTCACTCCTTGGGAGGGTACCCTGGGCATGGCTGGCACCCAGAAACTACTGCTAGTCCCCAAGCGAACCACTCGTTATCATGATAATCACTCAACATCAGTATAGCGGAATAGTAAAAGTAATGCAGTGAGCTACCTCAATAAGAAGGGTTAATGGCCAAAATCAGTCTCAACATCAGAATAAGCAAGTGTAACTGCTAACTCAACTCACAAGGGAAAAACCTTAACGTCAAACCTCGACTCACGTCTATGAAGCCTCTAACTTAACTTAACTCTCTAAGATGGTACCATGACAAGCCATGGCTACTCAACTCTATAAATAAAGAAAACAAATAAAAAAAAAGGGTCTCCTCCAAATAGCAAGGAGGCTCACCAATGACTGGAATTAGAAAAATCCTTGAACCTCAACGATGTGCCTGCTAAAGTCTTCTAACTCCTGTATCTGCATTATGAAATGATGCAGCGCCGAGTGGCGTTAGTACATGGAATGTACGGTATGTAAAATGGCTGAATGCAATAGTACACGTACAGTAGTATAGGGATAACATCAACTCAACATCATACTCCATCAAAATATCAAATGTCTATCTAAGGCAAGAAATTAGGGTAGACAAATGACTCATCAACATCACATCTCCACGTCATCAAAACATCAGACTCATCTCAAGAAACTTGACTCGACTCGACTCGACTCAACTCTAGGAAAATCGACTCAACTCAACTTAAGGAAACTCGACTCATACCATCACATCATCATAACATCAGAGTACTATCAAAGTAAGACCTCATTAGGAGTTTCTCTATCCAACAACCATCACCTATGAGCCAGTTATGATACCAGGAAGCGATGATGTTGTCACATCCATCCAGTACCTTGCCCGGGGTAAAGGATATCAACCTTAGTGGATCCACAAGAAAAAAACCTTAGTCCTCTTTTGGGAAAAGAAAGGAGTCACCCGCATTGCGGTTCAATACTCTCTTCCTACGTGGGCCACGTAGTTAATGGATTCAAGTGGGACTCACTCTCACCCATTTTGGTGCTCAATACTCCTCCCAGAACTCGACATGCTCATAAAACATCATCATCATCAGTCCCATAGGGACATAATACATCATTATCAGTACCATAGGGACATAGTACCTCAACATCAACATCAATATCAACTCGTCTCATCAACATCAACATCATCTCATTATTATCAACATCATGGACTCGAAACATTCTTTTTAGAATTAAGTTTCAAATTTTAAGACTCATGAAACATCATTCTCATCAACATCATTATCAAGACTCTCATCAAATTTGAAACACAATCACAACATCACAGACATCATCATCGTTAAGGCTCTAGACTCATCGCCTAAGTTCATTCTTGCACTCTTTAATAAAATAATCATAGGGTTTTGTGAAAAACACTCATGAAAATAAGTTTTGCAATAATTCAAGTTTATGATGATTATCAATTCATGTAAAATATATGAATTAAGTAAAAATCAGTATAATACTCAAAAATATTCACATCAAACTCATTATCTTCAATTAATGACTCAATTTACTCAAAGGGGCACATGGGAGAACAATCTCATGCTTTAAGTTATCCTTACATACCTGGGATGATTGCTAATAACAATTCTTTGAATGATCTCCTCTTGAATTCTTCAATCTCAACTCTCCTCAAGCCCTAACTTAGTGATTTTGCTAAGAAGAGGGTTTTGGATGGGTTTTGGAACTCTTTCTCTGAGAAAATGACATATATTCATCGTATAGGAGGTTTAGAAGGTATTAGGGATGGACTAGAATGCCCCTCGAAATTAAAAAAATATTCTAGCTTTGAAGTAACAGTCTGCGACGTGGACCTGTCGCGGTCAGCGTATTTTGGCCAAATTCAACTCCATTAAAAAATCATAGAAAAACGTAAGTGTGTCTCTGCGGTAGGTCCGGACAGCTCTGTCGCAGACTTACACTATTTTTCATTTTAGAACAAAAAATTACCTTTTGACTCGGTCGATCTAAAGATCAACCGAGACCCTTCTCCCACTTAATATTTCGTGTTGATCATGAATCTGGCCTCGGATTTTTAATCCAAACATCAAAAGAAGCATTTTGCGCACACCTCTCCTCTAGGGGTATTTTGATAATTTTACTAGGTGTTACACACATGGACCATGTTAGCTCCTCCATGTAGTATCACTTACTTTGAAGACTTTTCCTCTGTGAGAATCTAAGTGGGAAATCATGGCCACTGTTCACGATTTGTGTGGTGTCTCACGGACCGTGTAGTGAGTCGTGTGACCCTGACAGACCAAATTTAGGTCCGTTTCATTAATGGCATTTATGTAATTCTGATTTGTTTTAATTAAGAATTATGACGTTTTACCCATTTTAAACCCTTAATTCAGCTGAAAACCCTTCCCCTCATCACTCTTTCTACCCATTTTAAACCCTTAATTCAGCTGAAAACCCTTCCCCTCATCACACTTTCACCTAAATCATTTTATCCCTCTCAAGGTCACCTCTTCATTCATCCCAATTCTCCTCTCTTAAGGATTAAGCTAGGGTCTCAATCGGAATAAATTCAAGTCAAATTCCTTCTCCTCGAATCAAGGTATATAGGATTGATTCTTGGTCCCTTTCAACCAAGAAGACCCAAAATTCATTTCAATCTATTTCATGAATTCTAGTCACTTTAAACGTGAAATTTCATTATTTGATTTTATTAAATTTAATTAGTGTATAGGTTGTATTTTACCTATTATTTCAATTCATTTTGAGTACTATTATGATGATATACATTGAGTTATGAAATTATGAATATGCATCTCCCCTTTAAAATTGATTTATGCATGGGTAACTATTACTATGATTTAGATGTTGATTTAAATTATGGATTTATTCAATTTTATATTATGGTATTGATTTTAACTTGAATCTATGTTACCTATGTTATCCTCACATCATGCATTGCATTAATTCAATTGTATAGGTGCTCAATTATGCTATTCAAATTCATAACTCTTGCATTTACAATGATCATGAGTAGCTAAATCCACAACTAGGGTTGTGGGAACCATGAAGAATTAACAAGGCAAAGTTGGATAATTCGTAATTCTTTAAAAGTGTGCATGCATGTATTAATTAATTCTCTTCGTTTTGAATGTTTTATAATGGTGGACAACATCAGAACCCGCTTAGTGTTATTGACTGGACTAAGGTAGTAATGAATAGAAAAAGAGATTAATTAACAGGATTCGATCGATGTTTCTTGTCTAATCAACCGAATTGGACCAAGAGGAGGTTGGGAAAATAGGTAAGGGTTAGTAATGTCACACTGCGGGGATGGGCCAAGTAACTTAGTGAAATTTTCCTCTCGCTTGGGCTAAAGAGTTTGGTGAACTTAACTTATTGTTCTTGATGCAACACACTAGAAAATAATTTGATTATCTGGTAACACTGAGTTAGGGAATCATGGGGAACACAATACCCTAGTTTCTATTCATATTAGGTAAACACTTGTTTTAGCTTTGTATTACTTTCACTAGTTGTTATAACCCCCCCCCCCCCCCCGGGAAGATAAGTTGGTTAATTAACCCGAATTGCAATTGAATTCTTCTAAGTCTACCTTATTCCCTTGAATTTGATCTGAACCTTAGTTAGGCTCTATATCATGACAACGACCACTTTGGCCTAAAAAAGGAGGTGTAGCTTGGGCGACATCAAGATTTTGGCGCCGTTGCCGGGGAATACGACTAGACTTATCTAATTCAAGTAATTTGGGAATTAATCCTTATTTCCCTCATTTTATGTGTTTTTCTTGTTTTTGTTTTCTTCTAGGGTATAGCTATAGTATATGCCCAACAGCGAAGTCGAGGCATACCCTTGACTCCATTTGACCTAGAGATCCGGAGAAGATTGAGAAGAATAGTCCAAGATAATGCAAACAACGCGGCAAATACAGCTCTGAACCGGAATGAGAATGACAATTCAAACAATAATAATCAACCTCCTCTGGAGGACATTGCTCCACAGCCACATAACTTGAATGCCAAAGCTTATCAGTGGAATCAATATTGGCTGAATCTTATGGTTATGAACCTGAACCTGTCATTGGATCTATTGTGTTACCACCACTACTGGCTGACATAAAGTTCGTGGGTTCGAGTGGGTTACTTCAAATGATGTAGAACCGTGGATTATTTGCGGGCTTACCATCAGAGGATCCGCATAGCCACCTACACAACATTACATTTGTCTGCAAGAGTGTGATGGGAACACAAAATCTATCTACGGATGTTGTGGGACTTCATGTCTTCCCATTATCTTTGATAGGCAATGCAGCACTATGGCTATCCGAGCTCTCGTAGAGTTTGATCACTAGTTGCGCTAAGTTGCAGAAGGCCTTTTTAGAGAGGTACTTCTCGAGATCGAAGAAGCTCAAGTTGAAAGACCAAATCAACAACTTTGAGCAATTTCTTGGTGACTCGATTAGTATTACATGGTAGAGGTTAAGTGCATAAAGAGTGTCCCAGACCACAAAATTGTTGATGATGCCTTGGTGGAGATCTTCTACCGTGCCTTAGATGAGAACAGTCAAGCATGTGTTGATATCATTTTTGGGGGGCATGTTCTTAGATCAACCATTTGCAAGGATCACCTAAAGGATGGAAAGGGTGGTCAAGACCAATCATCCACGGGGGCAAAGAGACAGAGCATCCACCAAAAGTTTGTGTGCTGCCAATATTGGTTCGGAGCAAGCTAAAATAAATGAAGAGATTATGCAAGAGCTTGCCCGAATCCATACAGGTATAGAGGTAATGATGAAGCAAAATCAGGAACGGGTTAATGCAGTTGTTCATCAGCCTGTGTGAGCACCCATGTATGATGATCCCTACTATGAGGAGGACACTTGCTTCATTACTAATTATACGGGGGGGGGTTTCCAGACCAACGCTTGAGGTCCAATTAGGAATATTGGCACCGAGGTCAAGGAAACCAAGGTCGAAACTATACTCAAGTTGGAGATTTCAGAGATAACTATGGAGGTTACTATGATAGGAATTGAGGCCAAGATAGAGATGCAGATTAGGGCCACAGAGATGGTTACAAAAATGGTCCTTATGTGCCACCATACAACTGCGACACCGGTGCTAATAGTTCCAGAGTTGAAGAGATGTTTGATTGCCTATTGAAGAAAGCTGAGACACCAGATGAGACTATGAGGGGGATAAAATCTGATATCTCTAGTATAAATTAGAAAATAAGTCTCATTTTTTTGCTATCAAACAACTTGAGCAACATTTTGGTCAAGTATTAACTCACTTAAATGAGCGTTAGAGTGGTACACTGCCTAGCAACATAGTTTAGAATCTAAAGAATGAAGGACAGTGCATGATGGTTACTACGCGTGGTGGCAAAAGTACCATTGATCCTTCCATGCCAATCGATGAAGATGATGTTGAGAGGAAACAATTGAGATCAAGGATGCGGAAGCCGAAGATGATCATGGAAAGGATGGGGTGAGTGATGTTGCAGATGTGTCACAGAAGCTGAAACCCATCCCTAGGCCTCCTCCTTCCTTCCTTCAGAGAATTAAAAAGAAGGAGGAGGAGGGCAAGTTCAAGCATTTTCTCTTTGTGTTGAAACAACCCTCCATCAACATCCTTCTCATTGAGGCATTGGAGAAGATGCCAGGGTATGCAAAGTTCATGACGGACCTAGTTACGAAGAAGCTCACTATGAGTCAAGAGCTCTCTCAAGAGCTTCAACATTGCAATACAATCGCTATGAGGTCGTTGGTTCAAAAGCGAGAATATCCTAGCACTTTTACCATACCCTGCACCATTGGAGATGTAGAGTTCGCAAGAGAATTGTGTGATCCTGGTGCCAACTTAAATCTGATTCCCCTTGCGGTCTTCAAGAAGTTAGGACTGGGATATCCTACTCCGACAAGGCTGAGGTTGTTGATGGCTGATCGCACGAAGAAGAAACCTGTGGGGATACTTTACAATGTGTTATCAAAGTTGATAATGTAAGGACCCAGAATTTTTGTATGACCTTAATGAAGCATGACGATCTGGTTTCAGAAAAGTTTTGGACCAAGGTGACACTTCATGGGAGCCATCACGGTCCGTGCGACGCTTCACGGACCATGTGGTGAACCATGTGTCATAAGGCTTCCGAAGTGAAATATTTCTAAGTATGGGATCTTCATGCTCAAGCTAAGTTCACTTTCAATCCTTCAATTCAAGCTTATCTATGTTATTCAAGATCATCATGGGTCTCCTACATCAAGTCAAGTTCAAAGGAATTCCCTTGGCTAAGCTCTTGTCAAGTACCAATAGAAGGGTCAACTTTGAGTGGGCATATCTCTTAGCTCAAAATGAACTGGGTGGCCCACGACATATCAAATTGAATCTCTTTGAATTATCTTTCTAACACATCCAGTTTCACTTTATTCTGAGTTTGGAGCGAGACGTTATGCCCATTTTTGTAAATCCTATCTAGGCTAGACAGGAGCTTTCACGGACCGTGAAGAGCCTCACGGACCATGAAGCCAACCGTGTCAAGGCCCTCATGAAATTTAAAGATCCATTTTGTTAAGGTTTTTTGATATTTTGATTCATCCCCAAGGCTTTTTATTACCTTTAAAACCCCTTTACATTCCTAAACTTCTCCAACACTAAACCTAAAGGTTTTCCATATGATTCGGTAGAAGGGTCAATTTTAAATGGTCATATCTCTTAGCAAAAAGCGAACTAGGTCTCCGGAAATATACTAAATTAAATCTCTTTGAATTATCTTTCCAACTCACCTGGTCTCACCTAATTTCGAGCTTGAACCAAGGAGTTATGCTCGTTTTCATTAAGTCTGTTCGTGCAGGCAAGCCACATGGCCAGCTACACGGACTATGTGGCAACAAACGGTCTGTGAGGTTGAAGTGACCCATGATTTTGTTTGCCAAATTGTTTTCTAAGTGTGTCTCCTTCCTTGATACTTTCATACAGACCCTTGTACGGCCCGTGAAGCATCACATGGTCCGTACGACCTTCCGTTGGAATCCCTTGGCTTGAAACAGTTGCTGAAAATTCTAAGTATAGTCACACGGTCACTGTTCACTGACCATCTCACTGTTCACTAACCATCTCATTGTTCCATGAGACCCTTTCACCCATTTTGATTTTGGTTTTTATGTAAATATAAATTAGTTTGAGGGTGTTTTGGGTATTTTCTACCCTTCCTAAGCCTCTATATCAACTGAACTCCTTCATTTCTTTAGCCATTTTTCTTCATTTCCTCTCCTTCTCTCTAAAACGTTACTCCTATAAGAATTCTCCAACTTCTCTCTAGGATCCTCCAAGTCAAGACTTTCAATTGGAGCCCATTTTTCTCCTCAAGTTCCTCTTCAAGTGAGGTATGTGGGTCTTGATTCCTGGTCTCTTTCAACCAAGAAGACCCAAAGTTCCTTTCAAACTACTTTATGAAATTGTCTATTTAAAATGTGAATTTTTATTACTTGATCTTGGTAACTTTGAACAATGCATGTGTTATACATCATTTCGAATTTTTAAGTTTTGTTAAGTTCCTTTATGATGAACCATCTTGAATTATGAAACTATGAACATGTATGTCCCTTTAAAGATGATATTATGCATGGGTGATTTATACTATTATTTTCATATGAATTTTATTGTGAGTTTCCTAGACTTCATATTGTTTGCTAATTTTAGTTTTACTCTATATTACCCATGTCATTCTCACATTACTCACGCATATGCATTCATGAACGTTGGTTTGTATGAAGATTATGAAGTGGGTTAGAACCCAACATGTGTATGCATATGTTTTGGATGAAAATTATGGTTATGAACAAGAATTGAGTGAGAATCTATGAACACAAGCATGATATAAGTTGAACACCATTATGACATGAATTGATAGTACTAAGAACTTGACTTCTACATGAATATGAATTATATGGGTATGTATATGATGTGACATCTTGCATGAGTATGTAAATGCTAAGTGTGTATTGATGAGGACGGGCACAACCCTCCCTTTACACAATGCATAGATGAGGACAGGTACAACCTTCCCTATGCACATGTATGTATGAGCTAAGTGTGTATTGATGAGGACGGGCACAACCCTCCCTTTACACAATGCATAGATGAGGATAGGTACAACCTTCCCTATGCACATGTATGTATGAGCTAAGTGTGTATTGATGAGGACGGGCACAACCCTCCCTTTACACAATACATAGATGAGGATAGGTACAACCTTCCCTATGCACATGTATGTATGAGCTAAGTGTGTATTGATGAGGACGGGCACAACCCTCCCTTTACACAATGCATAGATGAGGATAGGTACAACCTTCCCTATGCACATGTATGTATGAGCTAAGTGTGTATTGATGAGGACGGGTACAACCCTCCCTTTACACAGTGCAAAGATGAGGACAGGTACAACCTTCCCTATGCATAGTCATAAGCTACATGTGTATTGATGAGGATGGGTACAACTTTCCCTTTACACAATTCAAGTAAGGAGTGATTCTTTGAGTAACATATGTGGGTTATGGCTACTCTATTATATGGCATTTTGTGCAGGTTAACATCATTTTCATTTCATGTTGCATGCCCGCATACTTAGTACATTCAAATGTACTAACATATACTCTATGCCTACATGATTTTATCATGTTTGGATCGAGCAGTTTGGATACCAGTCACTGGAAAATTAGTCTATTCTTGAAGACCCCCTTTTTGCCGTGAGCCCCATCTTCCGAGGGCGAGCTAGTTATTTCTCATAACCTCTATGTATGTTCTTTTATTGAGGGTGAGCCTGGAACTTGTCCTGGCCCCCGTTTCTTGACTAGAGGCAAATGTTGGGCACTTGAAAGAAAAAACTTTCTAGTTTTCTTATCTATAAATGAATGGATTCCTGAGATTTGATTTTCGTCATTTAATTATATGTGCTTAGATGCTATTTGAACTAATGATGTGAAAATTTGATACTTTGAAGCTTGTTTGGGGACTCTCGGGTCCTTGTTCACCGTGTCCCATTTAGGCCCTGACCCTGGGTCGTGACAGATAAATTCATATTCCCCGTAGACTTTGTGATCCTGGATTGCAAAGTCAACTTCGACGTCCCATCATCTTGGGAAGGTCATTCCTAGCCACTGGTCGAGCACTAATGGATAAAGAAGCTGGTCAACTCAAGTTGAGATTGAACGATGAAGAAGTTGTCTTCAATATTTGTTAGTCTATGAAGAGGCTAGATGATCTGAAGAAGGAAGTTTGGACACTTGGTGAAGTCTGAGTAACCAAGTTGTCCAAGTCATGCCGCGACAATAAATCAGGCACTACTTGGGAGGCAACTCAAGGTTTCTGATGTAATAGTTGTGGTTGTAGCTTTTTTTGTCTTTGGACTTGTAGGTAGTTTACTTCCTCGCATTGTAGTTGTAATTTTGGACATTTGGCTGGTTGTATATAGGGTAACGTGTGTTCTGTGAAAAATGTGCAAGTATATGGCCAAGTCAGCAATCCTTGGCTGAGAAGGCATCAAGAAGTGCTTCGACAACTGGTTCTACGGGTTGTACATCACTCTACGACCTGTACACCATCTCATAGATACTTCGAAAGAGCAAAATGTTTTGCACTCCAGTCCATGAGCCGACTCTATGGCCTATAGACAAAATCACGAGTTGTGAATGGGCCTCATGGACCCCAGGTAAGTTTTCTGAGTTTTTGACTAAGTGTTGGGATTTCTACAACCAACTCTACGAGTCGTATTCTAAACCACGACTCGTAGACTAGTTCATGAACTCCAATCCTCAAAACTAGGGTTTGGACCTTCAATGAAACCATGATTTATGAGCCATAAAATGCTCTATGGCCCGTAATTGGGATTTCATAGAGTCTAGTCCCATTAGTTTTGATCGATGATGTCGCCCAAGTTACACCTCTTTTTAAATGATAAAGCGATCGTTGTTAAGATATAGAATCTAACCAAGGTTAGGGTCGAAACCAAGGTAATACATGGACTCAAGAAAGTTAAATTACCGGAATTAGAGTGGTTAACCGACTTACTTCCCCAAAAGTGGGGGGGTTGTAATAATCAATGGAAATAAAACTAAACCAACACACATAAGAGAGAAATCAATATGGAGAGAAAGTAGGGTATTGTGTTCCCCATGATTCCCTAACTCGGTATCACCTGATAACCTAATTCTTTTCTAGTGTATAGCATGCAGGATGGTAAGTTAAGTTCACCAAGCCCTTTGGTCAAAGGTGAGAGGTGAATTTCACTATGCAACTTGGCCCATCTCCATAGTATGCATTACTAACCCTTACCTATCAGTCTTACTACGGCCTCCCCTTGGCCCAGTTTGGTTGATTAGACCAGAACACATCAATCGAATCCTATTAATTAATCTCTTTTCCTATTCATTACTACCTTGGTTCAGTGAGTAACACTAGGCAAGTTCTAATGTTGGCTAACACTAAAAAACATGCAAAATGAATAAAGTTAATTAATACATGCATACACACCTTCTAAGAATTATGAATTATCTAGTCTTACTTTGTTAGATCTTCATGGTTCCCACAACCTTAGTTGTGGACTTAGCTACTCATGCTTTGTGTAGATGCATGAATTATGGATTGAGAAACATAATTGAACACTTACACAATAGAATTAAGAACAAGCAAATCCAACTTCAATAAGAATCACAAGCTTAAAGATGAAATTCAAACACAAGTGTTCTCAAAGACTTTCCAATGTAATCTCACTCTTTTCTCTTTATAATTACTGAGTTCTCTTAGTAATAGATGAAAACTTATAAAAAATAACCTAAAAACCTATTTAAAATAAGTCAAGTGCAAACCCTAACTAAAATAGCATAATTGGTCGGCACGCTATACGAAAGGCGTTTACGGGCCGTATTGCATTCCACAGCCCATAATCGGGGTCTCGTACACACCTGCTAGAAAATTGGACTTCAACTATACGATACCCTTCTATGACTTATAAAATGGTTTACGACCCGTAAAGGGGTTTCGTCTAATAAATCTTCAGAAAGTCCCAATGTCTGATCCTCAGGGCACGAACCATCTTCTACGACTCATAAATCAATTCACAACTCGTCTGCATGTTTGTAAAATGAGCTTCATAAAATCAGCCCCTCACTAAAATTGTTCACGAAACCACCTTATGACCCATAGAATGATCTACATCTACGGCCTGTAAAGGGTCTCGTACAGCAACAAAAATCAGCAACTTCTGCACTTTTTCCCAAAATTAAGGCCAAACTAGTAATCCTGCAAATATAACACAAAAACACCTAAAACCAACTAACATCGCATTGAGGACACAAAATTCCAAGTTTTAGGTATCAAAAGTGATGTATTTTGACAGCACATCAACACCCTCAACTTAAAATTGTTGTTTGTCCTCAAGCAACGGACTCAATCTATATAGATAATACAGTAACACACAGACCTCAACCCAATGGCATACACACATAATCTCAGACTTCGATACCCACACAAAACTTTTCAAAATTGGATCAGTTAGCCATCTAACATACCAATACAAATTAGTGCATGTGACAACAAATCTATGACAAGTAAGGTATTATCAACAATCCACAATCACTGAACAAATCTAGTGCTAATAATGCAATGTAAATCCCTCACAGAAAGAAGTCCCACATCTGAAACTTAATAATGTTTTCATGTATGAGCTTGGGACTATGCAAAATCACTCACTCTCTCAAAAGATTCATGTATCATGCCTAATACCATAGGCTTGCCCCTATACTCATGACCAAGACCTTCAACTAACTGGACTAAGATCATTTTAGGACTTTTTAGGCTGGTAACATAGGATTAGGGGGCTTTGGAATGGTATTTTAGGAACAAAGTTACTAAAGACCCTCCTTAACACAACGTTTTTCTACGCTTTTGCCCTACCAACTCTGTTATTTTCACCTTATTCTCCCTTTCTCCTATTTCATGCGTTTCTGGGTGCTTTCTTTTCATTTCTCAACTTTTTTCCCTTATTTTTACACTTCATTATTCTTTTTATCTCACAACTAAGGCGTCACTTATTTTTCTTGCACTCAGTACATGGTTTTTCCCTTTTTCTCTGTATCACTAGCTTCCTTCCTTATTTTTGTGTTTCACCCTTACACCAGCCACCCTCAACTTAGGCTTTTGGCCTATGTTGAGGTGCACAATATCCATCCTCCAAACTAGGACCACTTTTGGTAGCCACCCTCAACTTAGGCTTTTTGCTTCGATCAAGGTACACAATGTTCAAGGAAGGACCAGGGCCAATTTTAGGATTTTACAACTAACAAGGCTAGGTTAATCAGGTGTTTTCAAAGAATAGGTACATATTATGCTCAAACATTAGGAGCACGAGATATATCACAGTTTTGGTTGGTTATTTAGGCTAAGTGGACTATTAAGAACAATGGCCTAAGATCCTTTCCTAATCCAATTAATCTACAATCTAACTTAGAGTAATAGGGCAAGTTTTGAATTAGAACAAAACACATGAATCTAGAAAATTAAGCTCACACTCACATGAAACTGCATACATCATCAATGACTCTCAAATCATGCTTTTCATCTCAATTTAATCTTACTTATCAGAACAAACATTGTCATGCACCTAAACATGCATTGTTACTGTCTAACTTCTTATCAAAAATTTTGGTGGTGTCATTTTCAAAACAAATTACAAAAAATGCAATATGCCACAAGTATTAGTACTATATGCTACACATACTATTTAAACATCCTAAACATGTCGGTTCAATAGAAAGCAAATATCCATGGGGAAAAAGAACATAGGCAAGAAAACCCTAGAATAAAAAATTAGGGTCTTTATGGACCTAAGCTACTCAGACTTCACTGAGGCCCATAACTACTCACACCACTTTGAAAAAGATGTGCATTGTCCCCAATGCACACAATCAAGGAAAAATAAAACATAAATGGGTCAAAAATCATTCCTAGGCGCCTAAGTGCCAGTGTGTGGCTGAGTTTGGCCACCCTCCTCCTATGGGGTATTCTGCTCAGCAATAGTACTATGTCCGGAGGGTCCATCTCCCCTCATGCTCTCATGCCCTTGAGCTCATTATCTCTCCTCCTCTTATCTCGATCTCCTCAAGACAAGTTCAAGCTCCTCCTACTCTCTATAAGCCCCACACGCGAACATATATCCTCTAGATCATCATCCTCGTGGGGCATCTTCCCATGGGAAGGATGGGCAGGTTCATTAGGAGCAAAAAGATCAACCACCAGCACTAGAGATTTAGTCGTTGGTAGTGCAACCGATGTTGCGAGTGTTGTTGTCATGTCGGCCCAAAGTCGTTGGATCTCTGTCTGACGGGTTGTCAAGTCTGATTATCGGGTCGTGTGCAGGCTCTATTGTACCCTTGCCTCGAAGGAATCAATTCAAGCATGCACGGTAGAGATATTTTCCAGAATAGTAGCGACCGCGAAAGCCTGCATACACCCTCTGAGTCTGAAATGGCCTGACGGACCCATGGCCTGATCTGATGAACAAATTGAGTCAACTATGACTCAACATGAGATAACCTCTATGCCAAGACCTGAATAGACGTGGTGGACACGTAAACCATGCCCGCAGGAGTATCTTATGAAGTCGTGGACTATGGTGCAGTAACAGAAGTGGTGGACCCCCTCTCTTTATATGCCTCATGCTGTGGGGGCCTTTCCTCAAAAGCAGCAGCAGTGGCAGTGGTAGTCTGTGAACCCTCAGGCGGTGATGCTGAGGAGAACATCTTGGGCATAGGAGGTGGTTGTGCTCGCCAGAGTGCCATCGGGTTTTCTTAAGCCTTGATCAGATTGGGATCCAATGTACGCTGGGCCTCAATCAACTGGTCCAACTAGTGCAAACTCTCCACCCTCGACTCTAGACCAAACATGTATATCAAGCAAGGGATTGGGACGGAGGTAAACCTCTTTAAGAAACCCTTGGGACCTACTCAGCTATGAGGCGGGACCAATCAATATCATAACCAGCTAAGATGCTGGCAACCAATACTACACGCTCTGGCATCAACATATCATCAGCAAGAGTAGGCCAGATGCATGAACGAACAACCGCCCATCAAATTTTGGCGGGGAAACGAAGCGAAGCCTTGAGAATAGGCTTTGAGTGAGTGGCAACCTAGGTAGGTTCCAGACCCTGGGCTACCCCCCGTAAATAGGATCGACCCTGGCTAGGTGATTCCTTCACCCCTTGGGTTACCACCCGTAAATGGGATCGACCCTGGCTAGGTGATTCCTTCACCCCTCGGGTTACCACTTATAAATGGGATCGACCCTTGCTAGGTGATTCTTCCACCCCTCGGGTTACCACCCATTCATAAGCAACTGTAAGTTATCTTTTATTTACTTTGAGATAGTTCTTTTGGTGGTCGTAACCTTTAGAACTGTAGGAATATAGACATGTGACATATGAACAACCATACAAGATAATACCACAATGAAAAGAGAGATACATAACTAATGAACCGTATCGGAGATTAAACAACTCATGGACTTTTTTTGCTAACAAGGAGCTCATGTATCTTTGGTATTCAAGTACATATGCAGGTTTGACAATGGCTATGTATGGGAACATATGAACATGGTAAAGAGTGGAGACACGGTTAGCAGCTATTTCGGAGTTTGTATGTGCCTTTATGTGCTAAGGAAGATTATAGATTTCATGCCAAGTAATAGGAAGTCAAGTTGCCTTACATACCTCGCTGTACTATGTCGTTATTAACTCGGAGTAGTATCCTTTTCCTTCAAACACTTATCTACAACATATTAGGTGATAAAACTAGTGTTAGCAGCTAATAAACAATCTTGGTAATCCAATTTCACCCAAAAATAATATCTGGACAGCAAGCTCGGAATTAGCAACCAAAGAGTATTCTTTCAACATTTTCGCTCCTTATCGTATTTTCTAATACACATTCCCATATACATGTCATATCCAGCTATTTTTAGTCCCATAACAGCATTACAACAACTCATACAGTACAGCATACAACAACTCTACACAACACGCAAGTAGACAACGCAACATTGCGTCCTTCCGCTACATTCCGACGTCAACCATTCCAAATCCATTTCAACCTTAACCAAACTGTCCTCAACATATTTACACACAATGACAGTCCTAAAACAGTCCAAAAACAGTCCCTAAGTAGATGGAAAACATGAGAGCACAATTCCCAATACTCAGTCCACGAATTCTTACTAAAAGCGGAATTAAGATATCATTCAAGAACTTATTTTTGCGGAAGATAAAAGTGGTCCGGCAGCCTTCTTACATCATTATAGACCCAAGACTTGTTAAAAACATACATATTACTTCATAACTCAGCCAACCAACAAGATATTAGTCTCTTAATTAACAAGAAAAGAGAACCACAATCTTTGGAACACATGTTGTCCCAAAATTCCTGCACAATACCACCAACATACTCTTCATGTTTTTCATGGAAAAATTACACCAAACCATAGGTATTTTTACTTACCTTAGCCCTCAAGGATTAGGTTCTCTTCAAGAACCCTAGAGGTGTGTCTTGGCTACTTTAGAAAATGAAGAGAGAGCAAGAAGAAACATAGAGAAAAATCTGAATTTTTGGCTTGAGAAAATGACTAAAAGTTGCTGGTTGTTGTTCCCTTTTATAGGCCACTTTTGGCCGACTTTCTTTTGTGTTTTCAGACTTATTCTATTAAGGTTATGGGGCAGCAGCTTGGCCTTTTCTCTTGGGCCTTATTGGGCTTCAAATGGGATGGGCTTTGTTGCAAACATTTCTCCCTTGAACTTGGCCTGAATGTTTGTTGAGGCGAAATCCTGAGTAATATTTGGTTTGAGAAAGGATTGGTGGCCTTCTTTGACCCGTTTGTGCCTTTCGAAGCCTATCAAATGACATTAATCTCTAGTTTCTCCCACTTTGATCTTGAAACCTTTTCTTTAGAAAACCGCATCTTAGTTGTTACCCTTCTAAGTGCTTACATGCATTATTCCTCTCTTGACCAATTCTTCTTGAGCACAAAAAAAATGTGCAAATGATAAGATGAAGATTCAAGTTTGAAATTGTCAAAGGTGAAAGATACAAAGTCATAAAATCAAGAATTAATGTAAGTCATCTAAACATTGAAAAATAATTATTATACAGAATTATTTAATTTTTTAAACTATTAATAAATAACCTAAGTAATTGTTTATTTAATTTTTCACTAAAATTTATTTCTATAATTACAATTAAAATTTAAATGGTACTTTAAAAAATTTCCATTACGTTTCTCCCAAACTTTTAAAATTGATTAACAAAAGTAAATTACATTTTTTTAAAACAAAAGTCAGTTTCTGTCTCCAATTATAAATCATAAAAATATAAATTCTTTTTTGAAATTATAAATATTAAAATCATAAAAACATTACATGATTAGGATATTGCTATGGATAAGTTTAATATTAAAATTTTAAATTAGAGTAATTAAAAATATTTAGTTGCAACAAATAAGGAGAAAACTAATATTGTGGTTAAAAAAATATTTACTATGTTAAGTTTTTTAATAAAGTGATTTGTACTTTAAGTTTTATTTTTAATTAATGCAATAATAAACGTGCATGTGTGATTGCGAGTTAGTGGGGAAAGAGAAGTGCAAGAAACTACAGTAAATATTTATAATTTTTAAAAGGTTTTTTTTACAATGGAATGCATTTAATAAAACAGATTGTAATTCATTATGCAAAATAACAAAACGTGCATAAATGATTGTGAATTAGTGGGGCTATGGAGGGGATATTCAGTTAATTTTTTTTATTGTTTAAGTTTACTTTTCTAAAAAGTATTATTAACATATACTTTATGTTAAGATAAATAATATATTTATTATTTATATTTTCAGTATATTATTGTATGTTTTGGTGTATAAATCTTTCTTTGGGAAGTTTTAAAGAAACCAATGTAAATTTCAATATTAATTGATTTATTTTGGAACAGTAATTTACGATACTTATTTTTATTGATACAAAAATTTAGACTATAGACAATTTTATTATGATAAACATTGATAAGGTTATTTCATTAATTTTTATTTTAATATCATTTTTGCAAAAATGAAGGTACATCAGAACAATTTTATATGCTAAATTACATCATGATCATAATATGATTATCAAATCCACAACTAGGGTTGTTGGAACCATGAAGAACTAACAAGGTAAAACCGGATAATTCGTAATTCTTGAAAAATGTTTATACATGTATTAATTAATTTTCTTCGTTTAGAATATTTTCTAATGGTGGCCAATATTAGAACCCAACTAGATTTACTGACTGGACCAAGGTAGTAATGAATAGAAAAAGAGATTATTAACAAGATTTGGCCAAGGAAAGGTTGTACTGGTACAATAGGTAAGGGTTAGTAATATCACATTGCGGGGATAGACCAAGTCACATAGTGAAATTCTCCTTTTGCCTTGGCCAAAGGGTTTGGTAAACATAACTTATTATTCTGCATGTTACACATTAGAAAATAATTCAGTTATTTGGTAATATTGAGTTATGGAATCATGGGGACAATACCCTAGATTCTCTTCATTTTTGGTAAACACTTGTTTTACCTTAGCATTACTTTCACTAGTTGTTATAACACCCCTCCCCCCTTTGGGATATAAGTTGGTTAATGAACCCAAATTGCAATTGAATTCTTCTAAGTCTACCTTATTTCCTTGGGTTCGACCCTAACCTTGGTTAGGTTCTATAGCTTGACAACGACCGCTTTAGCCTAAAAAAGGAGGTGTAGCTTGAGCGACATCAGTACATATTTTTAAAAGTCGCATCTTCAACTCAATTGGGACCATTACAGTTAGGAACATGTGAAATAGTTGATAAAAAGAAAATTGATTTTGTAGTAAACCATAGATTCTTCTGGTACCTCTTTTATATTTTTGTGATGCTTGAAAATTCTCTTGCTGTCACGACCCGAAAATGGACGTGATGGCACTCACCTAACCCACCAAGGCGAGTCAGCCCAATACGTACTATCCAAACATAACAATAATATCGGAAGAGAAAATAGTCTAATATGACAAATAATTATAGGAAGACGAAACTACAACCATCCCAGAACTGGTGTCACGTGTACAAGCCTCTAAAAACATAGTACTCGAATAAAATAAATGTCTCAAATGTCTAGTCCTCAAATAGAACGTAACATAATAATGAATTCCTTGAAGGTCCACCGGTGACATAAGCAGCTACCTTAAGGATAATCCGGAAGCTCGATCTTGCAATGAGAAAATTCTAACTAGAGGGACCGGGCTCGCAACCTACAAAAATGTAGCAAGGGGATGAGTACCAAAACAACGCGGTACTCAGCAAATGAAACTAACCTAGAGTAAAACAATGAAGAACCAAGTACTCCTTCACACCCAACCACATACCGCCGAACTACAAACCTGCACTCAGAAAAGTCCCAGCCCAGCAACACATAATACACCATAAAGATAGTTTTTCAGTATATCACAATTATCAAATCACAAGCCATAACTCACATGTGATAACATAATCAATCACATGAAAAACATCATGCCACATAATAATATGCAAGGATGAGATGCAATGTCGTGCAATGCAAGGTGGTATCAAGACCGTCGCACAGCTTGTCGTATATACCCCCGTCAAGCTAAGGCTCCAAGACTAAGGGGACCCATGGGGACCTCGCAGGCCATATACCTCAATCACAATATATCAACTACCTTGCCACCCAAGTGCTCGTGGTCAAGAACTGATGATAAGAATCTCGATGTATCAACTACCTTGCCACCCAGGTGCTCGTGGTCAAGGACTCATGATACGAATCTCAATGTATCAACTACCTTGCCACCCAAGTGCTCGTGGTCAAGGACTCATGATAAAAATCTCAATGTATCAACTACCTTGCCACCCAGGTGCTCGTGGTCAAGGACTCATGATACGAATCACCATTAACAACTTCTCAAAATGTCATGAGTATGAGGATGCATGCAATCAAGACACAATTATAGAAGCAATATTCCTCTCAATAAGTACCATAAATATCAAAGTTCTCAATGTTTAGCAATTATAATATTCCCCCTCTTTTATACATATTTGGGTACAATTCTCTTTTAAGATATTTCACCCCATTTTAGTAACTTTATTTCCTCAAACCACCCATGATCCTCAGTATATATTACGATTATCTCCCTTTCTCAACATGTCATATTCACACTATTCTCAATTTAGGATTCATATGCTCTCGAAGCAACACATAGACAATTAAAGCCCTCACACTGGCATCACAATAAGAATCATCAACCCAACACATGATACGATCTCATCCCATAGATTACAACATAAGGAAGCATACGAGGTTTAACATATTTAACAAAAGTTTAGAAATTCACTTGCCTCAATTAATTCACACTCTGAATCTTGAGTCTTTCATAACGCTTTCAGCTCATCAAAATCTGCCCACATACATAATCTACATAAGAATACGAATCTAATGACACCCATATTGCTATATTTATTTTTTGGCTCAAAAAATCGGGTCAAAAAGTCACCCCGAGCCCTTAAATTCGAATCTGAAAATTTCTTTCAGATTATGTTTACCCATAATAAACTAAACTCATATGTTAAATTTCAGCTAAAACGGATCGTTATTCGACCCCCAAATCAAAATTTTATTCTAAGAACCTAAGGCTATATTTTCTTAATTATACACGTTTTTACCCTAAAAACTTATTCATAATCTCATGAAAACTTACTAGAAAGGATAAGAATAATTACCTTGATGTTTTGGGATGAAAATCATAATTTTTCTTCTCTTCTTTTTCTTTCTTTTCCTTCCCGCACCTTTTTTTTCAGCGTTTCTGCGTGCGTAAATTGGTTTTGCTTTCTGCTTGCATGATTTCCACAGGGCTGCACCTTTTCCCTTATATATATATACTAGAGGGGTGGTGCCCGTGCTTCGCACGGGCGGAGGGGCAAGAAGGAATTAAATAGGACTGGAATGTGGTAAATGTGATTTAAGAACGACAACGATAATCCACACAAAATAAGAAGTTATATGAGTACATTGCTAAGGCCCTTTTTGAATGAAATTTTCTTTACACAATATGTTACTGTACTGCTACACTGGTAGATGGAGGAAAGCGAAAGAGGCAAGTACTTCAGTTGTCGCTGGATTGAGCTGCGGAAGAAACAAGGACGCGTTCAGAGTTGGAGCAGTTTTAAATTGCTCATCGACATTTTAAGGCAGCTGTACATATAATGGTAAAGTGTAATTTGTAATTACCTTTGTTCCATTGCGAGTAAACTGTGCAAAGGATGTATCGGTGAATGGGGATGGCAGAAGTGGGTTGCGTTTGAAACCTTGCGTTGTAGGTGAAGCAATTTTGGTGGATTTGACAATCTCGTACGACACTTTCGATGATGAGCTTTCTTCCATCGGACCTTATCTTTCCTGTCATGAGCCTGAATAGGTAAGGAGGAGAAGGTATTAGTTTTATTTAGAGAAAGTGTGTGTAGAGTACATATTATTTAGTATTATATGTTGCGGCTTTACATGCGTGTGGGTTAAAAGAACTGTAGTGACCTTCGTTTTGTAGAAATCAAAATTGATCACAAAAGAGAACTACCTACCCTGCGTTTGTTAGAGTGGACAATAAATTGAGAAGGTTGATTAGTATGTGGGATTATGTACAAGGAAATAAGAATTCTTATATATGTAGAAGGTACGATAGTGTTGTTCTTGTCTAATGTACACAAAGAATAAGGAACAGATTTTGGCCATCACCTTTATTGCTTTTTGGTTGGAGGAGTTGGTGATTTATTCAAGAAGCCATAGTGGAAACATGTCAATTACAGAATAGATAGAAATATTGGAATTTGGTATATCAATCAACTAAACTCAATCCTCACCTACTGGAATGGCCTAAAATGTTAAAATTTGTCATGGGATAGAGTTAGCAAGCAAATATTGGATCAAAACATTGTAATCGTATCCCATCTCATCCCACAGAAGTGGATTTCCAACACTTAAGCCCAGACCATCCGTGATACTATATGGAAAGGCCTTTGGTAATTCACTGATATTTATGTATAAGTCAATGTAGTTACTTTCTTTCCTGAGCCGAGAATTAGCCTTTAGGTTGTTTCTGTAGACATAAGGTATTACCTTCATGGCCTCGAGAATAGCATGTTTAATCTGCTGAGATGCTCAGAAAGGATCAGCATGTGCACCACCGAGAGGTTTCTGCAAGAGATGACAAACAAAGCCATCAGTCATAGTAATGTCCCTTCACCATGGATTCTAAATATTTTCCTCTCCTAAACCAAATCTAGCTATAGGATTCTGCATAAGGAAAATGAAGAAAGAACATAATCAGCCTGTAGCTCATACAATGTCATTTTTGTTTTTAGAAAAGATGAAACAGGATACCCACATTTTTTATTGCCAAAGAAAAAACATGCCAGATTAACATATAAGGCAATATTTAAAAACAAGAATCCTATTATTTAAGAAAATCACAACTTGTTGCAAATTATTTGCCTAAAAATAGCCAGCCAAAAAAAGTATACAAGGGAGAGGAGGTGGGGCTTCAAGCATCAAGAAAGATAAATGCTAGATACAGTGATTGGAGAAAAAAGGTATTAGCAGGAAAATTGGACAATATAGTTCGTGCAAGGAATAAACTTCATCTGGTTAGTCCTCCACTACATCCTTGAAATAAAGTGGTGAATAGGACGACCGCTGCTCCTTCGCAACACCACAACAATGGCTGACAAGGACTAAATTTCCTGGTTTCCAGAGATAGAACTTTGCAGAACCAATTTGTTGGTGGTTATTAGTTATTCGACAAGATTCTGCATCTGGTGAAGCAAGTGTATCTTCTTCCAACAGAAATGACAATAATAATTCTATCCTCCTTAGCAGTATAGCTTTGCTCCTCCAAATCAACAAACTCAGCCTACACAGCAAATCAAGAAGAAGAGAAATTAACCAGGCAATCCAGGTTTAAATTCAAAGCTTTTGAAGTACTTTTCTTATAAGCTCATCTTTTTATTTTTGGTTATAAAATTGATTCAACTTTTTCTTTTTCCCCTTTTTGGGACCAATCATGTGGTAACAGACCCAGAAGCTGAAGTGATAGCTTTGTCACCCAAGACACTAATGGCAACCAATAGATTTGTTTGTGAAATCTGTAGCAAAGGATTTCAAAGAGATCAGAATCTACAGCTTCACAGAAGAGGACACAACTTGCCCAGAAACCAGCTGTGTTCATCATGACCCAGCAAGAGCTCTTGGAGATCTCACTGGAATCAAAAAACACTTCTGTAGAAAATATGGTGAAAAGAAGTTCTAATATCCCGTGGGAAAAGTGGGTGAGGCAAGTGGAGAAGAAGGGAGCTCATTCGGCAATGTGGGCGGCACATAAATGCCCTCGGAGGGCATGTTTATTACAGAAATGCCACCGGCCATCAGGCCCTCCAAAAAAAGATTTATTACAAAAATGCCACGCGTCCATAATGCTCCTGGAAGACCAAAATATTACGAAAGTACCCTTCGTGGTACTACCAAAGCTTCACTTATTAATAAGAAGATGGGAAAAGTGGGTGAGGCAAGTGGAGAAGAAGGGAGCTCATTCGGCAACGTGGGCGGCACATAAATGCCCTCGGAGGGCATGTTTATTACAGAAATGCCACCGGCCATCAGGCCCTCCAAAAAAAGATTTATTACAAAAATGCCACGCGTCCATAATGCTCCTGGAAGACCAAAATATTACGAAAGTACCCTTCGTGGTACTACCAAAGCTTCACTTATTAATAAGAAGATATATATATATTTATTTTTTTTAATAATTTTTTTTCTTTCTTATTTACTTATTTTAATATATTGAAAGTGATAAATTCTATTAACCTATTTTTTGATAAATATGAGAGAAATAGTATAGAATATTAAATAAAACAATTATTTTAATCCACCCAAATAAAATTATCCGTCAACTAAATGACCGTAATTATCGAATAGTTCCAAATTTTCGATTTAAATTTATGAAAAGAATCTTTTATGAAAGAGAGTATTTATTTTTAAAATGACCTAACGGGTCATTACACTTGCACACATTCAAGATAAGAATAAAACAAACTTCATAGTTTTAAGTGCACTGTGTGGTGAGCATTAGATTATAATTCAATTGCATTGCATTGTTGATCTAGAACTTGGCCTGAATGTTTGTTGAGGCGAAATCCTGAGTAATATTTGGTTTGAGAAAGAATTGTAGGCCTTCTTTGACCCGTTTGTGCCTTTCGAAGCCTATCAAATGACATTAATCCCTAGTTTCTCCCACTTTGATCCTGAAGCCTTTTCTTTAGAAAACCGCATCTTAGTTGTTACCCTTCTAAGTGCTTACATGCACTATTCCTCTCTTGGCCTATTCTTCTTAAGCGCAAAAAAATGTGCAAATGATAAAATGAAGATTCAAGTTTGAAATTGTCAAAGGTGAAAGATACAAAGTCATAAAATCAAGAATTAATGTAAGTCATCTAAACATTGAAAAATAATTATTATACAGAACTATTTAATTTTTTAAACTATTAATAAGTAACCTAAGTAATTGTTTATTTAATATTTTCACTACAATTTATTTCTATAATTACAATTAAAATTTAAATGGTACTTTAAAAAATTTCCATTACGTTTCTCCCAAACTTTTAAAATTGATTAACAAAAGTAAATTACATTTTTTTTTAAAACAAAAGTCAGTTTCTGTCTCCAATTATAAATCATAAAAATATAAATTCTTTTTTGAAATTATAAATATTAAAATCATAAAAACATTACATGATTAGGATATTGCTCTGGATAAGTTTAATATTGAAATTTTAAATTAGAGTAATTAAAAATATTTAGTTGCAACATATAAGGAGAAAACTAATATTGTGGTTAAAAAAATATTTACTATGTTAAGTTTTTTAATAAAGTGATTTGCACTTTAAGTTCTATTTAATTTATGCAATAATAAACGTGTATATGTGATTGCGAGTTAGTGAGGAAAGAGAAGTGCAAGAAACTACAGTAAATATTTATAATTTTTAAAGGTTTTTTTTACAATGGAATGCATTTAATAAAACAGATTGTAATTCATTATGCAAAAAAACAAAACGTGCATAAATGATTGTGAATTATTGGGGCTATGGAGGGGATATTCAGTTAATTTTTTTTATTGTTTAAGTTTACTTTTCTAAAAAGTATTATTAACATATACTTTATGTTAAGATAAATAATATATTTATTATTTATATTTTCAGTATATTATTGTATGTTTTGGTGTATAAATCTTTCTTTGGGAAGTTTTAAAGAAACCAATGTAAATTTCAATATTTATTGATTTATTTTGGAACAGTAACTTACGATACTTATTTTTATCGATACAAAAATTTAGACTATAGACAATTTTATTATGATAAAAATTGATAAGGTTATTTCATTAATTTTTATTTTAATATCATCTTTGCAAAAATGAAGGTACATCAGAACAATTTTATATGCTGAATTACATCATGATCATAATATGATTATCAAATAACTTACTTAAATACATACACAAATTAATAATAATCTGTATGTTTTGAGCTTATTGTATTTTCTACGACAAAGAAAAACTTTAACCACATTCTATTAATAAAAATAAAAGTTAATATTAATAATCATAAGTAAAGTGAATTAATAATAACAATAATGTAGCACATTTTGATGCTGAAATTAGTGATTTATCGTAATTTAGTTCGATTTAAAATAAATAAAATTGTGCTAAATTTTATTTTAAATTATATTGTCAAAAGTCATAAAAAGTATACACCAAATATAAAATGTAGTTTAATTATACATGAGTTATAAACTGAATATAGATTATAATACACCTTAAAATGAATACAGTTTGATTAATACATGACATATACACTGATTATACATGCCTATATAACGAATGATCATTCTTATGATTGTAAGCGTCGTTGATCTTCGAAAGATTTGTACAAAAAAGCCCATAATTACCAATTAAACTAAAAATATCCACAGACATTAAGACTCACCTTGTCTTGCAAAAGTGGTTGAAAGTTCAAAATAATGTCGACTTTCTTTCAGCCAGATTCATTATATCCAAGATTAAAAAAAAAGCAATTTCTTTGTTAAAGAATCAACACAATTATTAAATATAATAAAAATAATAATCTATGAAATATAATCATGAGAAAGAGGATATATAAAAAATACAAATGCTCTGTGGTGTATCAATAGAAATTGTAGAATTTGTGAAGAAGTTTAAATAATAAACTTTAACTTTTCAAGAAAATGTGGGGAATGGAGTTAAAGGTAGTTTTTATTTTTCAATTATGTGGATAAGGGAAGTTTTTAAAATCTTAGTTTTAGAGGGAAAAAAAGAAAAATGGTATCATTTAGGTGGTTACTTTTTTTTAAAAAAAATTCATTTTTATTCAATTGAAAAAATGTAATGTTTAAAACAGATCATTCAAAATTTTATATTTTATATTTATGTTTTTTTTTTGTTAAATTTCATTTTATAGTTTTTAATAATTTGAATTAAGGAGTTTTAAAAAGAAAGAAGAATTTCCTAATCAGTTACAAGAATGCATTTCCGTAACCCAAAGTTAAAAGGATATTCAAATACAAAATTATAAATAATTAAATGTAATTACACGTGTGTGTTTTTTATAAAAATAAAATTTTGAAAGTAAGTGATTTATATATATAGATTTAATCAATTGATATTTTAAAACTAAAAATTAGAGACTAATTGATAACTAATTATTACCTAATTAACTAATTTATCCTTAAAATGCCACATATCATTCTACGACACTGCCACTTGGCTAAATGTGGAGGCTTTATCCTCTCCTATTAATAATATATAGAAGATATAGATTATTTTTTAAATATGTGAATAAGGGAAGTTTTCCAAATATTAGTTTTAGAGGGGAAAAAAGAAAAATGGTATCATTTAGGTGGTTACTTTTTTTTTTAAAAAAAATCTGTTTTTATTTAATTGAAAAAATGTAATGTTTAAAACAGATCATTCAAAATTTTATATTTTATATTTATGATTTTTTTTTGTTAAATTTCATTTTATAGTTTTTGATAATTTGAATTAAGGAGTTTTAAAAAGAAAGAAGAAATTCTTAATCAGTTACAGGAATGCATTTCCGTAACCCAAAGTTAAAAGGATATTCAAATACAAAATTGTAAATAATTAAATGTAATTACACGTGTGTGTTTTTTATAAAAATAAAATTTTGAAAGTAAGTGATTTATATATATAGATTTAATCAATTGATATTTTAAAACTAAAAATTAGAGACTAATTGATAACTAATTAACTAATTTATCCTTAAAATACCACATGTCATTTTACTATACTGTCACTTGGCTAAATGTGGAGGCTTTATACGGAGGCTTTATACTATTCTATTAATAAGATATAGATATAGATATGAAAGACTATTTTCCTCTCATAATATGGGCCTCATCCAGACCCGAGACCAACAAGAGGTCATGTCATCCTTATAAGTTAACAGTTGCTCAGTTGTAGGGTTTTATTGCAAAGCGCGTTCCCAAATCATTCCTTCATTCTCTCTCTAGGGTTTACACTTGTCTTCTTCAGGGATGGATCTAACAAAGAAACGCAAGGCTGATGAGAATGGCGGTGCTTATCCCGTATCCAGTGAACTCGTTACAACTGCCGCCGCCGCCGCCTCTCCGGCACTTGGTATTCTTTCCCCTGAAGACATCGACAAAATTCTTGAAACATTCACCAAAGACCAGTGCATTTCGATTCTCCGTAACGCCTCCCTTCGCTACCCCGATATCCTGGAAGCCATACGTTCTGTCGCTGACGCCGACGTATCTCAGCGCAAACTCTTCGTTCGTGGTCTTGGTTGGGAGACCACCACCGACAAGCTCCGACAGGTTTTTTCTGTTTATGGTGAACTAGACGAGGCTATTGTTATTACAGACAAGGCGTCTGCCAAATCTAAAGGCTATGGTTTTGTTACTTTCAAGCACGTTGATGCTGCTATTCTTTCTTTAAAGGAGCCCAACAAGAAGATTGATGGCCGTATTACCGTCACACAGCTAGCCGCTGCGGGTAATTCGGGGAATTCACAGTCTTCTGATGTTGCGCTTAGGAAGATCTATGTTGGTAATGTTCCGTTTGATATTTCGTCTGAAAAGCTTTTGAATCACTTCTCTATGTATGGAGAGATTGAAGAGGGGCCTTTGGGATTTGATAAGCAAACTGGAAAAGCTAAAGGTTTTGCTTTTTTCGTGTACAAGACTGAGGAGGGAGCTAGGGCGTCTTTAGTTGATCCCGTGAAGACCATAGAAGGACATCAGGTGTTGTGTAAATTGGCAACCGATAATAAGAAGGGAAAGCCCCAGAATATGGGGCCTGGAGGTCCCCCTGGAATGCCAAATGCTGGACCTACAGTAATGCCTGGTGATGATAGGGTTGGATCCATGCCCGGTTCAAATTATGGTGTTCCTGTAAGCGGTTTGGGCCCATATCCAGGGTTTTCAGGTGGGCCTGGTCCAGGAATGCAGCAGCCACCACCTCAGCCTGGAATGGTGGCACATCAGAATCCACATATGAATTCAGCTATTGGTGGGCCTGGATATGGAAACCAAGGACCGGGATCCTTTACAGGTGGCGCTGGTGGATATGCTGGCGCTGGTGGGTATGGTGGTAGTTCTGGGGATTACAGTGGGTACAGGATGCCTCAAAGCTCTGCTGGAATGCCTAGTTCAGGAGGTTATCCGGATGGTGGTGGTAATTATGGTTTACAGTCGGCTTATCCTTCACAGGTACCTCAACCAGGAGCTGGGTCAAGGGTTCCACCAGGTGGGATGTACCAGGGCATGCCTCCATATTACTGAGGTAATTCTTGTTAGTTTGTTGAGTAAAAAAATATGATTCACTTAGATTGTTTACCCATATGTTTGTTAAGCAACTATCTAAGGTGTTTTGGTTTACAAATTTTTGCTTTCCTTATATATATGGTGTAGTGTTGATGTTTCATTAGAGTGCATGGCTTACAGTGACTAGTGAATTTTTATGTTTATTTAGTTACTGGTAGCTTCATACTTGTTCTTGAATTAAATATCCGACATTTTTTCATTGCTGCACAAACAATTTTGTGTTGTGGATTGTGCATTACTTGATTTTAATGGTGTATCCAGGAGGGCAAAATTTTATATTGTTTTGGTATGAATTTTGTAAGAAAAATTAGGGAGTGGCGGGTCAGGAATCAATGTGGGTAAATTTCTATTTTCTCTATTTCTGAAATCTTGAGATATCTCTGTGTGTCTGTGTTTTAAAAGCATTTGGACTAGGGGCTGCAGATTGTGGAAGATTTATTTGCTTTACCAGTGATTTTCTGGCTCCTGGATATCAGTTGAGTTTTTTTTCTCGTATATCTGCTGCATTTTCTGCATCTATCAAGTAACAAGAATTTGTTTGTGGACTCTGTAAGCCCATTTTACTGCATTATTGCCATGCCTAAGGGGGTCCTTACCTTGTATCAGTTCTTCATCTAGGCGATGGTGTTGGGGGAAAGATATAAAGGACTGTCTTGGATATTTTCTATGGTTCTCTGTAATTAGTTACTTTTACTGCCCCAATTAATGTGAAAGCACGGCGTCAATCTATTTGATAACAATTGGGAAAAGCCATTACGCTAACAGAACATATTGGAGACTATTTATGAGGATGTTAACTGTCTCTGAAATTTTTATGGAAACAGGTACCTGAGATTGCTTTCCTGTGTCTTTCCTTTCTACCACGGGGTGGGAGAGGGTCTACTTGCACTAGTCTAGTGCATGTTCTGTAGAGCCCCTTGTAGCTTGATTTGAATATGCTCTTTAGTGTGGCTTATGTCCATCGCCTGTACTTTGAAAATGATTTGTCTTACAAATTTATGCCCTCAACAAGTTTTATATGCTGGAATTTTGAATGATTGAATCATACATGGATATCTGTTCAGGTGTCTTGAGAGCTTCTTGGACGCAACATGCTTTAAATGGTTGTGGTGATTTCCTGATTGCAGACTCTGAAATCTTTGGTTACATGGACTGCTGTACATCTGTTGCTGCTTCACCTATCTGCTCTTTATGTGTGGGTGTTAGTTGATATTTGCTAGTATTAAGTTAGTACTTAGGTTTCTTCAAAAATTGCTGTATCTTTTGATTTGCGTATTGAGGATTGATGTCAGTTTTCTTATCTAATATTACCCATACTTCCTGTTTCTTGTACGTTCCCTATCTGATGAATGTGACCTTCTAGATCTTCTATCATGTTATGTTCAGCCATTATTGGCTTAACTTCTTTATGTAGACTACTGGATCTTTATGGTGTTGTCAGATACTACTGCTCCGAAACTAATTATTCGATGCAAACAGAATTTTTGTATATTGTTTTAATTAGGATTATGTTTATGATAAATAAACGCAGTACTAGTGCTTAAATAAATAAATATGTGGAGTGTTGATGGAAAGATGGTGAAACACTAATGTGTGGTAGTAGGACTCAAGTTGCACACCGTGTGCTTGCATTTCTAATTATCTCAATTGCTTGTTAAAAAAGGGGTCTTTGTTTTTGCTGTTGGTCACTGATTTGAATCTAATTATCTGACACGATCATAATGTGTATTGATTTATTATAATTATGTGTGTATGGTTAATTATTTATATCTGGAGTGGTGTGGAGAAGGTTGGAAACCTGCAAATGCTATGTCTTAGCAAGAACCAAAATCTATGTTGTCTGCCATTTTGCCTGCATTTTCTATTTGTCGCAATGACCAGTGGCGTTTCTCTCACATCTCAAAAGCAGAAAAGAAGAGCATGAAAACTCTAGTTAGCTGTTCCTTTAGCTCCATCTTTTTGGAATCACTGGAAGACATTCCTGAAAAGTCCACCTTTTTTGGGAATTATTGAAATTGTCATTATTCTTCTAGCCTCTCCGAAGAACTCTGTTAGTACTACTAATTTCTTGTAATGAAAAGGCATACATCTCCCAATTTCTTTGTTTTCTTTTGTGGACGGACTTGAGGAGGGGGAGGTGAAGCCAGTTGAGTCGACGAAGGCATGATGCAAGTGGGTGTGGGGGTGGTTTGTTTCAACAGAATCATGCTTATGTTATATGCTGTTTTGCTGTTTCCAGGATTTGTAAATTTGTAAATTGAACCTAATACATGTGCATTGTTGTTTTTTTGTTTTAACTTTTCTTTCTCAAGTGTTTTGGATCTGTCTCAGCTTAGTGATTCCAGTTCATAGATTTGGCTGTATTTGAACCTATTATAGAATTTAAGTGGTGATGCCCTAATTTCCTGAATGCGCAATTAGAAAGTGATTGCTTGTTGGAAATAAGATTGATATCTGTTGCTGCTATGGTTTGTGAGCTATCCTGGTTGGTACTAATAATAAAATTATTTTTTTGTGATTTCAACTTAGTTTCATCTTCCGTTAGTAGTTTGACATTGTTATTGGAATTGTATTAGATTTAATTAGCCATCAAAAGGATAATGGTTCATACACCAAGCATAATGGAACATAAGTATTGTCTTTAATTTGAATCTGAATATGTGAAACAAACTTCTCAGCCGATTCCATGTAAAAAGATTTAAGACTTTTTTTTGAATTAATTGTCTATTTCTGCCGCTGCCGAAGTAATTTTCCATCCAAATCCTGACAAGTCCTGTGTGTCGTATTGTTTGTTTCTTACTGTAATGGGTAGGCCTACCTTGTGTTGTTTTTTCCATGTCTTGCTTAACTTAGTTCCTCTGCTGCCTACCTTGGTGTGGATTTGTATTCTCCATAACAAAATTAATCCTTGTTTCTTGGTTACTCTGTACTCTATTGCTGAGGTGTGGTGATGTGGAGCGGTGCGAAAGCTATATTGCCGAGGTGTGATGGCATGGACTGCTATTTTGGTGAAGATCAAGGTACGGTTTATGTGGAAATGCTCAAGGTGCGAGACCTTGCACGGAGGCCTTAAAAGAAGAAATTTGTAATAGTTTCTAGAGTTAGATTTTTGTACTCTCTGAGTAATAAGAATTGAATATCAAAAATTAAATCTTTGCCAAATTCAGCTCAATGCAGCAGCCGCTTTTACTGATGATTGGTTCTCTCCTTTATTCCACAAGTATGGCGTTTAAAAAAACAAATTAACCCAAGTCTTTGTGGAGCCTGAATCTTCTCATGGCACTCTTTAGCACCACTCCTGCATTAAACTCTATATCTGTCATCAAAGCACACGCAGCAATTATTCTATCCCTAGAAATATAGAAATTAGGCAGCCGTGAATTATGGCTCTGAATTGTGAGCGTCAGGTGTCCGGACTTGCCACCATTTTTACGCAACGGAGCAGAATCTGGAGCGTTCGGATAGCTGGGAAGACTCTAGATTTGTGTAAGATTATTCTAGCATCGTGTAGTCTTCTTTAGAATCGTGTGGAGAATTCTAGAGAAAGAATTAAGTTGTAAATATGGAGGATTTACTATGTAAATATTATTTGCATCCAGGTCCAGAAGTAGTATAAATAGAGGGGGTCATTTTCATTTGCAAATCTTCCAAGAATCAAGTGTAAAACATTCTTCCAAAGTTATAAAAACCTTCTTTCTTAAGTTCTCTCTTTTATAAGTCTTCTATCTAGCGTTTCCTTAGCGGTTTTAGTTGAAATTTTTTTTAGTATTTGCAAGATCGTGAAAGATTTGTGAGCAAATCGACTAGTGCGGCATGGAAGTCTTAGCGAGAGTTCTAAGTCCGTGACTACGTGGTATCAGAGCAAGGTTGTACTTACGGATCATGGCAAGTGGAGGAGACTTTGACGCCGTCAACGTCAGGACGGATGTTGGCAAGAAGTCACGAAATGGGAAGAACTCCAAGAGGGACGAATGCTGCTCGAACCAGCACCAAGCGATGTCATTACCACCTACTCACTCTCGGCTACAGAGGTTAGTGACGATGAGCGCGGTGAGGAGCCCGTGAACGGCACACCTAGCATGGAGTGGGTCACGAGGGTAGAGGCTGCCCGTCAAGTGGTGGAATTCCTTGGCAAGCGCTTGAACGAGTTCGACAGTAAGTTCAAGACCTTGGAGGAATTCACCCTTGACGAGAATGACAACATCTGGAAGGACTTGGACGGACACAAGGCAGCTGAGATCGAGGCAAAGGAAGCACTCACTTCCTTGGAGTGCCGGGTCGCCGCCTTGGAGAGTAGGTTCATGGACATGTTGGAGGTCATGAACTCTAGGGTGAAGGCGCTCGAGGAGGTCGTCGAGGAAAGGAAGTATGCTGCGCCGGGCGTTGAAAGGGAGGCCAGGATTGAGGCTCCCAAGCCACTCGTCTTTAAAGGCGTCCGAGACTCATAAGAGGTGGAGAACTTCTTATGGCACTTAGAGAACTACTTCAAGTGCAACAAGCTGAAGAGCGACAAAACGAAGATCAACACGGCCGTGCTATACTTGACAGAGATGGCCATGCTATAGTGGAAGCGCAAAGAGGCCGACATTGGGAGGGGGCTGTGTACGATAAGCATGTGGGAGCAGTTCAAGACAGAGTTTAAGAAGGTCTTCTTCCCGAACAACGTCGTCTATGAGGCCAAGCGTAAGTTCAGGGAACTGAAGTAGACTGGCAGCATAAGGGCATACATAAAGGAGTTCACAACTCTCACCCTTTAGATTCCCAACCTTACCGAAGAAGACATGATGTTTCACTTCATGGACGGCTTACAGAACTGGGCCAGGACCCCGAGCTAGAACGGAGATAGGTATCCACCGTAGACGAAGCCATCACACACGCTGAGGCCCTACGGATTTCAATAATGACAAAGGTAAGGCTAATGAGTCGAAGGGTAGCCATGCCAAAGGTGGGGGAGATCGCGGCAAGGGCAAGGAGCCATACCCACCTAGAAACCATGATCGGGCCGACAACAGAAGGTCCGGACACCAGGGATACACCAAGAAGAAGGAGCAGTTGTCCAAGGGAATCGGCTGCTATATTTGCGGAGGCCCCCACGGGTATGCCAGGTGCCCCCAGATGAAGAACCTTGGAGCCATCCTACGGGAACACAAGGAGAAGGAGTCACAGGACCAAGGACAGAGTTCGGGCACTACCCAGGTGGGCATGATCGAGTTATGTGCCACCACCCCCAAGCCAGCCGGTAAGCAGGAGGCTTACCCAACGCAGTATGTGGACATGACCCTAAACGGGAAGCCGGTACGTGCCATGGTAGACACAGGAGCGGAGGCCAATATCATGACATAGACAACAGCTACAAGGTTGGGGTTGAACTACAGTCCGAGCAACACTCGCCTCAAGATGGTTAATGCCCCACCGACTCCTGTGTGTGGAGTAGCACATGGAGTAAACGTCACCCTCGGAAAGTGGCAAGGCAAGACTAACTTTGCCGTCGCCCCCTTAAATATCTTCGACATCATCCTTGGGCAAGAATTCTTCAGGCAGTACCACACCATGATTGACCCCTACCTCCAACGTATGCTTGTTATGGAGAGGGAAGGGTCTTGCATGGTGCCCTTGATAGAGTTGCCAAAGGCGGAAGACGTTGCCCATTTGTCAGCCATGCAGATAGTGAAAGGGTTGAAGAAGGGGGAGCCGACATACCTAGCTACCATCATGAGTTCGGGAGCCTTGCCACTGTGCATCAATGACGTGCTGGAAGACAACAAGGATGTGATGCTAGAGGAGCTGCCAAAACACTTGCCTCCTAGGCGGGAGGTTGATTACAGGATAGAGCTGGAGCCGGGGACCAAACCACCCGCCTATCCTCCTTATCGCATGGCACCACCCGAGTTAGAGGAGCTAAGGAAGCAACTGAAGGAGCTCCTCGAAGCTGGCCACATTAGACCCTTCAAAGCACCGTATGGCGCACCAGGGTTGTTCCAAAAGAAGAAGGACGGATCATTGTGCCTTTGCATAGACTACTGGCCGTTGAACAAGGTGATAGTGAAGAACAAGTACCCCATCTTGCTCATTGCAGACTTGTTCGACAGACTTGGGCAGGCTAAATACTTTACCAAGGTGGATCTCCGAAAAAGGGCTGATCTTGAGGCGACGGGTGGGCCTCGGGATGTCGCACGGGCGCGTTGGCGAGCGTAAGAATCTCGGCCCGTGACAAATGGTATTAGATCAGATCGTATGCATATTGTTTGTTTGCTGAAGGGCGGGAGGAATGCTACACTTTTCAGGTGGGAGGAGAAGGATGGTTCCATTTGCGGGAGACTTAGAATGCGAACACATCGTAATTGAGTTCCGGGAGGAAGGTTCTCCCTAGACGACACATGAGCAGTATCTTATGAAACAATCCTTGGGCAGATTCCCTCTCCCTAGCACGAGAGAGTGTTCCTTGGGTGCTGGAAGGGGCAGGCTCCTACAGAGACCACAAGGAGGGACGACACAAAAGTGTGTGGTTGTCCAAAGATGGAGCCTTGGAGTGCCAACAACAGCATTGCGCCGAGGGCGTCGCAACATGAGGTGGGGGAGAGTGTCACGATCCGTGAAGACGTGAGCGTGCTGACAATGAGTTCTGCTATTGGCCTATTGTTGGCGGCAATAACATATGGGTATTGGTAGCCTCGTATGCATATCTGGCTGAGATAGGCATGCCGACCCGGTTTAGTCTGGGGAGCTTGTCGCTAGTTGTGGACTTAACAATGAAGGGGATCATGCAATGTACCTGGCACGACTGGTCGGAAGCTGTTGCCGCTTCCCTGATGAGCCTTGGCAGGGCGAAACCGGTTGGCACGTCCAAGGGGTAAAAAAGGGCTGGTCTCGAGGCGACGGGTGGGTCTTGAGACGTCACACGGGCGCGCTAGCGAGCATAAGAATCTCGGCCCGTGACACAGGGCCTTGGCCTCTCTATTCAGAGCACGTAAGGAAACATCTGGTGCCTTCCTATCTGCTTGTGTCGGGCCATCTAGTTCCTAACTGTGGCAAGTATAGATGGTGGCTTTTGGCTTCATTCCTTCATAGGCCATGGATCAATTGTTGAAGTATTGAGGTTAATTTAGAAGATTTGAGGTTTCAGAATGTCCATCAAATATAGTGGTCTTGTTCTTTTGCCCTCCATAAGAAAAGTCTTATAAAAATGCTCCCCTTTTTTATTTCAAGTTTAATCAAAATATACTTTTTATGGGGCATCTTTGTAAGACATTTTTTATGAGGGAAAAATATCTAGACCATCTCTTATGGGAGACATTTTTGAATATAACTTCTTCTCTTGGTCTTCAAAATGAAGTCAAGACAAAAGGCATGTACCCTCGTAAAAATATGGAAAAATCCAACCAAAGGGCTTGCTCTCTCTACTCCCTTATCTAGAAGGTACTAGACATCAGTGCTCGTGCCAATACGGGTCCAATAGTTGTTATTTTTATGGCTTAATTTATGTGATATTGATAGAATTTAGAAAATTAATTAAATTTTAATATGATTTTTAAATATTTAAAATTAAATTATTAATATTGTGAATTATCGTACTTTTTTTTTACGTAATTCTTAAATAATATATGTTATCTTGTCCCAGTTTATGTGGTATTGCTAAAATTTCGAAAGTCAAAGTTTTTTATTTGTCTTTTAATTTTTAATTTTTGAAATTATGGTTACGTTATTTTATACAATATATGTTATTCATTAATTCTTATTTACGTGACACTGACTCGAGTGTTAATTGAACTTTTTATACGTCTTTTAAATATTTTAAGTTGTTAATTCTTGTGATTTATAACATTTTTTATTTAATTTTTGTATATAGATATATCACTATTGTTAATCATCTAGATTTACAATACCTTTTACGTAGTTTTCTAATGAAATAATACATCTTGTTTTTGTCCCATTTTATGTAACATCGATAGATTAATTTTAATGATCAATTGAATGTTTTTATTTTTTTAAAAAAATATTTTAAGTTGTCAATTATCATGATTTATAATATTTTTTTATACTTTTACGTTATATGTTTTTAAAATTATTCTAAGTTGTCAATTTCATGATTTTTAGTATTTTTTACATATATATAAACCACTAAAAATTAACACAGAAGAACCATAAAAAAATTACAAATATATCCTCAAATTGCTCAAATAGGCATGTCGATCTGTTTCCTGCTTGAGAAATTCCCTATTATATATAGTAGAATTTAAACTCCTTGTTGCTTGTTATGTTGATTTGGGATATCAAGCTAAGATCACCAGACTTTATTATTTGACTGAGGTAGCCTTGGATTGGATGGGTAACTTTATGATGTCAAAGAGTATGTCTTTTCGTACCTTAAGGTATGAATTGATGACTTTCAAAGGCAGTAGTTCGAGCTAGAAACACGTATGAAGGATCATTGACTCTTTAATCGATTCCTTAACCAGTTTTCATATATATTTCATGATGAGATTTTAGGATGGCTCCTATCGAGGTGAACAACATTGAAGGAGAAATTACATGATTTGTGGAGAAAGGTTTTCGTTAAGCCTAGTGCCTCACCATGGGGTGCACCAACGCTCTTTATTCACAAGAAAGATAGCTTGTTGAGAATAAGTATTATTTATCGATAACTTATTAAGATTGCATTAAATAGTAAGTATTTACTTTTGAGGATTAATGATTGATTTAACCGACTATAGAGAAACAAATTTTTCCCAAGGGTTCATTTGAGATTGGTTTATCGCTAGTAATTAGTTAAAAGGACAAACATCCCAAGGATAGCTTTCAGAGTAAGATACAACCACTTCGGGTTGTAGTGATGTTATAAGGCATACAAATACTTTGAACTTTTATAGACATAGGGGTAGTTTGGTGTAAGGGATAAAAATAAATAGTCATGGAATAAAAAAATAGTGAAGGGAGAAAATTTTGACATCATGTTTTGTTGTGCCAATACACACATATATTAGTGATCATGTTCATTAATGATATTTCCGAGAAAGGCCTAAAATACCCCTCAACTATTTGAATTGGTACAAAATTACTCTTCCTCCACCTTTACTTCTTTGCGGCCAAAAAGAGCATAGAATCGATTGGTCCTTTGGGCACATTGTATTAGACTCCTTTGGACTTGAGTCTTTTTACCTCCATTCCCGCAATACTTAACATGGTGGCCGGGCTTCCCACATGTGAAACAAGCATTGAACCTGGCTAAGCACTCCCCTTTGTGAGGCCTCCCACACTTAAGGCAATTAGGACTAGGGGGATTGGAAGCCACCCCTTTGTCCTTCTAGAGAGGAGGAGTATTGGTGGATCCTTGTCCACTTTTCCTTTGTACACCTTGAATTTGTGACCATTACCTTGTTGGTACGAATAATTCACACCATCAACACGAGCCTTCTTAGACTCCCTCGCCTTTTCACGAAGCTTCTCTAGTTAAATCTGCTCCGCATATGTTATCAAGCGGGAAACATCCATCTTCTTGACCAACATGGCCGTCTTACACTCCTTAGAGACCAACTCAGAAACACCCAAAATAAACTTGCTCATGCAAGCTCTCGATCTACGACCATGAATGGATCATACTTGGATAATTTGGTAAACTTGAGGGCACTCCCTCACGCTCATGCTCCCTTGATTCAAGTTGATGAACTCTTGGACCTTTGCCTTCCTAAGCTCGATGGGGAATAACCAATCCAAGAAGAAACATTTGAATTACTCCCAACCAATAGGAACCACTCCTTTGCCTTTCTCATTGGACCACTACTTGAGCCAAATCTTCGCCACCCCTTTAAGTTGGTAGGCCACAACTCAGCCTTCTCTTTGGCCGGAATGGCCATGAGTGCAACAACCCGATAAGCTTCCTCAATAAACTCAATAGAGTCCTTGTCCTTCTTCGACCCATGAAATTTTGTTGAGTTCATCTGCATGAAGTCATGTACTCTCATGGCCAGAGTAGGCACCCGAGGAGGAACAACCACCTCCCGATTAGCTTGGTTGGCTAGGGCTTGTGCAAACAAGGAGAACACGACTCTGAACTCCACATGAGCAACTCTATCATCCTGTAGGAGTAGAGGGACTTGTTCCTCAAGAGTGCCTCATTAATAGGGAGCTCTTTATGGCGGCATGATCTAGAAATAAGCAAAGCCCATCGTTAGTTGATGGAAAATTTATTTAACTCTAAGGCATGACATGAATAAGAAAGAAGGGAAGACTTTCCTAAACTACCTCGTAGCCTCTCACTCAATATAGTGGCACACTTCATAACCTCGAATGAGACTTTACGCCATGAGGTATGCATGGATATTTGAGGAACATTCTAAAACCTCATTCTCTGATACCAAGTTTGTAATGACCTGACCTAAGGGCCTAGTTATCACATGGAAATGAGATACCCGAAGGCACCTCACCGAATCCATTTAAGCATCTTAAGCATTTATAGGCATTGAACTGGAACTTTTTGTGGAAAACATAAGAGGAAGGAGACTATGGGTTATTTATGCAATGAAAAAACATAAAAAAGCATTGAAAATAGATAACATTGTTTTGTCCATAAGCATACCACTAATACATAACAAACGGAACCAGTATGGTCAATTTCCATCAAATAGAAACAAAATCCATAATAGTCAACATAGAAAGCAAAAGCCTCATAAGGGCTATAAATATATCATCTAAAAAGCATAAAATAGAGTTGGAAAATAGGTGGAGTCTCGAACTAAGGGCTCACCATAATAATATGCTAGTCTCGAATGCCAATCATTAGCCACGAGTTGGTGGAAGAGTACCTGTTCCTACATGGTTAATTCATCCAGAAAAATATGCGTTAGCACATTTGAATGTACTAAGTATGTGAGATGTAATATATGGATGAAATTGTAATACCGTCATGACTATACGTAACATATGGATATACATACGGTAAAAGATTAATGAGATAAACTTAAACATACACAAAGAATAAGGCTCAAATCAATTCATACATAAAGTGAATACATGTCATAGGATCATAAAACTTATGGGAATGGACTATAACCAACATTAAGACCATGTGAGCTACTACGTGGAATCTAATGAACTCCTTTCATTGTGAAAAGTCCAAAGAACTTCTTCCATTGAGAAAGGAGGAATCTGCTTGCCTAGGTAGATGTCCAAAACGTAGTAACTTTGCAATTGCATCTTTCATAACTTTGGGGTCTACGTGGACCCACTAGCCCAGCCTATAAGGCTCCTTGGTGCACATATTTAGGGACATTAAGATTTAGCTTTAAGGGATCATGCCTCAGATAACAGAATAAGTTTCAATCTCTAGTCCTCTTGGTGTCAACTCATCCCATGAAAATCTTTAAAACATACTCTGAGAACCATAAGTAGCAATCATAGGAGTAGCTCGAACTTAAGAATCTTTATTAAACATCTTTTAGTATAATTTATATAAGATATATATCTTTGGTGAACTTAGCTTAGAAGTCTTCATAAATGCCCTAGTCATAGCCACAATTCATAGGAAACTTTCATTGAAACAAGGTGGGCTTAATTGATGCTATGGAACAATCATAAATCACATAAGTCGTAGGAAATTTCTTTAAAAAAGGAACATCAAAATCACCCAACCATGATTATAATAAAACTCATCATGGAATCAATATCGTATTTCAAATATACATATATTTACTTAGCAAAATAGTCATTGAACTTCACGAGCATCACATAATAAGATAAGGACTGTGAAATCAACATAAGCATGCACTTTAAATTGGGGAAGCTAAAGAAAAAGTAAAACTAAGTAATAGGGAACGTTATGGCTGAAAGGATACCCATAAATCAACTCACATACCTGGAAAACTAAGGATGAACAAAATTGAAGCCTTTGGGAAGAAAACTTGAAAACCCCAGCCTTGTTCTTGAGAGCCCTTTCCTTAGAATTTTGGAATTAAAGGATTGAGAGAATGAGGGGTGTTTCTAGGGCTTGAAGACTAATACAGGTCTTCCTTCCCATCCCCTAAACGTCGTATAGGGGTAGAATTTCAACAAATAACCAAATTGTCCCTTATGAAAAACTGTTAGAAGCGACTTACATAAACCCGATCATGCGCCGTAGGTTGACTTACGAGCCGTAAGTCCCCTCATTTGATGACCCCTTTGAAAATCCTTAAAACTTACTCTTGCTGAATTTAAAACCACGGTCAGCAGTATGGGCCTTGAAACTTCTTATAGGTCGTGATTGAACTCGTAGAGTTCTTCCACACTTAACTATATTTTCACTTCCTTGGACCTACCCATGAATGGTCTATACGGGCCTTAACATATTCCACAGGCCATTTGATAACTTGTATACTACCTTCCTGAAAGCTCAAAATTTTCTTTATGTTTGGGATCCCACTCATATAACTATCTATGGGCTATACAATACTCTACGGGTCGTCACCTGGTCTGTGGGTTACCCCACACTTGGAAACTCTTCCCCTTCTTGAAGTTCTATGTTTAAGAGCCAAACCTATAAGTCGTATGTCATCATATGGGCTGTAAGTTGTCCCATAAATCAGACTCTAGGTCACTTTTCAGGCCAACTTTCCTATACTTAGGGATCCTAAACTAGGGGTCGTTACACATACCATGCATGAAAGTCTTTAATTTATGAATGGTAGCATCAAAATTTCATACTTGCATTGCATCTCACATACTTAGTACATTCCAAAAGTTCACATATTTGTTTACACGTAGGGACCGACTGCTCATCCTGTCCCAGCTCATGGATAGTTCATCCAATGCTCCATGACTAGTATTGTTGTGTTGAGCTCTTAGTTCGAGATTCCAATTAGTTTCCTTCCTTGCTATGTAATTTTGGACATGAGGTATATTTTGGTCTTCAAAATGGAGACTTTTACTTTCTATGTTCAAATTTGGAATCTTTTATATTTGAGGGAAACCGGCCGTATATCAATTCTCATTTATTCATGTTTTAGATGGTATGTTTATGGACACTATGTATGTTTTAAGATGTTGCTTTTACTTAAACGATATCCCATAGAACCTATCTTATTTATTTCTGTAAAATGAATGAGTTTGTGTCTATAAATGCTTGATATGCTAAGATGGCTTGGATGAGGTGCCTATGGTGTCTCATTCACCGTGTTATGACTAGGTCTAGGCTTGGGTCGTGACACCCTAGCCTAGCCTAGCCTAAAAAGGTAACCTATGGTGGAAATATGGTGCCACGACCCCAGTTAGAACCTGGTCGTAACACGGTGAATGAGGGTCCCAAAGGCAGCTCACACAGGCCTCTTAGAATTCATTAAGCATTTATTGGCATTAATCAAAGTAAAGCGATATTTTAAAGCGAGGAAAGGGACTAAGGGATATAAATCATTTGGAAATCATAAGACAACAACTCAAACTAGAAGTCATACTGTCCAAACATACCATTCAAAATAAAGACATAGCTGGTTAAGACAAACCCTAAGCTCCCTCAAACATACAAGTCCTAAAAGATAACATAGAAAGTAAAAGTCTCCATAAATCCTCTCAAATTATATAAACGTCTCAAAATACAAAAGGGCTTGAAGCAAGAGGTGAAGTCCCCAAATCTAGAGGGCTTATCAAGCTAATAATTTTTGATGTCATAGGTTAGCCTTTGTGCCGGTGGAGGAAGAGGAGTGTCGGTTCTTACATGGTGACATTATGTAGGCAAAATATGCATTAGTACTGTAAATATACTAAGTATATGAGATGAAATGCCAACATGAATTTGTAATGCCATTATACGTGAAATTGTAATGCCATCATGCAAAACACGCAACACCATAGCCAAGGAATAAAGCTCAATAAGAAGTAAAGATCAATGCATCAAATAGAAACATGTTTAAAGACATAGATATCAAATACAAAACTTTGTGGAGAAAGACTCTAACTAACGTGCACGACCATGCAAGCTACTACATAGAATCCCACCTAACCACCTACGTTGGCACGGGGAATCCATTCTCTAGATGGAACTTCGCCAACTTATGCCACATAGTTAATGGGACAAGATGTTGCTGCTAAGGTTCCCTTGTTGAACCCCACCTTAATGCCTCATTTGATACTAAGTCAACCACAAAATATTTTAAAAACATTTAGCATATTTAAGCAGTCATAACTTAGAACCATAAGCAACATCATATAGGACTAGCTCAGCAACTTGGAAGCCATTCAAGTGAGAATTATCCTTTCACATTGAGGGTCCATCTTAAACATCATTGATGGCTTTGTAACACTCTTACATCTTTGACAATATTCTTAACTTTTCTTATATACTTATAGGCCCTTATCATCAACACCATGTAGAAATCATGTTAAACTTTGTGGGCTTACGCAATGACTTTAAAATCACATGACTTGACAGTATAATGCGAAATCATGACAAAATTTATTAATTTAAAACCATGTTTAGACAACCCACATCATCATTGAAAAAAATCCTAGATAACAAAATTATAACATTCAACTTGATAACCATAGGAACTTATAGTACATCACTACATTACATCATTAGAGACAAAATAACTAAAAATACATAATTTAAGCATCATTAAAAACATGCTCATGGAACTCATAAATTTTTAAGAACTTAAAAAAAGGTAAAAGGAAAGGTTGTTGGACTTTGTGGTTGGAAGGTTTACACAAATGAACTCACATACCTGATGAAGGCCTTATTAAAAGGCTTAAAGATTTTGGATAAGAAGACCCTTGGAAACCCTAGTCCTTGCCTTGACTTGTCGTGGGATTTTTTTGCCTTAGAGAATTTGAGGGAATTTTGGAATGGGACAATAAGAGGGTTTAGGGTGTGATATAGGAGAGAAAGGAACCCTAAAATGACATAATTTTAGGCTTAGGGCATGGAGAAATATCAAATTTACCCCTCATTAAAATTACTGGACCACGAACCATTAACTTGATACGGGTCGTAAACAGGTTTACGGATCGTACTTGCGATTTCTTTTGTCACGCCCAAAGTCCCATTAAGGCGGACTGGCACCCGCTGAAACATGTAGGACATCACAACAACTCTCGATCCAATTCAAATTATTATCACCCTTATAAAAAACGTAGTCCCTCACTTGTACCATAAGCCTATGCCAAGTGTCACATAAGTGGGACTAACATGTAGAAAATATGGAGTGTTACATCATCCCATTCATTTTTGGATCTTCTGAAAGTGGTCTCTGTATTTTCATCTATGAGACCCATCTATGACTCGTACGTTATGAACTAAGCCTAGGGCCTAGACGTGACACGAAAAATGAGGCACCCGAAGGGCCCCCAAATAAGCCTCTTAATCATGCACATCATATCCTTGGTTGCGAAAGCATAATTAAACAAAAAACAAGAAACAAATAAGTCTAAGGGAAACGAGACTTTGGACTCATGCTATGAGGATATTATAGGAAAGAGGATTAGCATGGACACATAGTAAATACATACTAAGGGGCGGGTAAGTGTGATTGACGCTATGGGTATAAGTAGGGGCTTAGGACTTCCGTCTCATCATCTTAAAAGGGGGGGGGGGGGACAAAGACTAAGGGAAGTCTTCCATAATTACATAAGCAAAATAGGATCCATCTCATAACATACATATCCATATATCCAACGACACCTCTAAACTAGAGTGGAACAGGGGCCAAGACATTTCCTAAGCTCACCCTCAAAGGTAAATATCCATAAATAAAAAATTATTAACAAAAGCAAGAAAGAAAGTGGATGTTGTCCCCAAAGTGGAGGACTTACCAGTAGCAAGCTTCAAGCGCACCATCTAGCTGTGTGGGGAAAGAGGATGAATAGAAGCTCCGGTCCCTACATGGTTAGATCATGTAGGCAAAAAATATGCATTAGTACTTTGAATATACTAAGTATGTGGGATGCAATGCAACAAAGAGTCATGATCTATAATTAGACAAGATGCATAATCATATTTAAAGGATATAAGCTTAATATGATATGAATGATCAATGCCTTATGTTAAATCATGCGCGGGGATAACCAAACAAAAGGACATATCATACATAGATGGGAAGGGACCCGACAAGTAAGACCAAGTGCACTGCTACTTGGAATCCCGATGTTCACTCAAACCAAATAAAGGAGTTGTCTACTTTACCAAGGTAAACCATCCCTCTCCTTACGGTCACTTCCCCTTTTTTGAGAGAGAGTATCAGAAATACCTTAAGGGGACTTTACCCATTTTGGTTATATAATAAAGTACGTTACAGGGACTTTACCCTTTTCAGTTATTATATGATAAAATACCTTACATGGACTTTTCCCTTTTTGGTTATTATATGATAAAATACCTTACGAGGACTTTACCTTTTTTGGTTATTAATTAGCATGTACTATACAGTGATCGTACCCTTTTGGGTTAATCATGCAATAAGCAAATCACAAACCTACGGCAGTGATGTAGCTAAGGGACAATGGTTATTTACCAAGGTCCTCTCGATGCTAGGTCAACAATTCCAAGGAATATTCAAATCACAGTCATAGTTATAATATGCATAATTTCATAATAGCTCAATATTATCAAAGAGTAGCTCATCAAACCAAAACTTCATAAAAATAAACGAAAGGAGCCTCATATCATTCAAAACCTTGACAACATTAACATAAACTCGTAACAATGCTTATTAGTGCTTCAATATTCACAACATTCACAATTCTCATATCTTGCCATAATCATATTATCAACATAAGAGACTTGTCACATAACTTTAGTCAAAACATGATGGGTACAAGTACATAGGCTTAAAATCATGAAGTACCTTAGTATAGAATATGAATGAGTAAGACATAGTCATTTATGAACCAGTTAAATCAAGCCACCAACATATTTGCAAAACCCCAATTTGGGTATTAGGAAACCCATTCCAAAAACTCATGATTTTCATAACTCTTTAAAAAAACATATCATGCATAACTTCAATAGTCATAGATCAAATCATAAGATAACCTTCAATAAATATTCTTGCATAAGCGAATCTATCCTTGATAAAATCAAGTTTAAATCATGTTTGTAATACATAATCAGAAGAACTCATAAAGTATTATACCTTGGAATCATGAAATTTTCATAAAAGAGAAGAGTTGGGATCCATGGGTGAAAGGACCCATGGATAGATTCACACATACCTTAAACTTGGAGTTTCTTGAAGAAAAAATGGGGGAAGGCTTGGGGCTTTGCTTGAGTCCTTGAGATCCAATGCAAGTTCTTGAAAAGCTTGAGTTTGAATTAAAGATTTTTGGAGAGAAGGATAAAAATGGCTTACAAGAGTGCGTGAGTAATATGAGTCGAAACCTAGCTTAGGAAAGTATAAATATCATCTAAAGTTAAAAAGTTGATGTTTTTAAAGTGTCCCATCCGTAGAATTGGCGGTCCAGAGGTCCTATCGCCGAACCATTCGATAGTACGCCAAATAGGACCTTTAGATTTCCTTTTTGACAGTTTTTGAAACTTTTTAGAGTGATTTAATGAACAATTCAGCGATGTTCAGAATGCATTAGGCGGTCAAACGGACCGTCACCCTTTTTGATAGCCCAGACAGGGTTCAATAAAATAGTCATAATATTTTACTCTGAACTCAGAATGAGGTAAAATCGGATGAGTTGGAACGATAATTCAAAGACCTACAATTTGGTAGGTAGTGGGTCACTAATTCCATACATGCTAAGACATATAACCATTTGAAGTTGACCCTTATACGAATTCACACAACTTAGCTCATTTGAATCCTTAGGTCTTGGCGTGATGTAAAAGATTCCTCATGACCCCGAACCACATGTAATTAATTTTGAATACCTAGAAATTTATATCACTACATTAGAAGTCATCATGTTAAGCCTATACACGTACAAGAAATGACTAGGGTCCTAACTGAAGATTTAGGGTGTTACATCATATATTGGTTTTCGAGTTGTAGACCCTTCCATAAAATACCCTAATACTTAGGAAATTCTCTAAATTCAGGACCCATATACTAGGACATTCTACGACTCATAAACATAAATATGAATTGTCTTTTTTGTTCATAGTTCAACTTCAGAAATTCAAATTTTCTATCAACCCAAGGCCTCAATCCATAAACCCTTTTTACGATCTATAGTTCCATTTATGGACCGTAAACACTCTTTCTACCTTGCCCTTCAAATATTCATCCTGCCTAGTGCTTTCCATGAGGCCTGTTTATGACCCATGGTTTTATTAAGAGCTATATAGGGCTCGTACTTTGGTTTGCAATTGTAAGGACCTAGACCTTGCGATGCCTTAACGATGCATGATAATTTGGTTTCGAGAAGTTTTTGACCAAGGTGTCACCACAAGACTACCTCCACGCGCTATTGAGCAGTCCATGAGCCATGAAAGGGTGCCTTAAGGTGGCCCTTGGCCTTGTGTGTAGTGTGCTTGGGATTATTGTGGAGTTAAAGATTAGGTGACCCTCCATTGAACCCTTCATGGCTTGTGGGGCTCACAACTAGCCGTGAAATGGCTCATGATAGCAGCTTAGGGCTTGAAAGCCACTTTTTGGCTAAGGCACCTTAGACATAACCCCTACACGGGTTGTGTAGCACCACATTGATCATGTGGGGCCTTGTGAGGGTGTTGGTATAGAATTTTTCTAAGTATGGAGTCACCTTCTCAGAAGTTGGTATCTTCATACGGACACTTGTATGACCCGTGAAGCTTCACACGGTCCGTGAAGCCTTTAGTGGAAGCACCTTTGATCTGCAGAAATCTTGCTGAATGGCATTTGAATGTTTTGAAGTGTTTTCCCATGGGCACCTATATGGTCCATGTGGCTTCACACGCCCCGTATGCCTACTTGACGGGACCCCTAGCAAATTTTTGAAACTCGTTTCATTAGTGGCTTTCTCGTAATTTTGGTGATTCCTAAGGATCGTTTATGACTTTATGGCCTATCCTAAACCATTGAAAAAACTTATACTCCTCTATTCTTGTTCAAATTCAATCCATATACTTAGAATATTCATATTCTCTCATCTAAAGAGCTCTTCTCAAGTGTGCTATTGGAAAATTAGATTGGAGCTCAAGGAAGGGTCTTATTCTTTAATCAATTTCTTCTTGATTCTTCTAATTAGATAAGGTATTGGGATTGATTCATGGTCTCTTTCAACCATGAAGGCCCCAAAGATTTCTTACTTCTTAAATTATGAATTTCAAGTATGGGTCTTTTAAATTATTATTGATTTAATTCAATTGAGATGTGGGCTATCTTTAATTGATATTTTATAGTGATTTAATCCCTAATATGTTGAATTGCATTCATATCATGAAGGTTTGAATATGCATGCCTTTTTAAATGTTGATTTAGGCATGGGAAATCTCATGTATAATTTAAAATGTGAATTTCTTCATGGATTTACTTGGATTTCATATTATATTATTGATTTAAGTATGAATCTCTATTGCCCATGCTATTCTCTCATCATTTATGACATATGCATTTATAAACATTGTTTTTCATGAAGTTTATGATGTAGGCTAAGTCCCATATGATGATGTCTATGTTTTCAAGGAAAGTATGGGTATGACAAGAATGTGATCACATAATGTCTGTGATATGGCTCTTTGAGAAAATGATTGGGTGTTTTACACAAAATGTATAAGTATGAAGGTGCTATTCCTATGCATGAAAGTATGACACGAAGTATTATTTAAGTTTTTAGCCCAAGTATGCATGATTATGAAGTATGTTTGGCTTTTAAGCCTAAGCATACATTGTTATGATTTGACAACATTTATGCCTCTTTTACAAGTACGCATATATATATGTATTCTCATGGGATGATGACTTAGCACCGAATGAGGTTGGAGGTAGGGAAGGCTATCCCTAAGGGTCCTTACTCCTTTCTCGTAACTATGTGCGAAACATAGCTTCATGTTTATACACCTTTTTAGGGATGATTATATATGGATCTACTTTTGGCAAGTAAGTCACCTCTTTATCCATTGTGGAGAAGATGACAAAGTTTCAAGTTATAACTCACTTGGTCTTATGTCAGTTAAGGTCCCATCCCCGTTATGTACAAAGTATTTTGACATTCATGCATCATGGATTTCATGGCATATCGATATGTTATTCTTCTTATATACTTGTGCCCTTGTTCTCTAACACTGAATGCAAGTTAAGTGAGATTATATGCATTGCATGGCTGCATACTTAGCACATTCAAACATACGAACGCATTCTCTTTGCCTGTACGATTTAACCATGTAGGGACCGAAGACTATCTTTATCCACCTCTTGATAGTTAACTCGGCTTGTGGAAGTTGTTATGGGCGAGTCTTATCATCTCAGGACAAGCCATCATCCATCTACCTATTATGTTTTTTTATCTTATGTTTTATTTACTTTGATGGTGAGCTCGGGACATGTCTTCTTCCCCGTCCTATTTTATGACTTAGAGGCATTGTTGGACAACATGTAAAGTTCTATGTACGGATGCATGTAATGTTATGCTATTTGCTTGTGGAGATTATGGCTATGGTTATTCCTTGATGTTAAAGATATGATGATGTGTTTTTGATGATATGGAAATGTGGAAAGTCCTAAGTCCTTTCTATACCCATAGCGTGAGTCATACTTACCCGCCTCTTAGTTCTTACGTGAGGTATGTGAATCCATGTTATTCCCTATCCCAATGACATCCCCATAGCATGAGTCATACTTTCCCATCCCTTAGAACTATGTTCTTAATGTCTTATTGTATGCTTATAAACCACTGATATGTTTGTGGATGCTATGAGGCTTATTTGGGGACTCTCGAGTTCCTATTTGTAGTTCCATTTCTTTTGCACTTTCAAAGTTCCTAACTTGCGGGTCCTTACAATACCTCTACCTTAAAAACACTCGTCCCTAAATGTGCTAAATGTAAAATCTAGGGAACTAAATAAGCAACTAACAACCCAACATGAATGCAGACATGCAATTTAAACATCTCTTCATAACATTTTTCAAATTTACACTTTAAACATCATTCAAAATAGTTCCCAAAACTTGTGAATATGTATAAACAACATGAAAACAAAAATGCCATGTATTCGAGGTCTTGGGGAAAGAAGAACTTAGTACCTTAGGCTTGAGTAGAGTGGAAATGATAAGGGCATTGCTTTACTATGTTTGCTTCTGCTTCCGTAGTTTCACTTTCAAATTGTTGGTTTCTCCAAAGTACCTTAACGAATGCAACCTCCTTATTTCTCACCCGCTTCAATTGTCAGTCTAGGATATCAGCCGAAACATCTTCATAAGTCAAGTTCTTTCCAACACTCACATCCTCCAATGGAATTATGGAGTTTGGATCACCCAAGAATTTCCTCAATATCAGCACATGGAACACCAGATGGACCATATTCATCTCCAATGGCAACTCCAACTCTTATGCCATCTTGCCTACTCTCCTAATAATTTTGTAAGGCCCACATACCTAGGGCTCAATTTTCCATTTTTGCCAAACTAACCACATCCTTTTTAGGTGACACCTTCAAGTATACCCAATCATCAACATTGAACTCACAGTTTCTCCTTCTAACATCAGAGTATGACTTTTGTCGACTTTGAGCCCTTTTCAACTTCTTCCTTATGAGTCACTTTTTCCATAAAATCCATGACCAAGTCTGGTCCTACCAAAAGAATTATACTAACTTCAAACCACCTAATAGATGACTTATATCATCTATCATATAAGGCTTCAAATTATCACAACCCGGACCTAGGTCTAGCTTCGACACGACTAATGGGACACCCGAAAGAATTTTATTCAAGCCTCGTATTCATATCATAAGCACACATAAAGTGAAATAAGCATAACATAAGAGAGTAAGTAAGCGAAACATATTATAATAGGAAACATGGTTTTCTTTAGGGGAAACTACATCAATCATAATGTCCAAATCATGCCACTACGTCATAAGATCTTGGCGGGGATTAGAACATAGCTTACTAGCTCACCCTCAAGATGTACATCAAAGAAAATTCTTAAAGTCTCAAATTAAAGAAAATACAATAAGGATGCTTGTTCCCGAAGCATGGTAACTCACCAATAAGTTTTCAAAAGTCAACTCCAAAGCTAGCCACAAAATAGAAGAGTCGCCTCATTGTCCATCCCTACATGGTTAGATCATATAGGAAAAAAAGTATGCGTTAGTACGTGAAATGTACTAAATATGTATGTATATCATGCATCAAGGAACATCAAAACGTAATATCAATTTGCATAATCATAATCAATAGGATAAGAATACAATATGTATGACCAATGCAAGTTTAAAACCATGGGAAGAAATATCATCAAAATCTTTCATAATCCTAACATACATATATGGTAATAAGACCATAACCAACAATAATACCATGCGGACTATTACATGGAATCTTGATGTTCCCTCTACACCAAGAAAAAGATGAGTCTGTTTTTCCTAGGCAGACTTGATCCTCATCCTATAAGCTCTATCCTTGCACAGTGAGAACCAATTGTTGACTTCACCACCCTGTATTTCAAGAGTAAATACCGCAGTGAGGAATAGCGGTTCCTCTGTTTGTTTGGTCTAATAAAAAGCTTTAGGATATATCCTAGCGCGGTGAGTGTCTATTAAAAGTTATATGGATCCATTAGCATACCTTTAAATCATAAAAGCATAAACAACATTCATATGGTGCCACATAGTTATGGGACTATGAAATCTACCAAAGCTCTGTCGGTGCTAAGTCATATCCCACCGACATATATATACATATCATGCATATACACAACTTTCAACATAATTCATACTTTCATAGCTTGTAAAATAGTCATCATAACCTTTAATAAAAATATCTCATATCATAGGAATAGTTCATTTACTTAGCCTTTTACATACTGTGGGCATAATCCCAATCTTATTATCGTCATCATGAAATATAAGGGTCTTAATGACCCTCATCATCATAATATCATCATCATTGTCAAGATATGTTTTTCCATACCTGAGATCATACTTATGAAAGTCGTAGCTTTATTATAGGAAATTAGAGCCGTGCGTTGGTATATGTACAATTGAGTTAAAATCATGCAATTTAATGAAATTCGTAGAGGAAACACGTAACGGATCGAGTTTTTGAACGACATTATAGGATCTTATAATGTTGGCCCGGGAGAAAATTTGACCAATCTACTCAAGTCTAAGGTACTAGGTCGATCCTCTTCTAAATAGTCCTAATTCTTTCACTCTTGAGTCTCACAACATGACATGCATACATGGGTACGAAAATGATTTTTATGATATTTGAATAATTTGAATACATTTGAAATGGGTTATAAAGACTTTATGATTCATGTATCAAGCAATGAACTATGCATTATAACGTGTGTTCGGACGTTTCATGTCTTAAGTCAAGCTCTCAAGCCTTGTCGTTGCACATTTGGGGATAAATGTTCCTAAGGGGGAGATGATTTAAGGATCCAGGTTTTTGAATGACTTTATCGGATCTCATAACGTTGGCCCGGGAGAAAATTTAATCAAGTGTCGCTCCATGGGAGGCCTACAAAGCCAGTGTCACGGCCACCCACACGGTTCGTATGGTGTGTCACGGGCCATGTGGCCCAGGATATGGCTCGCAACAAGATTTCTAAGTATGAAATTACCGTCTTGTAACTTTTTCGTGCAAAAATTTTCTAAGTGTTGTCACAAGGCTTTTGACACAACCCATGTAGCGTCACACGGGCCATGTAGCCGTCCGTATGGCGCCCCTTTGCTTTAGAAAAATTCTAAATGTTGAGTATCACGAAAATTGTTTAAGTGTCACCTCACGGTCACTGTTCACAGGCCGGGAAGTGACTTACAGACCATGTAGGTGCCAGTGAAGCCGTGACGGTCCGTTTTCAATCTGTGTCATTAATGGCTTTTATGTAATTACGACTTGTTTTAATTGTGTTTTATGACCTTTTTGCCTAACCTAGACCCTTAAATCAGTTAATACCCTTGTATTCTAATTTATTCTCACTGGAAACACTCTCACACTAAAATCAACTCCCAAAATACTCCCTAAGTCCTTCTCTCAAGACTCAAGCTAGGGTTCAATTGGGGGATTTAACTTCAAGTTAAGTTCTTCACAAATTAATCTTCCTAATCAAGGTATGTGGGATTGATTCTTGGTTCTTTTCAACCAAGAAGACCAAACTCTTTTCAATTGATTTCATGAATTTTAGCTTACTTTAAATGTGAGTTTTCATTATTTGATCTTGTTAAATCCAATTGATGTATGGGCTGTACTTTATCTATGATTTTAATTTACTTTAATCCCTATTATAATGATTTACATTGAGTTATAAAGTTATGAACATGCATGTCCCCCTTTAAGGCTTGAATTATGCATGGGTGAATTATATTGTGTTTTAAATGTGGATTTAGTTATGGTTTTACTTCAATTTTATATTATAATATTGATTTTAGCTTGAATCTATGTTGCCCATGCTATTCTCGTATCATGCATTGCATTTGCATTCATGAACATTGATCTCTATTGAAATTGTGAAGTGGGTTAAACCAATTATGATTTATGAAATGATTTTTATAAGATATTGGTTATGACAAGAATGTGATCACATATATGTCAATGACTATGTCTTTTGAGCATTTTGGGTGCTTGCACCATTCCATAATTGTAATCGAGCTAATCCTACACATGAATATTATATGAGCTATGATTTGGCATTTGAGTCTAAATGTGCATTGATCGAATTTGAAATGACTATTTCCTTTTTGAAAGTATGTATATATATATACTGTATGTATTCTCATGGGATGTTGACTTAGCATCGATGGATTGGGGCATTAGGGCTATCCCCAAGGGCCCTTTCCCTTTCCTCAAACTATTTGCCTAGCATATGCTATGAGAATCCTATTCGAAATGGGATATGTTCCCGTAAGGAAGGTTATTTCATACGAAATGGGATATGTTCCTGTAAGGTGAAGTATTATGATATGATATGAAAAATCCTTTCCGAAATGGGATATGTTCCCGTAAGGGGGTTGCTTCATACGAAATGAGATATGTTCCCGTAAGGTGAAGTATGGTTTACCTTTGGCAAGTAGACCACCTCTATACCAGTGAGGGGATTTCAAGTACAAGTTCACTTGGTCTTACAAATGTCGATTGAGGTCACATCCCCGCTAAATATGAATGTCATTGCATTAATGCATCATGAATTTCATGGCATATTATATATTATTTCCTTGGATATATATTTCTTGCTATATTATGTGCCTTTGTCATCTAATATTGAAATGCAGGTTTGATAAGTCATATGCATTGCATGCCCGCATACTTAGTACATTCAAACGTACTAACTCATACTCTATGACTACAAGATTTTACCAGGCAGGGGCCGAGCGCTTCGATTATCCATCATTTGACGAATAACTCAAATTTCGAAGGTTTAACTTGTGGTGAGTCCCATCTTCCTAGGGAAAGCCACCTTCCTCTATCTATGTTATCCTATGCCTTCTTTCTTACTTAAGGGTGGACCTGGGACATGTTTTGGCCCCCCATTCCATCTTATGACTAGAGGCATTGTTGGACATCTTGTAGACTCTCGAAGATATATATATATATATATATGCTATGTGATGTATTCAGAGCTTATATTATTGGTTAATTTTCTTTGAAATAGCTAATATGGGCCGATTACGGGCATATGTCATGTTTGCATGTTTGGAGTGGAAATATGGAAGGTCCTAAGTCCCGTTTTCCCTCATAGCATGAGTCCTACTTACCTGCCCCTTAGTTCTTGTATGCTATGTGTTTATGTGAATCCATGTAAATCCCTTTCCCCTGGATGTCCCCATAGCGTGAGTCCTACTCACCCAACCCTTAGTATTATGTGTTTATTATTTGATTTCACTTCTGAACCGATGATGTGGATTTGGATACTTTGAGGCTTATTTTTGGACTCTCGGGTTCCCATTCACCGTGTCACATCTAGACCCGAGTCTCGGGTCATGACAAAACATATAATTCAAATCAATTTTGATCATTAGTAAAGGAACCCATATCAGTTCAACAAGCCCAGAAACCCATAATTTTCTTTCCTTTCAAGGTTTAGGTCCACAAGACCTTTTTATAGGCCGTGGTACATCCACGAGCCGTGGACTGGATCGTATGTCTAAGTTAGTTCAAAATTACTCTACTTTCATCTTCCAAGCCTAGCAACAAGCATGGTGTTACAATATCTCTCCCTTGGGATCATTCATCCTCGAATCGGATGGAAATAATCTTGAGCAGAGTAGAAACATAGTTATTATCACAGCAGTTATGCAAAAAATGCAACTTAATCATCATTTTTTATAAAATCATTAAACCCATTCATCAAACATCATTCAAAAATCATTTTAGGATCCTACATGAATGCAATTTGATGAGGAAACATGTACTCATGAGAATTTGGAGGAATAGATTATATTAGGTACCTTAGGCTTGATTAGAAGGAAAGTGGTACAAACATTGTTTCTTCATGTCAGCATCGGCCTCCCAAGTAGCACTCTCAACTTGTTGGTTTCTCCATAGCAATTTGATGGATGCAACAACTTTATTTCTCAACCTTTTTACTTGACGGTCTAAAATATCAACTAGTACATCTTCATAAGTCAAACCATCTTCAATAGCCACATCTTTCAATGGAACAATAACATTTAGATCGCCTAAACATTTTCTTAGCATGGACACGTCAAATACCGTATGAACTAGAACTAACTCCATAGGAAAATCCAGCTCATAAGCTACCTTTATAATTCTTTTCATAATCTCATATGATCCCACATATCTAGGACTCAATTTTCCTTTCTTACCAAAATGTATTACTCCTTTCATTTGTGAAACCTTCAAATACACCTAATACCTTCCTCAAATTCTAGGTCTCTTCTTCTAACATCGGCATACGACTTTTGATGACTTAGGGAAGCCCTCATCCTTTCCCTTATAACCTTCACTTTCTCTTTGGCATCAAGTACCAAAATCTGGTCCAGTCAAGGAAGTATCTCAAACTTCAAACCATCTCATTGGGGACCTACATTGTCTACTATACAAGGCTTCAAATGGTTCCATATTGATACTTTTGAATGAAAAATATTTTTATAAGAAAATTAATTAAAAGGTAAGTATAATCCTAACTTTCTTTGAATTTAAGCACACAAGCGCTCAACATATCTTGCAACATTTGGATTATTGTTTCCGCTTGGCCATCATTTTGAGGATAAAATGCGGTACTTAGCTTCACCTTCGTAACAAGGCCATTTTAGAAAGACTTTCAAAAATGAGAATTAAATTGAGAACCCCTATCTGATATAATTGACAATGGTACCCCATGCAACCTTATCAATTCTTGAATGTAGACCTTAGCATAGTCTTTGGCACTATAAGAAGTCTTTACAATGCTTTTGTCTTTCTATCCACAACCATACATATTGAATCAAATTATTTCCTAGTATTTTGTAAACCTGTGATGACCATATTCACTTCCTCTCATTTCAAAGTAGATATCTCAATATCTTTGGGCCAAACCACTTGGTTTTTGGTGTTCCACTTTCACTTGTTGAAAATTTGCATACCCCATCACACACTTTACTATGTATATCTTCATGCTATTCCACCAATACACTTCTCTCAAATTTCCATATATTTTGGTGGATCCCAGATGAATAGAATACTTAGAGTTATGAGCTTCTTCAAGTATCCATCAACATTGGGCACACATAATTTCTCTTGGTAACGAAGCACTCCATCTCCTCCTTGTGAGAAGACTTCTACCTTCTTATCAACTACTAACTTCTTAAATTCAACCAAATGTCATGTCTCACATTCACCTCCTCTAGTAAAGATGATTCCGCTCTATCTTGTATGATAACACTACAATTAGTCAAGCCATTCAACCTCCCACGTAAACGACCCTAATGGTGAACTTCTTTGACTAACTCTTTCTTTCCATATATTTTGCACATGTGTAATGCTGCCCATAGACATTATACTAAATGCATCGGCCACAACATTTGCCTTTCTGGGATAATACATCATACTTATGTCATAATCCTTCAAAAGTTCCAACCACTTACTTAGCCTTAGGTTCAAATCTCTTAGACTAAACACATATTGCAAACTCTCATGGTCAGTGAATATATCAACATATACCACATAGAGATAATGTTGCCAAATATTCAATGGAAGCACAACAACCAACAACTCAAGATCATGAGTCAGACAATTCCTTTCATGTGCCTTCTATTTCCTTGTGGCATAGGCAATAAATTTCCTATGATGCATCAACACACATCCTAAGCCTATATGCAGGGCATCACAATACATAATGTAAGACAATCCTTCAGCATTTGGAAACTCTTCACATTTATCAGACCATTTGCATTTCACCTTGTTTTGGGTCCACTTAGACAAAGGAGAGGCAATAGAGGAAAACCATTCAACAAATCTCCTATAATATTTATCCGAACACAAAGAGCTCCTAATAACAAATGTAGACAATGGTGTAGGCCGATTCTTCACCGCCTCTATGTTCTTTGGATCTACTCTAATTCCTTCAACCAAAATAATGTGGCCATGAAAAGCCACCTCCCTTAGGCAAAACTCACACTTAGTAAACTTGGCAAAGAGTTGTTTACCTCTCAATGTTTGCAGCACAATCCTCAAATAATCCTCATGATCTTTTGCATCCCATGAGTAGACTAATATATCATCTATGAACAAATCCACAAGCATATCCAAATATGGTTTGAAGATCTTATTCATCGAATCCATGCAAGTGGTAGGGGCATTCGTTAGTCCAAACGTCATGACCAAGAATTTAAAGTGACCATACTGAGTCCTAAATGGTGTCTTTGGAATGTCATCTTCCTTCATCCTCAATTGGTGATATCCAGACCAGGGATCAATGTTGGAGAAATAGCTTGCACTTGTAGTTGGTCAAATAGGTCATTAATGCTGGAGAGTGGATACTTACTTTTGACAATCACCTTATTCAATTACTGATAATCCACACACATCCAAAGTTAACCATCCTTCAATCTTACAAGTAGCACGGTAGCACCCCATGGAGACACACTAGGCTGTATGAACTCTTTATAGAGCATGTCCCTTAATTATTACTTCAATTCTTTCAACTCCTCTAGAGCCATTCGATATGAAGGTACAAAAATAGGTTAGGTGTTGGGCAAAAAATCAATACAATAGTCAATTTCCCTTACGGGAGGGATACTAGGCAAATTATCGAGAAACTCATTAAATATAGGAACCAAATCAAGAGTAGGAACATTGAACTCAACATCCATGTCTCGAACAACATGATATATATACCATTTAGAAATCATCTTCATAGCCTTCATATAAGAGACAAACATTTCTTTGAACACCGAATTGGCTCCTTCCCATTCCCTAATAGGCTCATTAGGAAACTTGGAATGTGACCTTATGGAATCTACAATCAATAGAAGAATAAGATTCATACAACTAATCTATATCAAGAATAACGTCAAAATCGATCATATCAAGCTCAGCAAGATCACATGGATAGACTTTTTGCAAGACCAACACGAAATAATTTCTTGGCTAGGATTGACTCACCAATTAGAGTATAGACTGAATAAGGCTCTATACGATTTTGAAGACACATCAAATTTTATTGTAAAGTAAGGAGTAACAAAAGATATCGGGGTCAAGAAAAGCATACACATCATAAAAAACTCCTAACATACAGGTAACCACATCAGGAGACTCCTCAACCTCTTGCCTAACTGCAACACATAAAACTAATTACGATGTGGACCATCCCTTTGAGCTTGGGCACCTTGTTGCACATGCCCTCTTTGAGATCTTGACCTTGTGACAGCCTTCTTTACCTTTATTAGCAACATTGGGACACTCGATAATCTTGTGTCCCATCTTTCCATAACTAAAGAAAGCACTGGTACCTCTCAAGCATTCACCTACATGGTTCCTCCCACACTTGGGACACCAAGGAACAGTAGCACCACCCTTCACGATCTGACCTTGATCTTTGGGGTTAGACACCATTTCTTTGTCAAGCCTTTGAGAAACCCTTGAAAAATACTTGGTCTTGTTAGAAACGACCACTACTAAATTAAGCATAAGATAAGCCACTATCATATCGAGACCTCTTGGACTTCCTCATCCTCATCTTTTGAAGTTTCCCACTCTCCACTTGTTTGGCATACATCATGAGTTGCGAAATATCCATTTACTTAATTAGCATCATGTTCTAACACTCTATCTTTACCAAGTTGGACACACCCAATGTGAATTTGTTTATGCGGGCCCTAGAGTCAGCCACCAAAGAAGGGGCATACTTGGACAACTTTGTAAATTTGAGGACATACTCCCTCACACTCATACGACCTTGCCTTAAATTCATGAATTCCATCACCTTAGCTTCCCTTAGTTCAAGATGGAAGAAATGATCAAGGAAAGTGGCCTTAAACATGTCCCAAGTAATAGATCCTTCTTCAATTCCTTCTAACTTCTATTAAGTACACCAAACTTGAAAAACTCCCATAAGTTGATAAGCCACTAATTCGGCATTCTCCTTAGAAGATACCCCCATAATCTCCAGCACCTTATAGAAGTCATCAATGAACTCTTATGGTTCCTCATACATCTTGGGACCAAAAACTCTAGGGGATTCATCCTAGAAAAATTCCTTATCCTTGAAGCCGGAGTGAGAGTCTTTGGGGGAATCAATGACATGAGCTAACATCATAATGGAACCCTAAACTTATCATTAGTAACTTGATCTCCTTGAGGGCCTTGAGGAACTTGAGGAGCCAGAGGAACTTGGTTCTCATTAGCATTATCTCCCCTAGGTAATAGAGAATGTCATGGAGCCATCTTCTAAAAATATCAATGGAAAACCGTTAGGGAATGAGAGTCTTGAAGGCACGACATAGATCACAAAAGAAGCAAAGATTTCCTAAATGTCTCATAGCCTCTCCTCATGGACGTGGTGTGCTTTACACCAATGAAAAAAACTCTACTAGATCCGGCTTGTTGGACTCCCTAGAATGTTTTCAAACCTTGCGCTCTGATACCACTTTTATCAAGATCCAAACCTAGGGCCTAGCGGTAATATAATAAATGGTAAACCCGAAGGCATTCCAACCAAGCCTCATATTCATATCACAAGCATATGTAAGGTACAATAAGGATAAAATAAGAGAGTAAGCAAGAAAACATATCATAATAGAAAACATAGTTTCCTTAGGGGAGACTACATCAATCATAATGCCTAAATCATGCCTCAACATCATACGATCTTTTTGGTAACTAGAATATAGCTTACTAACTCACTCTAAAGATATACATCAAAGAAAAGTGATTAAGTATCAATATAAGGAAAATACCGAAGGGGCTTGTTCCCGAAATAGGGGAACTCACCAATAAGTCTTCAAAAGTCAACTCCAAAGCTAGCCACAGAATTGAAGAGTCACCCTGTTGTCCGTCCCTACATGATTTATGTAGGAAAAAAGTATGTCTTAGTATGTGAAATATACTAAGTATATAGGTATGCCATGCATCAAGGAACATCACAACTTAATATCAATATGCATAATCATAATCAATAGGATAAGGACACAATATGTGTGAGCAATGCTAGTTTAAAACCATGAGAAGAAGCATCATCAAAATCTTTCATAATCTTAGCATACATATGTGGGAATAAGATCATTACCGACAATAAGACCATGTAGACTATTACATGAAATCTTGATATTTCCTTTATACTAAGAAACAATGAGTCTATTTTGCCTAGGTAGACTCGCTCCTCATCCTATAGGCTCTATCCTTGTACGGTGAGAACCTATTATTGAATTCACCCTTTAGGATCTATCCTAGCGCGGTGAGTGTCCATTAAAAGTTATACGGATCCATTAGCATACCTTTAAGTCATAAAAATATTAACATCATTTCTATGTGGCATGTAGTTATCGGACTATGAAATCTACTACCGCCCTCTCGGTGCTAAGTCATATCCGGTAGAATACATAAATCATGCATATACATTGCTTTCAACATAATTCATACTCTCATAGTTTGTAAAATAGTCGTCATAACCTTTCATAAAAATATTTCATATCATATTAATAGTTCATCTACTTAGCCTATCACATAGTGTGGGTATAATACCCATCTTATCATCATCATCATCATGAAACATTAGGGTCTTAATCATCCTCATCATCATAGCATCATTATCATCACAAAATCATCATCATTGTCATTGAAACATGCTCACTTTATCATAGAAAACTATGTGCATGTGTGAGTTCATGAACATTCAGTTAAAATCATACAATTTAATGAAATTCATAGAGGATACATGCAATTGAAAACAATTTGGATCATTTGGAGAGGATCCCACATCAATTCAACAAGCCCTAATCATACATACTTGAAATCATATACCTTTACTTGGAAATCATAGAAATCATGTAATTTCTTATAGTTCAAGCATAAATAAGTATAATAATCAAGTAGTAATCATAATCTATGATATTGGAATCATAGCATGAAATCCATAGGAAATCATCATGAAACTTTGATAAAAAAGGAGGTTTTGGATTGGGATTCATGAATGAAACTAATCCATGAATGAAGCCCTACTTACCTCAAGTGAAAAACCTTCAGAATTGGAGTAGAAAAACTTGAAATCCTTAGCAAAGCTTGGAACCCTAGCTTCAATGGAGTCCTTGTATGGACAGAGAAATATTTGAGAGCCTTTGAGAGAATTATGAGAGTGAATGAGTTGGAACGAATTAGGAATATAATCTATAGGAGTTATGTTGAGTAAGTTAGTTAGGAGGGCCAAAATGACATAGTTTAGGAATCAAACGTATAGGAAATGTCCAGAAAGCCCTCATTAAAACTGATGGAGCCATTCATGAGAACCCGTCCACGGGCCATGGTTTCACCCATATCTCATGCTTTGGCTTTCTAGGGATCGTCTCATAAAGTTGAGATACTGGAAATTGCACTTTCCATACCACAAACAAATAGTACGAGCTGTTGTTCCTTATATGGGCCGTATATCCCTTCGTAATAATTCCTAGACTTAGAAAATTTCAATATCTTCAGGGTTTCTTATCACGACCTGCACTAGGATTTAGGAGTGACACGGCGAATGTGAACCCGAGAGTCCCCAAAGAAGCCTCAAGTATCCAAATCCACATCACCGGTTCGAAAAGAACATACAAATAGTAACATATAGTGCTTAGGGATGAGAGAATAGGACTCATACTATAGGGCCATACGGGCCTTGGGACTTTCCACATTTCCACACCAAATACGCAAGTAGCAAAATACAAAATTTTCCATAAATCAATCCAAACGAGCACATAAACCAATTATCACGCATAGCATAAAGATTTTAAAGAGTCTATATATTGTCCAATAAATGACTCTAATCAAGATGGAACGGGGGCCAGGACATATTCTGCGCTTACCCTCAAATAGGAAACAAAATCTAAGATATCATAGATAAAAGGAAGCTGGCTTGTCCTTGGAGGATGAAACTCACCATAAGTACTCTTCTGGATCAAACTACTCGTCAAACGGTTGGTAATCGAAATGCTCGGCCCTTACATAGTAAAATCATGTAGCCATAGAGTATGCGTTAGTACATTTGAATGTACTAAGTATGCGAGCATGCAATGCATATGAGTAATCAACCTGCATTCCAATGTTAGATGACAAGGGCACATAATATAGAAAGAATCGTATATCCAAGGAAGAAATATACAAGATGCCATGAAATGTATGATGCATGAATGAGATGATGCTCGTATATAATGGGGATGGACTGTAACCGACAAATCAAACTCATGTGAGCTACTACATAAATTAGTACGATAAAGACCTCCCATTGGTAGGAGAAGATTACTTGCCAAAGGTAATCTACATCACACCTTACGGAACACACCATTTCAGTGGATGGTCACCTTCCTTACGAAACACACCATTTCATAAGGATTTTTGGAAAATCATATCATATCATAAATAAAATGAATAACCATTCCTTACGACATGGTCATTTCGGTAATGGCTACCATTCCTATGTTGGCACATAGTTTGAGGAAAGGGAGAGGACCCTTGGGGATAACCCTAATGCCCCCAATCCACCGGTGCTAAGTTAAAATATCCCACATAAATACTTATACACATACATGCTTCCAAAAGATACAATATTCATTTCAAAATCATAATTCATTTTTAAACCATTCAACAATGCATATTTTAGGCTAAAATGCCAAATCGTATGTCATAATCACGATGCTTATGCAAGGAATAGCTCATTCACATATGCAAGATGGTGCAAGCACCCGAGATGCTCAAAAAGTCATAATCATAAGACATGTATGTGATCACATTCTTGTCATAACCAATATCTTATCAAAATCCTTTCATAAAATATAATTGGGCTTAACCCACTTCCTAACTTCCATAATCATCAATGTTCATGAATGCAAGTGCAATGCATGATGTGAGAATAACATGGGTGATATAGAATAAAATTTAAAGCAATAGCATAATATGAAATTGAGTAAATGCATAATTAGATCAATATCTAAATCATAATTTAAATCACTCATGCATAAATCAACTTTAAAGGGGACATGCATGTTCATAATTTCATAACTCAATGTAAATCATTATAATAGTGATCAAAGTAAATTAAAATCATAAGTAAAGTTGAGCCCATACACCTATTGGAATTAATAAAATCAAATAATGAAAACTCACATTTAAAGTGAATTAAAATTCATAAAACCAATGGAAAGGAATTTTGGGTCTTCTTGGTTGAAATAAACCATGAATCAATCCCACATACCTTGATTGAGGAGATGAATTTGGGGAAGGATCTCGCTTGAATTTGAACCCAAGTAAACCCTAGCTTTGATTCTTGAGAGGGGAGGGTAGAGAGTATTTGGAAGGTGATCTTATGAGGGGTAGAGAGTTTAAAGAGAATGAATTAAGAGTGGAGGGATATCAGTTGAGGTGAGGGTTTAGGATAGGTAAAAGGTCATAATTCATAATTAAAATAAATTGAAATTACATAAATGCCATTAATAAAATAGGTGAAATTTGAAGCGTTAGGTCCATACACGGTCCATGAGTCATCACACGGACCATGAACAGTGACCGTGAATTCGTCACTTAGACAATTTTCGTGGTGCCAACACTTGGAATTTATTGAATAGTTACAGGTAAAAAATTTGCGTGGGATAGGGTAATTATGAAACACGGCCCGTGTGATGCTACACAGGTCGTGTCAAGGGCCGTGTGATAAAACGTGGGAAATTTCCGCACAAAGAGTTACAAGACGGTATGTTCATACTTAGAAAATTTTTACGTAGCGAGCGACATGGAGGGCCACATGGCCTGTGACGCACCACACGGACCGTGTGGCCTCACTCGGTTTGAAGTCCTCCATCGCATCCACTCCGTCAAAATCTTGGCCAAGTGTCCCTCCATGGGAGGCCACACAGTTTGTGTGGCTTCACACGACCTGTGTAGACCTTCCATGGAGCGATGCCTGGCAAATCTTTCACTCGAGATGGTACTAAGAGGTCCAGTAAAGCCATTCATAAATCCGGGTCCTTAAATCATCTCCCGCTTTGGAACATTCGTCCCCGAATGTGCAACAACAAAGCTTGAAAGCTTGACTTAAGACACGAAACATCCGAACAAAAGGTATAATGCATAGTTCATCAAATCATAAAGTCTTTAAACCCCATTTCAAATTATTCAAATCATTCAAACATCATAAAAATTATTTTCATGCCCATGTATGCATGTCATATCATGAGACTCAAGAGCAAAAGAAGTAGGACTATTTAGAAGGGGAATCGACCTAGTGCCTTAGGCTTGAGTAGATTGGAAAAGATGAGGATATCGCTCCATCATGTCCAGTTCTGCCTCCCACATAACACTAACCATATGTTGATTACTCCAGAGCACCTTCACCGAAGCCACGTCCTTGTTATGAAGCCACTTCACTAGCCTATCAAAGATGTCTACTGGGATTTCCTCATAAGACAAGTTTTCTCCGACCTCAATTCCTTCCAAAGGCACAATGGTGCTAGGATCACCAAGTAGATTCCTCAACATAGACATATTAAGGACTGAGTGAATGGAACTAAGGTTAGGAGGCAACTCCAACCTATAGGCCACATCCCCAATCTGCTCAACGATCTCATAAGGGCCAACATACTGAGGGCTTGGCTTACGCTTCTTAACAAAATGCATCACACCTTTCATAGGCGAAACTTCACATATACCCAATCGCCAACATGAAATTCAAGATCCCTCCTCCTAATATCCGAATAGGACTTTTGGTGACTTTGTGCCGTTTTAAACCTTTTCCTAATTACTTTCACCTTTTCCATGACCTCCATCACTAAGTATGTGCCAACCAGTGCCGTCTCTCCCAACACAAACCACCCTACCGGAGACTTACACCTTCTCCCATACAAGGCCTCAAATGGTGCCATACCAATGCTAGCATGAAAGCTATTATTATAAGCAAACTCAATGAGTGGAAGGAGATCATCCTAGTTACCCTTAAAATATAACACACAAACCCTCAACATATCCTCCAACGTTTGAATAGTCCTCTCAGCTTGCCCATCGGTTTGAGGATGAAAAGCGGTGCTTAACTTAATCTTAGTTCCAAGTCCCTTCTGAAATGATCTCCAAAAGTGGGAAGTGAATTGGGTGCCACATTCTGATATGATGGACCTAGGCACATCATGCAACCTCTCCAACTCTTGGATGTACAACCTCGCGTAATCCTCAGCGATGAAGGTAGTCAAGACCGGTAGGAAATGAGCCGACTTAGTCATCCGATCTACGACAACCCAAATAGAATGAGATTGCCTTCAGGTTCGAGGAAAACCAACCATAAATCTATGTTTACATCTTCCTATTTCCACGCGGGAATTTTAATGTCTTGAGCCAAGCCACCGGGCCTTTGGTGCTCTACCTTCACTTGTTGACAACTCGGACATTCAGATACGAACTTAGCGATGTCCTTCCTCATACCATGCCACCAATACAGTTCTCTAAAATCCCGATATATTTTAGTAGACCCCGGGTAAATAGAATAATGAGAGTTGTGAGCCTCACTCATGATCACCCTTCCAAGATCATCCATATCCGGAACACAAAGCTGGTCTTGGTACCGGAGCACACCATCTCCCCCTTGGGAGAACACCTCGATCTCCTTTCTGGCAACCAACTTCTTCAATTTAAGTAGCAATGGGTCTATGTCTTGCTTAGCTTTTATATCAATCACCACGGAAGATTCTGCCCCGCCCTAAACACGAATACCACCATTGCTCGATTCGGCCAACCTGACACCCAACCTAGCCAACTGATGAACATCCTTTGCTTACTCCTTCCTTCCCTCCCCAACATAGGTCACACTCCCATAGATAGCCTACTGAGAGCACCAACCATAACATTGGCCTTGCCATGATGATATAAAACACTCATGTCTTAATCCTTTAGGAGTTCCAACCATCTCCGTCGCCTCAAATCGAGATCCTTTTAAGTGAATACATATTGCAAGCTCTTGTGATCGATGTACACGCCAACATGAACCCCATACAAATAATGTCTCCAAATCTTCAAGGCAAAAACTACTACCGCCAACTCAAGGTCTACATTAGGTAATTACGTTCATGCACCTTCAACTGCCTTGATGCATACGCTATTACCTTACCCTGTTGCATAAGCATAGAACCCAACCTAATCCATGAGGAATTACAATACCCTATGAATCCCTCCAAACCGTTTGGTAAAGTAAAGACCGAAGCCGATGTAAGCCGATCCTTTAAAGTTTGGAAACTCCGCTCGCATTCGTCTGACCACAAAAACTTAGCCTTCTTTTGGGTCAACTTAGTCAATGGAGATGCAATAGATAAGAACCCCTCAACAAACCTTCTATAATCTCCGGCCAACACCAGAAAACTTCGAATATCTAAAGGAGTCAATGGTCTGGGCCAATTCTTCACGGCCTCAGTCTTCTTTGGATCCACCTTGATACCATCACCAAACACCACATGACCAAGGAAAGCCACTTCACCCAGCCAAAATTCACATTTGCTAAACTTGCCATATAATTTATTCTCTCTCAAGGTTTGCAAACCACCCTCAAATGATTCACGTGCTCCTACTCACTTTCCCAGTAAATAAGAATGTCGTAAATGAAGACCACCGCAAACCTATGTAGAAATGGCTTAAACACCCGATTCATCAAATCCATGAACACGACTGGAGCATTGGTTAGGTTGAACGGCATCGCCATAAACTCAAAGTGCTCATACCTTGTTCGAAAAGATTTTTTGGGAATGTCACACTCCCTAACTTGTAATTGATGATACCTAGAACGAAGATTAATATTTGAGAAATGAGTATCCCCTTGTAGCTGGTCGAACAAGTCATCAATCTTGGGCAATGAGTACTTATTCTTAACGATCATCTTATTCAGTTGCCTATAATCAATTCACATCCGAAGAGATCCGTCCTTCTTTCTTACAAACAACACTGGAGCACACCACGGCGATATACTGGGCCGAATGAAGCCTTTCTCCAACAAATCCTTTAACTGCCCTTTTAACTCTTTCAACTTCGCCTACACCATACGATAAAGTGGAATAGAGATAGGCTGAGTATCCGGAAGAAGATCTATGCCAAAGTCTACCTCCCTTTAAGGAGGGAACCGGGCAAGTCTTCGGGGAACACATCCGAAAACTTATTCACCACAGGAACTGACTCAAGAGTAGGAACTTTGGGCTACATATCCGTGACCCTCACAATATGATAAATGCACCCCTTATAAATCATTTTCTGTGCCTTGAGGTAGGAAATATACCGACCTTTAACAGAGGAGTCACCACCCTTCCATTCAAGAACGGGCTCACTGGGAGGTTAGAACTTGACATCCGGGTTCTACAATCTATTGAGGCATATGATGCATACAAACAATCCATCCCAAGAATCACGTAAAAGTCGAACATCTCAAGTTCCACAAGATCACGCAATAAAATTTTATGCAACACAAAAATAGGGCAACCATGATAGACTGTATGTGCAATAACAGATTCATCCACGGGAGAATAAACTTAGAACCTCAAAATCTTGGGACTCAAACCAAATTTAAAAGCCAAAAGAAGAGTCACAAAAGACAAATTTTCACCTGGATCAAGCAAAAACATAACCATCAAAATCAAAGACTTTTAACATACCAGTCACGACATCCGGAGCTTCCTCAACATCTTGGCGGGTGTGGAGTGCATTGAACCAATTGTTCCTTAGGGAAACACCTTGAGGAGATCTTTATTGGTCTTGCCCGCCTTGGGACACCTGACCTTGGCCTCTACGGGCATTCTTAGGACAATCAGCAACCTTGTGATTTTTATCACCACACCCAAAGCAAACACCCAAATCCATCCAACAAACTCCCATGTGAGGCTTTCCACGCTTGTTACACAGAGGATACTCCTATCCACCACTAACCGGTGCCCTAGGAGGAGGTATCCAAGCATTAACGACTCAAGCACCATTTCCTTGGCCCTGTTGAAAGCGACTGAAACTAGCACTTCTAGAACTAGAGAATCCACCATCAAAATGGGCCCTCTTAGGATCGTGAATCCTTCTCTCCTTGAGTTTCTCCCCTTCGATCTATTAAACATAGCAATATCCATATCTCATATGAGCATAGCAGTACAACGTTCCTTTATAAGCAAACCAGAGATACCAAAAATAAACTTGTGCATCCTTGCACGAGGGTCAGCCACAAGTGACGGAGCATACTTGGAGAGCTTTGTGAATTTGAGGGGATAGTCCCTCACACTCGTACCTCCTTGCTTGAGGTTGATAAACTCCGTAATCCTGGCATCCCTAAGCTTAAGGGGGAAGAAGTGATCCAGGAATGGAAATCTGAACTCTTCCTAATTGACTTCATCACCGCGAACCCTTTCTAAGATCATTGGGTATACCACACTTGAGCTATATCTTTCAGTTGGTAGGCTGCCAATTTAGCCTTCTCTTCAGAGATGAATCCTATAATGTTTAGTATCTTGTAAGCTCATCAATAAACTCCTAAGCATCTTCATCAGCTTTCGACCCATGGAATTCCAGAGGATTTATCCGGGTGAAATCCCTCACCGTAGAAGCTGGCGTAGAATCCCCTAGCAGGTTAACCTGCCTTGTCTTAGAGGTCACTACCTGGGCAAGCATGGAAAAGGTTGTATAGAACTCAGTGTTTGAGATGGGCTCATCCATAGGCTCTTGAGGAGCTTGTTCCTCATTAGCCGGAGCCGGCCTTTGTGGGAGGGGTCTTCCTCGAGGCATCTTCTGAAATGTAGCAACGACACCATCAAGATGAGGAAACCAAATATACGATTCATAGCATGACATAAGGCATGATGAATTGAGACAATTAGTAGAACACCTTTGAAGCCTCCCACTCATAGGCATGGTGCACTTCACACCCATGAATAAGACGCTACTTGATGCAGTATGTTGCACCCCGAGGACCATTAAATAAACCTAGGGCTCGAATACCATCTTTTGTCATGGCTTGGGACTAGGGTATAAGAGTGACACAGCGAATGGGAACCTGAGAGTCCCCAAAAAAGCATCAATTATCCAAATCCACATCATCAGTTCAGAATGAACATACAAATAGTAACACATACTGCTAAGGGATGGGAGAAAAGACTCACGTTATGGGGAAATACGGGCTTGGGACTTTCCACATTTCCACACCAAATATGCAAGTAACCAAATACGAATGTTTCCATAAATCAATCCAAAGGAGTACAAAAACCAATTATGACAAATAGCATAAAGATTTTAAAGATTCTACATATTGTCCAACAAATGCCTTTAATCAAGATGGAATGGGGGCCAGGACATGATCCAGGCTCACCCTTAAATAGGAAAGGAAATCTGAGATAACATAGGTAAAAGGAAGATGGCTTGTCCTTCAAGGATGGGACTTACCAAAAGTACTCTTCTGGATCGTACTACTCGTCAAACCGTTAATAATCGAATGCTCGGCCCCTACATACTAAAATCATATAAGCATAGTATGCGTTAGTACGTTTGAATGAATTAAGTATGCGGTTATGCAAAGCATATGACTTATCAACCTGCATTCCAATGTTAGATGACAAGGGCATATAATATAGAAAGAATCGTATATCCAAGAAAGAAATATACAAGATGCTATGAAATGTATGATGGATGAATGAGATGATGCTCGTACATAATGGGGATGGATTGTAACGGACAAATCAAAGTCATGTATGCTATTACATGAATTAGTACAATAAAGACCTCCCATCGGTAGGAGAAGATTACTAGCCAAAGGTAATCTACATCACACCTTACGGAACACACCATTTCAGTGGTTGGTCACCTTCCTTACGAAACACACCATTTCAGAAGGATTTTCCAAAAATCATATCATATCATAAATAAAATGAATAACCATTCCTTACGACCTAGTCATTTCGCTAATGGCTACCATTCCTATGTTGGCACATAGTTTGAGGAAAGGGAGAGAACCCTTGGGGATAGCCACATGAATAGTTATACATACACGTGCTTCCAAAAGATACAATATTCATTTCAAAATTGTAATTCGTTTTTAAACCGTTCAATGCACATTTTAGGCTCAAATGTCAAATCATAGGTCATAATCATGATGATCATGCAAGGAATAGCTCATTTACATACACAAGATGGTGCAAGCACCCGAGATGCACAAAGAACTATAATCATAAGACATGTATGTGATCACATTCTTGTCATAGCCAATATCTTATCAAAATCCTTTCATAAAACATAATTGGGCTTAACTCACGTCTTAACTTCCATAATGATCAATGTTCATGAATACAAGTGCAACGCATAACGTGAGAATAACATAGGTAACATAGATTCAAGTTAAAAGCGACATCATAATATGAAATCGAGTAAATCCATAATTAAATCAATATATAAATCACCCATGCATAAATCAAATTTAAAGGGGATATGCATGTTCATAACTTCATAACTCAATGTAAATCATCATAATAGTAATCAAAGTAAATTAAAATTATAGGTAAAGTTCAGCCCATACATCCATTGGATATAATAAAATCAAATAATGAAACTCACATTTAAAGTGAATTAAAATTCATGAAACCAATAGAAAGGAATTTTGGATCTTCTTGGTTGAAAGGGACCAAGAATCAATCCTACATACCTTTGTTGAGGAGCTGAATTTTGGGAAGGATCTAGCTTGAATTTGATACCCAAGTTAACCCTAGCTTTGAATCTTGAGAGGGGAGAGTAGAGAGTATTTGGGAGGTGATCTTATGATGGGTAGAGGGTTTAAAGAGAATGAATTAAGAGGGGAGGGATATTAGTTGAGTTAGGGGTTTAGGATAGGTATGGTCATAATTCATAATTAAAATAAACCAAAATTACATAAATGCCATTAATAAAACAGGCAAAATTTTAATAGTCAAGCCCATACGGCCCACTACACGGTCCGTGAGTCATCACATGGATCGTGAACCGTCACTTAGACAATTTTCGCGGTGCCAACACTTGGAATTTATCTAAGGCTATGGGGTACCATACGGTGGCTACACGACCCGTGTGATGCTACATGGGTCGTCTTAAGGGCTGTGTGATAACTCTTAGAAAATTTCTACACGAAAAAATTATGAGATGATAATTTCATACTTAGAAAATTTTTACGTGGCGAGCCACCCGGAGGGCCACATGGCCCGTGACACATCACACAGACCGTGTGGGTGGCCGTGTGCCCTCACTTGGTCTGAAATCATCTATCGCATTCCACTCCGTCCAAATCCTCACCAAGTACCCCCTCCACGGGAGGCCACATGGTTCGTGTGGCTTCACAGGGCCCGTATGGCCCTTCTATTGAGCGATGCCTAGTAGATTTTGCGCTTGGGATGGTACTAAGAGGTTCGGTAATGTCGCTCGAAAGTCTGGGTTCGTACACTTCTTTACCGACACCTCAGACGGGCCATGATTCCATCTACGGTCTATCATATTAATAATGGATCCATTTCCAAAAACCCATATTTTTCGATCTTTTTCAGACTCAGGTCCACTAGACCTTTCTACTGCTCATGGTTCAATCTACGAGCCATGGGTTTTCTTGTATGACCAAGTTAAAATCAAAATTCCTCAACTTTTGGCTTCAAAGCCTAGCAACATGTAGGGTGTAATAGAAACGGTGCCATCTCAATACTTGAGTGAAAGCTATTGTTGTAGGAGAACTTTATAAGAGGTAGATGATCATTTGAAATTTCTCTAAATTCAAATACACAAGCTCTCAACATGTCTTGAAGTGTTTGAATCATTCTTTTAGCTCGTATATCGGTTTGAGGATGGAATACAGTACTCAACTTCACCTTGGTGCCAAGGACATTTCAAAATGATTTCCAAAAGTGATAGGTAAATTGAGTACTATGATTCTATTTGATGGACAATAGAACCCTATGCAACCTCACCAACTCCTAGATGTACAACCTAGCATAAACTTCGTCACTATATGTTGTCTTGACTAGGAAGAAATCAGCCAACTTTTTCATTCTATCCACAATAACCCTTATGGAGTCAAAACACCTCTTAGTCTTAGGCAAACCAACTACAAAGTCCATATTGATCTCTTCTCACTTCCAAGTGGGGATCTTAATGTTTTAGGCTAGGCCACTCGACCTTTGATGTTCAACCTTAACTTCTTGAAAATTGGGACACCCCACCATAAACTTTGCTATGTCCTTTTTCATTATGTTCCACCAATACCTTTCCCTAAAGTCTATATACATCTTAATGGAACTTGAATGAATAGAATAGGAGGAATTATGAGATTTTTCCAAAAGCAAACTTCTCAACTCATCAACATCTTACGCACATAATCTACCTTGGTAACGAAGTACCCCATCTACCCTTTATGAGAAAACCTCTACCTTCCCTTCCTTCACTAGGGATCAAGATCTTGCTTAGTCTTGATGTCCTCAATCAATAAAGACTCAAAGTCATTCAATACCATCATACTACCATTGCCAGCATCATCCAATCTCACTCTAAACCTAGCCAACCTATGGACTTCCTTTGTTAACTCCCTTTTTCCATCATCTTTAGATGCGACACACTACTCATGGATATCCTACTAACTGTTCCAGATACTATATTAGCCTTACTCGGGTGGTTAGCACATTAGCATTACTAAGGTGGTATTTCACAGTAGCGTCGTAATTCTTGAGACATTCTACCCACCTCCTTTGTCTTAGGTTGAGGTCCCTTTAAGTGAACACATTTTGGAGACTCTTATGGTTGGAGTAGACATCAAGATGAACCCTATACAAGTAATGATGCCATATCTTTAATGCAAATACCATGACTGCTAGTTTAAGATCATATGTTGGGTCGTTCTTCTCATTCACTTTCAATCGCCTTGAAAGATATATAGGCAATCACCCTCCTATGTTTCCTCAACACACAACCCAAACCAATCCATGAGACATCATAATAAACAACAAACCCGTCGTTACCCTTCGGCAAGGTCAAGATGGGAGCCAAAATCAATTGGTCCTTCAAGGTTTGGAAACTTTTCTGACACTCATCTGTCCATAGAAACTTTAATTTATTTTGAGTAAACCTAGTTAATTGTGAGGAAATAGTGGATAATCCTTCAAACAAACCTCCTTTAATACCCGTCTATACCCAAAAAGCTCCTAATGTTTGAAGGAGTTAATAGTCTAGGCCAATTCTTCGCTGCTTCCGTCTTCTTAGGATCAACTTTCATTCCATAACCTAACACTACATTCACAAGAAATGCAACTTCTTTCAACTAAAACTTAAACTTTTTAAATTTAACAAAAAACTTTTCATCCCTCAAAGTTTTCAACACCACCCTCAGATACTTCTTGTGCTCTTCTTCACTCAGAGAATAGACCAAAATATCATCAATGAACACTAACACAAACATATTAAGGTGGGTTTGAATACCCTATTCATGAGGTCCATAAATATTGCTGGTGCATTTGTTAGGCCAAAAGACATCACCACAAACTTGAAATTCCCGTACCTTGTTCAGATTGCCATTTTCGAGAATATCACACTCCCTTACCATTAGTTGATAATATCTAGACCCTAAGTAAATTTTGGAGAAGTGTTTTGTCCCTTGTAATTGATCAAACAAGTCATATATTCTAGGAAATGTGTACTTGTTCATGATGGTAACCTTATTGAGTTATCGATAATCTATACACATTCAAAGTGCCCCATTTTTTTCCTTACGAATGACACCAGAGCACCCCATGGAGACCTACGTGGCCTAATGAAACCCTTCATCAACAAATCCCTTAATTGCTCCCTTAGTTCATTCAAAGGTTGAGTATGGAGCAAGAGGTCTATGCCAAAATCTATCTCTCTTACGGGAGGAACTTTGGGTAACTCCTCGGGAAAGACATCGACGAGCTCATTTATAATGGGGATCGACTTTCAAAAGTGACATCTCTAACCCTCACTAGGTGATAAACAATTTCTTTGGAAATCCTTTTATGGGCTTTGAGATCGGAGACAAACTGACCTCTACATGAAGAACTACTACCCTTCCACTCAAGAATGGACTCAAAGGGAAATTGGAATTTGACTTTATGAGTACAACAATCCATAGAAGAGTAGGAAGCATGCAACCAATCCATACCAAGTATGACATCAAAATCAACCATGGGAAGCTATATAAATCACAAGGAATAACTTTATGCAAAATCGACATGGGACAACTCCTATAGACTCTTTTGGAAACAATGGACTCTCTTATGGTAGTGCAAACTTCAAAAGGCTCAAATAAGATTTTATAACATACACAGAATCTATTTGTAAGAAATCGGGTTACAAAAGACAAATTTGCTCTAGTATCAGACAATGCATATGCATCAAAATCATAAACTTTTAACATACTGATGACAACATCTAGAGTCTCTTCTACCGCTTGGTGGGCATGCAAAGCGTAGACCTATTTGTCCTTTGAGCACCTTGAGCTTGTCCACCTTGTACTTGGGGCCTAGCACCGCCACTTCTACGCTCTTTGGCATGATGAATGGGGTTGCCATATTTGAAACATATATTGGAGCCAGCTATGCATTCCCCCTTGTGGGGTTTCCGACACATGGCATAATTTGGAAAAGCTTGTGCACCCGAGCTTTCTTATGGCTTGGGGTTGGACCCCATGTCTTCGTAGAACCTAAGAGATGGGGCATTGGTTGATCCGTGGCCCATTTTTTTTTGGTCACCATGAAACTTGCCATGCACACCAGCTCTTTGGTGGGAGAATCCACCACTTTCCATTCAAGCATTCTTAGACTCCCTAGCATGCTCTCTTAATTTATCCTTCTCAATTTTCTCTGCATATGCCATTTGATGGGAGATATTCATTTCCTTAATGAGCATGATGGTCTTACACTCCTTAGTACCGACTCGGACATCCCTAAGATAAATTTTCTCATTCTAGCCCTTGGGTCTGCCACCATGAATGGTGCATATTTGGAGTGTTTGGTGAAGTTGAGAGAGTATTCCCTAACACTCATTGCTTCCGTTAGCTCAAATGGGAAAAAAACCAATCAAAGAATACACCTTTGAGCTGCTCCCACTGTCATGACCTAAGCCTAGGGCCTAGGAGACATGGTGAATGGGAACCCGAAGATCCCCAAACAAGCCTCATAGCATCTATACACACATAATCAGTTCAGAGGCATAATTCAAGCATTATTAAGTGATACTAAGGGGTAGGAGTAGATGACTCAAGCTATAGTTAAGGGGTATGAGAATCTTTGCCACACCATTTCATCACATAAATCTAAGGGATTGGAATTCGGGACTCAAGCTATAGATATAGGGGATATGGGACTTGCCATCATACATCCAACTTTAACAAGAAAATTCTAAGGGGTGGAATCATATGACTCGTGCTATGGGAGTAGGGACTTAGGAACTTCACACATTTAACATAACAGAAGACATAGACATAGCCTATATTGAAAAAACAAGCAAGCTCGTACATAGAGTTTACATGATGCCTAACAGTGCCTTCAAGTCATAGATAGGATGGAGGCCAAGACATGTCCTGTGTCTCCCTCAAAATAAAATACATAAGATAGCCAAAACGTAAGTAGGTAAATAGAAGGTGTTTCTTGTCATTGGAACAAAGGACTCACCACAAGCAAATCTAACAAATCCAATCTAGCTGTGAAAATATGGATAAGGATTGTCTCATTCCCTACGTGGTTAGATTATGTAGTAAAAAGTATGAATTTATATGTTTGAATGTACTAAGTATGTGGGCATGCTATGCACGTGAACATAGTAACCAACATTTGTGTCACGACCAAAAATCAAATTGTAGCTAAAGAGAATAAAGTAAAACAAAAGCAATCACATATTTAATACGAAATTTGAAAACCTAGAGTCATGAGTACAAGAGTATCTAAAGTAGTACAAAAGAGTCAATATATCTATCTCAAATGAAAATATAACTCTGATTATGTCTCATACACTTTCTGAAATTGAAAGCAACAAAAGAAATTTCAAAAGATCCATGACGACTCAAAGTCTGAGCCTCACTGGTAAGATTTGGGATAGTTAAAAGAAGACTCAGGTAGAGTGAGCTCCTTATGGGGTCCCTGTGCTCGTTCTGCAAAGAGGAAACAAAGTAGGGGTGAGTACACTAAAATGTCCCCAGTAGGTTCAACCAACTAGGTAAGAGAAATCAGGCAAGTATGTATTATCTAAGAGTCTCTACAACCTGTATCATAAGGTTAGTACACAATATATATATATATATATATATATATAAAAGACTCTACCACAAACATTATACAACCAATGATGAAATGTATAGGGGTATTGTTAGACCTTGTACCAAGTATATCTCAACCTTACCACCTGCCCGTGGTCAAGGGGTGTCACAGAAGCTCTACCTTGCCACCTGCCCATGGTCAAGGAGTGTCAAAATATCTCTTAGCCTTGCCATCCGGCCGTGGTCAAGGGGTTTGAAAAGTGGGACAACTCATCCTTGCCTTCTACCCAGGTCACGAGCTTGTACAAAAGCGATACAACCCAAAAGTGAAGCATCTTAGCCATGGCTCCTTCCCGGGTCAAGGGATGGTACAGTGCAATATAAAATACATGCATGGCAATGATACACATAAAGATAAATGTAATGGAATCATAACAAGAATACCTATACATAACCCTCATAATATCACGGAGAATAATATCAAGTGCCATAACGGGTGCCACAAACCATCATCATATCTCATATTACAATACCGGGCCTCACTCATCCCAAAATATACACATGATCCTCAAAAGTATCTCAAAAGCGATCAATTGCCACAAAATGACCCAAATAGTATTACGAGTCTCACATTATCACAATAGTATCCAAAAATATTCCAATTCTCAAGATTTCATCTCTATTTATCAATAGGATCATATTTACCCAATTTTCGGCATAACGAATATCACATTTCCAAAATAAAATTCTATAGTATTAGCCCATTTACTCAAGAATCAGTCTAGATCTTACAATTATCACATGAACATATCCAATAACTCAAATCCAGTCCTGAAAAAATTAGCTAAACCTACCTCGATGCCGAAACCGCACTCAGACAAGCTTTGAATCAACTCAATCTCCAAAGATCCCCGAACCGATCAATCTTTATCAAAAATAGAGACTATGCATTAAGAGGTGAATTTTGATACCTATATTAGCACAAATTAGGCTTAAGGGTAAAATGATCAAAATTAGGACTAAAATTAAAAGTTTTTAAATCTGGATATTGACTTGAAATTATGAATCTATGTAAGAAAAGAAGTTTTTGAGTGAAAATCCCAGAAAAATTGAGTTCAAATCGAAGGAGAAATCGTCAATTAATGTTTTCAAAACGTAGAGAAAAAGTTCCCCATTTTTGACATTCGAAATCAAGAAGTTCAAGACAAAATCAAGATAAAAGTCATGGAAATTAATCAAAATGATGTTTGAAATACTTACCCAAAAGAATCCTTTACAAATATTCATCAAAAGGCGTCCCAAAAGCTTGAAATGTTTGAAAATGGAATATAAATAGTGGGTTTCGAATTCAGTATTGTCCCGGTAACAAGTGCAATTCGTGAAGGCAGAGGAAAAGTCCCATAGAGCTCTGTGAACGGGGGTGGGGTCCCCGCGAATGCGGAGAAGAGTTACTGGTTGTCCCGTGAATGTGAAGCTTTAGGTTGTCCAATCCTCCGTGAACGTGAAGAAGGGAAGTGACTACACTAGATTCATTTTGCACCAGAAATACACAACTACTACCAAAACTTGGAATGGACCTCGTAACTCATTCGGAATCAGATTTACACAAACCAAAAATGTATTCATACCAAAACAACGATTCAGAGTCAATGAAAAAAATCAAAATTCGATTTTGAGGCATCTTCGCAACAATTACCAATGCAACTCAAATAAACTAGTTTAAAACTCAAAATACCAAAACTGCGCTCAACAACTCCAAAATTATGATGAGACTATTTCTAGCATTAGTTTCATCATCTAGAACTACTAGGACCGTCGAAATTTCAATTCGAGCTTTCAAACTCTAAACGTTGACCAAAGTCAAACTTTGGCTCTAGAAACAATTAAAAATGCAACTTTCAGCCTCAAAACTTTATTTTAACTCCGAATTTTATTCTCTAACTTTTCCTATACTAGATTCGATGTTGTGGAGCTAATGTGATCGATTGACTTCCAATCCAACACCAATACTCCAAATGGTATGAAAACTCACCTTTTTCAATAATTTAGCTTCCAAAAATGCCCAAACTTATATTTTTAACTTTTAAAACTCAGGATTTCAATTCCAATAATACAAATAAATCAAAATAGGTCGAAAATAACTTATGAAAGGGAAAAATAGTAATTTTCACTGATAAGATAAAAAATGACTAACAAGGTCATTACGTTATCTACCACTAAAAAGAATATTCGTCCTCGAGCATAAAGGAAAAAAGAGTACCTGAAGCCTAAAAAAGGCTAGGATATCTGGCCCGCATATCTGACTCCAACTCCCAAGTAACCTTATCATTAGAATAGTGTCGCCACTGAACCTTCACCGAAGGTATATCCTTGGACCTCAATCTCTGGATCTGTCTGTCCAATATAGCTACCAACTCCTCCTCATAAGACAAGTTTCAACCGAACTCAACTGAATCATAAGAGACCACATAAAACTATTCTAGAATGTACCGGTGGAGCATAGACACATAAAATATAGGATGAACCGTTGATAATCTAGGTGGTCAGGCCAACTCATAGACCACCTCACCAACTCTCCTGAAAATTTCAAATGGGATAATGAATCTAAGACTGAGCTTTCCTCTTTTCCCGAATCTCATCATACTCTTCATGGGTGAAACTTTTAACCAAACACTATCACAATTAGAGAACTCAAGAGGCCTAACCCTCATGTCAGCATAACTATTCTGGAAGCTCTGAGCTATCAATAGTCTACTTTGAATTAGCCTGACCCTATCTATGGAATCCAGAGCAAATCAACACCTAACACCTCGATTGAACATGAATCACATCATTCAATTGATGATCTACACCTTTGGCGATTTAAAGCCTCAAATGGTGCCATCTAAATGTTAGAGTGATAACTGTTGTTATATGCAACCTCTTCCAATGGTAAGTGTCGGTCCCATCGGACACCAAATTCTGTCACACAGGCCCGAAACATATCCTTCAACACCAAAATTGTGCCCCGGTCTAACCGTTAGTCTAAGGGTAAAAAGTTGAACTAAAATCCAATCGGGTACCCAAACCATACTGTAGAGCCTGCCAAAAGTGGGAGGTGGACACCAATCCTCTGTTTGATACTATTGACACAAGCACTCCATACAATATGACAATGTCTCAGACATACAACCTAGCCAATTGCTTTGCATTGTAGCTAGTCTTCACCAGTAGAAAGTGAGCCGACTTGGTCAAATGATCAAAAACCACCCAAACTGAATTGAACTTGCCCGAAACCAGGGACAATCCTGTAACCAAATCCATAGTTATCCGCTCCTATTTTCACTCGAGAATGGGCATCCTCTACATTGATCCACTGGGCTTTTGGTTCTTATACTTGACTTGTTTCCAATTTAAACACTTTTCCACAAACTCAACTATATCCCTTCGCATATTGACAACCAATAATGATGTGTTAGATCATGGTACATCTTTGCCATACCAAGATGGATGGAATATCTAGAATAATGGGCCTTCTCTAATATCAATCCTACCTAATCCCCTACCTTAGCCATATAGACCCTACCATTTATCCTCAAAACACCCTCAGAAACAATACTAGCCGCCTTAGCTTAACGCCTCAACACTTTATCAGAAATTAAGCATAGCTAGCCTCTCAAATTGGTAAGCACAAATTGGATCAAGCAATGAAGATCTAGCCTCAACAAAGGCCAAAATATTCTGAGGGGGAGAGATATCCAACCGAACCATCTGTCTAGTGAGCGATTGAACCTTCAGCGCTAAGGGCCTCTCCTCATCCCTTAAGAATGCCAAACTCCCTATACTAGTGGCCTTCTGGCTCAAAATTCCTACCACTACATTTTCCTTCGTAAGGCTATATAGAATAGACATGTCATAGTCTTTTAGCAACCCCAACCACCTGTGCTATCTCAGGTTCAAATTAGGCTGAGAAAAGATGTATTTTAGACTACGGTGATTGGTAAATATCTTACAATGCATCCATAAAGATAACATCACCACAACTTTAACACAAACACGCTGCAGCTATCTCCAAATCATGGGTAGGGTAGTTTGTCTCATGCACCTTCAACTGCCTAGAGGCATGTGCTATCACCTTTCCCCTTTGTATTAATACATCACCGAAACTCACTCTAGAAGCATCACAATATGCTGCAAATAGCACTCTCTCCTCGAGAAACACAAGAATAGGTGCTGAAGTCAACAAATCCTAGAGCTTTTCACAGCTTGCCTCACACTCCTCCAACCACTAAAATGCCATATTCTTTTGAGTAAGTATGGTTAATGGGGCTGCTGTAGAAGGAATCCCTGAACATAACAGTCGATAATACCCCACCAAACCGATGAATCTCCAAATATTAGTTATAGGATTAGGCCTAGAGCACTCATAAACAGCTTCCACCTAGGTCAGATCTACTATAATACCATCTTTTGTAGCCACATGCCTAAGGAATGCCACAAATTTCATCCAGAACTTACACTTTGAGAACTTTGTATACAACTTCTCCTCCCTCAATCTCTGAAGTACCATCCTCAAGTGCTGTATATAATTAGCCTTACTCTTTGAATTAACCAAGATATCATCTATAAACACGATCACAAATATGTCCAATTAGGCTTGAACACTCAGTTCATCAACTCCGTAAAAGCAACCGAGGCACTAGTAAACCCAAAAGACATAACCACAAACTCATAATGACCATATCAGGTCCTGGAAGCTATTTTTGGGATATCAAACTCCCGAACTCTCAACTGATAATAGTCAAACCTCAAATCGATCTTGGAGAATATCGAGGCACCCTGTAGCTATCAAGAAGATCATCAATGTGAGGCAAAGGATACTCGTTCTTGATGGTCACTTTATTTAGTTGGTGATAATCAATATACATATGCATAGTGCCATCCTTCTTCTTCACAAATAGGACAAGAGCATCTTAGGGAGACATACTTAGATGAATGAATCCCTTCTTCAATAAATCTCCCAATTGCTCCTTTAACTTCTTTAGTGTAGCCTAAGCCATCTGATAGAGAGCAATAGAAATGAGCTTAGTGCCCGTCGGCATCAATAGAAAAGTAGATAGCATGATATGGAGGGACACCCGATAAATTAGTTGAAAATACATCCATAAACTCTCTAACAACCCTAGTGGTCTCCAGCAATGATGGCTCCTGAGAACAAGTTTGAACATAAGCAAATTATTTCAAGCATCCCTTCTCTATCAATCGACATGCATGTATGTAAGAATAACACCCTTGGGATAGGAGCTAGGTGCTTAATCCACACCAACGGAGGCAAGTCGGGGCAAGATAAGGTCATGGTCTTCGCATGGTAGACAAGTATAGCATGATAGGGCGACAACCAATCCATGCCCAATACCACATTGAAGTCAACCATATCCAACAATATCAAGTCAGCAACAATGTCTCTCCAAATAAAAGTCACAATATAACCTCGACAAACCTGATTCACCACTAATGATTCACCTATCGGGTGGGAACACAAATAGGCTCGACAAGCAACTCACACATAATATCAATATCAGAAGAAAGATAGGCTGATATATAGGAATAAGTAGAGCCTGGATGAAATAAAATCTAAAGCTGAATGGTGGTATACTAGAACCATAACTGGGATAATCACATCAGAGGCCTCTGCCTCGGCTTTATCTGGGAGAGTAAAATAGACTCTACACCCATCACTGGCTTGTGGGCCTCTATGGGCTCCACCTTTCACTGTACCACGACCTCCCCTAGTACCATCCCTTATAATCTGAGAGGGTGTCTCTAGTTGCAGGTGTTGAGGCTGGACGGGCCAGCTAATTCTCCAAATCATAGGGTGGAGGTGCACGGTATGGACAATAGTTGGCGAAGTGCCCAACCTCATCACAAACATAATAAGCCCTAGGGTTGCACCCCTGAGATAACTATGCCAAAGAACCACCATGTCTAGATGCACCAAGAGAGCTATCACAGCCTGTTTAAGTAGGCCTAGACCTATCCATACTATCAAATATAGGGATGCCTTTGTGGAATTCTCGACCCTGATGGCCCTGCCTCTGGAACTCTCTATCTCATGGCGAGGGTCCAATAAACTACCCGTGCTAACGAAATCTCTTCCCACCACTCTGTCTATTATGTCTGATATGCTCTATCACACGAGCGCGATCCACTACACTCTGAAATATGCCTCAAGCCTAAAGCAAAGAAGCTGTAGCCTCCTGAAGATACCTCATCAATCCTTTGGCGAATCGTCGAACCCTCTCAAACTCCAAGTGATACTAGACAAGACATATCTGGACGATGTGTGGACTCTGGCCTTATAGTCTAAAACAGACATAGAACCTTGCTGAAGTTTATCAAACTTATCCCGACAATTGTCTCAAAGGCTATATGGTATGAACCTCTTCAAGAATAACTCTATAGACTACTCCCATGTCATGATCAACGATCCAATAGGTCGGTAGGCTAAAATGGACCTCCTTAACTCCTTGTTGGTCCAGTAAACTATTAAGAGGTATAAGCAACTCCATGCGACTCAAGGATGGCCAAATTACATAGCCAGTCCTGAAACTCTTTTAGGAACTCATAAGCTCTATCACTAGGGGTGCCATCAAATCTGGGGGGAACCAATCATACAAACTGCTCAAAACTCTTCTGCTTAGCTGTAGACATAGAAGGACTAGCAGAGTATGGGGGCACTAAAAATCTAGGCATTACAATAGCTGGAGCAATAGCCAATCCTTGAAGCTAAGAATAAGAATTCGATGGTAATGTCTAATGCGAAATCATAGAAGTCATATGAGGATCTGTTGGGACTAAGGAAGGACCAACATGGTTCATGGCTAGCTTAATTGGAGCTATAAAAGGGCCAACTGACATTGTAAAAGCCAATGCATCAATAACAAATAGGGCAGAGGAGCTCCCTCCAATCTTGCCAATACCTGCAATAATAACTCCTGAACTGAGGGCGTAGAATCTGGGGCTGAGGGTGGTGAAATAGGGTCTATAGGTCTCTCTAGCTCATAATCAAGATCAAGAGAAGTCAATCTAGTCTATTCCCTGGGTGGAGCTGTCCCCTCTAGCATGTCCATGGCCTCTAGCCTTATCATGAACCCTGCCTAGACCTCGAGTGGGAGCCACATTAGCTAGCTTAGGCTCTACCATTGATTGTCGAGATCTAGTAATCAATATATACACAGAAGGAGTAGATTAGATATTTTCAAAATAGTTGATATGAAGAAATGTTTGAATAGAAGCAAGATATGAAAGCTTTTTCTATCGAGTGCCCTGTAGCCTCCCAAAGATTGATATGGACATTTACATATCAATTCACGAGACTCTACTAGACACCTTGCACTTGACTCATAATCCCAGCGAACCTAGAGCTTAGAAACCAAACTTCTCACGATCTAAAATCAGATCATAACTAAAGAGAATAAACTAAAACAAAAGCAACCACAAATTTAATACGAAATTGCCAAACCTGGAGTCATGAGTACAAGAGGATCTAAAGAAGAATGAAAAGTCAATATATCTGACTCAAATGAAAATACAACTCTAACAGTCGCTAATACAACATTTGAAATTGAAAGTAACAAAGGAAATCTCAAAAGATCCATGATGACTCAAAGTTTGAGCCTCTTCGCTAAGATTTGGGATAGTTGGAAGAAGACTTTGGCAGAGTGAGATCAACTACCCCGATGGGGTCCTTGTGCTTCATCTGCATGGAGGAAACAAAGTAGGGGTGAGTACAGCGAAATGTACCCAGTAGGTTCAATCAACTAGGTAAGAGAAATTGAGCGAGTATGTAATATCTAAGAGTCTTTACCATCTATATATATATATATATATATATATATATATATATATATATATATATAAGAACAAATAAAGATAATCCACACAGCCATTGATGCAATGCATAGGGGTCTTGTCAGACCGTGTACCAAGTATCTCTCAACCTTGCCCCCCGCCCATGGTCAAAGGGTGTCACAATGGGTCAACCTGGCCACCTGCCCATGGTCAAGGGGTGTCACAATGGCTCAACCTTGCCACCTACCTGTGATCAAAGGGTTTGAATAGTGGGACATCGCACCCGTGCCTCCAGCTTGGGGTCAAGGTGTTGTATAAAAGTGGTACAACTCAAAAAGTGGAGCATCTTACCATTGCCTTCTTCTCGGGGCAAGGGATGACACAATGCAATATGAATAAATGCATTGCATTGATACAAATCAAGATATATGTAATGCATGACATTATAATAAGAATACTGATACATAACCATCATAATATGATGGAGAATAATATCAAGTGCCATAACTAGTGCCACATACCACTCAGGTCATCATAATTATATCAATAGTCAAGTTTCCCAACAATATTGGACCTCAATCATCCCAAAATATACACATGATCCTCAAAAGTATCTCAAAGACTATCAATTTCCACAAAATCATCTAAATAGTATTACGAGTCTCACATTATCATAATAATATCCAAAAATATTCTGATTCTCAAGATTTGATCTCAATTATCAATAGGATCACATTTTACCCAATTTTCAACATATCTGATATAACATTTCCAAAACAAGTTCTATTATATCAACACATTTACTTAGGAATCAATCTAGATCTTATAATTATCACATGAACATATCCGATAACTCAAAATCTTGTCCCCAAAGGTTAGCGAAACCTACCTCGATGCCGAAACCGCACTTGAATAAGCTTTCAATCAACTCAAACCTCCAAATGATCACCGAATTGATCATTCACTATAATAATAGATAGTGCATATCAAGAGGTGAATTTTGATACCTATATTGGTACGAATTTAGCTTAGGGGAAAAATGGTTAAAATTAGGGCTAAAATTCAAAGTTTTTGAATCTGGAAATTGACTTGAAGTTATGTATCTATGTAATAAAAGGAGTTCATAGGTGAAATTTTCACTTAAATTGAGTTCATATCAAAGGAGAAATCATCAATTAAAGTTTTCATAATACATACAAAAAATTCCCAACTTTTGACATTCAAAATCATAAACGTTAAGATAAATCAAGCTAAAAGTCATGAAAAATTATCAAAACAATGGTACAAACGCTTACCCAAAAATATTCTTCAAAAACCTTCATCAAAAGTTGCCCCAAAAGCTTGAAATGTTTGAGAATGGAATAAAAATGGTGGGTGTTGGATTTAATACTGTCCAGGTAAAACGTGCACTCCACGAACGCAGAGGGAAAGATCCACAAAGCTCTGTGAACACGGAGAAGAGTCATTGGCTACCTCGCGAACACAGATCAAATCCTACGAATGTGGAGCTTTATGTTACCTAAACCTTTGCAAACACAGTGAAGGAAAGTGATTACACCAGATTAGGGAAGGCAACGGAACTAGTAGGTACCGACACCGGTCTAGTTCTGTCCCGATTCTGGATCTATTCTAGTGATGTCTCGATATGTGCCAGAAAAAGGGGTAATAAGATAGGTACCGGGAAGGGACGGGGGAGAAATCTCGGTAATTACCGATTCCGCTATATCTATTCTGGTTTGAAAATCAGTTCAAATTACTGGTTTAACTTAATTTTTTTTAGTTTAAATGCAAAATGTGTATTGAACCATTGGAAGGCCCACCGCCCAGGTGGCCAGGCCTGCAATGCATGCAAAAGAGCCGTTCAATGGCTCTTTACCAATTTTTTTTATTGTTAATTTTTTTATTCGAAATTACCTCCCTCATAAAATTCAACTATAAATACCCCAATACATTCACAATTTTTCATATAAATTCTCTCAACTCTCTCATTTCTATGTTCTCTCTACTATTATAATTATACTATACTGCTATCAAATTAATTATAAATATTATTATTTACTCTCTCAAGTCTCAATTAGTATTAATTAGTTAATTGGTTTTTCTATTTTGGTGGGCTATTTGAAATTTGGAACAAATTTTGGTGCATTAATTTGGAGCATATTTAAGCTTCAACTTCCCTCAACTTCGGCCTCTACGTCTATTTTTACATAGGCGCTGGATACATTCGTTCCAACTTATAAATCTCATCTTATTAGTTTTTATTCTTTAATCTTTAGTAGTTGAATACTTGAATTTTTTTTATATTTATAATTTTATTAATTTCATATAATCTTTACTTGTATCATTTTATTTAACATGGATTCCGATAAAAAAGGAAAGTGAAAAAGTATTTTTTTCGGTGGAATTGCTAAAGCTTTAAGAAGTAAAAATCAACTGCTACTTTTTCTAAATCTTCAAGAAAACCGCCAGTTAGATTTAATATGGAAGAATTTACACATGTTAATATTTGTTTTAATATCGATTCTAATACAGAATTAGATCATGAATTTCTTGAACAAAGATTTGATTTTAATCAAGATTTAGATGAAGATGATGATATTTTTGATGATGATGAAATGCACCATATATTGCTACTACTCCCCCCTCCCGCTCCCGCTCCCGCTCCTGCTCCCACTCGCTTTACATCCATCAGCATCTAGTAGGCCTAAGACCAAACGTGTTAAAAAATCTGTTGTTTTGGCAATTTTAACACAAAAAGAAGATAAAACAAAATTAATTTGTAATAGATGGAAGCATGTTTTAAATCATAAAACTTTTGTAAAGGAGGGTGGAATGGGTTATTTAAAAAATCATTTAATGCATTGTAATATATTAGAATTTTTGCAAGTTCAAGTCATTGCGGATGCGAAAAAATATAGAAATCCCTTCCTAAAGAATCCATAGGAGTAGGAATTTCAAATATGGTTTAGTCGCAATTAAACCCTTCTAATGTTTTCGGTCCTAGTACACATCGCCCTTATAGTAGACAACGAGACTTAGAGGAACTTGCAAAAATGATTGTTGTTACTAGTTTGCCTTTTAGTTTTACTGAAAATTCGGGTTTTGTTCACTATATTCAAATTGTTTATAACCCATTGTTTTATGGTTTTACAAGAAATACAATTAAAAAAATATTTTCTGATTATCAAGCACGGCATGTACAATATCTTCGTTGTTTATTTCCTTAGGATACTTGTAAATTAGCAATTACTTACGATATGGGTTGTAGTATAACCGATAATGATTATTTTACAAATATTGGACATTGGATTGATGAAAAATTAGATGATGCAAAAAAGAATTTCAGGATATAAAAGTTGTGAAATGCATAAAACTGGTTCTTATATTGCACAAATAATTCTTGATATTTTACAATTTTATGGCCTTCCTAGTATAATAATTACTATAACTTCATGTAATGACCTAGATATTGTACAACTTCATCGGAGCTTGAAAATGTCATTTTTGGCAATATTTGGACCAAGTGTTACCTCAAGGGATACTACACGGTCCGTGTGAGTTCACACGACTTGTGTGGCCTCCAGTGAGGTGACCCTTGGCCTAAACGTTTGGTGTTGGACCTTGATGTGGTGATTAAAACTAATGCACATCACACTTGGACCCCTCACAGTCTGTGTGACACTTCACGCACCGTGTGGTGGGTCGTGTGATGGCCTTGGCTTGAAATCCCACAATTTTGGGACCAAGTGTAGTCTCACGGCCCCTCACACGGCTCGTGTAGTGTGACATCGCCCGTGGGCTCGTTCGTCTATCTTCCGGAGTGAAATTTTTTCTACATATAGAATCACCGTCTCTTAACTCGTTGTGAGAATGTTTTTCTAAGGAAGGTGACATGGTTGGGTACACGGACCGTGTAGCTTCACACAACTCATGTAACCCTCCATATAGGTGATTTTGTCAAAATTTTTCTAAGTATGGGATCTCAATTCCGGACCTTCATCTAGTTAAATTTGTCTAAGTTTTTGCTCACGGGCAAGTACATGGACCGTGTAGTTCCCCACGGGTCCGTGTACCCCTCCTTGAAGTGGTGACGTCCAATTTTTCTATTTGTTTTATTAATGGCGTTTTTGTAAATTCGGTTTATCCTAATTGCCGTTTAGGACTTCTTACGCTATCTAAGGGATCCCTAATGACTTAAAACCTATTCCTAATACTCATAAATCACTCCTCACAATTTGAATTCTCTCAAGTCACACTTAAGTCTCCTTCAAAGAACACTTGTGGATTTTAATTTTGGGAATCAAGGAAGGGCTCTTTCTTCACAAAATTTCTCGTTGAATCTCTTCATTAGCTAAGGTATGTGGGTTTTGATCCTTGGTTTCTTTCAACCAAGGAGACCTGATGAGTCATAGAAATACGACTCTTATGACGTTTTGAACGGAGAATTTTTGCACGTTCTTAAGCAAATATATTGGTTTGATGTATATGTTTTGGTAGGTTTCATGAAAATGATGAAGGCATGGAATGACGGAGGGATTATGAGAAAAAGAGTGAAAAATGACTGAAGCAGTGACATACGGAGACCCTCACAGGCCGTGTAGCATCACACGGACTGTGGGAGGGTACGTGAAGGGCTCCCATCGAAAGAAGCTGTGAATTGAACCAAGTGAAGGACCACAGGGGCCTTCACAGACCGTGTGACGGTACACGGGCCGTGCACCCCGTCGTAACCATACACTTGGCGTGGAGGAGACATGGATCTGGAACGAAGCCAATGCAAATCTCACGAGGGGCTCACACAGACCGTCTAAGCTGTCACGGGCCGTGTCACGGGTCGTGAAGTTGACATGAATTGGAAGGATCACCTTCGAAAATAATAGAAATCATGCAAGTGAAGGAAGATAGGGCCGTCGAGGACCGTGTGATCAACCACAGATCGTGGCATGGGCCGTGCCAATGGAATATAAAGACATCACTCAGAATTTGCACAAGGAAAGGTTCACAGGCCGTTTAACTGTCTGTGAACCTCCACATGGGTTGTGCTGGTAGGCATAAGAAGCAGCAACAATGAAGACTCACGGACCATGTGACGGTCCATTTGGACCAACACGGCCCGTGTGATGACTCGTACCCATGCCGAAGTCTATTTTCCTATTTGTTATTGGATTAGTTTTTTCTTGTATATATATTTTTATTTTATTCCATTTTTAGAGTTGTTGAAACCATGGAGTCAAAAAACAACCAGAGATCAATATTGTGCCATTACTTTGCATTAAATTCTTGTGTTTTGATCATTTCTTTGAAGATTGTAACACGTGGATTTATCATTATTTCAATCATAAGTCAATTATTATGATTTCTTTGTATTGTTGTGGGCAAATTGTATTGAACATGCTAGGCTAAACCAAACAACTAGGGTTGTGGGAACCATGACAATTCAATAAGATAACACACGCTGGGGTGAATTCGTGGGATTGATCATCGCATGCAGTGTAACATTCTTCACTTTAACTTCTTCCTAATGAGTCGATGCGTTAGGTAAGTTCATACTTGTTACATGCCCGGAGGGATGTGGTAATTAGGAAAAGAATCCTACAATGGAAATTTGGGGTTTTTAACCTAGTCTAAGTACTTGAGACCGAAAGGTGAGGGTATTCTGAGATCGAGAACAAAGGTTGAAATTGCTTACATTCTGAGACCGAAAGGTGACAAGTGAAATATAGCTATGAAGGACCGGAAGGTGAACTAGGTATCATCTACTTTGTTTGATCTGGCATGCGCAGTCACGAATGATTTTACCATACCAGTTTTGTTATCGTACTAGACGTCATGGGGAACACAACCCTAGCTTCTCACTAATTGTTTGAAATTCAGTATCAACATCCTTATTAGGCACTTTACAATAAGGACTTAATTGAAACATCATAATCCCCCCATTTACTTTATGCAACTTTATTTTGGGAATAAAATTTACATCTGAAAAAGGGTGCTGATAGAATCATTCTCACGCTTTCCCTGTGGGATCAACCTTAACTCTGGTTGAGTTCTATATTTGACCAACGACCGCATTACTCTTCCTTCTGGAGTGTAAATTTTGGTGTATCAAGACCCAAACTCTTTCAAGTGATTTTTCATGAAATTAAGCTTACTTTAAATGTAAGTTTTCATTATTTTGATTTACTAAATTCAATTAAAATATGGACTGTACTTTATTTATGATTTTATGTTCCTTCAAGCCCTAATATGAAGTTATGAAAGTGCACATCCCCTTTAAAACTTGTTTTTTGCATGGATGATCTATCTCATGATTTAAATGTGGATTTAAATATGAATTTACTTCAATCTCATATTATATTGTTGATTTTGGATTGAATCTCAATTACCCATGCTATTTCGACATCATTAATGGCATATGCATTAATGAAAATTGGATCTTATGGAAACTATGAAGTGGGTTAAACACAATTACATTTTATGATATGATTTTAATAAGGTGTTGGTTATGACAAGAATGGAATCACATAAATGTCTATGGTTATGACTCTTTGAGCATTTATGGTGCTTACATCATCTTGTATATTTGAATGAGCTATTCTTATGCATGAGTATCATGATTATGAATATGGTTTTGCATTTGAGCTTAAATGTGTATTGAATGGATTTGAAATAACTATTGCCTCTTTGAAAGTATGTATACATATATAAGTATATATATTCTTGTGGGATGCCAACTTAGCACTGATCGATCGAGGTCTCTCTATTTCTCCTTGAACCATGTGCCTACCATAAGTTATGTGAATATCCTATCCGAAATAGCGATGCTCGTGGGAAAGTTGTATCATATAAAATGGAGATGCCCGTAAGGTGAAGTATGATAATATGTTATACATGAAAATCCTGTCCGAAATGGGGATGCCCATAAGGAAGGTAGCTTCATATGAAAGGGGGATGCCCGTAAGGTGAAGTATCATTTACCTTTGGGCAATATACCACCTCTTTTTACTGATAAAGGGGTTTCATTGGGATTCCAGGTAATAGCTCGCTTGGTCTTACTCATGTCGGTTGAGATCAAATCCCCACTATATATGAGCATTATGACATTTCATGCATCATAGACTTCCTGGCATATTGTATACTACTCTTCTTTGGATATATGACTCTTTCTATATTATGCACCCTTGTCATCTAATATTGAACGCAGGTTTGGTATGTCATATGCATTGCATGCCCGCATACTTAGTACATTCAAACATACTAACTCATACTTTTGCCTACATGATCTCACCATGTAGGGACCAAGGAGTACACTTATCCACCACACGATGTTTAGCTCAGATCTCAAGTTTTGCTTGTTGTGGTGAGTCCTATCTTCCAAGGACAAGCCACTACCTATGGTGCTTCGATTTAGGTTATTTACATTTGAGGGTGAGCCCGGGGTATGTGCCGGCCCCCATCTTATCTTATGGCTAGAGGCATTGTTGGACATATTGTAAACTCCTTTACGTTTATACGCTAAATGCTATGAATTATGTTATGGATTGGTTACCTATTGTATATCGTTAAGTGTTTTGGCTATGAGTTTTCTGACTTGGTTGCATGATTAGATGTGAAAGATCCTATGTCCCTAACTGACCCATAACATGAGTCATACTTACCCTCCCCTTATTCTTTATGTGCTACGTGTTATGTTACTTCATGTTAATCTCTTCCCTATGATATCCCATAGCATTATTCCTACTTTCCCATCCCTTAGAATCATGTATTTATCATTTGAATACGCTTCTCAACCGATGATGTGAATTTGGATACTTTGAGGCTTTTTTGGGGACTCTCGAGTTCCCATTCGCCATGTAACTCCTAGACCTTAGTTTTGGGTCATGATAGAGATAGTATCAGAGTATTAGGTTTGTAAATATTCCTAGGAGTCCAACATGCCGCGTCAAGTAGAGTCCTATTCATTGGTGTGAAGTGCACTATGCCTATGAGTGGGAGGATATGAAGACGTTCTAGGAATTTTCTCACTTTTTCATGCCTTATGTCGTGCTATGGTTCGTATATTTTGTTTCCTTACCTTGATAGTGTCAATCCTCCATTTTAGAAGATGCCTCGAGAAAGACCCCACCTATCAAGACCGGCCACGGCTAATGAGGGTCAAGCACCTAAAGGGCATATGAATGAGCCTATCTCTAATAGTGAATTCCATATGGCCTTTGCTATGCTTGCCTAGGTGGTGACATCTCAGACTAGGCAAGATAATCTTCCACGGGATCCCGCTCTAGCTTCTAGGGTGAGGGATTTAATCCGAATGAATCATCTTGAGTTTTATAGGTCAAAAAGGCTGATGAGGATGCTCAGGAGTTCATTGATGAGCTCACCAAGTTGTTGAACATTATGGGTGTCACTTCTGAGGAGAAGGATGAATTAGTTGCCTCCATTGAAAGAGGTGGCTCATGTGTGGTACGCCCCATGGTCTATGGAGAGGGTTTATGGTAATTTTGTCAATTGGGAGGAGTTCATGCTTGCTTTACTGGATCACTTCTTTCCACTTGAGCTTAGGGAAGCTAAGATGACTAAATTTATCAACCTCAAGCAAGGGGGTATGCGTGTGAGGGACTATGCCCTCAAGCTCACTAAGCTCTCCAAGTATGCGCCGACGCTTGTGGAGAATCCTCGTGCAATGATGGACAAGTTCATTTCTGGTATCTTTAACTCACTTGTGAAAGAATGCCATATAGCCATGCTTATACGGGATATGGATATCTCTAGACTCATGGTGTATGCCGAGTAGATCGAAGAGGAGAAACTCAAGGATATGAGAGTACATAATCCTAGGAGGGCCCATTTTGATGAGGGGTTCTTCGGCTCTTGGGGTAGTTTTGGTTATTTTCAATAGGACCAAGGTTCTGGCGCTCAAGTTGTTAATGCTAAAGTGCCTCCTCCTAAGGGGCCGATTGGTGGTGTACCATGGTATCCTCCATATGACAAGTGTGGGATACTCTACATGGCTGCTTGTTGGAAGAATCTGGGCGCCTGGTTTGGATGTGGTTACAAGAACCACAAGATTGCAGAGTTTCCTAAGAATGTTCATAAGGGTTAAGGTCAAGGTGGTCAAGGCCAACAAAGAGCTCCTCGTGGTGTTTATCCAAGAAATAATAGGTTCTATGCACTTCATGCCCCTCAGAAGTTTGAGGAAGCTTTGGATATTGTGACCGGTATGTTAAAAGTCTTTGATTTTGATGCTTATGTTTTGCTTAACCCGGGTGCAAAATTTTCTTTTGTGACTCCTCTATTGGCTGTTAAGTTTGGTTTGAGTCCAAAAATTTTGAAGGATCCTTTCTCAGTTTATACTCTCGTGGGTGAATCTGTTGTTACACGTAGGGTCTATCATGTTTTCCTATTTCTGTGTTGCATTAAGTCTTTCTGTGTGATCATGTGGAACTTGAGATATTCGTTTTTTATCCGATTCTTGGGATAGATTGGTTTCATGCATCATATGCCTCTATAGATCGTAGAACTGGAAGGTCAAGTTCCAACCTCTTGGTGAGCCCATTCTTGATTGGAAGGGCAGTGACTCCACTATTAAGGGACTGTTTATTTCTCACTTCAAGGCCCTGAAGATGACTCCAAGAGGTGAATTTATCACATTGTGAGGGTCAAGGATATTGAGTCCAAACCACCTACTCTTGAGTTGGTTCTTGTGGTGAATGAGTTTCCAAATTTGTTTAGCGAAGACTTACCCAGTATTCCTCCCAAAAGGGAATTAGACTTTAGCATAGATCTTTTCTTAGAAACTCAACCTATCTCTATTCCTCCCTATCGTATGGCACCGGTTGAGTTGAAAGAGTTGAAGGATCAGTTGAAAGACTTGTTGGAGAAGAGCTTCATTAGGCCAAATATATCTCCATGGAGTGCTTAAGTGTTATTTGTAAGGAAGAAAGATGGATCTCTTCGGATGTGTATCATTTATAGGCAATTAAATAAGGTGACCACTAAAAATAAGTGTTTGTTACCTAGGATCGATGAGTTTTTCGACCAACTTCAAAGGCCTACGTACTTCTGAAAGATTGACCTCCGTTCCGAGTATCATTTGTTGAAAGTTAGAGAGTGTGAGATTCCCAAGACAACTTTTCAGTCAAGGTATGGGCATTTTGAGTTTGTGGTGATGTCGTTTGGCTTAACTAATGCTCTGACCGTGTTCATAGATCTCATGAATCGAGTGTTCAAGCCATTCCTTGACAGTTTTAGGTTGTCTTCATTGATGACATTCTCATTTATTCTTGAAGTAAGCAGGAACATAGGGATCATTTGAGGTTGGTTCTACAGTCCTTGTGGGAGAAGAAGTTGTATGCCAAGTTTAGCAAATGTGAGTTTTGGTTGGGTGAAGTAGCTTTTCTTGGTCATGTGGTATTCGATGATGGTATTAAGGTTGATCCGATGAAGACTGAGGCCATAAAGAATTGGCCTAGACCATTGACTCCTTCAGATATTCGAAGTTTTCTAGGGTTGGCTGGTTACTATAGGAGGTTCATTGAGGGGTTCTCATCTATTGCATCTTCGTTGACTAAATAGACCCAAAAGAAGGTTAAGTTTGTATGGTCAGGTGAATGCGAAAAGATTTTTCAAACCTTGAAGGACTGGCTTACATCGGCTCCTGTCTTGACTTTACCTAATGGCTTGGAGGGATTTTTGGTGTATTATGATGCCTCATGGATCGGGTTGGGTTGTATACTTATGCAACATGGTAAGGTAATAGCATATGCATCAAGGCAATTGAAGGTGCATGAGTGTACTTACCCAACGCATGATCTTGAGTTAGCAGCGGAGGGTTTTTCCTTGAAGATTTGGAGATACTAATTGTATGGGGTACATGTTGATGTTCTCACTGATCACAAGAGTTTTCAATATGTGTTTAGTCAAAGGGATCTCAACTTAAGGCAAAGAAGATGGTTGGAACTCCTAATGGACTATGATATGAGTGTTCAATATCACCCCGGCAAGGCCAGTGTTATAGCTGATGCTCTTAGTAGGCTATCTATAGAGAGTGTGGCTCATGTTTGGGAGGATAGGAAGGAGTTAGCAAAGGATGTTCACCAGTTGGCTAGGTTGGGTATTAGGTGGGCCGACTCCAATGATAGTGGTATTTATGTTCACAATGGGGCCAAATATTTAGTGATTGTTGATGTGAAAGCTAAGAAAGTTTTAGATCCATCATTGGTTGAATTGAAGAAATTAGTTGCCAAAAATGAGATTGAGGTGTTCTCCTAAGGGGGAGACAGTGTAATTCAGTACCTAGACCGACTATTTGTTCCGGATGTGGATGGTCTTAGAAGGGTGATCATGAGTGAAGCTCATAACCTTTATTATTCTATTCATCCAAGATCTACTAAGATTTATCGGGATTTGAAGGAGGTGTATTGGTGGTATGGTATGAAAAAGGATATATCCAAGTTAGTATTCGAGTGCCCAAGTTGTCAACAAGTGAAGGTAGAGCACCAAAGGGCCGGTGGTGTGGCTTAAGACATTGAGATTCCTACTTGGAAGTGGGAATATGTGAATATGGACTTTGTGGTTGGTTTGACTTGGACCCGAAGACAATTGACTCCATTTTGGTTATCGTTGCTCGGATGAAAAAATCAACTCATTTTCTATCGATCAAGACTACTTTTGGTGCCGAAGATTATGCAAGGTTGTACATCTAAGAGTTGGTGAGGTTACATGGTGTGCTAGGTCTATCATGTCGGATCATGGTACCCAGTTCATTGCTCACTTTTGGAGATCGTTTCAAAAGGGACTTGGTACTAAGGTTAACTTGAGCACCACCTTTCATCCTCAAACTAATGGGCAAGCCAAGAGGACAATTCAATCCTTGGAGGATATGTTGAGGGCTTGTGTGTTGGAGTTAAAGGATAATTGGGATGACCACCTTCCACTCATTGAGTTTGTCTATAATAATAGCTTCCACGCTAACATTGGTATGGTACCATTTGAGGCCTTGTATGAGAGGAGGTGTAGGTCACCGGTGGGGTGGTTTGAGTTGGGGGAAATGGCATTAATTGGATTGAATTTAGTGTTGGAGGCTATGGAGAAGGTGTAGTGCCCAATAAAATTACCAAAATACCTCTAGAGGAGAGGTGTGCGCAAAATACGTCTTCCGATGTTCGGATTAAAACTCTGAGAACAGATTCATGATCAGCACATAAAATTGAATAGGAGAATGGTCTCGGTCAATTTTTAGAGTGACCGAGTCAAAAGATAATTTTTTGATCTAAAATGAAAACAGTGTGAGTCTGCGATAGAGCCGTGTCGCGGACCTATTACAGAGACACACTTATGTTTTCCTGTAATTTTTTGACGGAGTAGAATTTTTCTGAAATGCGCTATCCGCTATAGGTCCGTGTCGCGGACTGTGTTATTTCAAGAGGGGCATTCCAGTCCTTTCCCAATGCCTTCTAAACTTCCTATGCAATGAATGCATGTCATTTTCTCATAGAAAGGGTTCCAAAAACCCATTCAAACCCCTCTCCATAGCAAAAATCACTAAGTTAGGGCTTGAGGAGAGTTGAAGTTGAAGAATTCAAGAGGAGATTGTTCAAAGTATTGTTGTTAGCAACCATCCCAGGTATGTAAAGCTAACTTAAAGCATGAGATTGTTCTCCCATGTGCCCTTTTTAGTAAATTGAGTCGTTTATTGAATGTAATGAGTTTGATGTGAAGATTGTTGAGCATTATACTGATTTTTACTTAGTGCATATATTTTACATGAATTGATGATCATCATAAACTTGATTTATTGCATAATATATTTTCATGAGTGTTTTTTACAAAACGCTATGATTATTTTATTAAAAAGTGTATGAATGAACTAGGGGATGAGTCTAGAGCCTTTATGAGGATGATGTTTGTGATGTTGTGATTGTGTTTCACATTTGATGAGAGTCTTGATGATGATGTTGATGAGAATGATATTTTATGATGTCTTAAAACCTGAAACTAAATTCTAAAAGAGTATTTCGAGTCCATGATGTTGATGTTGATATTAATGAGATGAGTTGATGTTGTGGTATTATGTCCTTATAGGAAAGATGTTGAGGTATTATGTCCTTATGGGACAGATGATGGTGTATTATATCCCCATGGGACTGATGATGATGTATTATGTCCCTATGAGACTGATGAGGTTGACGTTTTATGAGCATGTAGAGTTCTGGGAGGAGTATTGAGCACTGAAATGGATGAGAGTGAGTCCCACTTGAACCCATTAGCTATGTATCCCGCGTAGGAAGAGAGGATTGGACCACAATATGGATGGCTCCTTTCTTGTCCCAATAGAGGACTAAGGTTTTTCTTGTGGATCCACTGAGGTTGATGTCCTTTAACGCGGGCAGGGTACTGGATGGATGTTGCAGCGACATCGCTTCGTTGTTTCATCACTAGCTCATAGGTGATGGTTGTCGGTTAGAGAAACTCCCAGTTAGGTCTTACTTCGATAGTACTCTGATGTTGATATTAATATGATGTCTGAGTTGAGTTTCCTTGAGTTGAGTTGAGTCGAGTTTCCTTAAGTTGAGTTGAGTCGAGTTTCCTTGAGTTGAGTTAAGTCGAGGTTCCTTGAGGTGAGTCCGATGTATTTATGATGTAGAGATGAGATATTGATGAGCCATTTGTCTACTCTAACATCTTGCCTTAGATAGACATTTTATATTATGATGGAGTATGATGTTGAGATGATGATATCTCTATACTGTTATACTTGTACTATCATATTCAGCTATTTTACATACAAGTACATTTTACGTACTGACGCCACCCAGTGCTACATAATTTCATGATGCAGATACAGGACTTAGAGGAATTTAGCAGACACATCGTTGAGGTCAGATATTCCGAGTTCAGTCATTGGTGAGCCTCCTTGCTATCCAAAGGAGACCCTTTATTTGTTTGCTTTTGTTATTTATTGAGTTGGGTAGCCATGGCCTGTCATGGTACCATCTTAGACAATTGTGTCAGGTTAGAGGCTTCAAAGACATGAGTCGAGGTTTGATGCTGAGGTTTTTCTCTTATGAATTGAGTAGCACTTACACTTGCTTATTTGATATTGAGATTGATATTGGCCACTGACCCTTCTTGTTGAGGTAGCTCACTGCATGACCTCTACTATTTCGCTATGCTGATGTTGAGTGACTGTCCTGAGGAAAAGTGGTTCGCTTGGGGGCTAGCAATAGTCTCTAGGTGTCGGCCGCGCCTAGGGTACCCTTCCGGGGCGTGACAGAAGGTGAAGTTGATTAGGGAGAGGTTGAAGGCGGCCCAAGCTTTCCAAAAGTCCTATTCAGATGTTAGGAGGAGGATCTTGAATATCATGTAGGTGATTGGGTGTATGTGAAGGTTTCACCTATGAAGGGTGTGATGCGTTTTGGTAAGACGGGCAAGCTAAGTCCCTGGTATGTTGGCCCTTATGAGATTGTTGAGCGGATTGGAAACGTGGCTTATAGGTTGGACTTGCCTCCAGACATGAGTTTTATTTACTCAGTCCTCCATGTGTCTATGATAAGGAAGTTATTTGGTGATCCTACACTATTGTTCCTTTGGAGGGGGTGAGGTTGAGGTTGAGGTTGAGGAGAACTTATCTTATGAGGAAGTCCTAGTGGAGATTTTGGATAGATAAGAGAAACGACTTCATAACAAGGATGTAGCTTAAGTGAAGGTGCTTTGGTGAAATCAACATATGGAGAGTGCTACATGGGAGGCAGAGTTGGACATGATGAAATGATATACTCATATTTCCCAATCTACTCAAGCCTAAGGTATTAGGTTCTTCCTCTTCTAAGTGGTCCTAACTCTTTCATTCTTGAGTCTCATGATATGACATGCTCACATGTGCATTAAAATGAGTTTTATGATGTTTTGAATGATTTTTATATTTTTTGGCATGCGTTTTAATGACTTTATGATTTTCAAATGGTGAATTATGCATTGTATCTTATGTTTGGAAGTTTCATGTTCTAAGTCAAGACTTTGAAGCCTTGTTCTTGCACATTCATGGACGAAAGTTCCAAAATGGGAGATGATTTTATGATCTGGATATTGTACGACTTCATTGGAGCTTGAAAATGTCATTTTTGGCAAGATTTGGACCAAGTGTTATCTCATGGGAGACTACACGATCCGTGTGAGGTCACACGGCTCGTGTGGCCTCTAGTGAGGTGACCCTTGGCTTCAAAGTTTGGTTTTGGCCCTTGATGTGGTAATTAAAACTAAGGCACATCACACTTGGACCCCTTACGGTCTGTGTGACACCTCACGGACCATGTTGTTGGCCGTGTGATGGCCTTGGCTTAAAATCCAACAATTTTGGGACTAAGTGTAGTCTCATGGCCCCTCACATAGCTCGTGTAGTGTGACACGGCCCGTGAGGTTGTCTGTATAGCTTTCGGAGTGAAACTTTTTTTAAGTATAGAATCATCGTCTCGTAACTCGTCGTGAGATTTGATTTCTAAGGAAGGTGACATAATCGGGTACACGGATTGTGTAGCTTCACACGGCTCATGTAACCCTCCATATAGGTGATTTTGTAGAAATATTTCTATGTATGGGATTTCCATTTCGGACCTTCGTCAAGTGAAATTTGTCTAAGTGTTAGCTCACGAGCAAGTACATAGACCGTGTAGTGCCACACGGGCCGTGTACCACTCCTTGAAGTGGTGACGTCCAATTTCTCTATCCGTTTCATTAATGGCGTTTTCATAAATTCAGTTTATCCTAATGGTCTTTTAGGACTTCCTATGCTATCTAAGGGCTCCCCAATGACTTAAACCCTATTCCTAATACTCACAATTCACTCCTTACATTTTGAATTCTCTCAAGTCACTTTAAGTCTCCTTCAAAGAACTCTTGTGGGTTTTAAGCTTGGGAATCAAGGAAGGGCTCTTTCTTCACAAAATTTCTTGTAGAATATCTTCATTAGCTAAGGTATCTGGGTTTTGATTCTTGGTTTTTTTAAATCAAGGAGACCCAAACTCTTTCAAGCGATTTTTCATGAAATTAAGCTTACTTTATATGTGGGTTTCATTATTTTGATTTATTAAATTCAATTGATGTATGAACTATAGTTTATGATTTTAAGTTACTTTAAGCCCTAATTTGATGGTCTTTATTGAGATTATGAAGTTATGAAAGTGTGTGTCCCCTTTAAAACTTGTTTTGTGCATGGGTGATCTATATTATGATTTAAATGTGGATTTTAATTATGGATTTACTTCAATTTCATATTATATTATTGATTTTAGATTGAATCTCAATTACCCATGCTATTCCCATATCATTTATGGCATATGCATTCATGAACATTGGATTTTATAGAAATTATGAAGTGGGTTAAGCCCAATTACATGTTATGATATGATTTTGATAAGGTATTGGTTATGACAAGAATGTGATCACATAAATGTCTATGGTTATGGATCTTTGAGAATTTTGGATGCTTGCACCATCTTATGTGTTTGAATGAGCTACTCTAATGCATGAGTATCATGATTATGAATTATGGTTTGGCATTTGAGCCCAAATGTGCATTGAACGGATTTGAAATGACTATTACCTCTTTGAAAGCATGTATATATATACGTATATGTATTCTTGTGGGATGCCGACTTAGCACCGATGGATTGAGCGTTCTCTCTCTCTCCTTGAACTATGTGCCTAACATAGGAGGTTATGTGAAAATCCTATCCGAAATGGGGATGCCCATAAGGTGAAGTATGATATGATATTATATGTTATATGTGAAAATCCTATTCAAAATGGGGATGCCCGTAAGGAAGGTTGCTTCATACGAAATAGGGATGCCTGTAAGGTGAAGTATTGTAATGACCCGTTAGGTCATTTTAAAAATAAATACTCTCTCTTTCATAAAAGATTCTTTTCGTAAATTTAAGTTGAAAATTTTGGACTATTCGATAATTACGGTCATTCAGTTGACGGATAAGTGTAGATAATAAATTTAGTTAGTGGATTAAAATAATATTTTTTAATTAATATCCTATACTATTTATTTCATATTTATCAAAAATAGGCTAATAAAATTTATCACTTTTAGTATATTAAAATAAGTAAATAAATAAATAAATAAGAAAGGAAATTAAAAAAGAAGAAGAAGAAGAAGAAGAATAAATTGAAGGGCTGCGCAGCCAGCCCTCCAGAAACGAAGCAGGAAGCGGAAAAAAGAAAAAAGGGACTAACGCAGTAAAGAAAAAAATGCGGGAAGAAAAAGAAAGAAAAAGAAGAGAAGAAAAATTATGATTTTCATCCCAAAACATCAAGGTAATTATTCTCATCCTTTCTATTAAGTTTTCATGAGATTATGAATAAATTTTTAGGGTAGAAACGTGTATAATTAAGAAAATATAGCTCTAGGGTTCTTAGAATAAAATTTTGATTTGGGGGTCGAATAACGATCCGTTTTAGCTGAAATTTGACGTATGCGTTTAGTTTATTACGGGTAAATATAATCTGAAAGAAATTTCCAGATTCGAATTTAAGGGCTCGAGGTGACTTTTTGACTCGATTTTTGAGCCAAAAATAAATGTAGCAATATGGGTGTCATTGGATTCATATTCTTATGTAGATTATGTATTTGAACAGATTTTGATCATCTGAAAGCGTTACGAAAGACTCAAGATTCGGAGGGTTATTCTATTAATTGAGGCAAGTGAATTTCTTAACCTTTGTTAGGTATATAGAATCTTGTGCTTCCTTGTGGGAAGGTTTGTGAAGGATTTTGACATATTGAGTTAGTGTTGATGTTGTATTAAGACCATGTTGTTGTGAATTGTGCATTGTGTCATTTTCTCATTATCGTGTAAGCATGCCTATTTGCATTGACCTGTGTGACAAGTGTCATGTGAACTGAGGAAGAATAAGAATTAAAAAGGATGTACCAATTCGAGGGACGTGTCGCACGCCGCGACGGATACTACATATGATTCGAGGGTCGTGTCGCACGCCGCGACGGATACTGCATATGATTCGAGGGTCGTGTCGCACGCCGCGACGGATACTATATATGATTCGAGGGTCGTGTTGTACGCCGCGACGGATGCACGGGCTAAGAGTCCCCCATGGGTCCCGGACTGCGAGGCAGCGGGTGTGTATCACTAGGTCAGACATGCATCATGATATTTGACATTGCATTGCATTGCATTGCATCACATATTATCATTATCTATGAACTTGCGAGTATCTTTTATGCAACTTGTGATGGATGCACTTGATCATTTATGTTGTTGAACTATAAATATTGGCATGGGTATTGAGCTATAGGCTATGTACATTGTGTACTATTAGGTTGAGCTGACTTTATGCAGGTGGTAGTTGTGGAGATTCTGTTGGAGTGTTAGGAGTACTTGTATTCTATATTACTTAATTTTGTGTTTAGTAGTTCACTTGTTGGGTACTGTGTGTTTGGTACTCACCCCTTGCTACTACATTTTTGTAGGTTGCGAGCCCGGTCCCTCTAATTAGAATTTTCTCATTGCAAGACCGAGCTTCCAGATTATCCTTAAGGTAGCTGCTTATGTCACCGGTGGACCTTCAAGGAATCCATTATTATGTTACATTCTATTTGAGGACTAACATTTGAGACATTTATTTTATTCGGGTACTATGTATTTAGAGGCTTGTACACGTTACACCAGTTCTGGGATGGTTGTAGTTTAATCTTCCTATGGTTATTTCTCATATTATACTATTTTTCTCTTCCGCTATTATTATTATGTTTGGATTAGTAGGTATTGGGCTGACTCGCCTTGGTGGGTGAGGTGAGTGCTATCACGCCCGAATTTTGGGTCGTGACAGTTGGTATCAGAGCGCTAGGTTCATAGGTCTCACATGTGTACAAGCCCAATCGAGTAGAGTCTTAAGGATCGGTGCGGAGACGTCTGTTACTTATCCTTAAGAGGCTACAGAGATTGTTAGGAAATTTCCTCTTATTCTTTCGATTCCTGTCGTGCGTGATTGTTGTAGGTCTCGGTACATTGCGTGGTTTGAAATTCGATCCAACTCAGAGGTAATAGATTTAAGGGATGAACGTGTAGTCAACCTTGGATTGTCCCTTGATTCGAAAAGATTTAAGTGTGGATGAGGTCCGATGAGGTATGTCAAAGGTTAGTATCGAACAGAGAAGTTGAATTGAAGGAGCAACTTTAAGATCTCTTGAGTTAAGAGTTCACATGCCCTAGTGTGTCTTCATGGGGTGCCTGTTTTATTTGTAAAGAAAAATGATGATTCTATGAGAATGTGTATTGATTACAGATGGTTGAAAAAGTAACCATTAAGAAGAAGTATCCTCTCCCTATAATTGATGATCTATTTTACTAGCTTCAGGGTGAAACCATGTTTTCCAAGATTGATTTGAGATCTGAATATCATCAGCTAAGGATTAGGGATTCTAGCATTCCTATGCCAACATTTCGGACGAGGTGTGGGCACTATGAGTTCCTTATGATGTCCTTTGGGAGAACCAATGCCCTTGCCGCATTTAGAGAGTTGATGAATGATGTATTTCAACTATATTTGGGTTCTTTTTTTTTGTTTTAATTAATAATATATACTGGACCACTTCAATGCCAAAGAGGATTATGAGCGACATTTGAGGATTGTAATTCAATAGATTAGAGAGGAGAGGTTACATGGCAAGTTTTTCCAAATGTGAGTTCAGCTGAGTTCGATGATATTTCTGGGTATGTTGTTGTTGTTGTATCCTATATCAACTGGGAAGGCCAATAGGGTGGATAATGCTTTGAGTAGGAACGCCTCAAGCTTGGGGGTCTTGTAGCTATTCAGGTAAAGGAGTGATCATTAGCTAGATATATTTATAAATTGGTCAATGGATTGGTAAGAGTGTAGACTTCAGTGTCGAGGGTGGTGCTTTCCTAGTCTACTAGATGTCCGGGTGATTCGTAAACGTGACATAGCGTCATTAATGTAATGACTATGTTATCGATGTAATAATTATGGGATTCTAGTTGTTAAGTTTTCAAATGAGGGTTGACTGGTATGGACAGAGGATGACATTGTGTTTATTAAAAATCAAGACCTCTACTAAGTCTTCCTAGAGTGGATATGTTGCACGAATGACTATGATACAACTGCTATGGTAGTGTCTATGTCTATTTGGATAGGGCTATGGGTTGTGCTGCTTCTGCTACCCATCTTGTCTATGGAAGAAGGTATATTTTTTGGTGAGAGATGAATTCAAGGATACAAAAGTGTGGACCATTCGAGCACAAACTTCTCGGAGAATATGGTGCATTCTAGTGGTGAATATGGTGGGACTTTTGATGTGGTACGAATAATATACAAGGACGGAGGCATTGATCATTGAGTGTAGATACTAGTTACTAAGGAGTTATGAATTGTTGCACTTCCTCAAGTAGTGGAGTTTGGCATTACCATTATATTTGGAAGAACCAATTAGTTGTTACTATGGATGCTTCGGTTTGGAATCAGTTATAAGGAAAATTGTAGTGGTGAATCATAGACTGATTATTAATATATTAAGTATGATTTTATTCCATAGATCTATATGGGGATTGGTGACCTCATTGTAAGCTAAGAGGAGTGTTTTGATATCGAGATAACAAGCATATGGACTAATAAGGTTTCAACAAGTTCACTTGTATAAATGGAAATGGAAATGATAGTGAGAAAGTACATATGGATAATTGGTTGAGTCGGTAAATTTTGTTGGTATGACTTGGGATTGGGCTACCATATCAATCATAATAACAGTTTTGTTATGTGTCACTTTATTTGTCTGATTCGACTATGGTAAGATAGTTACACTGGTATCAACAAGGTTAAGAGATTGTTTGGTAAGGTATGAGAGAGAAGTCTACATGGGTTGGCTTGGGTGTGAGAATAGATTTGTTTATGGTATTCAATGCAGTGACTAGTATGACTTGGGTTGCGAGTAACGAGTACGAAAACATATATGAGAAAGCGATTGATAAAAGAAAATAGGGTATGCAATCTCTAAAGATCTTTAAGATGTATATTAACCATGATTGAGAAGGAAATCAATTGCATAGTGTGAATTGGGATCCAGGATTTCATGGTACGTTGCATTCACGATAATTGATTTTGTCAATGTATGGATTAGTCTAATGAGATAATTGGCTATGTTGGTTATTGAGCATTTTTAAGGGGTTTTGAGCTTGTCTTCGATTATAGATTCTATTACTTTTGACGGTGAAGGGACTAAATGAAGTCTCATTTGAGCAGTTTGGTGTAAAGTAAAAGATAATCTGTTGTGAAAGTTTTTCTAAGAAAGTATAACAATAAATGAGTTAGGAGTGAGTACATAAGCCTTGGGCATCAAAGAGTTTGAGCACCTAGGATTAGGCCATGAATATGGGTTTAGAATTCAAACATCCTCGCAACATTTATGACAGATACAAGTCAAGAAAAGTAAAGGAAAGTAGACATTGTATATGGGTCCGTGGTTCAGAGTTGTAAATTGTATGGATTCTCGCTTAGAGTTCGTGTGATAATGTGGGAGGGGTTGACTCATCAACGGATTATGAGAGACTGTGAACTTCTTCTAGAAAGTTTGGTTTGGGTTGGAATGAAAAACAGTGGTGTGTGAGAAATTATGCAGTTCATGTTAGGTTGGATTGCTCAATCATAATAGGTGACTCATGGAAGCAACATAGAAAGGACTCATGATTTGATATGTGTCACTGATGACTTTGGATCAGATGGATACTACCTCAGTGATGGAGGTCGGCGTAAACTATCATGATGGATTATGTTGGTACCTAGTGGTAAATGGAGGTTATATGCTCATGGTATACAGAATTTCTAGGGTGATCAAGAATTTCTTAAGATTTGCATGAGGGAATGATTGTTGGAGTGGACGTTGAGGCATTTTTCGCTTCGAAGGGTGATATGTGGTTAATGTTGATTTCTAATTAAATAGTTGTAGCTCGTGGAAAGGGAACCATACTTGATTCAGCTATTGCTCCAGCATCCGAGCAGTATTATTTGAGGTTTTATAATCTTGGGAGTGTCATTCACTAGTTATCAAATTTAATTGGGTTTTCTCTTACGAATATGTATTATTGAAGTATTGAAATTGTGCAGCTTAAGTTCAAGGAAGATTATGTTAAGGGAATGGGAACTTGGACGAGGTTTGCGATGGTTGGTAGATTGCAATTGACTATTATTGGTTCAAGTTTGGTTCCATAGCTATTCTCCGACTTGGTAGCTACTCTTAGAGGGCAGAATTTCATATTGGCTCATAAGTGTTATTCTTGCTGGTATATTTTGATGTTATGACTCTTGAGAATAAGGTCACTTGGAAGAAATTAATGACTTGAGAAGGGTATGTCGGACTCTTGGTTACTTCTAATGAGGCTCCTCCCTTTGCCTTATGTTCGAGGACGAACATGATTTTTAGTGGTGGATAATGTAATGACCCGTTAGGTCATTTTAAAAATAAATACTCTCTCTTTCATAAAAGATTCTTTTCGTAAATTTAAGTTGAAAATTTTGGACTATTCGATAATTACGGTCATTCAGTTGACAGATAATTGTAGATAATAAATTTAGTTAGTGGATTAAAATAATATTTTTTAATTAATATCCTATACTATTTATTTCATATTTATCAAAAATAGGCTAATAAAATTTATCACTTTTAGTATATTAAAATAAGTAAATAAATAAATAAATAAGAAAGGAAATTAAAAAAAAAATAAGAAGAAGAAGAATAAATTGAAGGGCTGCGCAGCCAGCCCTCCAGAAACGAAGCAGGAAGCGGAAAAAAGAAAAAAAGGGACTAACGCAGTAAAGAAGAAAATGCGGGAAGAAAAAGAAAGAAAAAGAAGAGAAGAAAAATTATGATTTTCATCCCAAAACATCAAGGTAATTATTCTCATCCTTTCTATTAAGTTTTCATGAGATTATGAATAAATTTTTAGGGTAGAAACGTGTATAATTAAGAAAATATAGTTCTAGGGTTCTTAGAATAAAATTTTGATTTGGGGGTCGTATAACGATCCGTTTTAGCTGAAATTTGACATATGCGTTAAGTTTATTACGGGTAAATATAATCTGAAAGAAATTTCCAGATTCGAATTTAAGGGCTCGAGGTGACTTTTTGACCCGATTTTTGAGCCAAAAATAAATGTAGCAATATGGGTGTCATTGGATTCGTATTCTTATGTAGATTATGTATTTGAACAGATTTTGATCATCTGAAAGCGTTACAAAAGACTCAAGATTCGGAGGGTTATTCTATTAATTGAGGTAAGTGAATTTCTTAACCTTTGTTAAGTATATAGAATCTTGTGCTTCCTTGTGGGAAGGTTTGTGAAGGATTTTGACATATTGAGTTAGTGTTGATGTTGTATTAAGACCATGTTGTTGTGAATTGTGCATTGTGTCATTTTCTCATTATCGTGTAAGCATGCCTATTTGCATTGACCTGTGTGACAAGTTTCATGTGAACTGAGGAAGAATAAGAATTAAAAAGGATGTACCAATTCGAGGGACGTGTCGCACGCCGCGACGGATACTACATATGATTCGAGGGTCGTGTCGCACGCCGCGACGGATACTACATATGATTCGAGGGTCGTGTCGCACGCCGCGATGGATACAATATATGATTCGAGGGTCGTGTCTTACGCCGCGATGGATGCACGGGCTAAGAGTCCCCCATGGGTCCCGGACTGCGAGGCAGCGGGTGTGTATCACTAGGTCAGACATGCATCATGATATTTGACATTGCATTGCATTGCATTGCATCACATATTATCATTATCTATGAACTTGCGAGTATCTTTTATGCAACTTGTGATGGATGCACTTGATCATTTATGTTGTTGAACTATAAATATTGGCATGGGTATTGAGCTATAGGCTATGTACATTGTGTACTATTAGGTTGAGCTGACTTTATGCAGGTGGTAGTTGTGGAGATTCTGTTGGAGTGTTAGGAGTACTTGTATTCTATATTACTTAATTTTGTGTTTAGTAGTTCACTTGTTGGGTACCGTGTATTTGGTACTCACCCCTTGCTACTACATTTTTGTAGGTTGCGAGCCCGGTCCCTCTAATTAGAATTTTCTCATTGCAAGACCGAGCTTCCAGATTATCCTTAAGGTAGCTGCTTATGTCACCGGTGGACCTTCAAGGAATTCATTATTATGTTACGTTCTATTTGAGGACTAGACATTTGAGACATTTATTTTATTCGGGTACTATGTATTTAGAGGCTTGTACACGTGACACCAGTTCTGGGATGGTTGTAGTTTAATCTTCCTATGGTTATTTCTCATATTATACTATTTTTCTCTTCCGCTATTATTATTATGTTTGGATCAGTAGGTATTGGGCTGACTCGCCTTGGTGGGTTAGGTGAGTGCGCATCACGCCCGAATTTTGGGTCGTGACAAGTATCGTTTACCTTTGGCAAGTACACCACCTCTTGACCGGTGAGGGGGTTTCATCGGGAGTCCAAACTCGCTTGGTCTTACTCATGCCGATTGAGGTCACATCCCCACTATATATGAGCATTATGACATTTCATGCATCATAGACTTCATGGCATATTGTATACTACTCTTCTTTGAATATATGACTCTTTCTATTTTATGCACCCTTGTCATCTAACATTGAATGCAGGTTTGGTAAGGCATATGCATTGCATGCCCGCATACTTAGTACATTCAAACATACTAATGCATACTTTTTCCTACATGATCTCACCATGTAGGGACCGAGGAGTACACTTATCCACCGTAGGACGTTTAGCTCGGATCTCAAGTTTTCCTTGTTGTGGTGAGTCCTATTTTCCAAGGACAAGACACCTATCCTCTACCTATGGTGCTTCGGTTTAGGTTATTTATATTTGTGGGTGAACTCGGATATGTCTTGGCCCCTGTCCTATCTTATGGCTTGAGGAATTATTGGACATCTTGTAAATTCCTTTTGCATTTATATGCTAAGTGCTATGATTAGGGATTATGTTATGGCTTGGTTACCTATTGATATCGTTATGTGTTTTGGCTATGAGTCTTGTGACTTGGTTACATGATAAGATGTGAAAGATCCTAAGTCTCGAATTACCCCATAACATGAGTCATACTTACCCTCCCCTTAGTCTTTATGTGCTACAGGTTTTGTTAATTCATGTTAATCCCTTTTCCTATGATATCTCATAGCGTGAGTCCTACTTTCCCGTGCCTTAGAATTATATATTTATCATTTATATACGCTTCTGAATCGATGATGTGAATTTGGATTAATTGATGCTTGTATAGGGACTCTCAGGTTCCCATTTCCCACGTCATTCCTAGACCCCAGGTCCAAGTCGTGACACTTTAGATAACACTTCTAACAATAAACGTGTTGTTGATTATTTGAAATCGGTTCTTACTCCTATTTATGAAGATGATTTTCATATTAAATATGCTGCACATATTTATAATTTAGTTGTTAGAGATGGTGTTTCATTACTTGAAAATGATTCTAATAAAGTTGAAATTGCATGTCATTTTATTTTTAAATGTCAAATAAAGGCTAGACGTAAAGAATTTGAAAATTGGTATATTGAATGCAATTTGCCTGTTAGAAAAATTCCAAAAATAGTAGCTAGTAGGTGGAATTCATTATATGAATTGCTTAAAGTAGCTTACGAATATAGGAGAGCCGTTACAATGGATTGGAATACCCATAATGCTAATTTGACTTACCGGCTTGATGACAATGATTGGAATAATATTAGATATCTAATTGAACTTGTAAGAGTTTTTTATTTTGCTAACAAACAAATTTCTTGTCTTTATTATCCTACTATTTGTTCTAGTTTTCTAAATATTTGTGCTATTTCGACTAAATTTGCCCAGTTAAAAATAATCCAAAATTTAAAGAACCAGTTAAAAAAATGATTGAGAAATTTTAAAAATATTTTTTCCTAATTCCTTAAATTTGTTTAGCTGCTTATTTATTTAACCCAACTTACATAGAAGTAGGTGCATCTCGAATGATAGATATAGCATATATTCAAATTCAGAAATTGAAGACAATGAGAATAGTCAATCACATAATTTGATTGTAGTTAAAAGTAACATTAGTACAGAGGCTAGAAACTTGTATGATTTAGAAGCATATAATGTAGTAGAAAATGTACAATATCATGATCCATATCCATGTAGGTGTAGATACTAGGACAACATTAATGTCATGTTAGAAAATTATTTTGGACTTACTACTAAAGAAAATAATGATTTTGATGAATACAATAACCAGACTACAGAAAGTATTAAAGATGCAGAGGTGAAGCAACAACTTTTGGAATGGTGAAAAAATTGGGTTAAAATTTTTCCAAGACTTCAGTGGGTGGAGTGATATCCTGGCTATTCAAGCATCGTCGGTGGCTTCAGAAGACGCTTTTAGTGCAACAAGATTCCAATTTAGATATCATAGACATTCACTAGCAACAATAGCATGAAAATTTCAGTTTTATTCAGAGATTGGATCAATAGCAGAGGAATTTAGGGCGTCCCACTTTGCCATCTCAATTTGAAGCCGATATAGATAATATTCTATCAGAATCAAGTGAAGAGGCCATGGATTTTGTGGAGGAACAAGCTCAAGAATCGACTCCAGAAAATGTAATATTAGAAATGTTAGAAATACTTAGGTAAGATTTTCAAAGTGGTATAAGATATTAGTATATTAAAATAAATAGTCCTAGTTGAAACAGAACCCTTCCTAGAAGGTGGCTGTGTAAATTAGGTTATTTTCTAATATCTGTACAACTTAAAGTAACATAATAAAATTATATGCTATTCGCCTTATTTTTTTAAGTTATTATCTTGAATTTACGTTTACTTTAAGTTTAGCATTTTTTTAAATATATATTTGTCCCCTTATTTCTCAAATCTTTATTAACTTTAAAATATAAAATGAAACATTCAAAAATTTAAACTTTAAAATTTAAATTTTATATTTAAAAAATTTTAAACTTAAACTTTTGAAAAACTTAAAATATTCTACATTTAAGCTTTTAAAGTTTAAACTCAAAAGTTTAAATTTATATATAAGTTAACTTTAAAACTTTTAAAACCTTTAAAAATTAAACTTCAAACTTTAAAAAATTTATATAATGATAATATGATAGCTTTATACTTAAAAACTTAATTTTTGATTATGTATGTTAAAGGAGTAAACTTTAAAATGTATAAAATTTTTAAACTTTAATGTTTAAACACTTTAAATTTCTATACCTGAGAATTAATATTTCCAAATTGAACTTTCAAAAATACAACTTTACGAATCGTTCAAAGTTCAAACAATTGACCAATTACTTAATTAAAAAAAAGGAAATTTCGGCATACCGGTTCGGGTCTAGTTACTACTGGACTGGTAAGGTAAGGGGGAATTTTTTTGGTTTTTCCGGTACCGGTATTGGTTTGATTCCAGAGAAATTTTCCCTATATATTACCGGTACCGGTTCCCCTGCCACCCGTACACTAGATTCATTTTGCACAAACAATACACAGCTACTACCAAAATTTGGAATGGTCCCTCAGAACTCATTTGAAATTAGAATTACTTGTACTAAACATGTATCTATACTCGAAACACTGATCTGGACTCAACGGAATAATTAAAATTTGATTTTGAGACCTCCTTCACAATTACTGATGCAACTCAAATAAACTAGTTTAAAACTCAAAATACCAAAATTGTCCTCGACAACTCAAAATTTTTTGACGAGACCAGTTCTAGCATTAGTATCATCACCCATAACTATTAGACTTGTCGGAATTTTGATCCAGGCTTCCCAACTCCTAGTGTTAAGCAAAGTCAAACTTTGGCTCTAGAAATTTTGTCAACATGCTTATATCTTTGACAAATCATAACTTTAAAACTTTTCTTCAATGCCCTAATCATAACCATATATCATGTAAAACTTACTTGAAACTTATTGGACTGACTTCTTAAGTTGAAACATTCATTAATCACGTAATCATGCATAATCATGGAAAAACATGCTTATTCAAAACATGGGTAAAACAACCAATACTTCACTACTTAAACCCATATTATTGGGGTCATCATCATCAACTTTAAAACATGTAAATACTTAGTAAAACATCATAGGATATCATTAAGATTATTTAATAACATAAAGTATCATGAAATCATCATTGGCATGCATGGTAACTTGAAGAACTTAAAGAAAAGGTAAAAACGACATTATTTAGGACTTTGTGGGTGAAAGGAGACCCAAAAATAAAACTCACATACCTTGGTAAAATTTAGCAAGAAGCAATTTTCTATTGAAGAAAGAACCCTTTGAAACCCTAGCCTCCTCAGCTTGTTCTTCTTCTCTGGGGAGTTTTTATTCATGCCTTAGGAAATTTTAGGAAGTGGAGAATGAAAGAAAGGATGAGGGTTCAAGGGCTTTAAGGTTTGACTTAGTCCTAAAAGATCACCAAGACAACACAACTTAGGATGAGAATTGGCGGAAATGATAAAACTGCTTTTTATTTAAATTGCTAGATTAGGCCAACGAATGCCCGATCACAAGCTTTGGTTTGAACCACAGACCGTTCTCTTGTCCATCCTGTTCTCCTCTTCCAGTCTCCAGAAACTATTTTTTCAACCCAAACCATGAGGCCTCCTCTTATGAGTCATCCTTTGACTTATGGCTCGTGGTTGTACTCGTAGAGTTCTTCCACACTTAGGCAAATTTCTACTTTTCTGGGCCCTTATCCACGAAGGCAACCTATGTGCCATGGAATGATCTATGGTCCTTCTTGTTAATCATGTACTCCTTTCCATAAGCTCCAAATTTCCTTCATGTCTGATACACTCACCCACGATACTTACTATGGGTCGTTTGCAGACCTACAGGCCGTCATTGGCTTCATGAGTTACTCCACACTTGGAAACTTTTTCCCTTTCCTAAAGTTCATATTCATGAGACAAACCTATAAATTTTAGTTCAATCCACGGTCCATGGACTTGACCTCGTAAATTGACTTTTGTGATTTTTCAACCCAACTTTTCCTGCACTCTTAGGCTCCTAAATTGAGGGTCGTTACAATATCTCCCCCTTGGGAACATTCATCCCTGAATGTACATAAAGATAGGCTCTACTGAGTTAATTATTAGCTAACAACCCAGTATACATGCAAAAATATAAGTTAAACATCATTTCATGAAATTTTGAAAATTCACATTCACGACTTGTCTCAAAATAGTCCATAAACATAAAAATGAGTGCATTCATCACGCAGAATCTAAAATGCAAGAAATTTGAGGTTTTAGGAAAGAATATATTAATACCTTAGGCTTGAGTAGAGTGGAATAGATATGGATAACACTTCATCATATACACTTCCACTTCACATCTGGAAACTTCAACTTGATTTCTCTAAAGCACTTTGAAGGATGCAATCTCCTTGTTCCTTAGACTTTTTACTAGCCGGTCTATAATCTCAACTGGTACTTCCTCATAACTCAAGTTCTCTTCAATGTTCACATATTCTAAAGGGACTATGGAGCTTGGATCACATATGAATTTTTTCAACATCGATATATGAAAAACCGGATTAATTAAATGCATCTCATTAGGTAGGTCTAACTCATATGCCACTTTTACCACTCTTCTCACCACTTTGTAAGGCCCAACATACCTAGGGTTTGGTTTTCCTTTTTTACCTAGATGAATCACACCCTTCATAGGACACACTTTCAAATAGACCCAATCACCAATTTGGAACTCAAGATCCCTCCTCTTCATATGAAAGTAGGACCTTTGCCAGCTTTGGGCCGTTTGCAACTTTTTGCTTATGATTTTAATTTTCTCCGTAGCATTCATGACTAGGTTGGGTCTTAGCAATGCCATCTCACCGACTTCAAACCATCCAACGGGTGATTTATACTATCTACCATATAACTCATCAAACGGTGCCATCTCAATGCTTGCATGACAACTATTATTTTAGGCAAACTCAATAAGATGCAAATTCTCATCCTAACTCCCTTTGAATTTCAATATAAAAGCTCTCAACATGTCTTCCAAAGTGCTAATAGGTGGTACTCAACTCTACTTTAGTACCAAGTCCCCTTTTGAAGGAATTCTAAAAATGATAGGTAAATTTGATACCACGATTAGATATGATGAACAATAGAATCCAATAACCTCACAAATTCTCGGATATACAAATGAGCATAATCTTTGAAACTAAATGTCATTTTGACTAGTAAGAAGTGAGCCAACTTTGTCATGCGATCCACTATCACCCATATGGAGTCAAAGTCCATATTTACTTCCTCCCACTTCCAAATAGGAATATCAATATCTTCGGATAGGCTACCCGACCTTTGATGTTCAACTTTGACTTGTTGGCAATTAGCACACTCGGATACAAATTTTGGTGATGTCCTTTTTCATTCGATTCCACCAGTAGATCTCCCTTAAGTCTCTATAAATTTTTGTATACCGAGGTGAATGGAATAAGAAGAGTTTTGAGTCTCTTGCAATATAAAATTCCTCAATTCACCGTCATTGGGTACACACAACCTTCATTGCCTTAAGTTGAGATCCTTTTGGGTAAACACATGTTGAAGGCTCTTATGGTCGGTGAAGTTATCCACATAAACTCCATATAAGAAATCTCGCTAAATCTTCAAGGAAAACATTACCGCCGCAAGCTCAAGATCTTGAGTCAGATAGTTCTTCTTCTCATGTATCTTCAATTGCCTTAAGGCATAGACAACTACTTTACCATGTTGTATTAGCATACATCCCAACCCAATCCTTAGTGCATCATAAGAAACAATGAACCCATCATTTCCTTTCGGCAATGTCAATATTGGAGCCAAATTTAGTTGATCCTTCAAAGTTTGGAAGTTTTTCTCACACTAATCAGTCCATACAAATATTGCCATCTTTTGAGTCAAATGGTGAGTGGGGTCGAAATAGAGGAGAAATCCTGCACAAACCTTCTATAGTACCCGACTAGGCCTAAGAAACTCCTTATGTCTGCAGAAGTCAATGGCGTTATCCAATTTCTCATCGCCTCTGTCTTCTTAGGATCAACCTTGACACTATCACGTGACCACATGCCCAAGGAAGGCAATCTAACCTAGCCAAAAGTAACACTTGTCAAATTTTGCATAAAGCCTTTGCTCGCTTAGGGTTTGTAATACCACCATCAAGTGTTCCATATGCTCTTTCTCACTTCAAAAGAATTAAGGTGTCATTAATAAATACCACTATGAACATGTCAAGGTAGGGCTTGAACTCCCTATACATAAGGTCCATGAATATTGTAGGTGCATTAGTGAGACCAAACGACATTACTACAAATTTGAAGTGACCATACCTAGTCTGAAATGCCGTCTTAGGAATGTCACTTTCCCTCACCCTCAATTAGTGATACTCGAATCTCAAGTGAATTTTGGAGATGTGTGTAGCCCCTTGCAATTGATCAAACAAATCATATATCCTCAGGAGTGAGTACGTTTTCTTAATAGTAACCTTGTTGAGTTGCCGGTAGTCTATACACATATGGAGTGACCTGTCCTTTTTCCTCACAAATAAAATCGAAGCACCCTATGGAGATCTACTAGGTCTAATGAACCCCTTTTCCAATAAATCATTCAATTGCTCTTTTAGTTCCTTCAACTCTATGGGAGACTTCCTATATGGAGGGATAAAGATAGGTTGAGTGTCAAGTAGGAGGTCTATGCCAAAACCTATCTCCCTTTCAGGAGGAACACCCAGTAGCTTTTCCGTAAAGACATCAGGGAACTCACTAATAATAGGTACCAACTCCAGAGAAGGGACTTTGGAAGTGACATCTTTGACTCTTACTAAATGAACTATTCATCCTTTAGAGATCATTTTCCTGGATCTTAATAAGGAAACAAATCGACCTTTAGATGATGACCTACTACCGTCCTACTCGAGAATTGACTCATTTGGGAATTGAAACCTGACTCTATGGGTTCTACAATCGATGGAGGCATAAGAGGAATGAAACTAATCCATTTTAATTATTACATAAAAATCCACCATTTAGAGTTCTAACAAGTCACAAGGGATAACTTTATGCAAGGTAGAAAAAGGACAATTTTTATAGACTCTTCGGGCAACAATGGACTCTTCTACGGGGTACTTAATTCATGAGGCTCATGAAGGACTTTGGGACATGCATAAAATTTATTAGCAAGAAATGGAGTTACAAATGACAAATGTGATCTCGGGTCTAACAATGCATATAAATCTAGATTGTAAACTTTCAACATATCGGTAACAACATCTGGGGCTTCTTCAACCTCTTGATGACCACGAAGAGCATAAAATGGTTGGTCCTTTGGGCGTCTTTAACTTTCCTACCTTGGATTTAGGGCCTTTCACCTCCACTCCTATGATCCTTGGCATGTTATCGGGGCTTCCCACATTTGAAGCATGTATTCAATCAGGCCAAGCACTCTCCCTTATGAAGCCTTACACACTTAGGAAAATTCGGGGTTTGAGGCTTAGGAGCTACCCCCTTGTCTTTAGTGGTATGGGAGAGAAGGAGTGTTGGTAGACCCTTGTGCACCTTGTTTTAGGCACTTTGGAACTTGTGACCTCTAGTCCTTTAGTGGGAATATCCCTCACCATCTACTCGAGCCATTTTGGATTCCCCTGCTCTTTCCCTTAGCTTCTCTTCCTCTATTTTCTTGGCATAAGTCATCAATGGGGATGTATCCATCTCCTTCACTAGCATGTCCATCTTACACTCTTTGGACACCAAATTCGAAACACAAGAAATAAACTTGCGCTTAGGGGCCCTTGGATCTGCAACCATAAAGAGAGCATAGTTGGAGGGCTTAGTGAACTTGAGGACATACTCCCTCACACTCATATGAACTTGCTTGAGGTTGAAAAATTCTTGAACCTTGGCCTCTCTCAACTCGATCAGAAAAAACCAATCCAAAGAGGTGCACATGAACTCTTCCCATCTAATTGGACTCGCTCCTTGCCCATTACTCATACCATATTTTAGCTACTCCTTTGAGTTGGTAAGCCACCAAATTGACTTTTTCCTATGATGGGACTCCAGAGGGCTCTTCCTCATGAAGCCTCTCACACGAGTGGCCAGAGTAAAAATTTGGAGAGGAATGGTGATCTCCCTATTATCTTGGTTGGCCAATTCTTGGGCCAACATGGTGAAGGCGACCTAGAACTCCACATGGAACACCCCCATCATCTTGTCGAAGCAGAGGGGACTATTGCTCGGGAGTGCCTCATTGGTGTGGAGCTCTTCTTGGCGGCATGATCTAGAAACAATCAAAGAGGTCATTGTTAGTTATAAGAAAACATTAGCCGACTCTAAAGACACGACATGAACTAGAAAGAAGCAAAGACTTTCTTAAATCGTCTCATATCCTCTCACTCAATATAATGGCATGCTTCACAACCTTGAATGACACTTTAATTGATGTGGTATGCATGGACATCCAAGGAAAATTTTAAAATCTCGTGCTCTGAAACCAAGTTTGTAATGACTCGACCTAAGGCCTAGTCGTCACACGGTGAATGAGATACCCAAGGACACCTCACCCAAGTCATATTTTATATCTCAAGTATTCATAGGCATAAGGCTAAAAATTTGTGAAAGTAAAAAGGGAAAAAGGACTATGGGGCAACATATGACAATGAAGCAACATAAAAAGGAAATAATGATATTTTTCCATAAAGCATATCGAGTGAATCGTGGATAGACGGAATTGGTAATGGTTGATTTCATCAAATAGAAAAGACTCCAATCGTAAACAACATAGAATGTAAAAGCCTCAAAAGGCCAACATATACATTAATGTCTAAAATACATAGCAAGAACAAAAATGGTAGTGACTAGAACTAAGGGCTCACCAAAAAAGGACTAGTTTCGAATACCCAAAAACTAGCCATGAGCTTGTTGAGGAGCACCAGTCCATACATAGTTAAATTATGCAGGCAAAATATGCATTAGTACTTTTGGAATGTACTAAGTATGTGAGAAGCAATGAAAACGTGAAATTATAATTATATCATTCACAAGTAATATATATATATATATATATATATATATATATATATATATATATATATATATATATATATATATATATATATATATATATATATATATATATATATATATATGAATATGAACTTAAATATGCACAAGGAATATCACTCAATGTGAATGAGACTCAACACATAAAAGCTCACATGTGATGGGACCATATAATAGAGTCATAAACTTGTCTGTGCAGACCATAACCGACATATAAGATCATATGAGCTACTACATGGAATCCAACATAACCCCTTATGTTGGCACAGGGAGACCACTTGCCGAGTGGAACTCCGTCATATCGTAGGCATCTTTATATTATATAAATGGCCTACGTGGATTCACTACCCTAGCTAACACGGGCTCCTATGATAGGACATAGTTAATGAGATAAAGGATTGCTACTAAGGTTTCGTTATCGAATCCCACCTCATTGTCTTATTCAGTGGTAAGTCATTAAACAGAATCTTTAAAAACAAATCTGAGTCAATTTACAAAACTTAGAATCATAAGTACCAAGTGTTAGGAGCAGCTCAAACTTAAGGAATCACCAAATGAGTGTTGTCCCTTCATCTTGGGGACCTTCATAAACATATTTTGGGCTTTTGTCAATATGCTTATATCTTTGAAGAATCATAACTTTAAAACCTTTCTTTTGTGCCCTAATCATCACCATATAACATGCAGAACTTACTTGAAACTTAGTTAGCTAACTTTTAAGTTGAAACATTCATAAATTATGAAATCATGCATAAACATGGAAAACATGCTTATTAAAAACATCATAAAACAGTCCATACTTCACCACTTAAACCCACATCATTAGGGTCGTCATCATCTTGAAAACATGTAAATACTTAGTAAAACATCATACGATATCACTGAGATCATTTAATAACATATAATATTATGATATCATCATTGGCATGCATGGTAACTTGAAGGAACTTAAAGAAAAGGTAAAACATTAATATGTAGGACTTCGTAGGTGAAAGAAGACCCAAAAATCAAGCTCACATACCTTTGAAAGCTTTAGGAAGAAGAAATTCGTTATTGAAGAAAGAACCCCTTGACACCCTAGCCCCCTTAGCTTGTTGTTATTCTCTAGGGTGCTTTTTTTATTACCGTAGGAAATTTTAAGAAGTGAAGAATGAAAGAAAGGATGAGGGTTCTAGGGCTTTAAGGTCTAATTTAGTCCTACAAGATCAAAAAAGACACAATTTAGGATTAAAATTGCCGAAAATGACAACTGCCCTTCATAAAGTTTGTATTTTGATAATTAAATGGAACTAAAACACTTATATTCTTTCTCTTGTTTTCCCTCTTTCTTTTTCCCCTCACTTCTCACTTTTTTTGTTACCTTTTTTTTTCCTCTTTTTCTTCTTTTTTTCCTTTTATTTTTTTATTACGTATTTTGTCTTTTTTCCTTGTTTCTTTCTTTTTTCTTGTGCTTCTTCTTCTATTTTTTCTATCTTTCTATTTTTTCCTTCTCTTTTTTCTTCTTCTCTTTATTTTTTTTTCTTTTTTATTTTTGTAACTAAAAGTAACATTTATTTTATACATATTGTACTTTTTTTAATATACAATGATCTCTAATTCAAGTATCAAGGTTCAAGAGATTTTTTTTATATTTATTATTTTAAATATATATGGTTTTAAATTAAATGAGATACCCTATAACTCTAGTTTTAGAGGCAATACTTAGCCTAAAAACTGTCAAAGAACAAGTTATGTCCCATGGACAAGAATTGACAATGTTTTTTTTCTATTTTAATTAATAAAATTCTCTATAACTCTTGCTTTAGAGGAAAGACTGTGATGCCGTAGATCTTAAGCTAGGACCCGTGTCATTCCTCCTATGTGTATAGGCTCAACTTGATGACTTCCAATTTGATAGGATCAATTTCTAAGTATTCAAAGTTGATCACAGGTGGTTTGGGGTCATAAGGCATCACTTATATTGAGCTAAGATCAAAGGATTCTAATCAGCTAACTTTTGGTGTGAATTCGTATAAGGGTTAACTTCAAATAAGGATATCTCTTAGAAAATAATGAATTAGGTGACCCATTACCTTCTAAACTGTAGGTCTTTGAATTAGCTTTACGACGCATCTAATTTGACCTTATTTCGAGTTTAGAGTAAAATGTAATAATTGTTTTACTGAAGCTTGTCTCGGTTGTTGAAATGAGCGACGATCAATTTAACCGCTGCATGCATTCGGTGATTGATGTCTCCAAAGAGACACCTCATTTTAGAGGATAAAGCGATCGTTGTCAAGAAATAGAACGTAACAAAGGTTAGGGATAACCCACAGGGAATACATAGACGTAGGAGAATTCAATTAATGCAATTTGAGTCATTACACAACTTATCTCGCTGAAGAGGGGAGGGGGGGTTGTAATAATAAGTAGAAAAGTAAACCTAACTAACACAAGAATTTAAATAATATGGATGGAAACAAGGGTATTGTGTTCTCCATGATTCCTTAGCTTATTATTACCGAATAACCTAATTCCATTCTAGTGTGTAGCATGCAGGATGATAAATTAAATTCACCAAACTCTTTGGTCTAGGCGAGAGGCAAATTTCACTATGTGACTTGGCCCATCTCTGCAGTGTGACATTATAACCCTTACCTATTAGTCTCCGTACAACCTCCCCTTGGCCCAGTTCGATTAATTAGATGAGAACAGATCAATTGAATCCTGTTAATTACTTTTTTTTCCTATTCTTACTACCTTAGTCTAGTCAGTATACTAGGCGGGTTCTAATGTTGGCCACTACTAGAAATATGCAAAACGAAGAGAGTTAATTAATATGTGCATGCACACTTTCCAAAAATTATGAATTATCCGATTTTAGCTTGTTAGTTTTTCATGGTTCCCACAACCCTAGTTGTGGATTTAGCTACTCATGATTTGTGTAGATGCAAGATTTATGTATTGGAATAACATAATAGAGCACTAACACAATTGAATTAAGCATAAGTAAATCCAAACTTCAATGAGAATCACAAGATTATAAGATCAAATCAAAATACTAGTGTTTCTTAGAACTCTTCGATGTTTTCTCTACTTAATCTCATTATTTTTTTCTCAACTGGTCAAACTCTCTAAAAACTGTCCAAATCTCTAAAAAAAATAACCTAAAAACCTATTCGTAATATTTAAAATACATGTCCAAAACAAAATAGGATAACTGGGTCAGCACGCTTCACGAATTGGTTTACAGACCATATTGTGTTCCACAGTTTGGAGTTGGACTTTCGTACATTGTTGCTGCAAAACTGAACTTTTGATCTACGACATCGCTCTATGACCTGTAAAGTGTTCTATAGCCCATAGAGCGTTTCGTCTGATGAAACTTTAGAAAGTCCTTCTTCTATGATCCTCAAGGCACGAAATAGGATCTATGACTCATAAATAAGTTCACAACCCATCTGCATGTTCGTAAAACAAACTTTAAAAAAATTTACCCCTCACTGGAATTGACAATGCAACCTCCTTCATGGCCCGTAAAGGGTCTCGTACGCCATCAAAAATCAATAACTTTTGCAAAATCCCCCCAAAATCACTCCCCCAACCCTGAAATCTTGCGAATTAAACAAAAAAGCACATAAAACCCACTAACATCTCATTGAGAACACACAAAATTCCAAGTTTTAAAAAAATGTTGTATCTTGACAGCGCATCAAAACCTTCAACTTAAAATTTGTTGCTTGTCCTCAATCTATATAAGTAGTGCAGTAACATACAGACGTCAACCTAATGGAATACATCATATCAAATTCAAACACAGATATCTATACCACTTTTCAAAATAGAATCAGTCAGTCATCCATCAAACCAGTATAGACTAATGCATGTGACAACACAACTATCAGAAGTGAGGTACTATCAACAAGCCACAATCACTGAATAAGCCTAATGATAACAATAGAATGCAAATGCTTTCACACAAACAAGTCCCATATCTCACTCTCAATGATATTTTCATGTATAATTTCAGGACTATGCAAAATCACTCACCCTCATAAATGATATTCATACATCATGCGTAATACCATAGGTTTGCCCCTATACTCATTACCAAGACCTTCAATTACTCGGACTAGGATTACATTGGGACTTTATAGGCTTGTAACGTAGGCTCAGGGGGCTTTAGTATGATATTTTAGGAACATAGTGACTAAAAGACCTCCTTAACACTGCGTTTTTCTACACTTTTTCCCTACCAACACTGTTACTATTCATTCCATTCTTCCTTTTCTTCTTTTTCAAGCTTTTCTGGGTTCTTTCTTTTCATTTTTTCAGATTTTTGCCTTGATTTTACATTCATTTTTCTTTTTATCTCATATCTAAGGAATCACTTATTTTTCTTGCACCTAAGTACATGTTTTTTCTCCTTTTCCTTGTATCACTAACTTCCCCCTCACTTTGTGTTTCACCCTTACACCAGCCACCCTTAACTTAGGATTTTGGCTTGAGTTGAGTTGCACACTATCCATCCTCAGGGCCACTTTTTGTAGCCACCCTCTACTTAGGCTTATTGCCTCAGTCAAGGTGCACAATGTTCAAGGAAGGACTAGGGCCAATTTTGGGATTTTACAACTAACAAGGCTAGCTTAATTAAGTTTCTTACAAAGAAAAGGTACATGTCAGGCTCAAACATTAGGATCAAGGGATATTCTGCAAATTTGGTTGGTCATTTAGGCTAAGTGGACTTTCAAGAATAATTACCCTAAGATCCTTTCCGAATATAATTAATCTACGGTATAACTTAGAGTAACAGGGCAAGTTTTGAATTAGTGCACAACAAATGAATTTAGCAAATTAATCTCACACTCACATGGCATGGATTACATTACCAACAAAAGACTCTCAGATTATGCTTTTTATCTCAATTTATCCTCAATTATCAGAATAAGCACTGTCAACACACTTAAACATGCATGGTTGCTATCTAGACTAACTAATCAAAATTTTGTACATATCATTTTGCACAAAAAACACAAAAACATACATATGCCACATACATCAGTACTATATGCTACAAATACTAGCTAAAACATCATAAACGTACCAGTTTAACAGAAAATAAATATCCATGGAAAAAAGAGCACAGACAAGAAAACTCTAGGATTCAAAAATTGGGATAGTTATGGACCCAAGCTACTCAGACTTCACTGAGGCCCATGACTACCCACACCCCATCGAAAAAGAGATGCATTGTCCTCAATGCAGAAATCAAAGCAAAATAAATTATTGGGGTCAAAAAGCATACCTGGGTGCGTAAGCACTGGTATGAGGCTGATTCTGACCACCCTCAACCTACATGGTGACCTTCTAAGTAGTAGAACTTTGTCCAGAGGGGCCAGTACCCCTCACTTGCTCAAGCTCACGAGCCTGTCGTCTCTCTACCTCCTATCTCAACTCCTTCAAGACAAGCTCGAGCTCCTCCCCTTTTGTAAGCCCAAAATGAAAATGTACAACATCAGGATCATTATTCGGGTATGGAATCTTCCCATAGGAAGGTTGAGCGTGCTTCAGTGGAGCAAACAGTTCTATCACTTGCACCCGGAGTGCAGTCTCTGATAGTGTCATCGGTGCTATCACTGTTGTTGTCATATCAGCTTTGAGTTGCTAGATCTCTATCTATAGGGCCATAAAATTTGTGGGCTAGGTCGTGTTTAACCTCTGTTGGACCCTCTCCTCAAAGGCATCAATGCGGGCATCCACGGTAGAAATACGATTTTGAGTAGTAGCGATCCCGAATGCCTACATGTGGCCCTTCAACTCTGTGATGGCCTGGCAGACCCAAGGCCTAATCTACTTGACCAACTGAGTCAATTGGGCCTCACCATGTGATAATCGTTGTGTGATGGCCTTAATAGATACTGCAAAACTATCACGACCCGGGACTAAAGCCTATATGTGACACGGCAAATGGGAACCTGAGGGTCCCCAAACAAGCCTCAAGTATCCAAATTCACATCATCGGTTTGGAATGAAGATCCAAATAGTAACACATAATTCTAAGGGAAGAGGGAAAGTAGGACTCACGCTACGGGGACAAGATGGGGCTTAGGATCTTTCACATTTCCACATCAATCATATATACATATCATAATTCCCATAATCAATCCAAGGTAGCGATATTCAATAAATAACCAAAACCATACGCTTTAATTACAATACATAACATATGGAATTTACAATAGTCTACAAGATGTCCAACAATGCCTCTAGTCATAAGATGGGATGGGGGCTAAGACATGTGCCGGGCTCACCCTCAATTAAGAAGATAAATAGAAAACAACATAGGTGGAAGAAAGTTGGTTTGTCCTTGGAAGATAGAACTCACTACAATATCAATTCTCCAAAATCGAATTACCCGTCATGTGGTGGATGATCGTACACATGGTCCCTACATGGTAAAATCATATACGCATAAAGTATGCGTTAGTACGTTTGAATATACTAAGTATGCGGGCATGCAATGCATGTGACTTACCAAACCTCCATTTCAATGTTAAGTGACAATGCACATAATATAGAAGAATTATATATTCAATAGATAGATATATATACAAGATGCCATAAAAGTCATGATGCATGAAATGTAGTAATGCTTATATATATAATGGGGATGGACTATAACCAATATCAAACTCATGCGAGCTATTACATGAATTAGACTGATTGGGACCTCCTACCGGTATAGAGAAGATTACTTGCCAAAGGTAATCTACATCACACCTTACGGACTCGCCATTTTGGGGATGGTCACCTTCCTTATGGACTCACCATTTCGAAAGGATTTACCGCTTGTATCATTTGTATCAGGTTATTATATACGTATAACCATTCCTTATGACTTTGTCATTTCGGTAATGGTGAACATTCCTATCTTGGCACATAGTTCAAGAAAAGGGGAGGGACCTTAGGGATAGCCCTCGCATTCCCAATCCATCGGTGCTAAGTCATAAACATCCCACTTGAATATTCATGCATGTACATGATTTTTGGAATTTCAATGTTTAACTCAAACCATTCAATGCACTTTTGGGCTCAAACATCACATCTTAGTTCATGCTTGTAGATGCTCCTGCAAGGAATAGCTCATTTGTGCATATATATGTGATGGTGCAAGTAGCCCTTTTGCTCAATGAGCCTCAACATAGACATACCGCTGATCACCTTTTTGTCATTACGAATGCCTTACCAAAATCATATCATAATCAGTTCATGAAACATAATTGGGTTTAACCCAATTCATAATTTCCATATATCAACGCTCATGAATATAATGCAATGCATGATGTGAGGATAGCATAGGTAACATAGATTCAAGTTAAAATCAACACCATAATATGAAATTGGATAAATCCATAATTAAATCAACATCCAAATCATAGTATTAGTCACCCATGCATAAATCTATTTTAAAAGGGACATGCATGTTCATAATTTGTAACTCAATGTAAACCATCATAATAGTAATAAAAAATGAATTGAAATCATAGGTAAAATGCAGCCCATGCACTGAATATATTTAATGAAACCGTAGAATAAAATCTCATATTCAAAGTGACTAAAATTCATAAAATCAAGTGAAAGGAATTTTAGCTCTTCTTGGTTGAAAGAGACCAAGAATCAATCCCATATACCTTTATTAGGAAGATGAATATGAGAAGAATTTAGGTTGAATTTGAAACCTCAATTGAATCCTAGCTTGAATATTGAAGATGAGACTTGGAGAGAATTTTGAGAGCCTAATTCTAGTACTTAGGTGTTAGTCTTGAATAAGGGTTTAAAATTGGTGTAAGAGAAGTTTAGGAATATAAATGGGGGTTAAAAGGGTCTTAAAAGCCTTGGGGATGGGTCAAGATATAAAAATAACTCCATAAAATGCCCCTTTAAATTTTACTATGAAGTTCACACGGTAGGCTTCACCGCGCATAAAGCTTTTCACGGTCCGTGAAGGCCTCCCTTCTAGCCCAGATAGATTTTATGAAAATGGGCATAACTTCTTACTCTGAACTCGCAATGAGGTGAGACTAGATGTGTTGGAAAGATAATTCATTGAATTTCAATTTGATAGTTCATGGGCCACCGAGTTTCTTTTGTGCTAAGAGATATGCCCATTTATAGTCGACCCCTTCTATCGGGACTTGTGAAAAACTTAGCCAATGAAATTCCTTTGAACTTGACTTGATTTAGGAGACCCATGATGACCTTAAACAACATAAATAAGCTTGAACTAAAGGCTTGAAATTGAACTTAGCTTGAGCATAAAGATCACATACTTAGAATTTTTCAATGAAGCCGCCATCACGGGAGGTTACACTGACTGTGTAGCATCACACGGACCGTGTCACCGCCCGTACCCCTCTCCTTAGAAAATTCCACGATCAAGTTACGAGATGGTGATTCCATACTTAGAAAAATTTCACTCTGAAAGCTTTACAGATGGCCTTACAGGCCGTGCCACCCAACACAAGCCGTGTAACCATACTTGGTCCCAATGGTGTGGGATTTTTCAAGCCAAGGCCATCACACGGCCCACCAAATGGTTCGTGAAGTGTCACACGGACCATTAGGGGGTCCAAGTGTGGTGTGCCTTAGTTCAAAACAGCACATTTAAGGGCTAAACATCCAGCATGGGCCAAGGCGCACTCCATAGAAGCTCTACACGGGCCGTGTGACCTTACACGGGCCGTGGGCTCCCATGAAGTGTCACCTTATCCAAAACCTTTTTCAAAACCAAATTTTCGTACTTCATTGAGGTCATACAAAATTTGGGTCCTTACATCATCTCCCCCTTGGGAACGTTTGTCCTCGAATGTGGAAGAGAAAGGCTTGAAGGGCTTGACTTAGAACATGAAATATCCAAACACAAGGTACAATGCATAGTCCATCATTTGAAAATCGTAAAGTCCTTAAAACTGATATCAAAACGTATTTAAATCATTCAAAACATCTTGAAAATCATTTTCGTGCACATGTATGCATGTCATGTCATGAGACTCAAGAATGGAAGAATTAGGACCATTGAGAATAGGAAGGACCTAATGCTATAGGCTTGAGTAGATTGGAAAGGATAAAAGGTATCGTCACATCATACTTGATTCCACTCCCTATGTAGAACTTTCCACATATTGATCCCTCTAAAGCACCTTCACCGAATCGACATCCTTGTTGTAAGCTGCTTCACTTGTCTTATCTAAAATCTCACCCAAATCTTCCCTCATAAGACAAGTTCTCCTCAACCTCAACACCCTCCAAAGGCAAAATAACACTAGTATCACCAACAACTTCCTCAACATAGATATATGCAAAACGAAGTGACTACGGCTCAATTTCAGAGGCAAATCCCACCTATAAGCTACATTCCCAATCCACTTCAACAATCTCATAAGGACCTATATACCGGGGATTTAGCTTTCCCTTCTTCCCAAAATGCACCACACCCTTCATAAGTGAGACCTTCACATACACCCAATTACCAATAGAAAGTTTAAGGTCCCTCCTTATAACCTCCAAATAATACTTTTGATGACTTCGAACCATCTTCAACCTTTTCTTAATCAATCTCACTCTTTTGTAGCCTCCAACAATAAATTCACGCCCATAGAAGTCATTACATCTTAACTCAAACCACTTCCAAGTAGAGATCTCAATGTCTTGAGCCACACCACCGGGCCTTTGGTGCTCTACTTTCACTTGTTGACACTCGAGCACTCGGGTACGAACTCGGCTATGTCCCTCTTTATACCATGCCACCAATACACCTCCTTCAAAATCCCAACACATCTTAGTAGATTCCGGGTGAACCAAATACAAAGAGTTATGGGCTCCACTCATGATCATTTTTCCCTAAGATCACCCACATCTGGGACACATAACTAACTTTGATACTGAAACGCACCATCTCCCCCTTGGGAGGAAGCCTCTATCTCATTATGTTAGCAACCAACCTCTTCAATCCAACCAACGACAGGTATAGATCTTGCTTTTCCTTAACATCAACAACCACAAAAGATTTGGCCCCACTCTGAACATGAACACCAACATTGTTAGAGTCGGTCGACCTAACAACTAATCTAGCCCAATGGTAAGCATCTTTTGCCAACTCTTTCTTTTCTTCACCAACAGAAACCACATTTCCCATAGATAGCCTACTCAGAGCAGCGGCTATAACACTTGCCTTGCACAAATTACATTGTACACTTATGTCATAGCCTCTAAGGAGTTCCAACCCTCTTCTTAGTCCCAAGCCAAGATCCCTTTGAGTGAACATATATTGTTCACTCTTGTGGTTGGTGAAGACATAGACATGCACCCCATACTAATAGTATCTCCCAATCATCAAGGCAAACACCATCGCTGCTAACTCAAGATTACGAGTCGGGTAGTTAAGCTCATGCACCTCCAATTGCGTTGATGTATAAGCTATCATCCTAACATGTTTCATAAGTACACAACCCTAACCCAAACCGAGAAGTATCACAATACACCATCAACCTATTTAAGACATTCGATAAAGTCAAAAGAGAAGCCAATGTAAGTCGACCTTCTAAATTTGAGAACTCACTTCACACTCATCCGATCATACCAACCTGGACTTCTTTCTAGTCAGCTTGATCAACAGAGATGCAATAGATGAGAAGCCTCCAACAAACCTTCCACCATAATCAGCTAACCAAAGAAAACTTCGAATATCCAAAGGAGCAAGCATGTCAAACAATACACATCCTCCACCGACTCCCTTTCAGGCCTCATCTATAATATCGCTACAACACCTTTCTCCCCTGGATTACATTACGAGCTCAAAGTAACTCTCCCTATTCGATAGGGAGGGATAGAGATAGGAAATCTTAAGACACGCACCATGGCATGATTAGAATCATGAAAAGTGAAACATTTCCCAAAACGCCTTGTAGCCTCCTACCCATAGATGTGGCGCGCTTCACACCCATGTATAAGACTCTACTTGACGCGGCATGTTGGAGTCAAAGGACCATTTATAAACCTAGTTCTTTGATACCATCTTTTGTCACGACCCGTGACTATGGCCTAGATGTGACACGGAGAATGGGAACCTGAGGGTCCCCAAACAAGCCTCAAGTATGAAAATCCACATCATCGGTTCGGAATGAACATCCAAATAGCAACACATGATTCTAAGAGAAAGAGGGAAAGTAGGACTCACATTATAGGGATAATATGGGGCTTAGGATCTTTCACATTTCCACATCAATCATACATACATATCATAATTTCCATAATCAATCATAGGTAGCCATATCCAATAGATAACCAAAACCATACACTTCAATTACAACACATAACATATAGAGTATACAAGAGTCTACAAGATGTCCAACAATGCCTCTAGTCATAAGATGGGATGGGGGCGAACACATGCCCCGGGCTCACCCTCAATTAAGAAGATAAATAGAAAACAACATAGGTGGAAGAAAGGTGGTTTGTCCTTGTAAGATAGGACTCACCACAATATCATTTCTCCAAAATTGAATTACCCATCACGCGGTGGATGATTGTAACACACGATCCCTACATCATAAAATCATATAGGCATAGAGTATGCGTTAGTATGTTTGAATGTACTAAGTATGCGGGCATACAATGCATGTGACTTACCAAACCTCCATTTCAATGTTAAGTGACAACGCACATAATATAGAAGAATTATATATTCAATAGATAGATATATATACAAGATGCCATGAAAGTCGTGATGCATGAAATATGGTAATGTTTAGACATATAACGGGGATGGGATATAGGCAACATATCAAACTCATGCGAGCTATTACATGAATTAGATCGATCGGGACCTCCGACCGGTAGGGAGAAGATTACTTGCCAAAGATAATCTAACACCTTATAGACTTGCCATATCGAGGATGGTCACCTTCTTTATGGACTCACCATTTCAGAAGGATTTGCTGCCTGTATCATTTGTGTCAGGTTATTATATACGTATAACCATTCCTCACAACTTTATCAATTCGATAATGATGAATGTTCCTATATTGGCACATAGTTCAAGGAAAGGGGAGGGCTCTTGGGGATAGCCCTCGCACTCCCAGTCCATCGGTGCTACGTCATTAACATCCCACTTGAATATTCATGCATATACATGCTTTTCAGAAATTCAATATTTAGTTCAAACCATTCAAAACACCTTTGGGCTCAAACGTCAAATCTTAGTTCATGCTTGTAGATGCTCATGCAAGGAATAGTTTATTTGTATATATATATGTGACGGTGTATGCAACCCTTTTGCTCAATGAGCATCAATTATAAACATAGCGGAGATCACCTTTTAGTCATAACCGATTCCTTGCCAAAATCATATCATAATCAGTTCATAAAACATAATTGGATTTAACGCACATCATAATTTCCATATATCAATGCTCATGAATGTAATGCAATGAGTGATGTGACGATAGCATGGGTAACATAAATTCAAGTTAAAATCAATATCATAATATGAAATTGGATAAATCCATTATTAAATCAACTTCCAAATTATAGTAATAGTCACCCATGCATAAATTAATTTTAAAGGGGACATGCATGTTCATAATTTGTAACTCAATATAAATCATCATAATAGTAATAAAAAATGAATTGAAATCATAGGTAAAATGCAGCCCATGCACTGATTATATTTAAAAAAACCATATAATGAAATCTCATATTCAAAGTGAGTAAAATTCATAAAATCAAGTGAAAGGAATTTAGGGTCTTCTTGGTTGAAAGAGACCAAGAACCGATCCCACATACCTTGATTAGGAAGATGAATTTGAGACGAATTTAGCTTGAATTTGAAATCCCAGCGGAATCCTAACTTAAATCTTGAAGATGAGACTTGGAGAGAATTTTGAGAGCCTAATTCTAGAACCTAGGTGTTAGTCTTGAATGAGGGTTTAGAATTGGTGTAAGAGAAGTTTAGGAATATAAAAGGGGGTTAAAAGGGTCTTAAAAGCATTGGGGATGGGTCAAGATATAAAAAATAACTCAATAAAATGCCCCATTAAATTTTACATTGAAATTCACACGGTAGGCTTCATGGCCCGTGAAGCTGCACGGCCCGTGAAGGCCTCCCTTCTGGCCCAGACAGATTTGACGAAAACGAGCATAATGTCTTACGCCAATATCGGAATGAGGTGAGACTAGATGCATTGGAAAGATTGTTTAAAAATCTTCAATTTGATAGGTCGTAGTCCACCCAGCTCTTTTTGTGCTAATAGATATTCCCATTTAATGTTAACCCCTTCTATCGGTGCTTGTGAAAAACTTAACCAATGGAATTCCTTTGAACTTGACTTGATGTAGGAGACCCATGATGATCTTAAACAACATAAATAATTTTGAATTGAAGGCTTGAAAGTAAACTTAGGCTGAGCGTGAAGATCCCATACTTAGAATTTTTCAATGAAGCCACATCACGGGAGGTTACATGGACCATGTATTATCACACGGGTCGTGTCACTGCCCGTACTCCACTCCTTAGAAAATTCCATGATCAAGTTACAAGATGGTGATTCCATACTTAGAAAAATTTCACTCTGGAAGCTTTACGGATGGCCTCACTGGCCGTGCCACCCCACATGGGTCTTATACTTGGCCGTATAACCACACTTGGTCCCAAGGTTATGGGATTTCAAGACAAGGCCATTACACGGCCCACCACACGGACCATGAAGTGTCACACGGATCGTGAGGGGTCTAAGTGTGGTGTGCCTTCGTGTAAAACACAACATTTAAGGGCCAAAGATCCTCCATGGGCCAAGGGCCACTTCTTAGAAGCTCTTCACGGGTCGTGTGACCTCATACAGACTGTGATAAAGTGGCCTATGGTGTAGGGGCAGAAGTAGTGGGCTCCCTCTCTTCATCTGCCTCAGTCTGAAGGGGCCTAACCTCTAACGCAGCAGTAGGGGTAGTGGTGTGTGGAACCTCAGGCGGTGATGCTGGAGCAAATATCTCTAGCATAGGAGCAGGATGATGCGGTTCTCATCGGAGTGCTACCGGGCTCTTCTCAGCCTTGATCAAGCTTACATCTAAGGTACGCTGGACCTCGATTTGCGAGTCCATCTAGTGTAGACTGTCCACCCCTGACTTTGGGCAGAGTTTATAGATCAAGCATAGAAAGGGGATGGAGGTGGACCTGTTCAGGGTGGCCTCGTGGATCTGCTCGGCGATGAGGCGAGCCCAATCTATCTCACAGCCAGCTAAGATGCTGGAAACTAGCACTACACATTCCGATGTTAAAGTATTGCCTACAAGTGTCGGTCAAATGTGTGATTTGACAACCACCCACTAAAATTTGGTGGGAAATTGAGAAAAGCCTTGACAATAGGCTTTGAGTGAGTGGCGACCCATCTAGGTTTCAAACCCTGCTCAAAAATAAAATTAGCCACGCATCTCATCAAGCCAACGTTGTGATCTAGATCTCTCATCACCGTCAAGTCCCTCGTTTGGCCCACTCTGTGGCCAAACTCAACTGTGGATTTGGGGGCAGGAAATCTTGCCAAAATAGCATGCAGCGAATGGTGGTCTCTTAGATGTCCACCTACCGGCCCCTCACTTTGGTTTCTGTCAGTCTAGGCTGAGCGAGGGGCTTCTTCCCCTTGGGAAGAGTACTGTGAATGGTGGCTGCATATGATGCGTAGACCTTACTCACCATAGTTGGGGAGTATCTCCTGAGTGATCTGGTCAGCTACTAGAGCCCGTATCTAATCATAGTGTCCTGGAGACCGTGGACACCTGCGTTGCAATTATGTGGTGGCACATAGGGGCTATTTCTTAAGCCATCTGTACGACCCTAATCAATATCTCTCTTTGAACCCCTGTTCCTATCATAATATTCTCTGCGACTGTTCATATAAGATCCATCTCTATTGATGTTCCGACCTTGGTTTCCTTGACTTTGGAACCAAATTATCCTGATTAGAACCTTGGGCAGTTGTCCAGAAACCTCCCGTTTGATCAACAACAAAACATGCATCCTTATCATAATAAGGCTCATCGTACATGGGAGTATATGAAGGTTGATGAACCACTACATTGACTCGTTCTCCTTCATACCTGTGCGAATTCAGGCAAGCGATTGCATGACTTTTTGGTTGATCTTTGCTTACTCCAAACCAACACTAACAGTGCACGAATGTTTGGTGGATGCTCTATCTATCTTCCTTCATGCACAATTAGCCTTGACCATTCTTTTCATGCGCTCTACAATCCTTGCAAATAGCTGGTCCAATAACATGCCCCCCATGATGTGTCAGCACAAGCCTGACTGTTCTCATCAAGGGCACAATAGAAGATCTCCACCAAGGAATCATCAACTATCTTGTGGTCTGGGAAACTCCTCAAGCATTTAGTGAACCTCTCCCAAGTAATACTAATCAAATCACCAGGAAGTTGCTCAAAGTTGTTGATCTGGTCCTTCAACTTGAGCTTCTTCGATCTAGGGAAGTACCTCTCCAAAAAGGCCTTCTGCAAGTGCCCAACTGCTAATCAAACTCTGTGGGAGCTTAGATTGCCATAATGCTATATTGACTGTAAGAGACAATGGGAAGACACGAAGTCCCACAGCATCCATACACAGATTTTGTGTTCCCATTACACTATTGCAGACAAATGCAACATTGTGTAGGTGGCTATAAGGATCCTCCAATGGTAAGCCCACAAATAACCCATGATTCTGCAGCATCTGAAGAAACCCACTTGAGACTGTGAACTTTTTGTCTACCGGTAGCAGTGGAAACACAATAGCTCTAGTCTTCTCTAGAGCCAGAGGATTTAGCCTGTATTGGTTCCATTGGTGAGCATTGGCATTAAAATCCTGTGGTTATGGTGCAATGTCTACCAAAGGAGGTGGGTTGTCATGACCAGTATTCTCATTCTCGTTCCTATTCAGAGTTGCATTAGTCGTGTTGTTGATGTTAGCTTGGGCCATTCTTCTCCAAGTTTTATGGATCTCTAGGTCAAACAGAGTCAAGGGTCTAGCTCAACTTCGCGTATTGGGCATACACTAGACTTAAACCCTGTAAAGAAAACAAAAACAACAAAAACGTAAAATGTGGGAAGTATGAATTAATACCCAAATAACTATAAATTAACTAAGTCTAGCCAAATTCCCCAGCAACTGCGCCAAACTCTTGATGTTGCCAAAATTACACCACTTTAGAGGATAAAGCGGTCGCTGTGACGAAATAGAACCTAACAAAGGTTAGGGTTGAACCCACAGGGACTACATAGTCTCAAGAGAATTCAATTATCGCAATTCAAGTGGTTAACCAACTTACTTCCACAAAAGGGGGGTTTTGGAATAATCAAGAACAAATAAAACAAAACTAACTAACACAAGAGAGAAATAAATATGGAAAGAAACTAGGGTATTGTGTTCCCTATGATTCCCTAACTCAGTATCACCGGATAACCTAATTCTTTCTAGTGTCTACCATGCAGGATGGTGAGTTACATTTACCAAGCCCTTTGGCTGTAGGTGAGATGTGAATTTTACTATGTGACTTGGCCCATCTCCATAGTATACATTACTAACCCTTACCTGTTAGTCCAGTACAACCTCCCCTTGGCGCAGTTTGGTTGATTAGACGAGAACACATCAATCGAATCTTGTTAATTAATTTCTTTTCCTATTCATTATTACCTTTATCAAGTTGGTAACACCAGGTGGGTTCTATTGTTGGCCACCATCAGAAAACATGCAAAACGAAGAGAGTTAATTAATACATGCATGCACACCTTAAAAGAATAATGAATTATCCAATTTTACCTTGTTAGTTCTTCATGGTTCCCACAATCCTAGTTGTGGATTTAGCTACTCATGCTTTGTGTAGATGCAAGAATTATGAATTGGAAAATCATAATTAAACACTTACACAAATGGATTAAGAACAAGAAATCCAACCTCAAAGAGAATCACAAGCTTAAAGATTAAATTAAATTACAAGTGTTCTCAAAGTCTCTCCAACGTAATCTCACTATTTTCTCTCTCTAATTACTGAGTTCTTTGAGTACTATGTGAAAACTTATTAAAAATAACCTAAAAACCTATTTATAATAAGTGAAATACAAGTCCTAAACATGATAGGATAACTGGTTGGCACGCCATACGAAGGGGATTTACAGGCAGTGTTACATTCCACGGCCCGTAATCGGGGTCTCGCATGAAGTTGCTGGAAATTTAAACTTCAAGTCTATGACACCTCTATACAACTTTCAAAGAGGTTTACGACCCGTAAGGGCATTTCGCCTGATGAATCTTCAAAAAGTCCCATTCACTATTCCTCAAGGCATGAATCATGGTCTACGACTCGTAAATTATTCCATGACCCATCTGCATGTTCGTAAAACTAACATTAGAAAATCAGCCCCTCACTAGAATTGTTAATGAAACCACTTCACAACCCGTAGAATAGTCTATGGCCCGTAAATGGTCTCGTACTACATCAAAATTCAGCAACTTCTGTATTTCCTCCAAAAATCAAGGCCAAACCTGAAATCCTAGAAATATATAACACAAAAACACATATAACAAACTAACATCATATTGAGAACACACAAAATTCCATGTTTTAAGCATCAAAAGTGTTGTGTTTTGACAGCATATCTGCAAGCTCATACTCCTGCTCCTCCGTCAACCCCCCTTGCAGTTTCACTGTATTAGGATTATCAACGCGGGGCCTCTTCCTGAGAGAAGTGAGTGATGTATCCTCTAGAACAAATAAATCTACCACCGGCAATATGGGATCAGTTGGTGGGAACACAATCGGTGCTGCTAGTGCTGCTATCTTATCGTCCCAAAGCTACTTAATCTTCGTTTGAACATCTGTCATGTCTACAAGCCATGCTGAGTTGTGGTTCTGCTGTACTCATCACTCAAATGCATCAATGCGGCTGTCCATCGGTGTAAGTCTCTCCTGAATAGCGACCACCATGAATGTCTGCAGGCAAGCCTCAGGCTATGAAATGGGGGCCTACCTCTACGCCATGGCCTAAATAGAAGCCACTGACATATAAACCATGCAAGCAGATGATGTCAGTGTGGGCACGACCTCTGGGTAGTGGTAGTAGTAGTGGGCCCCTTTCCATAGCAACCTCAGTTTATGGGGGCCCCTCAGTAGTGGGTACAGCTGCAGTGGTAGTGGATTGAGTCTCAGGCAGTGGCACTGCAACGAACATCTCTGGCATCTAAGCAGGAACGCATGATGCTCACTGGAAGGCCACAAGATTATCATTAGCCTTTATAAGGCTGGCATCTAGGGTTGGCTAAACCCCGATTATTGAGTCCAACTGATGTAGTATCTCCACCTCGACTCTATACAGAGTCTATAGATCAGGCATGAGAAGAGGATGGAGGTGGACCACTTCATTGCCGCCTTATGTATCTGCTCCACAATTAGGCAGGCCTAGTCGATCTCATAGCCAACGAAGATGTTGGCACCAAATACTGTATGGTCTGGAGTCAGTGTATAATCAAAAAGTGTAGGCCGGATCCGTGATCTCACCACAACCCACTAAAATTTTTCCAGTGAAGCTGAATGAGGCCTTTATTATGGGCTCTGCTGATGTAGAAATCCACTCAAGGTTTGGGCCCTACTCTACTATATGGTCAGCAACTCACCTAATTAAAGAGTCCCTATAGGCCTGGTCTCTTATAAGGTCCTTATCCCAAGTCTACCTCAATCTCTTGTCTAACTCCACTGTAGACCTGCGGGCTAGGAACTCTGGCCTAAATAACATCCAACAAATAGTAGTCTTTGATATATATATCTACCTATCGACCCCTCACCCTTGTATATGTCAACCAAGGCTGAGTAAGGGGTTTCTTCCCTTTGGGAAGAGAGTTGAGAATAGTGATGACTTATGATGCAAAGAACTTCAAAACAATAGTCAGGGAATACTTCCCTAATGGTCCTTCTAGCCACTGGAGCTTGTGTTTGGTAATGGTGTCTTGAAGGCCTTGGACACTATCCAACCTTGACGTGATACAGTGCTCCTAAAAGATAGAATGAGCTAGTTGTCTATTCTCATTCTTCTGTATATCCTCCCGGTAGATGGCCTGCATGCCCTCAATACACCACTTGCTAGATAGAGCATCAGAGGTGAGGGTGATGCCTGAGGTGCTACTAAAGACTCTGTCTCCAACTCATCACTGGATTCAAACTCGGACTCCTCTCTAGAGGGAGTCATTTGTATAGAGCTGCTATCCTTGTTACCTCCCTCTTCAGACTAGGGAGAGCGGACAGTAATATCCTAAGTTTGAGGCTGCCGGACCTGTCTAGTGGAAACTTGTGTCTATGGTCACTCAACGTCTAGGTCAGGCTGAACACTGAGCTCTTATAATGATCCACTAGCCTCAGAGTTGCTCTGATCCTCCGAGGACTCATCTCGTAGTCACCGCTGCATGAATCGTATCTCATCCTTCCAAGCTTTTGGTGCCATAGTACCTAAAATGCACAAATTTAGCAAACATGATTAGCCCCCCAAGTGAAGTAATGAAAAACAAGAACATTCCTAAAAATGGCTATATATAGGTTAACAAAGGCTCTTTTACAGGCCATAGTGAAAACTACGAGCCATAGAAGGTCTTTATAGAAACAGAGTGCATTAAATTTAGCTACTAGAATTCCATCTACGAGACCAGGCTTGACTCATATAATATTCCATGAGTCGTAGATTAAGTCGTAGATGTGTTCCAGTTCTGAATTTTTACAGGTAGGGCCCTACGAGACCTTTTTACGAGCCGTAGATTAATCTATGGATCGTAAAGGGACTCGTCTGATAGAATCTCAAAAAATGGAAAGTTTTTGGATCTTCTTATGAGGGGAAACTATGGCTCATAAAATGTTTCACAGGAAATAGAGGACCCTCGCAGTGTGAAATACCTATAAAATTTGATTTTCCAAGTCTATCAAACGGGCTCCAAACACCATGTTCAACATTCAAAAATTTTACAACGAAGTAATACATTATGCACCCCCACATGATTTCACAAATTTTCAATGGCCGACATGCAATGATCACACACTATCATATCGAATCTTATTTTACATGTTTATTTTGCAAACCGACCCCATTTCAATGTTTAGACATCAAGGCACAAACATGTAATCACACATCATTTTTCGAGTAATGTATTCTATTCAAGCCGAACGACATGTGATGACATGATTTTTACATAACATCATTCAAAGACACAAAACATGGCCACACACATTTTTTTGGCATTTAACAACTATTCGAACATTGGATACGCTTTATTCGAAATTGCACACCAAGCACATGCAAAGTTAGTCACGAATTCGAACCCATAGCCATTGGACTACCATTCCCATCAATAAACTACAATCCAATCACATCAATTTTGGTAGTAAAAGGACTTTAGGGCCAAGAACGTACCAAATTTGAGTAAAAAGATAGGAAAATTGAAGTAGGAAGCCGAGGAGGGGTAAACCCTAGGTCGCCAGAGTGTGGGCAAAAAAACATGCCGAAAACGTGAGGTGATGGACGGATGGTGATCAGAAAAGCTATGGTAGAGGGGTCGGGTACTTTGGGAAATATTTATGAAAAGTGGGGTTCAAAATTATTTGACCCCGTTTTTATACTTTGACCGGGTTGGTGGCATAACTGGGCCTAGGCTTCTACGGAATCCTGATTACAGGCCATAGTATATCCTGGTTTTGTAGGCTGCTCAAGCCTTAATTTGGGGATTAGTTTCACTGACCAGTTTATGCGCCGTATAATGAATTACGACTCGTAAAGTGTGTCGTAGAAACCTCTTAGACAGCCAAAAGAAGAAACTTACCTGGGTTCCACGAGCTCCATTCACAGCCAGTAGTTTTATCTACGGGCTGTAAAGTTTTCTCATGCACTGGAGTGCACAAATTTTTCTCACTGGAAGGGTTTTACGAGTCAATGTATGGGTTGTAGTTTGACATAAAGCCTGTAGAACTAGTCGTAGAAGCACTTCTTGTTGCCTTTTTAGCCCAAGATGACTACTTGGTCTTTCACTTGCATATTACATTATATATGACCAATCCAATGTCAAAATATTACAACTAAGGTACTAAAATTTAAACATACCTACAAGTCCAAGAGGTAAAAACAAAATAGAACTACCACTATTACATCAAATATCTTGGGTTTCCTCCCAAGCAGCTTTTGATTTAATGTCATGACATGACTTGGACTACTTGGTTACTCATACTTCACCAAGTGGCCGAATATCCATTTTCCAGTCATTTGGTCTCTTCATCAACTGAAAGATATTGAAGACAACTTCTTCGTCATTCAATCAAAACTTGAGTTGGTCGGCTTCCATATCCACTAGTGCTCGCCCAGTGGCTAAGAAGGGCCTTCCCAAGATGATTGAAACTTCAAAATCGACTTCACAATCAAGGATCACAAAGTCTGCGAGGAATATGAATTTCTCTACTTTGACAAGGACATCATATAATAGCCCTACAAGCTTCTTCATTGTCCAGTCAACCATCAACAATCATTACCAATCTTGCAAGACATTACTTGAAAACTACGTGGGTTAGGCTTTTTAACTGAAATAATCATAAATCACATAAATCATGAAGAAATTTATAATTTAAGGATGAATGAAAATACCCACCCTTCATCATTATCGAAACTCATCATTAGGATTATCATCAATAGCTCAAAATATGCATATACTTAGTAAAATATCATAGGATATCACCGAATAGCATTTAATAACTTGAAACGTCGTGAAATCATAATAAGCATGTGTAATATTTTAAAGGAACTTAAAAATGGTAAAATACTTAAAAAGGGAACTTTATAAGTGCATGTCCCTAGATGGTCAAATCATGCAGGCAAAATATGTGTTAGTACATTGGAATGTACTAAGTATGTGAGATGCAATGTATGTATGAAATTGTAGTGCCATTATTCATAAATATAACATATAAGTACATATGAGATGAAAGATACATAAAGTAAGCTTAAGCATGCACAAGGAATATAGCTCAAGATGAATAAAAGTCAACGCATAAGAATGCACATGTAATAGGAACTTTTTATAGGATCAAGAACTTGTGGGAGTAGATCTTAACCGACATATAAGACCATGTAAGATACTACATGAAATCCAACATAAAACCCTACATTGGCATGGGGAGACCATTTTCTAGGTAAAACTCCGTCAACTTCGCATGTATCTTAATAACATATATGGCCTATGTGGATCCACTAGCCTAGCCTACTAGGGCTCCTATGGTGGCACATAGTTTGGGACTTTGAGATCAAGATTTTAATGGGTCATCCCTTAATTAAAAGGAATGAGTACCAATCTCAATTCAACTCGGTGCTAACTCATCCGTGGAATCTTTAAAATATAACTTAGAATCCTAGGAGTATCTCAAACTTAGGAACTACCAAGTGAGAATTGTCCTTTCACCGTGGGACCTCCCTTTCAAAAATCTTTTAGGGCAATTGTCAATATGCTTATATCTTTGACATATCATAAATTTAAACTCGTCTTTCATGCCCAAATCATCATTATCAATTATGCAAGACATTACTTGAAAACTACGTGGGCTAGGCTTTTTAAATGGAACAATCATAAATAACATAAATCATGAGAAAATTTATCTTTTAAGGACGAACGAAAATGCCCATTCATCATCATTGTCGAAACTCATCATTAGGGTTATAATCAATAGCTCAAAATATGCATATACTTAGTAAAATATCATAGGATATCACGAATAATATTTAATAACTTAAAACGTCATGAAATCATAATAAGTAGGCGTAATATTTGAAAGGAACTTTAGAAAGGTAAAATACTTAAAAAGGGAACTTTATGGGTGGAAGGATACCCATAAATCAACTCATATACCTCAGGAGAACTTGGGAGATTCGAACCTTGAATATTTGAGAAGAACTTAAAAACCCTAGCTCTTGCCTTGCCCTATTCTTAAGAGAGCTTTTCCATAGAAAACTTTATATTGGAAGAATGAGGGGTTGAATGAGGAGCCTAGGGCTTTAAGGGTTTTTTAGGGTCCCTTTTTTATCCCAGAATGATAGGGTTAAGGAATAGGAATGACCAAATTGACCAAACTGCCCCTTATTAAAATTGTTGGACTCAACCTACAAAACCTCGTCTACGAGTCGTAGGTCAAACCACAGGCCATAAGTCTTGTTTGTCTTGTAACAAATCTAAAATCCCTAAAATTGATTTTACTGGACTCAAAACCACGAAACTTTATTATGGGTCGTGTAACATCTTATGATTCGTGGTTGGACTCATAGAGTCCTTCCACACTTGACCATTTTTCTTATTTTCTTGGTCTCATTGCATGAAGCATTCTACTGATCGTACAATAATTCACAATCTGTGCTGGTAACACGTAGGTCACCTTTAAGCAAACTCCAAATTTCCTTCATGTATGATGGTATCACTCACCTTATCTATGGACCGTAATATATACTGCAGGCCGTCACTTGGTCCATGAATTACTCCACTCTTGTAAACTTTTTTCCCATTCCTGAAGTTCATGTTTAGGACCAAACCTCTGGACCATATAACTACCTATGAGCTATAAGATACCCCCGTAAACTTGACTATATGTATATATGCATAAATGTAGATTTTATACATATTGTTGGCCATTCCTTGTGGCTCATGACCCCGAACCTAGGATCCAAAAGTAATATGGCAAATGGGAACCCGAGAGTCCCCAAACAAGTCTCAAAGTATCCATATTCACATCATCAGTTCGGAAGCGTATATAAATAGTAAACACATAGTTCTAAGGGACGGAAAATTAGGACTCACGCTATGGAATGTCATACGGGAAGGGAATAACATGGATCCACATAACACGTAGCACATAAATACTAAGGGGCGGGTAAGTATGACTCACTCTATGGGGGCAATTCAGAACATAGGATCTTCCACATCATAACATAAAGAACATCATAATACTCATAACCAATCTACATAACGATATCTAATAAGTATCCATAACCATAATCATAATATTCGAATGCAACACTTAGCATATAAACATAAAAGAGTCCATAAGATGTCCAACAATTCCTCTAGTCATAAGATGAGACGGAGGGCAAAGACATGTCCTTGGTTCACCCTCAAAGTTAATAACATAAACAAAAACACCATAGATAGAAGAATGGTGGCTTGCCCTTGAAAGATAGGACTCACCAAAACAAGCAAAACTCAAGATCGAAGCTAACAGTCATACAATGGATATAAGTAGTCCTAGTCTAAACATGGTTAGATCATGTAGGCAAAAGTATGTGTTAGTACGTTTGAATGTACTAATTATGCGAGTATTCAATGCATATGACATATCCAACCTGCATTCAGTGTTAGATGACAAGGGCATATGATATAGAAAGAGATACATAACCAAAGAATAGTAGTATAACAATATGCCATGAAACCAATGTGCATGAAATGCAATAATGCTCATGTATAGTGGGGATGTGACCATGACTGTCATATCAAACTAACGCGAGCTATTGCATGAGTTCGCCTGATATAGATCTCCCATCAGCAAGAGAAGATTACTTGCCAAGAATAATCTATATCACACCTTACAATCACATCTTTTTCGTGTGATGGACACCTTCCTTACGATCACATCTTTTCAGAATGATTTTTGTATCAAAACATATCATATCATATCGTATCAAAATGTGTAACCATTCCTTATGACCAAGTCTTTTTGGCAATGTCTATCATATACCTATGTTGGCACATAGTTCAAGGAAAGGGAGAGGACACTTGGGGATAACCCTTACACCCCCAATCCATTCGGTGCTAGCTTAAAACATTCGATAAGAATACTTATACGTGTACATGCTTTCAAAAAAGGAAATTGTCCTTTCAAATCTTTCAATGCACATTTGGGCTCAAAGGCCAAACACATATCATAATCATCCGTACTTGGACTCAAAAGCCAAATCATAGCTCATAATCATGGTTCTCATGCATAGGAATAGCTCATTCACATAATAATATGGTGCAAGCACTAAAAATACTCAAAGAGCCATATCATAGATATTTATGTGATCACAATCTTTTCATAACCAATGTCTTATCAAAATCATATACATAAACTTAATTGGGCTTAACCCACTTCATAATTTTCATGAACTCCAATGATCATGAATGCATATGCCATGAATGATGTGAGATTAGCATGGGCAATATATATTCAATCTTAAATCGAAAATACAATATAAAACTGAAGTAAATCCATAAGTAAAATCCACATTCAAATCACAATTTAGATTATTCATGCTTAAATCAAACATTAAAGGGACAATGCACATTCAAATATTCATAATAATCATGTAATTCAACATATTAGGACTTAAATCAACTTAAATTCATCAATAAAGCATAGCCCACACTTCAATTGAATTTAATAAACAATAATCTTCCAAACCCATATTTAAAGTAAAACATTCATGAAATTCAAGTTAAAAGAGTTTGGGTCTTCTAGGTTGAAAGGGACCAAGAATTAATCCCACATACCTTAGCTAATGAAGAAGATTCAAGAAGAAATTTGAATAAGAATGAGCCTTCCCTTGATTCCCAAGCGTAGTTTCACAAGAGTCTTTTGAGAGACTTCTTAAGAGTGACTTGAGAGAGTTTCTAAGTGTAAGAATGAATTTTGAATGAAAGAAATAAAGTATAGGTCATTTAAATGTCTTTCCGTAGCATAGAAAGCAAGACCGTTAGGATAAACCGTAGTTACTAAAAATTGAAATTACGGTCTCAGGGAGGGGGGTACGATCCGTGAGGCACCATACGGACCGTACATATGCTCCTGGTCCAACGTGTAGAAAATTTTCACTTGATGGAGGTCCAAATCTAGTGCTCTGATACCAAGCTTGTCATAAACTGTAACTAGGGTCTAGGAGTAACATGGAAAATGGGAACCCAAGAGTCCCCAAACAAGCCTCAAAGTATCCATATTCACATCATCAGTTCAGAAGTGTATATGAATAATAAACACATAGTTCTAAGGGATGGGAAAGTAAGACTCAAACTAAGGAGATGTCATAGGGATAGGGATTAACATGGACCCACATATCACATAACACTTAAAGACTAAGAGGCGGATCAGTAGAACTCACTCTATGGGGGTAAGTCGGGATTTAGGATCTTTCACATCATAATACTCATAGCCAATCCACATAGCAATATCTAATAAGTAGCTATAACCATAATCATCATCTTAAAATACAACACTTAGCATATGAACATAAAAGAGTCTACAAGACTATCACGGCCCGGGGTCGAGGCCTAGATGTGACACGGCGAATGGGGACCCGAGAGTCCCCAATCAAGCCTAAAATTTCAGAATCCACGTACTTGGTTCAAGAGCAGGTAAACACATATGATTAAATTTAAATGGTAGTCAAAGACCAAAAAGGAAACCATTCATTTAGATGAACAAAACGAGAATGTTTTACATAGTGCCCAACATATGCCTCTAGTCCAAGAACGGGGTCCTGGACAAGTTCCGAGCTCACCCTCAACAAAAGAATATACACAAGGAATATAAGAAATAAAAGCTCGCCCCCAGAAGACGAGGCTCACTGAAAAGTATCTTCAAGGAAGGACTATTCGTCCTGCGGCTGGTCCTACATGGTAAAAATCATGTAGGCATAGAATATGCATTAGTACGTTTGAATGTACTAAGTATGCGGGCATACAATGCATATGACTTACCGAACCTGCATAGCAATGTTAGATGACAAGGGCACATAATATACAAGGATCATATAAGCAATGGAATTTAATATACAAGATGTCATAGAATTTACGATGCGTGCAATGCAATAATACTCCTATATAATGGGGATAGACTATAACCGACAACCCAAATTTATGCGAGCTATTACACGAATTGGACCGATTGGGACCTCCAACCAGTAGGGAGAAGATTAATTGCCAAGGGTACTCTACATCACACCTTACGACCACACTTTTCGGTGGATGGTCACCTTCCTTACGACCACGCTTTTCAGAAGAATTTACAGAATCATATCAAGACATATCATATCATTAACAGAATAGACGAATAACATATGTCCCTATGTTGGCACATAATTCAAGGAAAGGGAGAGTCCCCCCAATCCATCGGTGCTAAGTCAAACACATCCCACAAGAATACTTACATATATATACATATGCTTTAAAGAGAGTCAAATATCCATTTCAAAAAGTTAAATGCACATGTAGGCTCAAGTGCCAAATCACAAGATCAAGATCACATGGTTCGTGCACAGAATAGCTCATCTATATATACAAGACATTGCAAGCACCCAAGATGCTCCAAGAGCCAAGTACACAATGGTGCAAGCACCCAAGATGCTCCAAGAGCCAAGTACAAGATGGTGCAAGCACCCAAGATGCTCCAAGAGCCATAATCATAGACATACCGGCGATTACCTTCTTGTCATATCCAATGTCTTACCAAAATCATATCATAATTCTCTTCAAAAATGAAACTAGACTTAATCCATATTCAAATTTCCATGTATCAATGCTATGGATGTAACGCAATGCATGACGTAGGGATGGCATGGACAATGTAGAGTATATCTAAAACATAGTAAGAAATCTAGAAAACCCACCATAAAAATCCATATGAAAATTGTAATAGAGATCACCCATGCATAATAACATCTTTAAAGGGCATGCATGTTCATAAGTTGCATAAATTTCAAGTACTAGATCTTAACACAACTTAAAAATTCAGAATAATGTACATCACATGCATTGTTCAATTTACCAAGATCAAGTAGTAAAATTCACATTTTAAGTAGACAATTTCATAAAATGGCTTGAAAGAAATTTGGGTCTTCTTGGTTGAAAGAGACCAAGAATCAACCCCACATACCTATATCTTGAGGATGAACTTGAGGAGAAAATGGACTCTAAATCGAAGGCCTTGACATGAATTTCCTAGAGAGAGGTTGGAGAGTCTTGAAGGAGTGAATTTTTGAGAGAGGGAGAATGAAGGTAAAATGGCTGAGAAATGAGGGTGTTCAGCTAGTTTAAGGGTCTGGGAGGGGTGGAAATGACCAAAATTTATGTTTAAAACATCTAATGCAAATATGCCACTAATGAAATGGACCTGAAATTGGCCCGTTAGGGCCACACAGTATGGTACAAGGTCCGTGTAATGTCACACGGACCGTATATTGTGCCGTGGCCCTGGACTGGAAATTCTCGGAGGCAAAATTTTCCAGACTAAGTAACACCACACGGACGAGTACACGGACCATCTGGGGGGACAAGGACCGTGACATCGTCCTTGTACAGGTGACTCTTTACACCGAACCAGATGGAAGATTACACAGACCATCTAAAGTTACACGGGTTGTGACTTGGTCCGTGTGAGGGTGGCTCTACACAGTACACCATACGGGAGAACACACAAACCATCCAAGGTCACACGGACCGTGTGAAGGACCATTTACCCCCACTTCCTAGGTGTCACTTCACGAGAAGCCACACGGACCGTGTGACTCCACACGGGCCGTGTGGCCCTTCCGTGAGGTGATGCCTGGCAGTTTCATGGGCAAGTTTTGGACCTCAAAGTGGCATCAGTGAGAGAAAAATCCGGGGCCTTACATCATCTCCCCCTAGGAACATTCGTCCCCGAATGTGCAAGAATAAGGCATGAAAGGTTAGAGTTAAGGCAAGATACACCCGATGCAAGACACAATGTACAACTCAACTCAAAATAAAAAGGCTTGTACCAAAAGCTTTATGCAAAAATTAAATTATAGTTCAAGACCAAAGCTCATATCAAGTTTGCATCTAATTCACTTGTAGAAGAAGAAAAGTATTTTAGTGTACACATATGCATTTCATGTCATGAGACTCAAGAAGGCAAGAAACGACACAGATAGATGGGGAGGATTCCTAGTACCTTAAGCTTGAGTATATTGGAAAAGATGAGGGTATCGTTTCATCATGTCTAGCTCCGCCTCCCAAGTAGCACTCTCCACTTGCTGATTTCTCTAAAGAACCTTCACCGAAGCCACATCCTTGTTATGAAGCCGCTTTACTTGCCTATCCAAGATTGCCACCGGCACTTCTTCATAAGACAAATTCTCTTCCACCTCAATACCTTCCAAAGGCACGATGGTGCTAGGATCACCAATTAGTTTCCTCAACATATATACATGGAAGCTCGGATGAATGGAACTCAAATTCGAAGGTAACTCCAACTTGTAAGCCACACCTCCAATCCGCTCAACAATCTCGTAAGGACCAACATACCGGGGGCTTAGCTTGCCCTTCTTACCGAAACGCATCACACCCTTCATAGGAGAAACTTTCACATACACTCAATCCCCGAAACAAAATTCAAGGTCCCTTCTCCTAACGTCCAAATAGGACTTTTGGCGACTTTGGGCCGCTTTCAATCTCTCCCTAATCACCTTTACCTTCTCCATAGCATCCTATACAAAATCCGGGAAACCTAAAGCCATCTCACCCAACTCAAACCACCCCACCGGTGCCTACACCTTCTCCAATTCAATGGTTCAAACGGCACCATACCAACGCTAGCATGGAAGCTATTATTGTAAGCGAACTCGATGAGTGGAAGGTGGTCATCCCAATTTCCCTCAAACTCCAAGATACATGCCCTCAACATATTCTCCAAGGTTTGAGTAGTGCTCTCCCCTTGGCTATCGGATGAAAAACGGAGCTCAACTTAATCTTGGTTCCAAGGCCCTTCATAAAAGACTTCCAAAAGTGGGAAGTGAACTAAGCACCACGATCTAATATGATGGATCTAGGTACACCATGCAACCTTACTAACCCCTGGATATACAACCTCACATAGTCCTCGGCACTGAAAGTGACTAGTAGAAAATGAGCCGATTTTGTCATTCTATCCACAATAACCCAAATAGAGTCGAATTGCCTTTGGGTCCGGGGTAATCCAACCACAAAGTCCATATTCACATCCTCCCATTTCCATGTGGGAATTTCTATGTCTTGGGCTAAACCACCGGGCCTTTGATGTTCCACCTTCACCTGCTAGCAACACGGGCATTCAGACACGAATTTAGCAATATCCCTCTTCATACCATGCCACCACTACACCTCCCTCAGATCTCGGTACGTCTTGGTAGACCCCGAGTGAATAGAGTAACGAGAGTTGTAGGCCTCACTCATAATCACCTTTCTAAGGTCACCTACACCAGGGACACAAAGTCGGCCTTGGTACTGAAGTACACCATCTCCCCCTTGGGAGAATACCTCAATCTCTTTTTTTTAGCGACCAACGTTTTCAACTCAAGTAACGATGGGTCTTGGTCTTGCTTAGCTCTTACCTCGTTCACCATAGAAGATTCTGTCTCGTTCTGAACCCGAACACCACCCTTACTGGAATTAGTCAACCTAACACCAAACCTGGCTAACCGATGAACATCCCTTGCCAACTCCTTCCTTCCATCACCAACATGAGCCACACTCCCCATAGACAATCTACTGATAGCGTCTGCTACAACATTGGCTTTGCCCAGATGATATAGAACACTCATATCATAATCTTTTAGAAGTTCCAACCACCTCCTTTGCCTAAGGTTAAGATCCCTCTAGGTAAACATATTGTAAACTCTTGTGATTAGTGAATACATCACCATGGACCCCGTACAAATAATGTCTCCAAATTTTAAAGAAAAGATCACCGCTGCCAATTCATGGTCATGCGTGGGATAGTTTTGTTCGTGCACCTTCAACTGCCTTGATGCATACGCTATCACCTTACCATTCTTCATAAGCACACAACCCAGTCCGATCCGCGAGACATCACAATACACTACGAACCCTTCTGAACTATTTGGCAAGGTCAAGACGGGAGCCGACATAAGCCAATCTTTCAAGGCTTGAAAACTTTTCTCATATTCATCTGACCATATAAACTTAGCCTGCTTCTAGGTCAACTTGGTCAGTGGAGATGCAATAGATGAGAAACCTTCTACGAACCTTCTATAGTACCCAGCCAACCCAAGGAAACTGTGGATATCCAAAGGGGTCAATAGTCTAGGCCAATTCTTCACGACCTTTGTTTTTCTTAGATCCACCTTGATACCGTCCTCGGACACCACATTACCGAGAAAAGCCACTTCGCCCAACCAGAATTCACACTTGCTAAACTTGGCATACAATTTCTTTTCCCTTAGAGTCTTGAGGGCCATCCTCAGATGATCCCTGCGCTCCTGTTCGCTTCAGGAGTAAATGAGAATATCGTGAATGAAGACCACCACAAAGCTGTCCAAGAATGGTCTAAATACTTATTTCATCACGTCCATAAATACGGTCGGAGCATTAGTTAGGCCAAACGACATCACCACAAATTCGAAATGCCCATACCTCGTTCGAAAAGTTGTTTTGGGGATATCACATTCCCTAATCTTCAACTGATGATACCCAAAACAGAAATCAATTTTTTAGAAGTGAGTGGCACCTTGAAGCTTATCAAATAAGTCATCAATCCTTGGCAACAGGTACTTGTTCTTAATAGTCACCTTATTTAGCTGCCTATAGTCTATACACATACGGACGGAATCATCCTTCTTCCTTACGAACAACACGGGAGCACCCCACGATGATGTACTAGGCTGAATGAAACCCTTCTCCAATAGCTCCTTCAACTGCTCCTTTAACTCTTTCAATTCTGCTGGTGCCATCCCATATGGGGGAATAGAAATAGGCTGAGTATCTGGAAGGAGATCTATGCCAAAATCCATCTCCCTGTCTGGAGGAATGCTTGGTAAGTCTCCGGAAAACACATTCGGAAATTCATTCACCACAGGGACCGACTAGAGAGTAGGCACCTTGGAATCCGTATCTTTGCCCTCACAATATGGTAGATGCACCCCTTAGAGATCATTTTTCATGCCTTCAAGTAGGAAATAAACCTACCTTTAATAGAGGAGTCATTACCCTTTCATTCAAGAAGGGGCTCACCGAGAGGTTGGAACTGGACTTTCCAGGTTCTGCAATCTATGGAAGCATAAGATGCATGCAACCAATCCATTCCAAGAATCACATCAAAATCAAACATCTCAAGTTCCACAAGATCACATGGAAATATTTTATGCAACACGAGAATAGGGCATACGCAATAGACTCTATGAGCAACAACAGATTCACCTACCGGGGTGTAGACCGAGAAAGGTTCTCTTAAAATCTGGGGTTTAAAACCGAACTTAACAACCAACAGTGGAGACAAAACAGACAAGTTTGCACCTGGATCAAGTAAAACATAAGCATCAAAATCAAAGACTTTCAACATACCAGTCACGACATCTGGAGCTTCCTTGATATCCTGACGGGCATGGAGTGCATAGAACCTGTTGTTCCTTGGGGAAACACTTTGGGGACCCCTCTACTGACCCTGCCCATGTTGGGACACTTGACCTCAGCCTCCGTGCGCACTCCTAGGGCAATCAACAACTTTATGGTCCTTACTCCCACATCTGAAGCAAAGTCTCAAATCTCTTTGGCAGGCACTTGTGTGGGGTCTCCCACACTTGTCACACATAAAATATCCTAGTCCTCCACCTATAGGTACTTTGGGAGGGGGTGCCCGAGCATTAGCCATCCAAGCTCCCGAGCCTTGGCTCTGTTGGAAGCGACCAGAACTATCATTTCTACTATCGGAGAATCTACCGTCAAAGCGGGCTCTCTTGGGATCATGTGCCCTTTTCTCCTTGAGTTTCTCCCCTTCGATCTGCTCAGCATACACCATGAGTCTGGCAATATCCATGTCCCCAATCAACATAGTAGTCCGACATTCTTTCACCAGCAAGTCAGAAATACCCAAAACAAATTTGTGCATCCTTACATGGGGATCGGCCACCAGGGACGGAGCATATTTGGAAAGCTTGGTAAACTTGAGGGCATAATCCCTCACACTCATATTCCCCTGCTTGAGGTTAATAAACTCGGTCATTTTGTCCTCTCTCAACTAATGTTGGAAGAAGCAATCAAGGAAGGCGGATATGAACTCTCCCTATTTAACATCACCACCGTAGACTCTCTCCAAAGCCCACTGAGTATACCAAACCTGAGCTACATCCTTCAGCTGGTTAACAGCCATTCCAGCTTTTTCCTCTGAAGAAATGCCCATAATATTCAGAATTTTTGAGAGTTCATCAATGAACTCCTGAGCATCCTCATCAGCCCTTGACCCGTAGAACTCTAGAGGATTTATCCGGGTGAAATCCCTCACAATAGAGGCGGGTGTAGGGTCTCGTGGAAAATTAGCTTGTCTTGCTTGTGTAGCCACCACCTGTGCATGCATGGCGAAAGCGGTGCAGAATTCACCATTAGAGATAGGCTCCTCCATAGGCTCGTGGGGGGCCTAATTTTCAGCAGTCGGAGCCGGCCTACGTAGCGGGGGTCTTCCTTGAGGCATTAACTGAATTGAATCAATGACATTGGTAAGTAAGGGAATTTCACAAACCGGTCACAGCACGATATAAGACATGAAGAAGGGAGGAATTTCCTAATACGTCTTTGTAGCCTCCCACTCATAGGTATGGTGCACTTCACACCTATGAATAGGACTCTACTCAATGCGGCACATTGGCTCCGAGGACCATTATAAACCTAAGGCTCTGATACCACCTTTTGTCATGACCCGGGGTCGGGGCCTAGATGTGACGCAGTGAATGGGGACCCGAGAGTCCCCAATCAAGCCTCAAGTTTTAGAATCCATGTACTTGGTGCAAGAGCAGGTAAACGCATATGATTAAATTTAAATGGTAGTAAAAGTCCAAAAAGGAAACCATTCATTTAGATGAACAAAACAAGAAAGTTTACATAGTGCCCAACGTATGCCTCTAGTCCAGAAATGGGGGCCAGGACTAGTTTTGGGCTCACCCTCAACAAAAGAATATACACAAGGAACATAAGAAATAAAAGCTCGCCCCCGGAAGACAGGGCTCACCTTAAAGTATCTTCAAGGAAGGACTATTCATCCTACGGTTGGTACTCAAACTGCTCGGTCCCTACATGGTAAAAATCATGTAGGCATAGAGTATGTGTTAGTACGTTTGAATGTACTAAGTATGCGGGCATGCAATGCATATGACATACCGGACCTGCATAGCAATGTTAGATGACAAGGGCACATAATATACAAGGATCATATAAGCAATGGAATTTAATATACAAGATACCATGGAATTTACGATGCGTGCTATGCAATAATACTCCTATATAACGGGGATGGATTATAACCGACAACCCAAATCTATGCAAGATATTACACGAATTGGACCGATAGGGACCTCCCACCGGTAGGGAGAAGATTACTTGCCAAGGGTAATCTATATCACACCTTATGAACGTGCTTTTCGGTGGATGGTCACCTTTCTTACGACCACGCTTTTTGGAAGGATTTACAGTAGGCTCAAATGCCAAATCACAAGATCAAGATCACATGGTTCATGCAAGGAATAACTCATCTAAAAATACAAGATGGTGCAAGCACCTAAGATACTCCAAGAGCTAAGTACAAGATAGTGCAAGCACCCAAGATGCTCCAAGAGCCAAGTACAAGATGGTGCAAGCACCCAAGATGCTCCAAGAGCCATAATCATAGACATACCGATGATCACCTTCTTGTCATATCCTATCCCTTACCAAAATCATATCATGATTTTTTTCAAAAATGAAATTGGACTTAATCCATATTCAAAATTTCCATGTATCAATGTTATGGATGTAATGCAATGCATGATGTAGGGATGGCATGGACAATATAGAGTATATCTAAAATATAGTAAGAAATCTAGAAAACCCACCGTAAAAATCCATATGAAAATCGTAATAGAGATCACCCATGCATAATAACATCTTTAAAGGACATGCATGTTCATAATTTGCATAAATTTCAAGTACTAGAGCTTAACACAACTTAAAAATTCGGAATAATGTACATCATAGGCATTGTTCAAGTTACCAAGATCAAGTAGTAAAATTCACATTTAAGTAGACAATTTCATAAAATGGCTTGAAAGAAATTTGGGTCTTCTTGGTTGAAAAAGACCAAGAATCAACCCCACATACCTATATCTTAAGGATGAACTTTAGGAGAAAATGGACTCCAAATTGAAGGTCTTGACTTTAATTTCCTAGAGAGAGGTTGGAGAGTCTTGAAGGAGTGAATTTTAGAGAGAGGGAGAATGACGGTAAAATGGAAATGAGGATGTTCAGCTGGTTTAAGGGCCTGGGAGGGTTTGAAATGACCAAAATTTACGTTTAAAACATCTAATATTTCAAATATGCCATTAATGAAACAGACCTGGAATTGGCCCGTCTGGGCCACACGGTCTGTGTTGTGTCAAATGGATCGTATATTGTGTCGTGGCCCTAGACTGGAAATTCTCGGAGGTAAAATTTTTCGGACTAAGTAGCACCACACGGACGAGTGCACAGACTATCTGAGGGAACACGAACCATGACACCGTCCGTGTACAGGTGACTCTTCACACCAAACCAGACAGAAGACCACACGGACCATCTAAAGTCACACGGTCCGTGACTTGGTCCGTGTGAGGGTGGCTCTACACAGTACACCATACGGGAGAACACACGAACCATCCAAGGTCACACGGACCATGTGAAGGCTCGTTTACCCCTCACTTTTCCAGGTGTCACTTCAAGGGAAGCCACACGGACCATGTGACTCCACACGGGTCGTGTGGGCCCTTCGATGAGGTGATGCCTGGCAGTTTCCTGGGAAAGTTTTGGACCTCAAAGTGACTTCAGTGAGAGAAAAATCTGGGGCCTTACAAAGACGTCTAATAATACCTCTAGTCATAAGATAGGACAGGGGGCCAAGACATGTCCCGGGCTCACCCTCAAAGTAAATAACATAAACAAAAACACCATATCTAGAGGAATAGTGGCTTATCCTTGGAAGATAGGACTAACCACAACAAGCAAATCTTAAGATACAATTTAACAATAGTACAGTGGTGGATGTGAGTAGTCATTGATCCCTACACGGTTAGATCATGTAGCCAAAAGTATGTGTTAGTACATTAAAATGGACTAAGTGTGCGGGTATGCAATGCATATGATATATTCAAACTACATTCAATGTTAGATGACAAGATCACAAAATATAGAAAGAGATACATATCCAAAGAAGAGTAGTATAATAATATGCCATGAAATCAGTGATGCATGAACTGCAATAATGCTCATATATAGTGAGGATGTGACCATAAACGTCATATCAAACTCATGCAAGCTATTACATGAATTCGCCCAATGTAAACCTCTCATCGGTAAGAGAAGATTATTTTCCAAGAGTAATCTACATCACATCTTACAATCACATCTTTTTGGTGGACACCTTCCTTACGATCACATCTTTTCAGAAGGATTTTCATATCGAAACATATCATATCATACCAACATGAGTAACCATTTCTTATAACCCAGTCTTTTTGGTAATGACTATCATATACCTATGTTGGCACATAGTGCAAGGAAAGGGGAAGGACCCTATCTATTCGGTGCTAGATCAAAACATCCCATAAGAATACTTAAACATATATATTCTTTCAAAAGAGGAAATAGTCCTTTTAAATCATTTCAATGCACATTTGGCTCATAGGCCAAACACATTCCATAATCATTCGTACTTGGGCTCAAAAGTCAAATCATAGTTCATAATCATGGTTCTCATGCATAGCAATAGCTCATTCACATAACAATATGTGCAAGCACCCAAAATGCTCAAAGAGCCATATCATAGGCATTTATGTTATCGCATTCTTGTTATAACCAATGTCTTATCAAAATCATATACATAAACATAATTGGGCTTAACCCACTTTATAATTTTCATAAAATTCAATGTTCATGAATGCATATGTCATAAATGATGTGAGGTTAGCATGAGCAATATAGAATCACTCTTAAATTAACAATATAATATAAAATTGAAGTAAATCCATAAGTAAAATCCACATTCAAATCACAATTTAGAGTACCCATGCTTAAATTAGGATTTAAAAGCACAATGCATTTTAAAATATTCATAATAATCATGTAATTCACCATATTAGGGCTTAAATCAACTTAAATTCATCAATAACGCATAGCCCACACTTCATTTTAATTTAACTAACAATAATCTTTAAAACTCATATTTAAAGTAAGCAAAATTTCATGAAATTCAAGTGAAAAAAAGTTTAGGTCTTTCTTGGTTGAAAGGGATCAAGAATCAATCTGACATATCTTAGCTAATGAAGAAGATTCAAGAAGAAATTTGAAGAAGAATGAGCCTTCGCTTGATTCCAAAGCTTAGTTTTACAAGAGTCCTTTGAGAGAGTTTTTAAGAGCTTGTTTGGAAGGACACCCTAATAATTGGTTTTGGTAGAATTTTGTGTAATTACACTGTTTGACCTGTTTGGTTGGACAGGTAATAACTTGGTCAGCAGGTAATTGGGTATAACTGACTGGGTATAATTACACTTTCCAATTCACAAGGGGGAGGCTGTGAATTGCAGGTAATTACATGATGTAATTTCATGTTGGTTTACTTTTTAATTTCTTTCTTTTATTTTTATTTTTAATTTCATTTTGATTCTTTTTATTTTATTATTCTAAATTCTTTCTAAAATTATATTTTATTTTATAATATTTATTGTTCACTTCTTTCTTATCCTCAATCTTTATATGTCATGTGATCCAATACAATTTTTCACATTATCCTTTTTTAAAATTTATTTATTCTATTTTTTATTTTTTTCCACGAGCATGGTTTATTAGCATTCTTATTTTTATATTAAAGTTGAATTCATTATAGGATAAAGTTATAATACACGTATTGTTTCCTTTTAAATCACATTTGTGTATGTTATATTGAAATGTGGCATAAGTGCATTATGTTATTTTTTTAATTTTGAATTTAAAAGTTACGTTATATTTTTTAGTTTCATTTATTTTTGTAGTATTGACTTGATATTTCACATTACAAGCCATTTATTTCCTTTTAGTTAGATGAGATAGATTTTTTTTATCAAATATTTTGACAATTTTTTTATGATTTTATATTTATAATATTTAATATTTTTGTCAAACGCATATTTCATTATGTTTGCATAAAACTTATATTGTTTAGTTTTTATAATTAAGTTAGTTAAAATATACTAATTTAAAAATATAAATTAGTTTTTTATAATATTAGTTATGAATATATATTTACTAATTAATATATTTTTGAAAGACAATACATATATTAAATATTCAATTTGATATTATTTATAAATACATATATTTGTCTAATATAAATTTTTAATTTTAGATAATTAAATTTTATATTAAAAAATTGAATATAACCTTGTAATTAAACTCGTTTAACCAACCACATACTTTTAGTTACACTGTAATTACATGCTGGCAAACAAACAAAACAGTGTAATTACCAAGTTGTGTAATTACTACCCTATTAATTACACTAATTTCAATTGCCAGGTGGCTCTCCAAACAGACTCTAAGAGTGACTTGAGGGAATGTCTAAGTGTAAGAGTGAATTTGAATGGAAGAAATAAAGTATAGGTCATTTGAGTGTCTTTAGGTAGCATAGAAACTTAGAAAAGACTCTTAGAATAAATCATAATTACGAACACACCATTAATGAAACGAGTAGAAAAATTAAAGTTAAGGTCTCGGGGGAGGGGGGTGAGGGAGGGAGACAGTCCGTGAGGCATTACCGTACACTTGCCCGTGGTCCAACACATAGAAAATTTTCACTTGACGGAGGACTGAAACGGTAATCCTATACATAGAAAAATTCAACATAGGCCCCCCATACAGAAGGTGGTACGGACTGTACCAAGCCACACAATCCGTGTGCCTCCTCCGTCCTACTCTATTTAAAAAAATTTCTCCACGACGATGTTGCAAGACGGTGATCTAATACTTAGAGAATTTTCACCCTAGAACCTATAAGGAAGGGCCTCACGGACCATGAAGCACCAAACGGTCTGTGTGAGGGGTCGTACCACTCCAAGGCTACCATATGGTCTACCACACGGTCCATATGGCTTCACACGGACTGTGTGGTGTCCAAGTGTAGTATGACTTGGTCTCAAACTCCACACTAAGGCCCTCACACCCCATACAAGGCCAAGGGAAACTTCAAGGAGGCTCCACAGGGTCCGTATAGCACTACACGTACCGTGAAGGCTTACATGAAGCATTATCTTGGTCAAACCCTTCTCGGAACTAAATTTCCAAGTTACATTGAAGTCGTATAAAGTCCAGGTCCTTACATTGTGACTACATTTGAGGGCTATATATATATTCATTATATCAATAAAAAGATAACTCTTGAAGGTGCTTTTTATCCTGTATTTTTTCCTTATAGCTTTCCTACCATTAACAACATTTTACAATTCTAAAATTGGTAAGGACTCATGGAGACTTTAAAGTTCACCCAACTCTTCAATTCTTTTATCACTACATGCACTCTCGATAACTCTTGTTTGAGTAATAATGTCAGAGAATCTGCAACTTGCTTTTTTGTATGCTCAATCTGGCTATAAAATTTGTCAGCTATAGAGTTGAAACAAGTCACCTTTATTTCTTGTCCAAAATCCAGAAGATCAAAAGAGATACTTTTCTATCACCTATTTGATTATTGTAGTGTCAGAGTTTCGTCTTCGAGATTGCCCTGGTCTTGATATTCCATCGACCCTGATAAGGATTGAGATCAGTGATTGGAACAATACTCAGAGGTGTTTCACTCTTGTCTATAGTCCTTTGTTTGAGTACATCTATGGTGGTTGTTGATAAGAAGGCTGAGTGCTAGTACATTGGAGCTCGTCAAATCATAGGACCAAGTTGGTTTGAGTAAAAGAGGTATGCATGAACTATATCATCCTGAATCGATACTCCCAATAGAGGAAGTACTGTAACCACAATTATGGTTTGTCTCTATAGATCACATTCTTCCTGGCATATATAGTCTTAGAGTTGAGCCTAAAATACTCTCTTTATCTCATTTTATGTGGAACCATATGACTTGAAATGATGTTTACGAAAAAAACTTTTAAAGTGACTTTTTTAAGGACAGAATAAGCAGAAAAGGTGCCACATAAAATAAGACACGATGGAGTAGCTGAAACAAAAGCAAATGATTGAGGGTTTATTCTTACACCACCTAATTGATTGGTTGAAGGCTGCAATGGGGCAGCTGGTCATAGCAAAGAAGGAGTACTACCATCAGTTCTAACATAATGCTTTGGGTCTCTAGTTTGATCACACATCTCAAGTAAAATATCTAATTCAATGATAATGATGATTCTATTTGAAGAATAAGACAACGAATATCAATAAATAAATTTCAATTACTGCCTTGCTAGATTAACTTTAAAACTATTAAGTTATTGATAGTATGATATATTTGTAAAATACTTTGGCGGTGTTTTTTCTATGTAAATGTAGGTCTTTCGTCGAAAAATATAATTAAAAATCAATGATATGGTAAGTTGTTTGCTAATTATTTTTTTCAATGTCCCATCATACAAGAGTGTCAAACACTCACCTAAGAGGAAGAAAATCAACTATTAGGATTAAACTATGTACATAGAAGATGTGGTTCCGATCATAGAGTCTTAGTAGTTCATGAAACTCAAATGATAATGTAAAAACATACAAATTTTTGGACCTAATTGCGGGAGCACTTAATTGTTAATTCAGGTAAATGCTTATCTAATAACCTACATAGTTATGATCCTCAATGGAAAAGGAAAACATTTCTAATTGGAAAGAGCCAATCTACAAGCTTAAAAGAAAATATAACACCAAATATAGGAGCAAATCCCTATCATTCAAAGAACCATGTTATAATAGAAAAGGATTTTCATATATACAGATAACTACACTCAAGTTGAGCCAATTCTTAGATTATTTGAGGTTTATAAAGCCTCAAATGAGGGGTATAAAATAACCTCCTTAACATCTATGCTATCATCTTTGTGCTAATTGATCATCTAAAACAAGATTTAGACAACTTAGCCATACGTAAGCATGCAATAACAACTACTAATCACTATTAGTAGTAAAGTAAAGAAATACAGGATATTACCAGTATTAGAGTTTCACAAATTCACAGATACCAAATGATTGCATAGACATGACATTTATTTTGAGCATACAAATGGCAACAACCAACTAAACAGTAAAAAAAACATTCAACAACTATTTATTTCAAGAAGCCAAGCTTAAGCAGCTTTTATGAATGAAAGAATCACTCAAAAAAATTTTGCAAAGACAAATTGAGTTAATAACTCACAAGGTCATGCATCAAGAATCCCCTCCCCAACTTCCCATTTCAATAAAGAGAAATTTTGTAAGGACCCCGATCTCTTGAAACTTTATCGATGCTTAAATTAAGGTTCCTAATGTTTTTGACCAAGGTGACACTCCATGGTCACTTCCACGAGCCGTGGAGGCTGCATAGGAGTGGCCCCTGGCCTTGTGCGGGTTGTATTATTTCTTATGGTGGAGTTTAAGACAAATTAGCCCTCTAGTAAGCCCTTCATGTCTCGTGGTGCTCACCACTGGCCGTGAAAGTGGCTCATGGTAGGTTTCCTTGGCTTGAAAGCCATTGTGTGGCTAAGAAATCCACCAAGACCCCTTGTATTCAACGGCTTTCTTCTCAAATAAATTTCTTTTTACTTCTTCCAAGTTATCTAAGGTATGTGGGATTGATTCATGATCTCTTTCAACCATGACGATCCCAAAGATTTCTTGCTTCTTAATTTATGTATCTCAAGCTTACCTTGAATATGGATTTTTTAAATTAATGTTGATTTGAATCAATTGAGATATGTGATATATTTAATTAATGTTTTTAAAGTAATTTAAACCCTAATATGTTTAATTCCATTGATATCATGAAGGTTTAAATAAGCATGACCCTTTACATGTTGAATTTAGGCATGGGTAATTTCAAGTATGCTTTGAATTTGAATTTCTTCATGGATTTACTTTGAATTTCATCCTATATTGTTATTTTAAGTATAAATTTCTATTGCCTATGTTATTCTCTTATCATTTATGACATATGCATACATGACCATTGATTTTCATGAAGTTTATGATGTGGGTTAAGACTCAATTATGTTGAAGACTATGATTTTAAGTAAAGTATGGCTATGAAATGACATGTGATCATATAATGTCTATGATATTTCTCTTTAAGCAATAATGGGTGTTTACACCAACATGTACAATTATTAATGAGCTTTTCCTATGCATGAATTATGAATTGAAGTATGAGTTGGCTGTTTAGCCCAAGTATGCATGATTATGAAGTATTTTTGGCATTCAAGCCTAAGTATGTATGGAAATAGTATGAAAGGAATTATGCCTCTTTGACAGTACGTATATGTATATGTATTCTCGTGGGATGATGACTTAGTACCGAGAGGACTTGTGGGAATAGGGTTATCTTCAAGGGTCAAGTACCCAAGTCCCAAAACTATGTGCCAAATATAGGTTCATGTTTATGCCCCTTTGTGAATGATTATATTATGAATGGAATATCCTTACTAAAATGGGGGTACCCGTTAGGTAAGGTTATTTCTTGGAATGGGTGCCTATAGGAAAAAATATGGTCTACCTTTAGCAAGTAGATCACCTTTTCATTCAGTGTGAGGAAGACAATGAAATTCTATGTAATTGTTCCCATGGTCTAGATGTTTGTTGAGGTCTCATCCCTATATGTTGAAGTATTATGGAATACATGCATCATATATTTCATAACATATTGATATTACATTCTTTCCTATATATTTATTTCTATATATGTGCCCTTGTCATCTAACATTGATTGTAGGTTAATAAGTTCATAAGCATGTGCATGCCCGTATACTCTTTACCAACATGATATAACTATGTAGGGACTGGAGACTATTTTCATCCACCTCTTAACGGTTAGCTTGTACTGTGAGAGTTCTCTTGTTGTGAGTCCTATCATTCAAAGACAAACCACCTTCTATCTACCTATTATGATATTTTCACTTATGTATTTACTTTGAGGGTGGGATCGAGACATGTCTTGGCCCCCGTCCTTTTCTATGACTTATAGGCATTGTTGGACATTATGTAAATCTATGTATGAGATTGTGATGTGTTATGTTATTTGCTTATTGGGACTATGATTATGCTATCTCTTGATGTTAATAATATGATGATATGTTCATGATGAGATGTGGAAATTTGGAAAGTCCTAAGTCCTAATCCCTCTATCCTTATCGCGTGAGTCATACTTTCCCGCCCCTTAATTCTTATGTGCTATATGCTATGTGAATCCATGCAACCTATCCATATGGCATTGCCATAGCATGAGTCATATTTTCTTGTCCCTTAGAACTATGTATTTACTATCTTATTATGTGCTTCCAAACCAATAATGTGTATATGGATGTTATGAGGCTTGTTTGGGGACTCTCGGGTTCCTATCCGCTATGTCACTCTTAGGCCCTAGGCCATGGTCGTGACAAGCTTCATGTCAGAGCACTATATTTATAAATGATCCTCGAAGTCCAACATGTTGCCTCGAGTAGAGTTTTATTCATGGGTATGAAGTGCACCATACCTATGAGCGGGAGGCTATGATGGAATTTTAGGAATTGCCTCACTTCTTTATTTCTAATGTCGTGCTTTGGACAATGTCTTTAGACTTTCTAATTAACGATATCCTAGAGGTCTTACAGAATATGCCTCCAAGAAGAACCCCTCTACAAAGACATGCCCCCGTTAATGAGGACCAAGTCCCTCAAAAGCCTATGAGGGAGTAAGTTACCGAAGATGAATTTCGCATTGCCTTTGCCATGCTTTCCAAAGTGGTGACCAACAAGACTAGGCAAGCCAATCCTCCTCTTCATGCTCTCACTCCGGCAGCTAGAGTGAGATATTTTACTTGGATGAATCCTTTGGAATTTTATGGGTCAAAAGTTGATGAGGATGCCCAAAACTTCATTGATGAACTCTCTCTAAAGTTTTGACTATTATGGGGGTGAATTTAGAAGAGAAATATGAACTAGTTGTCTATCAGTTGAAGGATGTGGCTCAAGTGTGGTACACCTAATGGTTGATAGAGAGGATTAGTGATGATAGGTTAGTTGGGAAGAGTTCAAATTTGCCTTTTTGAAACATTTCTTTCCTTTTAAGCTTAGGGAGGCCAAAATTGATAAAATTTATCAATTTCAAGCAGGGTGGTATGAGTGTGAGGGAATATGTCCTCAAATTCGCAAAGATCTCAAAGTATGCTCCCATGTTAGTGGCTGACCTTGTGCAAGAATGCACAAATTTATTTCTGGGATCTGTAATTTGGTTCTGATAGAATGTTGTACGACTATGTCTATACAGAATATGGACATTTCCAGACTTATGACCTATACTAAACAGATTAAAGGGGAAAAGCTCAAGGAGAAGAGGGTGAATGATTCCAAGAGAGCTCGTTTTGACAACTATAACAGTGGTTGTGGATATGGTCGATTCCAACTGGGCTAAGGTTCAAATGTAAGACACATGTTGGAGATTGGCCAATGCCCCCTTAGTATACTACATATGGGAAGAATCACTCGGGTGCATGCTTGAGAGATCTAGGTGCTTGTTTTGGGTATGGTGATGTGGGCCACAAGATTGCTAATTGTCCTAAAGCTACCAAGAAGGGTCAGGGTCAAGTGTCCCCAGGTGATCAAGGCTAGAAAAGATCTCCACAAGGAGGTGCACCTAGAAACAACAGGTTTTATGCTTTGCATACCCGGTAGGAAGTAGAGGAGACTTCGAATGTAGTGACAGGTATGTTCGAAATGTATTGACGGGTATGTTAAAATTCTTTTATTTTGATGCTTATGCTTTGCTTGATCCAGGTGCAAATTTAACTTTTATGACTCATTTTTTGGCTGTCAAGTTTAGGTTATGTCCTGAAATCTTAAGGGAGCCCTTTTCAGTCTATACTCCCATGGGTGAGTCTATTGTTGCCCAAAGAGTCTATCGGGGTTATCTCGTCTTTGTCTTGCATAAAGTCCTTTTGTGTGATCTTGTGGAACTTGAGATGTTTGATTTTGATATTATTCTTGAGATTGATTGGTTGCATGCTTCATATGCCTCTATAGATTGTAAAACCCAAAAAGTCAAATATCAGTTTTGGGGTGAGCCTATCTTGAGTGGAAGGGTAGTGATTCTTCTATTAACAGTTGGTTTATCTCTTATATCAAAGCCCAGAAGGTGATTTCTAAAGGGTGTATCCATCATATTTTGAGGGTTAGAGATATGGAGTACGAGTCACCTATCTTGAGTCAGTTTCAATGGTTAATGAGTTTTGGAATGTTTTTCCAGATGATTTACCCGATATTCCTCCCGAAAGGGAAGTGGACTTTGTCATAGATCTCATTCCATATTCTTAGGCAATTTTGACTCCTCCTTGTCATATGGCACTATCTAAATCAAAAGAGTTGATGGATCTATTGGAGAAAGGCTTTATTACACCAAGTATATTGCCATGGGGTGCTCTTGTATTATTCGTGAGAAAGAAAGATAGGCCACTTCGGATGTGCATTGACCATAGGCAGTTGAATAAAGTGACCATCAAGAATAAATATATGTTGCCAAGGATCGACTATGTATTTGATCCACTTCAAGGAGCAACCCACTTCTTAAAGATTGACCTCCATTCTGGCTACCATCAGTTGAGGGTGAGGGAGCGTGATATTCCAAAAACTGCTTTTCGAACTAGGTAAGGGCATTTTGAATTTGTGGTGATGTTGTTTGGCTTAACTAATGCTCCAGCTGTATTTATAGATCTTATGAATCAGGTGTTCAAGCCATTTCTTGATATTTTTGTTGTGGTCTTCATTGATGATATTCTTATTTATTCCCAAAGTGAGCGAGAACAGATGGATCGTCTAAGGCTGGTTCTTCAAACTTTGAGGGAGAAACATAGTATGCCAAGTTTCGTAAATGTGAGTTTTGGTTGGGTGAATTATCTTTTCTTGTCCATGTGGTATCCAGTTATGATATAAAGGTAGACCTAAAAAGACTGAGGTCGTGAAGAATTGGCCCAGACCATTGACTCCATCCGATATTCATAGTTTTCTTGGGTTGGATGGTTATTATAGGAGGCATGTTAAAGGTTTCGCATCCATTTCATCTCCATTGGCTAAGTTAACTCAAAAGAAGTCTAAGTTTATATGGTCAGATGAGTGTGGAAAGTGTTTTTAGACTTTGAAAGATCAACTTACATTGGCTCTTGTTTGACCTTACCGAATGGCTTATATAGGTTTGTGGTGTATTGTGATGCTTCTCGTATTAGGTTGGGTTGTGTTCTCATGCAATATGGTAAGGTGATAGCTTATGTATCAAGGAAATTGAAGGTGCATAAAAAAAATCATCTAACTTATGATCTTGAATTGGTGGCTGTGGTGTGCTTTGAAAATTTGGAGACATTATTTATATGGGGTTCATGCTGATGTGTTCACTGATCACAAGAGTTTGCAATCTATATTCACCCAAAGAGATCTCAATTTGAGGCAAAGAAGGTGGTTGGAACTTCTTAAAGATTACAACATGAGTGTTAAATATCATCCCGGCAAGGCAAATATTGTAGTTGATGCTCTTAATAAGCTATCTATGGGTAGTGTGGCCCATGTTTATGAGAGAAAGAAAGAAATGGTAAATGATGTTCATCGCTTGGCTAGATTGGGTGTTAGATTGACTTACTCTAATGGTGGTGGTATTCATGTCTAGAATGGGTCTGAGTCTTCTGTGGTTGTTAATGTCAAGGAAAAACAAGACTTGGACCCATCCTTGGTTGAATTGAAGAAGGTGGTTGCAGAAAAGAAAGTAAAGGTTTTTTCCCAAAGGGGAGATGGTGTGCTTCTTTATCAAGATCGTTGTGTGTTTCAGATGTTGATGGTCTTAGAGAGGTGATCATGAGTGAAGCCCATAACTGTCATTCCTCTATACACTCGGGATCCATCAAAATGCATCATGATTTGAGGGAAGTGTATTGGTGGCATGGTAAGAAGAAATACACATCCAAGTTTGTATCTAATGCCTAATTGCCAGTGAAGGTAGAACATCAAAGGCCAGGTGGTTTGGCTCAAGACATTGAGATTCCTACTTGGAAGTGGGAAGACGGAATATGGAATTTGTGGTTGGTTTTTCCTATACCCAAAAGCAATTTGATTTTATTCCGGTTATCATTGATAGGCTAGCTAAATTGGCTCAATTCCTACCAGTCAAGACTACTTTCAATGCCGAAGATTATGCAAGGTTGTATATTCGAGAGTCCAGGGTGTGCCCATGTCTATCATATTAGATCGTGGTACCCAATTTACTTCTCATTTTTGGAAATCATTTCAAAAAGGGCTTGGCACTAAAGTGAAGTTAAATAACACTTTCCATACTCAAATCAATGGACAAGACAAAAGAACAATTCAAACCTTAGAAGAAATATTGAGGCCTCATGTGTTGGAATTCAAGGGAAACTGGGATGATCATCTACCACTTACCGAGTTTGTCTGCAACAATAGTTTTTATGCTAGCATTGGTATGGCACCGTTTGAGGCTTTATATGGGAAAAGGTGTAGATCTTCTGGGGGATGGTTTGAGTTGTGTGAAATGACACTAACTGCCCTAGATTTTATGGTTTATGCCATTGAAAAAGTGAAGTTGATTAGGGAGAGGTTGAAGATGGCTCAAAGTCATCAAAAGTCTTATTCGAATGTTAGAAAGAGGGATCTTGAACTCCATGTCAGTGATTGGGTGTATGTGAAGTTTTCTCCTATGAAGGGTTTAATACATTTCGATAAAAAAGGAAAGTTAAGTCCTCGGTATGCAGGCCCTTATGATGTAGTTGGATAGATTGGCAAGGTGGCCTATAGATTAGATTTGCCTTTGGAGATGAGTTTTATTCACCTGATTTTCCATGTGCCAATATTAGGAAAGTTGGTTGGTGATCCTAGTTCGATTGTTCGCTTGGAAGGTGTTTACGTGGAAGAGAACTTATCCTATGAAGAAGTTACAATTTTTGATAGGCAAGAAAAATGGCTTCGCAACAAGGATGTGGCTTTGGTTAAAGTGCTTTGGAGGAATAAACATATGGAGAGTGCTACATGGGAGGCAGTGATGGACATGATCAGACAATATCTCAATTTTTTCCTATCTACTCCATCCAAAGGTATTAGGTTCTTCCTATTCGAAATGGTCCTAATACTTTCACTCTTATGTTCCATGACATGACATGAATACATGTGCAGGAAAATGTTCTAAAGAATGTTTTGACATGAGTTTTGATGAATTTATAATTTTCAAGAAATAAGTTATGCATTATGTTCACATATTAAAAAGCTTTATGTTCAAGTCAACCCTTTCTAGTTTTTTGTCTCTGATTCGATGACGAATGTTCTCAAGCGAAAGATTATGTAAGGACCCGAATCTCGTGAGACTTCATCGATGCTTAAATCAAGGTTCTGGGAGTTTTTTACCAAAGTGATACTCCATGGTCACCTCCACGAGCAATGGAGGGGTCCAGAGACATTTAGGCTGTCTAGGAGTGGCCCTTGGCCTTGTATGGGCTGTATTTTGGCTTAGCATAGAGTTTAAAACCAAATGGCCCTCCACTGAACCCTTCAGGGGCTGTCGTGCTCACCAACGGTAGTGAAAGTGTCTCGTGGTAAGTGCCCCTGGATTGAAAGCCACTATGTGGCTAAGCTACCCACCACGACCCCTTGTATAAGACATACAGCCCACCAGAGCTCATGGTGAGGTCCCGTGATGGTGTCAGTTTGGAAATTTTCTAAGTATCAAATTATCGTCTCAGAACTTGGATCTTTGTATGAAAGCTTGTACAGACTATGGAGCTTTGTACGAACTGTAAAGCCTTCAGTGGAAACATGTTTGGTCTATAATTTGGCTAAATACCTGAAGACCCTTATCACGGACCGTTGTATGGTCTGTGGTATTGTGTACGAGTTGTGGTTCTCTTTCACGAGCCACCTAGGAACTTTTTAGTGCACGTTTCACAAATAGCTTTCTCGTAATTTTTGTGATTTCTAAGGGTTGTTTGTGACGTTCTAACCTATATTAAACCCCTAAAAAAACCTATACTCCTTTATTCTTATTCAAATTTATTCATTATACTTAGAACACTAGAAATCTCTCTTCTAAGAACTCAACTCAATTGTGTCATTGGAGATTCAACTTGGAAATTACAGAAGCAGTTTCTTCTCAAATCAATTTCTCTTACTTCATCTTAGTAATTTAAGGTATGTGTGATTGATTTAAGGTCCCTTTCAAAAATAAAGACCCAAAAGATTTCTTACTTCTTAATTTATGTATTTCAAGCTTATATTGAATATAAGTCTTTTAAATTAATGTTGATTTGAGTCAATTGAGATACGTGATGTATTTAATTGATATTCTTAAAGTTATTTGAGCCAAAATATGTTAAATTGCATCGATACTATGAAGGTATATACATGTCCCTTTAGATGATGAATTTAGCCATGGGTAATCTCAAGTATGCTTTAAATGTAAATTTCTTCATGGATTTACTTTGAATTTCATCTTATATGGTTATTTTGAATATGAATCTCTATTGCCCATGTTATTACCTCATCATTCATGCATATGCATACATGAACATTGATTTTCATGAAGTTTATGATGTGGGTTAAGACCCAATTATATTGATGACTATGAATTTAAGTAAAGTATGGTTATGATATGACATGTGATCACATAATATTTATTATATGGATATTTGATTAATTATGGATGTTTACACCAACATGTACAAGTATGAATGAGCTAATCCTATGCATGAAAGTATAAATCGAAGTATGATTTAGCTTTTTAACCCCAAGTATGCATGATTATGAAGTATGTTTGCCTTTCAAGCCTAAGCATGCATGAAAGTGGTTTGAAAGGACTTATGTCTTTTCGAAAGCACATATATGTATTCTCGTAAAATGAAAAATTAGCACCAAACAGACATGTGGGAGGGGGACTATCTAATGTGCTGTCAAAAAATAGTACTTTTGATGCTTAAAACTTAGACTTTTGTGTGTTCTCAAAGCGATGTTATAGATTTGACGTGTTTTTATGTTAGTTTTTTAGGATTATAGGATTTGTCATGATTTTGGGCTAAGTGTGCAGATGCTGAAGTTTTTATTGTTCTATGACACCATCTACGGGTCGTGGAAGTTTTTATAAGCCGTAGAGTGGGTTTGGTAACAAAATCTAGTGAAGGGGCCATTTATTGAAGTTGAATCTACAAACCATCAGACGAGCCGTAGAATGAAGTACGAGTCATAGATGAGGTCTCGTACCCTAGGGATCAGAAAGTGAAAAATTGCTAAAAGGTCATCAACAAAAACCCTATACGAATCTTGAATCTGACTACAACCCATAGAAAGGTCTCGTAGAAGCTGAACCCCGAATTGAAGATGAAGTCCACAAAGCCCTAATTACGGGCCGTAGAATGTTTTATGGCCCTAAACATGCTCATAGTGCTTGTCAAATCTAGTTCTCCTATTTTTATTTTGTTTTGTATTTTAAACACTATAAATAGGTTTTTAGGTTATTTTCTGTAATAAAACAATTAGAGAACGGTATACAACCATTATAGAATCAATACACAATGAGGAGAAACACTTGGAAACAATATTTTGTAACTTTAATTCATACTTTATGATTACCATTGAAGAGCTTGTATTTCTTGTTCTTAATTTAATCCTTGTAAGTGCTTATTTACATTATTCTACATCATGATTTATGTATCTACAATGAATATGAGTAGCTAAATCCACAACTAGGGTTGTAGGAACTGTGGAGAACGAACAAGGTAAAACTAGATAATTCATAATTCTTAGAAAGTGTGCATGCATGTATTAATTAATTCTCTTTGTTTTGATTGCTTTTTTGATGGTGGCCAATGTTAGAACTTGTATAGTGTTACAGATTGGATCAAGGTAGTAATGAATAGGAAAAGATATTAATTAACAGGATTTGATTGATGTTTTCTCATCTGATCAACCAAACTGGATCAAGGGGAAGTTGAACTGGAACAAAAGGTAAGGGATAGTAAAGTCACACTGTGGGGATGGATCAAATCACGTAGTGAAATTTACCTCTTGCCTAGATCAAAGGATTTGGTAAACTTAACTCACCGTTCATGCTACACAATAGAAAATAATGTGATTATCTAGTAATATCAAGTTAGGGAATCATGGGGAGTACAATACCCTAATTATTCTTCTTACTAGTTTCACACACTTGTCTTAGTTTAGGATTTCTTTTTGAAATCTTATAAATCCCCACCCTTTCAGAAGATAAGTAGGTTAGTTGACTCGAATTGCTTGAAGTTACTCTAACTCCACCATATTCTTTGTGGGATTGACCTTAACCTTAGTTAGGTTATACAGCTTGACAATAATCGCTTTAACCTTCAAAAAGGAGGTATTGCTTGGGAGACATCAAGATTTTGGCGTTGTTGCAAATGAATACCGCTAGATTGTTTAATTTGAGTAATTCAAGAATTAATCCTTATTTCCCTCATATTATGCTTGTGTTGTTTTTGTGTTATTTCAGCGTGCAGCTATAGTGTATGCACAACACTCAAAGTCAAGGCATTCCCTTGACTCTGTTTGACCCTAAGATCCAAAGGACACTGAGAAGAATGGCCCAAGACAACACGAACAACACTGCAAATAATGTAGTGAATGCAGCATTGAATCAGAACCAGAATGAGAATGATACTAACCCACCTCCACTTTAGGATATAAACCAGCAATAATAGGATCTTAACGTTGAAGCTCATACATGGAATCAATATTGGCTTAATCCTATGGCGATAGATGTCACTGAAGCTATTATGCTACTGCCACTACAGGATGACACAATGTTCATTATTTCGAGTGGTTTACTTCAAATGCTGCAGAATCATAGGTTGTTCATGGGCCTACCATTAGAGGATCCATATAGCCATCTACACAATATTGTCTTGGTCTGTAAGAGCATGATGGGAAACAAGAATATATCTATGCATGTTGTTGGCTTCGTGTCTTCCCATTATCTCTAACAGGCAATTGGCAGATTACAAAAGTAAAGCAAGGCCATTATCTTATCATTGGATGCGCAAATCCCCTCTTCATAATGCTACAATATGGTTACCCGAGCTCCCACAATGTTTGATCACCAGCTGGTCTGAATTGTAGAAGGCCTTTTTGGAGAGGTTCTTCCCAAGATCAAAGAAAGCTAAAGTCGAAAGACTAAATCAACAACTTTGAGCAACTTCCTAGTGACTCAATCAGTACCACACGGGAGAGGTTCATAAAGTTTCTGAGGAGTGTCCCTGATCAAAAGATCATTGATGATGTTGTAGTGGAGATTTTCTATCGATCCCTAGACGAGAATAGCCAAGCATGTGCTGATACTATCATGGGAGGCTCCTTTCTTGATCAGCCATTTTTGAGGATACTGAAAAGCTGGAAAAGGTGGTCAAGATAAATCATGCATGCGGAACAGTGATAAAAGTCAACAACAAAGAGCTCATGCACATTCAGCACTAATTCGGCGCAAGAAAACATAAATGAGGATATGATGCAAGAGTTTTCTCAAATTAGTACCGATGTGGAGTTGTTGATGATGCAGAACAAGGATTATGTTAATACAATTGCTTATCATCCTTTACGAGCACCCATGTATGATGAGCCTTACTATTAGGAGGACACTTGCTTCGTCACTGATCAGATGGGGGATTTCCAGACCACGCACAAGGCTCCAATTAGGACTATAGGCGCCAAGGTCAGAACTATAACAAGGTTGGCACCTTCAAAGACAATAATCGAGAAGATTACTATGATAGTAATAGCGGTTAGGATAGAGATGCTAATTGGGGGTGCATAGATGGTTACAAGAATGGTACGTATATGCCATCACATAATTAAGATTTAGGTGCTGGTAGTTCTAAGGTTGAGGAGATGTTCGAGCATCTGTTGAAGGAGGTTGGCATGCAAGATGAGACCTTGAGAGAAATGATGTCGGACAGCTCCAACATTAATCATAAAATCGAGTCATATTCTATTTCTATCAAACAGCTAGAGCAACAGTTCAATCAAATACCAAGTCAACTGAACAACTAATAGAAAGGTACATTGCACAGCTATACTGTTCAAAATCCAAAGAATGAGGGAACATGTATGGCGGTTACTACTCGTGGTGGAAAATAAACCATTAAACCTCTGATAATGGTTGATATTGATGATATTCATGAGAAGATAGTTGAGGTCAATGATGCAGAGCCCAGAGATGATCATGCTCAGAATGGTGTGAGTAATGTTGTAATGATGCCACAGAAGTTGAAGCCCATTCCTAGAACTCCTCCTCCTTTCCCTTAAAGAATCAAAAAGAAGGAGGAGAAAGGTAAATTCAAGAACTTCCTCTCCATGCTGAAGCAACTCTCCATCAAGATTCCTCTCATTAAAGTATTAGAGAAGATTCATATATATGAAAAGCTCATGAAGGACTGGGCCACAAAAAAGCGGAATGTAAGCCAGGAGCTCTCCTAAGAGCTTCAACATTGTAGTGCTATTGCCAGACGGTCTTTGGTGTTGACACAAAAAGATCCCAAAGAATTCATCATACCCTGCACCATTGGAGATTTTGTGTTCTCAAGGGAATTATGTGATCTTGTACTAGCATAAATCTAAGGCCCTTTGCGGTCTCCAAGAAGATAGGACTTAGAGCCCCTACTCCTACGAGCATACAATTGTTGATGGCTGACCGAACGACAAAGAATCCTATAGGGACACTATATGACATTCTTGTCAAAGTAGAGAAATTCATATTCCTCACAAACTTTGTGACCCTTTATTTTGAAGTCAACTTCAAAGTCCCAATCATCTTTGTAAAGCCATTCCTAGCTATTGGGTGTGCACTAATGGATATGGAAGCCAACTCAAGTTTTAATTAAATGATGAAGAAGTCATGTTCAACATCTATCAGTCGATGAAGAGGCCACATGACTTGAAGATGAATGTTTGGGAACTTGGTGAAGTTTGAGTAACTAAGTTGTCTAATTCATGTCACGACAATGAACAGACACCACTTGTGAGGCAACCTAAGATATTTGATGTAACAGTAGTAGTTTTGTTTTGTTTTTTATTAGCTTTTAGACTTATAGGTAGTTTAATATTTTGCATTTTTGTTGTAATTTTTAGATTTAGTATTGGTGGCATATAGGATAATATGGCGTTTTGTGAAGAATATGCAGGTACAAGACCAAGTCAGCCATCTTGGGCTTAAAAAGCAATAAGAAGTGCTTCTATGACTAGTTTTACGGGCCATATTTCAAACCATGACCCGTAGACTGACTTGTAGAATAATTCTAGTGAGTAAAATTACATGCATTCCAGTCCATGAGCTAACTTTACGATCCGTAGATATATCACGAGCCGTGAATGCGGCTCGTGGACTCTAGGTAAGTTTTCTACTTTTGACCAAGTTTTGGGGGTTTTTATGACCTACTTTATGAGCCGTATTTCATTATATGACTTGTAGACTGGTCCGTGAAACCAATTCCCAAAGTAGGGCTTGTGCACCCTACGAGATTGAGATCTGTGGGCATAGAAATTTCTATGGCCCGTAATCGGGGTTTCATAAGACCTAGGCTTCTTTTAAACCGACCCGGTCAAAGTATAAAAGGGGATCAAATAATTTTGACCCTCATTTTAAAAAATATTTTTGAAAAATACCTGACCCCTTCTCCTACCCTATGCAATCCGACCATCGTCCGGCCACCATCCCCCTTTTCTAGCATATTTTTCTAGCTACACTCCGGTGACCTAAGGTTTGTCCTTCCTCGACTTCCTCCTTCAATTTTCCATCTTTTTGCTCATATTTCGGTAAGATCTTGGCCCTAAAATCCTTGTAATACCAAAATTTATGTGATCAGATTATAGTTAATTGATGAGTATCATAGTCTAATTTTAATGGGTTCAAATATATGGTTGCCTTTGTATGTACTTTGTGTTTGATCTTTAGTGAAGTGTTTCCATTGTTTTGAAATAGCATTAAATGCCGGAAACTTGTGTATGTCGTCATTTTGTTTGAATATTATTATGAGAATTCCATGTTATCACATGTCATTCAATTTTATTGGAATACATTGCTTGGAAAATGACGTGAGATCGCATGTGTATGCCTTGTTGTTCAACTTTCAAATGGTCTTAGTTTCCAAAATAAACATGTTATATGAAAATCAATGGGTAGTGTGTGCATTGCATGTGAGGTATTGGGAATTTGTTGAAATCATGTGGGGTGCATAATATCTTGCTTCAGTGCTAATTTCAATTTGTAGTTGTCAAGTAATGTCATTTCGGGACCCATTTGATAGATTTAGAAAATCAAGATTCATGGAGATTTCACACCACGAGGTTCCTCTGTGGCCCATGGAACATTCCACGAGTCGTAGCTTCCCCTTGAAAAATCTAGAAATTTGAAGTTTCTAGGATTCTATCAAATGAGACCTTCTATGAGTCGTAGTTTAATCTATGACTCATAGATAGGTCTCTAGGGCCTTGCCTGCACAAACTCAAAACTAGAATCACATCTGTGACACAGTCTATGACCTGTATAATGTTTTACGAGTCATACCTAGTCTCGAAAATGCAATTCTAGTGGCTTAATAGTTCCTCTCTGTATTCTACGAGGGCCTTTTACGGCTCGTAGGTTTTACTATGGCCCATAAATGAGCCTTCATTGACTCATTTGTAACTAGTTAAAAAATGTTCTTGCTTTTCATTCCTGTACTTGTGGGGCTAATCATGTTTGCTACATGTTTGCATTTTAGGTACCATAGCCCCAAAGGCAAGAAAGAGTGAGATACGGGCCCTACAGCGGCGTCGATGAGATGAGCCCTCGGAGGATCAGGGCAACTCCAAGGCCATTGAATCATTAGAGGATCTCAATGTCCATCCTAACTCGGATGTCACGTGACAATAGACACCGGCTGCCATAAGACAGGTCGAGCAGCCCCAGACTCAAGTTATTGTAGTCCACTTTCCCCAATCTAAAGAGGAAGGTGACAAGGGTAGAAGATCTATATAGATTACTCCCTCTAGAGAGGAGTCCGAGTCTAGATCCAGTGAGGAGTTAGAGTCAGAGTCTTTAGCAGCACCTCAGGCACCACATTTACCTTCAGATGCTCTATCTAGCAGATGGTGCATCATTGGCATGCAGGCCATCCAACGGGAGGGTGTATATAAGAACAAGTGGGGCCATCAAGCTCATTCTATATTTGAGGAGCCCTAAATAATTACTTCAAAGTTGGATAGTGTCCCAGGCCTCCAGGACACCATCACCAGATAAAGGTTGTAGTAGATGCAGGACCGTCGAGGAAGTACTCCTCGCCCATGGTTCGTGAGTTCTTTACATCCTACACCACTAAAATTCTCGGTTCTCTACCTAAGGGGAAAGACCCCCTCACTAAGCTGTAGTTGGAACATACGAGGGTGAGGGGTGTACAAGTGGATTCATTAGAGGCACTATCCATAATATGTTATTTGGCCATGAGTTCTCGGCTCCCAAGTCTACAAAAGAGTTCGATAGGAGATTAACGCAAACTCGAGATAAGGCCCTGATTAGACACAAGGCCTGCATGGCCTCTTTGATGAGGTGGGTTACTGGCCACATTGCAGAGCACGGGCCGGACCCTGACTGGATATCTACGTCAGCAGACCCCATAGTGAAGGCCTCCTTCAGCTTCACCAATAAATTTCGGTAGGGGTGTTGTGAGATCACAGATTTGGTCCGCACTTGCAGATAAGACACTGATGTCAGACCATGCAGTATTGGTTGCCAGTATCTTGGTTGGCTATGAGATAGATTGGGCTCGCCTGATTGCGGAGAATATACACGAGACAACCTTGGAGGTCCACCTCCATCCCTTTCTCCTGCCTGATATATAGACTCTGTATAGATTCACGGTGGAGATGTTACACCATATACAACATAACCTTCTGTCCTTTCAGGAAGTACCAATACAGGTGTGGTCATCAATTTATCTTTTAGCTTGTGGAAGCTTCTTTCACATGCACCGCTCCACTGAAACTTAGCTGCCTTTTGTGTTAGCTTTGTTAAAGGTGCAGAAATAGAAGAAAATCCTTCAACAAACCTTCTATAATAACCTGCCAGCCCAAGAAAACTAGGAACCTCTGTTAGTATTGTAGGTAGGTCTTTGCCAATTCTTCACAGCTTCTATCTTCTGGGCATCAACCCTTATTCCTTCATCAGATACAATGTGCCCCAAGAATGCAACAAATCTTAACCAAAACTCGCACTTAGAAAACAATGCATATAACTTACGATCACGAAGAACTTGTAATACTTGTCGCAGGTGATTAGCATGATCTCCTTCTGATCTCCAATACACCAAAATGTCATCTATGAATACTATCACGAACACATCCAAAAATGGCTTAAACACCCTATTTATCAAATCCATAAAAACAGCGGGGGTATTTGTTAGGCCAAATGACATGACTAAGAACTCAAAATGATCGTACCGTGTTCAAAAAAAATGTCTTGGGTATGTCTTGATTTCTGACTCTCTCACTTGGTGATAACCCAACCTCAAGTCAATCTTTGAGAAATACTTAGCACCCTGTAACTGATCAAATAAATCATCAATCCTAAGGAGGGGATATTTATTCTTTATTGTCACCTTATTTAACTGCCGGTAGTCAATGCACATCCTCAGCGAACCATCCCTCTTGCGTACAAATAAAACTACTAGGTCTTATAAATCCCTTTTCTAGCAAATCTTTTAACTGCTCCTTTAACTCCCGTAATTCTGTCGGGGCCATTCTATATGGGGGAATGGATATAGGTTGTGTATCTGGGAGCACATCAATACCGAACTCAACCTCTCGTTCGGGAGGCAACCCTGGGAAATCTTAAGGAAAAATATCAGGAAATTCATATACCACCATAATAGATTGAAGGGTTGGGGGATCTGCATATATATCTCTTACCCTGACGAAATGGCATATGTAGCCTTTGGACACCATCTTCCTTGCCGTAAAATAGGAAATAATCCTACCTCTTGGCGCCCCAATATTACCTTTCCATTCAAGGACTGCCTCTTTTGGAAAATGGAACTGCACCATCTTAGTTTGACAATCCACCATGGCATAACAAGAAGCCAACCAATCCATACCCATTATAAAATTAAAATCTATCATTTCTAGCTTGACCAGGTCAGCCAATGTGTCATGATCACAAATAGTTACTATGCAATTACGATAGACCCTTCTATCTATAATAGACTCACTGATTGGTGTAGACACTTCAAATGGTTTAGTCAATAATTCTGGTACCTTTTTGAACTTATTTGTAGTTAATGGAGTAATATACGATAAAGTAGACCCTGGATCAATTAATGCATATACAATATGCGAAAAGATGGATAATGTACCTGTAACCACGTCAGGGGAAGCCTCCAAATTTTGTCGATCTCATAGAGCATACGTGTGATTTTGAGTTCCACTAGAACTAGCTGCTCCTCTAACACCCCTACCACGACTTGAAGACAATTGCGGACCCTTACCTAATAAAGGCACTATTGATGATGATGCAACAACTGACCCAGTAGGTTGGGCTATACCATTTGTATCCTTTTGAGGGTAATTTCTCATCATATGACCCGGTGTACCACACCAAAAACAAACATTCCGTCCCAAGCCGACACACCCTTAGATGAGTCTTCTTGCATTGCTTACAAGGTTGTCGAGGAGATCTTGATTGGCTCATACCCCCTTGCTCTTAGTGCTCTATTGTTCATGAACCTTGGATTTCACCTTGTTGCCCAAACTGATTTTCCCTAGACCCTTCATATCGGGGTGGAGCACTAGCTAAATAATAGGAGAATGATGGCCTGGATGATCTATTAGAAAATCGAGGCCTGAACTCACCTTGGGATGGTGTAAATTGCCCCGTCGATCTAGCCCTCTTGGACTGCGCTCTTTCCGACTATTGTATCCTCCTTCTTTTTCGTTTATCCTCCAACTTTTGTGCAAAACCTTGAATCCTTGCTATATCCATGTCTTTATTCAAGGAAGCAATGGTACAATCTCCAACCATATATGAATCTAATCTGACCACGTATCAATGAACTAGATCCTCCATAATAGAGACCATTTTAGAAGCATACTAGGCCAAGGAGTTAAACTGGAGACTATACTCCCTCACGCTCATACCCCCTTGGTGGAGATTTAAGAATTGGTCTACACGGGCCTCTCGAATCTCCAATGGCAAATAGTGGTCAAGAAATGCCTTTTTGAACTCTTTCCAACCAATTAGGTGTGCATCTATACCTCTGGATTGCTTCCAGGCTTCGTACCACAACATAACTATACCCTTCAATCTATAAGTTCCTAGATCAACAACTTCTATGCCGCTAACATGCATAACATCCAAGGTCCGTTGGATTTGGTCAACAAAGTCTTGTGGATCTTCTTTTAGATCAGACCCAGTGAATGAAGGAGGATCCAAATTAAGGAAGTCACATATCCATGTGCTAGCTACTCTATCTGCACCACTAGTACTGCAACTAGACCATCTTGCCTTTGCCCTTGACCAGTAACTATACGAGTCAATAATTGGACCGCATTCCTTAAATCTTGTTCAGTAGCATTAATAGGAGGTTCTTGAGGTGTTGTTGCCCTCCTTAGCTCCCCTGGAGGTGGAGGAGTCGGGGAACTCTGTGGTAAGGACTCATCTGGAATCTCACTCTGGTTAGGCCTAACTCGTGATTGGCTTGTCCCTTCTCCAAAATCTATCTGCTTACCTGTGCTTTTTCTTCTCATGACAGGCATCTTTTGCTATATATAAACACAAGCAATTTAGGGATTAGATATAATCCACCTACGTCAATGGCTCTGTGGCACGATCTAGGAAATGAAATAAAAGAGACAACTCTGAAATGTCCTGTAGCCTCATGTTTATAGAGGTGGTGCACAACACATCCATAAGCAAGACTCTACATAGACACGGCATTGTAGACCCCCTTGGATGACCAATTCTGATACCACTTTTGTCACGCCCAAAGTCCCATTAAGGCGGACTGGCACCCGTTACTGACAAGGCTCGGGAGAACCAACATATAACCATACACTGTCTATAAACATTACAAGGGGTTTCCACATTCAACATGCTTTCAAGAAAGTAAATAGTAATAACAAGCTGAAAGGAAACGCGCATGACTGGGCCGTTGGAGCCACGATGTCTAAAGTACGATACATGACCACACTTTACTTTACATAGTCTACAAAGCCTCTAGATAAGGAACAATATCTATAAGGACTGGGATAGACCCCGCCTCATAACCAACTATATAATGCAAAAATATAAGCTCTAGACGCACAAAGCCCCGAAGCAACCTAGAGCTCAGTAACAGCTGCTGGATATTTTGTACTCCTACTGAGAAGACTTACTAGCTCCTGTACCTGCAGCATAAAATGCAGGTCCCCCGTAAGGGACGTCAGTACGAGATAATGTACTAAATATGTAAGAAAATAGTATATGTAAAGTAGGAACTCAAGTGCAATCAAGTAGCAAGATATAAATGTACAACGCATAGTAAAATACCACCTTTATTATACTTGTGGAGTTATATACATTACATTTTTTTCTTTACTCGTCAGTACTTTATAATTTCATTTTAGGCATCTATTACGAATGAACAGCTGATTAGTGGTAAAAGAGGATGACCCATGCTAGGCATTTTAACCCCTGGGATATTGTCCTCATAGCTATACAAATTGGGATCGACCCATGCTAGGCTTTTGCCCCGGGGCTGCCACCCTCATGAACCAAGTGAGATCAACCCATGCTAGGCTTTTGCCCCTGGGTTGCCACCCACACATTATGAACATTGCTTTGAGTTATTATTTAATACTTTGAGATTTTTGCTTTGGTGGTCACGATGATTTTCAAGCTTCGGAACTATGTACCAGTAACATACGACAGAATAATAGTCTCTTAAGGCAGCACAATGTAGGAAACAAGTGTGATATTGACATACTACTTAGGAGTTTTAATGACAAGATTGGCTTCACGGATGAGAGTGGACTCTCATGCTAGTGCTTGGGAGTAGGGGTGGGTCCATGAAACTGAAAATCGAAAATCGAACCAAAACCGATTGAAAAATACCAAAAGAAAAACCGCACCGTAAAAAACCGAAACCGAACACAAAAAACTGAACCGGACCAATTATGTGCAGTTTCGGTTTTGGTTTTGGTCTTCTAAAACCGAACCGAACCACCAAAAAATGATTTTTCTATACTACGTCGTTTATACTTTATAGGCTACATGACTAAGAAGGAAAGTCTTTCTTGTTGCACGAAAGAGACATAGATTTGAAGCTTCCAAGGAGAAGTCTTGTGGCTACCGTCACATGCAACTAATTGATACTTCAAGGAGTATTTGATAATTATTTGATAATTTTTTTTGGCTACACACAATTGACTTGAACCTTCTAAGGAGTATTTGATATTTATTTTTCTAGAACATATGTTTGCAATTTTCTTGGTGATAATTATAGTTCTTATATTGTGATAATTGTACTAATCCAAACTTTGCTCTTTACTAATTGTTTAACATATCTATACAATGATATGTCTCTACCTAAGATATTATTTTACTTTAAAAAATATTTTTAAAAACCGAAAAACCCAAAAAAAACTGAAGATTGAACCCAAAAAAAGCGAATCGAAAAATCAATGGTTTCTTTTTTTTTGGCAAAACCGAACCGAACCGAACCGCTAAATTACTTTTCGTTCTGTCTTTGGTTTTAGGAAAAAAATCGAACCGCAAAAACCGAACTCACCCCTACTTGGGAGAGTAAGCTACAAACTTATTAATGCACAACACTGCCATGGAATAGCTCTTAGGAAGCTCACTAGTTGATAGTGACACGAGTATTGGATTTCATGCCAAAGAATATGGAATAGGATAGCCTTACATACCTTGTCGTGCCACCTCGTTATCACTGCAATGTAATCTCCCTTTTTCTCAAATATTTATCTACAATTGAGTAGGTGATGAAACTGGTATTAGTAGTGAATAAACACATGTAGGTAGTTCACTCACACTCACAAGTTATACCCGGGCAACAAGCCCGTAACGACCAACCTAAGGGTATTCCTTCAACTTCTTCTCCTCTAATTGCATTTATGGTCACACCTCTTACCATCATATTCACAAAATAGCCTCTAAATATTATCATGTAGCAGGAGCAATGTGAACTTCTGGCATCCAATTATCTTTCTTATGAGTTTCTACTAACATTCCACTTTAAATTCCAAAAAGGAGCTCACAATTAAAGTAATAGAGGACTCCCCTCCATGGCTGCCCCAACATGCACAAACCACCAGCAAACCTTCCCACAATATTACCTCATATAAAAAGGACCGCTCCAACCTTATTGACACAAACACAATCCCCTAATTAACTCAAGGACAAGAGAGGGAGAAGAGTGCAGTAACTTACCATACTTGTGAGTGATTTTTTCTCTCTTAACTTATATTTTTCAAAGGCTAAACTCTCCTTCAATCCTAGCTTGAGATGAGGATAATACTTAAGAACCCTAAGGTTTATTTTATGGCTGCTTTATAAAGATAGAAGGGGAAGAAAGAGAACCTTAAAATAAGATTTTTCCTTAAGTGTAAAATGGCTAAAAAGAGTTGGTTACATTCGCTTTTAAAGGGACCAGCTTAGGCCAACTTTATCCTTGATTTTTAGCCACATTTTACCAAGTAGGTGATGCACCTACTTAGCCTTTTAACTTGGGCCTTTATGGGTCTCTATTTATGGGGCCTTGGCTGCCCATTCTTTCCTTTTTTTACTTCATTTGGATCGGGCTAGAAATTTCAAGTAAATGGTCAGTGACCTTGGGCCCTATAAAATGGCCAAACAAGTCTTAGTAGGTGGTACACCTACTTGGCCCTATGGGCTGGTCAAAAAGTCTAAATAGGTGATGCATCTACTTGCCTCGTTAAGTCAAGAAAGCAGCTTGTTATCTTACCTCTTTTCTAAATCATAATCCCATATATTGCATCTTAATATTCCACATTAGACTTTTAGCTCAAATAACACCTTATCGTCTCAAATTTAAATGCTTTCGTCGAGCTTATCTTGGACTCACACCCGCTAAAACATGTGGGATATCACAACAACTCTCGATCCAATTCAAATTATTACCACCCTTATAAAAAAACGTAGTCCCTCACTTGTACCATAAGCCTATGCCAAGTGTCACATAAGTGGGACTACCACGTAGAAAATATGGAGTGTTACAATATCGGTCCTCACTTGTCCCAAGTATGCAAGCATATCAATATTATGGACCTAACCCATCCCAAATATGCAAGTATGACCATGATACCAGACCTAACGCGTCCCAAATATACAACTATAACAATGATATCGGCCTATCTCGACCTAACAATACGAGTACATCAATAATACCGGACCTTACTCGTCCCAATTGTAACACAAGGCTCATTTAGTGTTATTCTATCTCAAATCATCATCAACCCATCATAATTCAAATTAGTTCATCAATATAATCAATATTACACAATAATTCGGCTCAACTGAGATTACTTTCCATAACTATTTCAATCACTACAACTCAATTGTACAATTATCCATCTAAAGCTCACTATTGTCACATGATAAGATCAGTAACTCAAATACAATGCAAAAGGGTTAGGCAGACCTACCTCGATGCTAAAAATACACTCAAACAAACTTTCAATCAACTCAAGCCTCCAAATAATCCACAGATCGATCAACCACTATCAAGAATGGATATTGCGCATCAAGGGGTGCATGTTGATACCCATATTGGTATAATTTAGGCTTTGGGGAAAATGGTCAAAATTAGGGCTAAATTTAAAAGTGTCAAATTTGGAAATTGATTTCAAAATTGGATGCTACGCAAAGATGGAGTTTATGAGTGAAAATCCCACTAAAATCGAGTTCAAATTGATGGAAAAATCCCTATTTAAAGTTTCAAAACCATAGACCGAAAATTCCTAATATTGGACATTCAAAATCATGATATTCGAGTCTAAAGCAAGATAAAAACCATAGAAATTAATCAAAATGATGTTAGAAACACTTAATGATGTTAGAAACACTTACCCAAAAATTTCTCTGAAAACCCTCGTCAAAAATCATCTCCAAAGCTTGAAATATTTAAAATGGAGGTACAATGGGGGTTTTACATCCTTAAAAATGACTCAACAAAAATGTACTCTGCGAAGGAGAAACCTTATCCACGAATACGGAGGTTCTTCCAAATTGGATTGCACCAGATACCCACACACCAGCCAGTGCCAAAACTCAAAATTGACCCCCCAAACTCATCCAGACTTAGAATTTCATAAACTTTGTATGTATCTTTACCAGAAACAACGATCCGGACTGAACAGAATCATCATAATGCAATTCTGAGGTATCCATGACACATATACCAATGCAAGTCAATTAAACTAGTTTAAAACTTAAAATACCAAAACTACCCTCAAAAGCTCCAAAAATTATGATGAGACCATTTTTTAACATTAGTTTCACCATCTGAAACTATTGAGACTGTCGAAATTATGATCAAAGCTTTCGAACTCAAAATATTGACCAAAGTCAAACTTTGCTTCCAAAAAAGACTAAAATCATAACTTTGGGCCTAGAAACCTAATTTTAACTCCAAATTTCAGTTTTGAAATTTCAGAACTAATGGAATCAGCGGATCCCTGATCCAAGCTCTGAAACTCAGAGTTAAACAAAAATGCACTTGTTTCAACAACTTAAGTAAAAACTCATATTTTCAACTTTTAAAACTCAAGATTTTAGTTCTAACTATTCAAATAGTTCAAAGTAGACCTAAAGTAACTTTTGAAAGGGTAAAATAGTAATTTCACAAATAAAGAAAAAAATGACCAACCAGGTCATTACATCATTCACCACGAAAAAGAATGTTTGTCCCTGGACATAAGGAAAAGAGGAGTACTTGAATCCTCAAAAAGGCTGGGAAATGTAGCCTGCATGTCAGACTCCAACTCCCAAGTGGCCTCATCAATAGAACGGTGCCACCATTGAACATTCACAGAAGGTATATCTTTCGATCTCAATCACCGGATCTATATGTCCAAAATGGCTATAGGCTCCTCTTCAATGTGCAAATATGGGCCCAACTCAATAGAGTCATAAGAAATTACATGGGAATTATCTGGAATGTACTGGCGGAGCATAAGAACATGAGGAGCGAGATGCATAAAAGATAATCTCGGTGGTAAAGCCAACTCGTAGGCTACCTCACAAACTATCCTCAAAATGTCAAAAAGGGCAATAAATCTTGGACTAAGCTTGCCCCTCTTACTGAATCTCATCATACCCTTCATGGGTGAAACTTTTAGCCAAACACTGTCACCAATAGAGAACTCAAAAGGCTTAACCCTCTTATTAGTATAACTCTTCTAGAGAATCTGGGATATCAGAAGTCTACTCTGAATTAGTCAGACCCGGTCAATGACATCCTAAAGTAAATCAACACTCAACAGCGTAGCTGAACCGAAATCAAACCATCCAATGGGTGATCTACACCTTCGGCCATACAAGGCCTCAAACGGTGCCATCTAGATGTTGTAATGGTAACTATTGTTATATTTAAACTCTCTAAATGGTAAGTGTTGGTCCTATCGGACCCCAAAATAAAAAACACAGGCCCTAAGCATGTCCTCCACGACTTGAGTGGTGCGCTCTGACTGACCATTAGTCTGAGGGTGAAATACTGAACTTAAATCCACTTTAGTACACAAACCATGTTGTAGAGCCCGCCAAAAGTGAGAAGTGAACACAATCCCTCCGTCTGATACTATAGCCACTTGTACACCATTAAATCTATCATGACCCGGACCTAGGGCCTAGAATTACATGGTGAATGGGGTACAAGAGTCCCCAAAGAAGTCTCAAAGTCTCCATGTACACATCATCCGTTCGGAAGCGTAATCGAATAGTAAACATATAAATCTAAGGGACAAGAAAATAGGACTAATGCTATGGGTATATCATAGAGAATGAGATTAACATGGATTCACATAGCACATAGATACTAAGGGGCGAGTAAGTATGACTCACTCTATGGGGGCAATTCGGGACTTAGGATCTTTAATATCATAACGTAACAACATATCATAATATTCCTATCCAATTCTATAGTAATATCCAATAGGTAGCCAAACCCATAAGCATAATCTCTAACCATAATACTTAACAAATAAACATCAAAGAGTTTACAAGATACCCAACAATGGCTCTAGTCATAAGATAGGACGGGGCCAAGACATACCCCAGACTCACCCTTAAAGTAAATAATATAAATTAAACATCATAGGTAGAGGAATGATGGTTTTTCCTTGGAAGATAGGATTCACCACAACAAGGAGATCTCAAGATCCAAACTAGACGTTGTATGGAGGATTAATGTAGTCCTCGGTCCCTATATGGTTAGATCATGTAGGAAAAAAGTATGCATTAGTATGTTTGAATGTACTAAGTATGCGGGCATGCAATGCATAGACTTACCAAACCTTCATTTAATGCTACATCACAAGGGAACATAATATGGAAGGAGATATATAGCAAGAGATATAATATATGATATGGCATGAAACTGATAATGCATGAAATGCACATATGCTTATATATAAGGGGGATGGACTATACGCGACAAATCAAACTCATGTGAGCTAATATATGAAGTAGTAAAATGAAGAACTCCCATCAGTAAGAGAAGATTACTTACCAAGGGTTATCTACATCATATATTACGACTCCATCATTTCGGTGGATGGACATCTTCCTTATTAAACACATCATTTCAGAAGGATTTCTAAAATCATATCATATCATATCAAAGTGTAACCATTTCTTACCACATGGTCATTTTGATAACGGCTACCATATACCTATGTTGCCACACAGTTTAAGGAATAGGAGAGGGCCCTTATGGATACCCTTAACGCCCCCAATCCATCAGTGCTAACATCCCACGAGAATACATATACATATACATGCTTTCAAAGAGATGCAAGTATTATCAAATCAACTCAAATGCATACTTGGTCTTAAAAGCTAAACATATTCCAAAACAGTCATACTTGAGTTCAAAAGCCAAATCATAGTCATAATCATGCTTCTCATGCATAGGAATAGCTCATGCATATATACAAAATGGTGGAAGCACCCAAAATTCTCAAAGATCTATATACATATACATTTATGTGATCACATTCTTGTCATAACCAATATGTGAGCTTAACTTACCAAAATAATTTTCATACAAAAATATGTGAACTTAACCTACCGATAATTTCATAAATCCAATGTTTATGAATGCATAAGCTATGAGTGATATGAGAATCGCATGGGTAATAGAGATTCAAACTCAAATCAATAATACATTATGAAATTTAAGTAGAGACATAAGTAAAATTCATATTTTAAACATAATATAGATTACCCAAACACAAATAAAGCATTAAAGCGTACATGCACATTCATAACTTCATAACTTCAATACTATTCATCATAGTAGGGCTTAAATCAACAATAAAGCACTGGACATACTTCAATTGAATTTAATAAACAATAATATTGAAAACCCATATTTAAAGTAGCTAAAATTCCATGAAATTGAGTGTAAAAGAGTTTGGGTCTTCTTGGTTGAAAGGGACCAAGAATCAATAGCACATACCTCAGCTAATGAAGAAGTTTCAAGAAGAAATTTGAAGAATAATGACCCTTCCCTTGATCCCCAAGCTTAGATTCATAAGAGTCCTTTGAGATAGTGTTCTTAAGATGGTTCAATATAATTCTAAGAGTGAGGATGAATTTTGAATTGAGGAATAAAGTATAAGTCATTTGGAAGTCCTTAGGTAGCATAGAAGGTTACAAAATAGTAACACCCCAAATCTTACATGTACTAGTCCTATGCATATAAAACATGATATGGTGGGGTCAAATCAGCAAATATTTTTAAAAGTGCTCAAAATTCAAATTAGAGGGCTATATGTATGTCTAACGTTCAAGAGGCTCGAGTATATACAAGTTTTAATTCAAATTGAAGAGGTCGTGGCTCTAAATGATGTGAAGGAAGTGAGGTTCTTGTGAGAATTAGGAAGCTAATAGGTGAGTCACCTACGTGCTTAGCTTAAATAGGCTAGGTAGACGGAGACAAGGCCCAACACCAAATTTATTCAAGTCCGATAAAGAATAAACCCCGAGTTAAGGATGTCATTTGGGCCCATGGTTTAGAATCATAAAGGGACAAAATTTGCAGCCCAAGATGAATATAAAAAGGACCAAAATTACGTTCACAACCCAATTCACAAATAGGGCCCAAATTAAGTGGGTGTAAAAGAGAAATATTTGCAGCAAAGCTCATCCAATTGAAGCCCAATAAGGCCCAAGCGAAAGGGCCAAGTTGCTGTATCACCACCTTAATAAAATAAGGCTTGAAATTCAAAATAAAGTCGGCCAAAAGTGTCCCTATAAAAGGGATCAAAGCCAACAATTTCAAGTCATTTATACAAAGCCAAAAATCAGATTTCTTTCCAAGTTTCTCCTTGCTCTCTCTTCACTTTGTAAAGCAGCCAAGGCACACCTTTAGGGTTCTTGAAGAGCACCTAATCCTTGAAGGCTAAGGTAAGTAAAGCTACCTATGGTTTGGTATAATATTTCCATGAAAAACATGAAGAGTATGTTGGTTGTGCTTGTGCAGGAATTTGGTACAGCATGTGTTCCAAAGATGTTATCCACTTTTTTTTTTATTAAGAGGATCTTCTCTTGTTGGTAGGCTTGATTATGAAGTAATATTTATGTTTTTAACAAGGCTTGGTTCTGTAGTGATGTAAGAAGGCTGCTGGACCATTTTTATCTTCCACGAAAATGAGTTCTTATATGATATCTTAATTGCACTCTTAGTAAGAATTTGCGGACTAAATATTGGGAATCGTTGCCTCATGTTTTCCATCTACTTGGGGATTGATTTAAGACTGTTTTAAGGCTGTTTTTATGTGTAAATATGTTGAGTACAGTTTGGTGGAGGATTGAAACAAATTGGGAATGGTTGACGCCAAAATATAGCGAAAGGACGAAATGTACGTTGCCTACTTGCGTGTTGTGTAGAATTATTGTATGTTGTACTTTATGAGTTGTCGTAACACTGTTATGGGACTAAAACAAGATGGATGTGATATGTATATGAGAATGTGTATTAGAAAATACGATTAGGAGTGGAAATGTTGAAAGAATACTCTTTGGTTGCTAATTACGAGCTTGCTGCCGGGGTATTATTTTTTAGTGGAATTGGACTACCAAGATGTGTATATTAGCTGCTAATACTAGTTTTATCACCTACTGTATTGTAGAAAAGTATTTGGAGGAAAAGGATACTACTCTGAGGCAATAACGACATAGTACAACGAGGTATGTAAGGCTACTTGATTTCCTATTACTTGGCATGAAATCTAGGTTCTTCCTTGGCACATAAAGGCACTTACCAACTCTGACATAGCTAATAATTGTGTCTCCACTCTTGACCTTGTTCATATGTTCCTATACATAGCCATTGTCAAATCTTCATATGTACTTGGATACTAAAGACACATGAGTTCCTTTTTACCAAATAAAGTCCATGTGTTGTTTAATCTTTCACACGTTTCATTAGTTGTGTAACTCTCTTTTCATAATGGTATTATCGTGTATGGTTGTTTATATGTCACATGTCATGTATATATTCCTACAGCTCTAAATGTTATTACCACCAAAAGAATCATCTCAAAAGTAAATAAAAGATAACTCTGACATTTAGAGTTGTAGGAATATAGACATGACATGTGACATATAAACAACCATACAAGATAATACCATAATGAAAAGAGAGTTACACAACTAATGAAACGTGTGACACCAAAAGAATCATCTCAAAAGTAAATAAAAGATAACTCAGAGTTGCTTATTAATGGGTGGTATCCCAGGGGTGGAAGAATCACCTAGCATGGGTCGATCCCATATTATGGGGGTATCCCAGGGGTTAAAGGAAAGCCTAGCATGGGTCGATCTCGATATTGGTTTACCACTGATCAGCTGGTCATTTTCATGATATGTTGTGCACAGATTATATAGTAAAGTAATAAAAAGGACATAAAGTACATGATTCCACAGTATGACTAAAGGTGGTCTTTTATCCTTACACACCAATATGTGATTTCATTTGAGTTCTTATTTCATATACAGTACTTCTTGCCTTACATATTCAATACATTATCTCGTACTGATGTCCCTTATGGGGGACCTGCATTTCATGCTGCAGGTACAGGAGCTACTAGATCTCCCAGTAGGAGTACAAGACTTCCAGCTGCTATTACTGAGCTCCAGGTTGCTTCAGGGCTTTGCGTATCTAGAGCTTATATTACGTATTGTATAGTTGGTCATGTGGCGGGGCCTGTCCTGACCCATATAGATATTGTTCCTTACGTAGAGGTTTTGTAGACTATGTAAAGTAAAGTGTGGTCAAGTATCATACTTTAGACATCGTGGCTCCAATGGCCTAGTCTTATGCATTTCCTTTTGGCTTGTTAATACTGTTCAGTCTTTTTGAAAGCATGTTGAATATGAAAACCTCTTATAATGTTCATAGAAAGTGTATGGTTGGTTATATGTCAATTTTCCCGAGCCTTGTCAGCAACGGGTGCCAGTCCGCCTTAATGGGACTTAGGGCGTGACAGAAGTGGTATCAGAGCGGGTCATCCTAGGGAGTCTACAAAGCCGTGTCTATGTAGAGTCCTCTTTATGGATGTGTTGTACACCCAATTTATAAGCAGGAGGCTACGTGGCATTTAGGAGTTGTCACTTTCTTTTCATTCTTTAGATCGTGCCATAGAGCCAAGTGTTGTAGGTTGATTGTTTCTAACCTTTAAATCATTTTGTACAGCGAGTATGCCAGAAATAAGGAAAAGTAAAGGCAAAGGGAAGGAAGTAGAAGTGATAGTTGGTGTATCCAGTCGGGTGAGATAATGAAATAAGTCCCAAGATGAGTCTCTTTCACAAACATCTCCAACTCCTCCAGCTCCTCATGAACCAGGAAGTAGTGAAACTCCCCCAGAACGACTTACTGATGCTACCATGCAGGATTTGAGAAATCCAGTCCAATTATTGACTCGTATAGTTGCTGGCCAAAGTCAAAGACAAGAAGGTCCAGTTATAGGTGCAGGTGGTGCGAATAGGGTAGCTAGTACGAGGATACGTGACTTCCTTAATTTAGACCCTCTATCTTTTACTGGGTCTGATCCTAATGAAGATCTACATGACTTCATAGATTAGATCCAACACACTTTGATTGTTATGCATGTAAGCGGTACAGAAGTTGTGGAGCTGGCAACATATAGATTGAAGGAAGTGGCTATATTGTGTTATGAAGATTGTAAGCAATCTAAGTGTATAGATGCACCTCCAACTACCTGGAAGGAATTCAAAGAGGCATTTCTTGACCACTACTTGCCATTAGAGATCCCAGATGCCCGGATAGATCAGTTCTAAATCTCCACCAAAGGAATATGAGCGTGAGGGAGTATAGCCTTCAATTTAATTCCCTGACCAGGTATGCTCCTAATGTTGTTGCTACTATGGCAGATAGAGCTCATCGATAGGTTGGATTCGTATATGGTAAGAGATTGTACCATTGCTTCTTTAAATAAAGACATGGATATAGAGAGGATGCAAGAATTCGCACAAAATCTGGAGGATCAGAGGCAAAAAAGAAGAACACAAAAGTTAGAAAAGGGGCAATCCAAGAGGGCCAGATCTGTAGGGCAGTTTGTATAGTCCCAAGGTGAGTTTAGGCCTCGGTTTTCTAATAAGCCACCTAGCCCATCATCCTCCTACTTTACAGTCAGTACTCCACCATAACTTCAAGGGTCTAAAGGTAATCAGTTTAGTCAAAGGAGTGAGGGCCAAGGTGCACGGACAACAGGATATTCGGCAAGCCAGCAAATTCCTCCTAGATAGCCTTGCAAATAATGTGGGAGAAGTCATTTAGGTACATGTTGTGTTGGGATAGATGCTTGTTATTGGTGTGGTGTACCAGGGCATATGATGAGAGATTGCCCAAAAGAAGTGTGGGTGATATAGCACAACCTATTGGGTAAGCTGTTGCAACATCATCGTCAGTTCCTCCATTAGGTAAGGGTCAGCAAACACCTGTAGGTCGTGGTAGAGATGGTAGAGGGGCAGCTAGCTACAGCTGAGAGCCCAGAATCGCACTTATGCTCTGGGGAGTCGGCAAAATTTAGAAGCTTCACCCGATGTGGTCACAGGTACATTGCCCATCTTTTCACATAATGTGTATGCATTAATTGACCCTAGTTCTATATTATCATATATCACTCCACTAGTGGTTGCAAAGCTTAAAAGAATACCTAAATTATTGAATGAGCCATTTGAAGTGTCTACACCAACTGGTGAATCTATTATAGCTAGAAGGGTCTATTATAACTGTGTAGTAACTATTTGTGATCGTGACACATTAGCTGACCTTTTTGAGTTGGAAATGGTGGAATTTGATGTTATAAAGGGTATGGATTGGTTAGCTTCTTTCTATGCTACTGTGGATTGCCGAACTAAGAGAGTGCATTTCCACTTTCCAAATGAGGCGGTCTTTGAATGGGAAGGCAATGTTGGGGCACCAAAGGGTAACTTTGTTTCCTATTTTAAGGCAAGGAAGATTATGTCATAGGGATATATATGTCTTCTAGTTAGAGTAAGGGATATGGAAGCAGAATCACCAACTCTTCAATCTGTTCCCATAGTGAATGAATTTGTTGATGTGTTTCCCGAAGAGCTTCCAGGTTTACCTCCAGAACGAGAAGCAGATTTTGGTATTGAAATACTTCTAGGTACTCAACCTATTTCTATCCCTCCATATAGAATGGCCCCGAAAGAATTACATGAATTAAAGGAGCAGTTAAAAGACTTGCTAGAGAAGGGTTTTATAAGACCTAGAATGTCCTCTTGGGGTGCACCAGTGTTATTTATATGTACAAAGGATGGCACCTTGAGAATGTATATCGACTATCGGCAATTGAATCGGGTGACAATTAAAAACAAATACACCCTCCCCAGGATTGATGATTTATTTGATCAGTTACAGGGTGCCAAATGCTTTTCCAAAATTGATTTGAAGTCAGGTTATCACCAAGTGAGGGTGAAGGAGAAAGATATACCCAAGACAACCTTTAGGACACGCTATGGTCACTTTGAATTTCTTATTATGTCATTTGGGCTGACTAATGCACCAGCAGTTTTTATGGACTTAATGAACAGGGAATTCAAGCCATTCTTGGATGTATTTGTGATAGTATTTATAGATGACATTTTGGTGCATTCAAGATCAGAAGAGGACCATGCAAATCACTTACGACATGTATTACAGGTTCTTCGTGATCGGCAATTGTATGCCAAGTTTTCCAAATGTGAGTTTTGGTTAAAATCAGTGGCATTCTTAGGTCATACTTATCCGATGAAGGAATAAGGGTTGATTCACAAAAGATAGCGGCGGTGAAAGATTGGCCAAGGCCGACAACACCCATAAAAATTCCATATCATCTCTTATTTTCAATATGAAAAATGTACTAAGTGTGATATATTGAATGACATGAAGCTTCTTTATTGTTGAGATTGAACTATTGAGATGTTATGATATGAGACTATAATTGTATATATATTGTTTATACTCTGTATAGTGGCCCTTCTAGCGTGCAGATTCGTAGTCCGAAGGTATGTGGTTAGGATGGAAGGAGTGTTTAGTTCTTTATTCTCTTTAGGTCCTCTTGTTGGGTACATTAGTACTTACTCTTATTTCTCTATACATATGTGTAGGTAGTAAGATATACTCACTCTTTTCACAGACCAAGCTTTTGACAGATTGAGAGGTAGTTGCTTGTTGATTTCACCTACTCTAAAGACTATTGAACTTCTATGAAAGTTTTGTTCTATTTGATATGTAAATAATATGAGACTTGCATTACTTTCCTTTGATTATACTATTATGACACTTATACCATGTGACAATCGGTTTTGAGATGGTTTTAGATTTAGATAAGATTCCTTATGTTTTATCCTATGTTATGTAGTTTGTATTGTCGTTTTATCTTCTGCATTATTCTATTATTATCATATTAGAATGACTTGTCAAGGTAGGTTAAAAGCAATTGTCATCACCTTAGATTTTGAGTCGCGATAATTTGGGTCACTTTGTTACTTCCTAATTCAATTTTAGGGTGGTTTTTAGACTAAATTGCCTTCGAATATCACCTTAACCTATCTAAGGTCTTTCAATTATACTTTAAACACTTACTCTCAAAGTCACTTCCTCAATTCACTCTCAATGTCTCTACTCTACCCCTAGTGAAGAAATCCATTGAAGATCTAGCAAATTCAAGCAAATTTTATCATCATTCCTTCAATTCTTATTAAGATATGTGGGCCTTCATCCATGACATCTTCCACCCATAGAGCTCAACCTATTTTCAAAATATTTCATTAATTTCAAATATGATCAAATTAGTGTTTTCATTAATTTGATTTCAAATGCTATTATTATGATGTAGATTATGTTTAGATATTGGAATGTGCATTAATTACTCCCAATTTACATGATTCACATGAAATTTCTCAAGTATGTTATGCTGAATTTGGAAATCATGAATGGGTTCCTTTAATTATGATTTAAATGATCTTTAATTCAATGATTATACATGTATTTACTCTACTATCATGTTTTTGAACTTATTTGATATGAACCCATGTTATTCCTCTTCACTTCATCACATGATTATGCTTTTAGATGTACAAGGTTTTTAGTATGATTATGAATTGGGGACTTAGGACCTTAAAGGTGACCTTTTAATCCCAAAGGAGAGACTTAGGATCCTAACAAGCAACCTGGGAACCTAGCATGTTTATTAGTGGGGATTTAGGACCTTAAGAGTGAGGGGAGACTCAAGCTCCAAAGAGGTAACCTAGGACCCTAGCATGAAATGAGCTACTCCTGTGCATGATGTTATGAACTACGAAATTATGATCAAGCTTATGATGATGATGTACAAGTATGAATTATGATGATTTATTATGAGTATGACTATATGCCTATATTACGTATTCCGCAAAATATTGACTTAGTACGGAGAGGACCTTGGAATTATGGCTCACCCGCTAGATGAGGCATAACCCATTAGTAGTAAATTCCATAGTTTCGTAACTACATGCTAGTGTAGGATTTATGATTTCTCAGTATGGACTGCTAGTCGATCCATATAGCTTATGACATGTACAGTTTTACTTTGGCAAGTAGACTCTCCTTTTTCTAATGTAAGGGCAATACCAGGATTTAATGTGATAGCTCATATGGTCTATTATCGGTTAATGTGACATTTCCATACATGTTGATGTACTATTATATCATACATTATTACACTCATGGAATATTTGTATGTTGATTCCTTTCCCTACTTTGGTTATATATATATATGTGTATATATATATGTATGTATATATGTGTGTGTATATATATATATATACATACATATATATATATATATATATATATATATATATATATATATATATATATGTATATGTATATGCCCTTGGTTGTGCATTAATTTGCTATGTATCTAATGTATATTAATGTATTTCATGCCGGGATACTTAGTACATTCAAACATAATAACACATAATTTATGCCTACAGTATCTCACAATGTAAGGACAGGTGACTAGTTTCCTCCTCATCCTCGTGGATAGACTTGGATTAATTTCAAACACAGATTGAGTGAGTCCTCATGCTTCGGGGATGAGACATACTATTATCTAGTTTTTTATGCTTGAGATTGTCTATTATTTTTATTGAGTATGAGTTAGGGACATGTCTTAGCCCTCGCCCAGTCTTTTATATAGAGGCTTGTTGGACATAATGTATAACTTATATGGGTTTTGTACCTCTTGTACACATATGGTACAACCTTATGATTTTGTCTTAGCTTCTGCTTATGTCTCTTCTCTCAATATCCTTGTACGCTTATGATATGCTAAGAAGGCTTGTTTGGGGTTTCTATGGGGATCTTATTCACCATGTCACACTCAGGATTTAGCTTGGATCTTGGCATCCTTCTATTTTTCAAAATATTTTTCTACGTGTTGGAGCATTCCACAAACTCTCACAATGACTTGTACTATGATCCATGATCTATTTTTTTACTTCGTATAAAAGTAGTAAGGCTTGCATTTTATGCAACCTTGAGGACCTCTTCACGACCTTTTTTCAAGGGTTGTAGTTTCGCAAATCTTGTTTGTTGAAATATCAAATTTTCTAGAAATTTTCTTAGGCATTGAGACCCTTTTACCACTGGTTTCTATGACTCGTAGGACCCTCTACTATTCATACATGAACTCGTAGAACTAGTGCCTAGAAACTTTCTGCAACCTTTTTTCTTCCTATTCTGACTTTCCGACCTCCACAGTATTACAACCTTCCTTCGACTCTCCTTTATAAATAAATTAATTTTGATATGGAAAATTAACAAGCATTTATATTAAGAAGTTTATTATATTCAAATTAAATAAAGCTTTAGATTTATTCCTAATTATTCAATACAATAATGATCATATAATTTAATTAAGAAGACTTATTATTTATGTGATTGGTTTTTAATATTTTAATTCATTTTATCATAAAAATTATGAATCAATTCATTAAAAAAAATTTATTGCACTCCTCAGTTTAATTTGGAAGTCGTCATTAAATCATTTTTAATTCTCCATGTTAAGATTCAGGTACTATTCAATTAAACTAAGTTATAATTTAATTTATTAAATATTTTCATAGAATTTTGCTTGACTTATTCACGTGAAAACTATAAAAATTACCTCTAAAGTTTACATGTGAAAACTAATAAGCTTTCAAAACTTGTATTATCAATCTCTAAATCAAGATATGAATGCTATCATTTAATTTATTAAGCATATTACAACAACAACATACCCAGTGAAATCCCACAAGTGGGGTCTGGGAATTTACTAAGCATATTATCTCATAAATATATATATTAAGATTAAGTGTATAATTACAATAATGGACTAGAGAATTTTTTTTATTAGGTCAATATGAATTATTTATATCTATTTTCCATTAAATCATATAAAAAATGTAAGTATAGTAAGTCACAATTATACTACTCTAGTAATGAAATAAATAATGTCATCAGATGAAACCTCCTTTATGGGTCATAAACCACTTAACGAGTCATAAAGAGGTGTCGTAGAGTTGAGGTCCGAAATTCAAGCAACCGAGAACGAGACCCCGATTACGGGTTGCAAAGAGCTTTCATATGGCATGCCGACCAGTTCTCCTATTTTGTTTAGGATTTGAATTTTATTATTATAAATAGTTCTTTTAGGTTATTTCTCAGAAGTTTTTCACCTAGTTCTCAGAGAACTCAATATTTTGAGAGAGAAAATTGTAAGAGAGTCTTTGAGAACACTTGTAGTTGAATTTGATCTTAAAGCTTGTGATTCTTGTTGACATTGGATTGCTTGTTTTTAAATCTATTGTGTAAGTGTTTAATTATGTATTCTCAATTCATAATTTTATGTATCTACACATAGCATGAGTAACTAAATTCAATACTAGGGTTGTAGGAACCATGAAGAACTAACAAAGTAAAACTGAATAATACACAATTCTTGGAAGGTGTATATGCATGCATTGATCAACTCTCTTAATTTTGCATATTTTCTAGTGGTGGCCAACATTAGAAGTCGCCTAGTGTTACTAACTAGACTAAGGTAGTAATGAATAGGAAAAGAGATTAATTAACAGTATTCAATTGATGTGGTCTCATCTAATAAACCGAACAATGCGAGGGGAGGTTGTGCTGGGACTAGTAGGTAATGGTTAGTAATGCACACTATGGAGATGGGCCAAGTTGCATAGTGAAATTCACCTCTCACCTTTGACCAAAGGGCTTGGTGAACCTAAATTACCGTCATGCATGCTATACACTAAACAAGAATTAGGTTATCTAGTCATACTAATTTGGGGAATGATGGAGAACACAATACCCCTCTCCATTATTGAATTCTCTCTTGTGATAGTTAATTAGTTTACTTTTCTCATTGATTATTGTAACCCCCCCCCCCCCCTTTTTTTTGAAAGTAAGTTGGTTAACTACTCGAATTGCAAATTGGTGAATTTTCTTGAGTCTATGTATTCCATGTGGGATCGACCCTAACCTATGTTAGGTTCTATATCTTGACAAAGACCACTTTATCCTCTGAAGAGGAGGTGTAAGTTGGTAAACATCAAGATTTTGGCGTTGTTGCCACGAAATGCGGCTAGACTTAGTGAATTCATTAGTAATTTGAATGTTAATCCTTAGTTCTATTTATTTTACTTTCGTTTATTTTTTTGTTCTTTTTTTAGGGTGTATGCCCAACACTCGAAGTCAAGGAAATCCCTTCACTCTGTTTGATCCAGAGATCCACAAACCGCTAAGAAGAATGGCCCAAGACAATGCCAATAATGGGAACAATGAAGCTCTAAGCAGAAATAACAATGAGGATGTTGGGAATGAGAAACCAAGTCCTTTGGAGGACATTTCACAGCCTCACAATTTCAACGCCAATGCTTACCAATGGAATCAGTACAGGTCGAATCCTATGGCTATGTAGGTGATAGGAGCTATTGTGTTTCCACAACTACCAGCATAAACAAAGTTCACAGTCTCAAATGGGTTACTTCTGATATTGCAAAACTGTGGGTTATTTGCGGGCATACCATCGGAGTATCCTCATAACCACCTACACAATGTGATATTTGTTTGTAAGAGTGTAATGGGAACACATAATCTGTCTATGGATGTTGTAGGACTCTGTGTCTTCCCATTTCTCTTATGGGCAGTGCTGCATTATGGCTATCTGAGTTCCTACAGAGTTCAATCGCCTGTTGGACAGACTTGCAGAAGGCCTTTTTCAGAGAGGTACTTCCCTAGATCAAAGAAGCTCAAGTTGAAGGACCAGATAACAACTTTGAGCAACTTCCTGGTGATTCGATAAGCACTACTTGGGATTGGTTCACAAAAGGTCTGAGGAGCGTCCCTGACCACAAGATAGTTGATGACGCCTTGGTGGAGATCTTCTACTATGCCCTTAATGTGAATAGTTAGTCCTATGCAGACACCATTATGGGGGCATATTTCAAGATCAACTATTTGCAAGGATTGTGGAACAAATGGAAAGAGTGGTCAAGACAAATCATGCATGGGGGCAGCGAGATCGAGCTTCCACAAAGAGTTCATGTGTTGTTAGTGTGGGTCCAAAGCAATCCAAAATTAATGAAGAAATCATGCAGCAGCTTGCTCAGATTTGCACAGGTATAGAGGTGATAATGAAGCAGAGCTAAAAAAGAGTGAATGCAGTAGTTCATCAACCTCCATGTGCACCCATGTACAAGGTTCCATACTATGATGAGGACACTTGTTTTGTTGCTGATCAGACGAGGGGTTTCCAGACTAACGCCCAAGGGTCCAATCGGGACTATTGGCGCCAAGGTCAAGGAAACCAAGGTCAAAACATTGGTAGAGATGGAGATTATAGGGACAACCATGGAGGTTATTATGATAGGAACAGGGTCTAGATACAAATTGGGGTCCTCGAGAAAGCTTCAGAAATGGTCCTTATATGCCACCACACAACCGCGATGTATGTGCACACAATTCCAGAATTCAGAAGATGTTTGATCGCCTGTCGAAGAAGGATAAGATGAAGGATGAGACTATTAAGGGGTATGAAATCATAGATTTCAAGTATTAATCAGAAAATAGAGTCTCACTCTATGACTATCAAACAGCTGAAACAACAGTTTGGCCATGTATCAACTCAACTAAATCAACGTCAGAGGGGTACACGTCCTAGCAATACAGTGCAAAACCCTAAATATGCAGGGCAGTATAAGGTGGTCACTACTTGGGGTAGCAAGAGCATTATTGATTCTCCCATGTCGGTTGATGTAGAAGATGTTCGAGAGGAGATGGTTGCGGCAAAGGATACAGATGAAAGAGATGATCATGGCAAGGATGGGGTGAGTGAAGTTGCTGATGCGCCACAGAGGTTCAAGACCATTCTTACACCTCCTCCTCCCTTACCTCTGAGAATCAAAAAGGGGGTGGAGGAAGGAAAATTCAAGCAATTTATCTCCATGCTAAAGCAGCTCCTCATCAACATCCCTCTCATTGAGGCATTAGACAGATTCCCAGGGTATGCAAAGTACGTGAAGGACTCAGTCACCAAAGAGTGCACTATAAGTCAAGAGATTACTCAAGAGCTTCTACATTTCAGTGTTCTTGCTACAAGGTCGTTGGTTCAAAAGAGAGAAGATCAAGGTAGTTTCACGATACCCTACACCATTGGAGATGTAGAGTTCGCAAGGTGCTATGTGATCTAGGTGCCAGCATAAATTTGATGTCCATTGCGGTCTATAAAAAGCTTGGATTGGGAGCCCCTACTCCAACTAGTATGTGGTTATTGATGGCGGATCGCATGGTGAAGAAGCCTGTGAGGATACTATATGATGTATTGGTAAAAGTTGAGAAGTTCATATTCCCTGCAAACTTTGTAATCCTAGATTGCAAAGTTGACTTTGATGTAACAATCATCTTGGGAAGACCAATCCTAGCCACTAGACGAGCCCTAGTGGATATGGAAGTTGGTCAACTCAGGTTTAGATTGAATAACAAAGAATTTGTCTTCAATATCTGTCAGTTCATAAAGCATCCAAATAAATTAAAGAGTGAAGTTTGGGAAATTGGCGAAGTCTGAGTAACCAATGTGTCCAAGTCATATCGCAATTGTAAATCAGGTGCTACTTGGGAGGCAATCCAAGGAACAAAGTCGCGTCGGCACCCAGGTATGTTTTTGACCCCTTATGTTCTATTTTGTTTTGATTTTATGCGTTGGGGACAATGCACATCTTTTTCAATGGGGTGTGGGTAGTTATGGGCCTTAGTGAAGTCTTAGTAGCTTGGGTCCATAACTATCCTAATTTTTTATCCCAGGGTTTTCTTGCCTGTGTTCTTTTTCGCTGTGGATATTTACTTTCTGTTGAACTAGCATGTTTAGGTTGTCTAGATAATATTTGTATCATATAGTACTAGTGGTATATAGCATGTTTTTATGTTTTTTTGGAAATGATACCCATCAAAGATTTTGATTAAGTAGTTTGATAGCAACCATGCATGTTTAGGTGTCTGACAATATTTTTTCTAATAAGTGAGGATACATGAGATAAAAGCATGATCTATGTGTCTTTTGTTGATTTTGTATGTAGTGTCATGTGAATGTGAGTATAATTTGATAAATTCATGTGTTTTCTGCTAGTTCCAAACTGGCCCTGTTACTCTAAGTTAAATTAAAGATTAATTAGAGTAGGAAAGGATCTTAGGCCATTGTTCTTGAAAAAGTCCACTTTAGCCTAAAAATGACCAACTAAAATGATGATATAATCTCTTGTTCCTAATGTTTCAGCCTAACATATACCTATTCTTTGAAAACACCTGATTAACCTAGCCTTAGTAGTTGTAAAATCCTAAAATTGGCTTTGGTCTTTCCTTGAACATTGTGTACTTTGACTGAGGCAAAAAGTCTAAGTTGAGGGTGGCTACCAAAAGTGGCCCTGGTTCGGAGGATGGATATTGTGCACCTCAACACAGGCCAAAAGCCTAAGTTGAGGATGGCTGGTGTAAGGGTGAAACACAAAAATAAGGGGTGAGTTAGGAATACGGAAAGAAAGAAAAAAATCATATAATGGGTGCAAGAAAAATAAGTAATGCCTTAATGTGATCTAAAAAGAAAAATAAAGTGTAAAAACAAGGAAAAAAGGTGAAAAATGAAAAGAAAGCACCGAAAATCTTGAAATAGGAAAAAGTGAGAATAATAAAAAAGTGGTAGACCAAAAGTGTAGAAAAACGCAGTGTCAAGGAGGCCTTTAGTAACTTTTTTCCCTCCCATAATATCATATCAAAGCCCCCTAAGCCTACTTACAAGCCTAGAAAGTCCAAAGTGATCCTAGTCCAGTTAGTTGAAGGTATGAGTCATGAGTAAAGAGGCAAGCCTATGGTATTAGTTAATTATGCATGAATATCTTTTGTCAGAGTGAATGTTTTTGCATAGTCCCAAGGACAGATATGGATACATCATTGAGTGTCAAACATAAGACTTCTTTCTCTAAGGGCACTTGTATTGCATTGTTAGCACTAGGTTTGTGCAGTGATTGTGGTTTGTTGATAGTACCTTACTTGTCATATTTGTGTTGTTACATGCACCAATTGCATTAAGTTTGCTAAATAGCTATCTAATCCTGTTTTGAAAACTTGGTGTGGGTATCTGAGTCTTAGATTTATATGATGTATGCCATTAGGTTGAGGTTTGTGTGTTACTGTATTGTCTATATAGATTGAGAACATAGCATGAGGACAAGCAATAATTTTAAGTTGAGGGTGTTGATGTGCCATATAAATACAATATTTTTTATGCTTAAAACTTGAAATTTTGTGTGTTCTCAATGCAATATTAGTGGGTTTTATGTGTTTTTGTGTTTATATTTGCACGATTATAGTATGGCCATTATTTTTGGGAAAGTTACAGAAGTTGCTATAGATTTGTTGTTATACAAGACCTTCTACAGGCTGTAGACCATTTTACAGGCTGTAGAGAGTTTTCTTGAAGATTTCCAATGAGGGGCTGATTTCTGAAGTTCATCTATGAACATACAAAAGAGTCGTAGAAGAGTTTACGAGTATCAGAAAAGGATTCGTGCCCTGAAGATCAGAAAAGTGGACTTACAGGAATGTCATCAGACGAAACCCCCTTTACGGGTCATAAACCACTTTACGAGTCATAGAGAAGTGTCATAGTTTAGGTCCGAAATTCCAACAGTCGAGTATGAGATCCCGATTATGGGTTGTAAACTTCAATATGGGTCGTAAAGAGCTTTCGTATGGCGTGCTGACCTGTTCTCCTATTTTGTTTGAGATTTGAATTTTATTATTATAAATAGGTCTTTTAGGTTATTTTTTCAGAAGGTTTTTGCCTAATACTCAGAGAACTCAATATTTTGAGAGAGAAAATTGCAAGAGAGTCTTTGAGAACACTAGTGGTTGAACTTGATCTTAAAGCTTGTGATTCTTGTTGACATTGGATTGCTTGTTCTTAAATCTATTGTTTAAGTGCTTAATTATGTATTCTCAATTCATAAATTTTGCATCAACACATAGCATGAGTAGCTAAATCCACAATGAGGATAATGGGAACCGTGAAGAACTAACAAAGTCAAACCGGATTATTCACAATTCTTTGAAGGTTTATATGCATATATTGATTAACTCTCTTCATTTTGCATGTTTTCTAGTGGTGGAAAACACTAGAACTCTCCAAGTGTTACTGACTAGACCAAAGTAGTAATGAATAGGAAAAAAGATTAATTAATAGGATTCAATTGATGTGTTCTTATCTAATCAACCGAACTGGGCCAAAGGGAGGTTGTGCTTGGACTAATAGGTAATGGTTAGTAATTGTAAGGACCCAGGTTTTCGAATGACTTTATCGGATCTCATAACATCGGCCTAGGAGAAAATTTGACCTAGTGTTGCTTCATGGGAGGCCCACATGGCCAGTGTGAAGCCACACAGACCGTGTGGCCTTTAGTGAAGAGGTACTTGGCTATAATTTTGATTACGTGAATTCGACAAAGAATTTTGGACTAAGTGAGGGCACACGGCCACCCACACGGACTGTGTGTTGTGTCACGGGCCGTGTGGCCCCGGCATATGGCTCATAACATAAATTTTTTCTAAGTAAGAAATTATAGTCTCGTAACTCTTTTGTGCAAGATTTTTCTAAGTGTCGTCACACGACTCTTGACATGACCGTGTAGCGTCACACAGGCTGTGTATTTGTTCATATGATACCCCTTTGCTTCAAAAAAAATTCTAAGAACTATTTAAGTGTCACCTTACGGGCACTGTTCACGGGCCGTGAAGTGACTCATGAACCGTGTAGGTTCCAATGAAGCTATGACGATTTGTTTTAAATCCATTTCATTAGTGGATTTTATGTAATTATGACTTATTTTAATTGTGTTTAATGACCTTTTTTCCTAACCTAGACCCCTAAATCAGCTGATACCCTTCTATTCTAATTCATTCTCATTGGAAACTCTCTCACACAAAAATCAACTCCCAAAATACTCTCTAAGTCCTTCTCTCAAGACTCAAGCTAGGGTTCAACTAGGGGATTCAACTTCAAGTTGAATTCTTCTCAAATTTATCTTCCTAATCACGGTATGTGGGATTGATTCTTGGTCCTTTTCAACTAAGAAGACCCAAACCCCTCTTCAATTAATTCCATGAATATTAGCTTACTTTAAATGTGGGTTTTCATTATTTGATTTTATTAAATTCAATTGATGAATGGGTTGTACTTATTCATGATTTTAAGTTATTTTAAGCCCTATGATGATGATTTACATTGAAGTTATGAAGTTATGAATATGCATGTCTCTTTTAAGTTGATTTATGCATGGGTGATTTATATTATGATGTTGATGTTGATTTATTCAATTTCATATTATAATGTTGATTTTAGCTTGAATCTATATTACCATGTTACTCTCACACCATGCATTGCATTAGCATTCATGAACATTGGTCTTTATGTAAATTATGAAGTGGGTTAAACCCAATTATGCATTATGAAATGATTTTGATATGACTCTTATAAGGTATTGATTATGACAAGAATGTGATCACATATATGTCAATTGATTATGGCTTTTGAGCATTTTGGGTGCTTGGACCATTCTGTATTTGTAATCGAGTTAGTCCTATGCAGGAATATTATAACTACAAGCTACGATTTGGCATTTAAGCCTAAATGTGCATTTATCAGATTTGAAATGACATTGCCTTTTTGACAGTATGTATATATAATATATGTTTTCTTGTGGGATATTGACTTAGCACCAATGGATTGGGAGCGTCAGGGCTATCCTCAAGGGTCCTCTCCCTTTTCTAGAACTATGTGCCTAGCATATGTTATGAGAATTCTATCCGAAATGGGATATGTTATCATAGGGAAGGTTGTTTCATACGAAATGGGATATGTTCCCGTAAGGTGAAGTATCATGATATGATGTGAAAATCCTTTTCGAAATGGGATATGTTCCCGTAAGGGGGTAGCTTCATACGAAATGGGATATGTTCCTGTAAGGTGAAGTATGGTTTACCTTTGGCAAATAGACCACCTCTATACCAGTGAGGGGATTTCATCGGGATTCCAAGTACTAGCTTGCTTGGTCATACACATGTCAGTTGAGGTCACATCCCCGCTAAGTATGAGCATCATTGCATTCATGCATCATGAATTTCATGGAATATTGTATCCTCTCTCATTGGATATATACTTCTTCCTATGTTATATGCCCTTGTCCTCTAACATTGAAATGTAGGTTGGTAAGTTATATGCATTACATGCCCGTATATTTAGTACATTCAAAATGTACTAACACATACTCTATGCCTACATGATTTTATTATGTAGGGGCCAAGTTCTACAATTATCCATCGTTGAACGAATAGCTCGAATTTCAAAAGTTGAACTTGTAGTGAGTCCCATCTTCCAAGGACAAGACACCTTCCTCTACCTATGTTCTCCTATGTCTACTTTCTTATTTAAGGGTAAGCCTGGGACATATCTTGGCCCCCGTTCCATCTTATGACTAGAGGCTTGTTCGACATCTTGTAGACTAAAAGTCTTTGATTTTGATGCTTATATTTTGCTTGACCTGGGTGCAAATTTGCCTTTTGTGACTCCTCTATTTGCTATTAAATTGGTTTGAGTTCCAAAATTTTGAAGGATCCTTTCTTAGTTTATACTCTCGTGGGTGAATTTGTTATTGCACATAGTGTCTACCGTGGTTGTCCGGTTTCAGTGTTGCACAAAGTTTTCCCTTGTGACCTTGTGGAACTTGAGATGTTCGATTTTGACGTGATTCTTGGGATGGATTGGTTGAATGCATCCTATGCCTCTATTGATTGTAGAACTCGTAAGGTCCAGTTCCAACCTCCCGGTGAGCCCGTTCTTGAATAAAAGGGTAGTGACTCCTCTATTAAAGGTCAGTTTATTTCCTACCTCAAGGCACGAAAAATGATTTCCAAGGGGTGCATTTATCATATTGTGAGGGTCAAGGATATGGAGTCCGAAGCACCTACTCTTGAGTCGGTTCCTGTGGTGAATGAGTTTTCGGATGTATTCCCCAAAGACTTGCCTAGTGTCCCTCCAGAAAGGGAGGTAGACTTCGGCATAGATCTTCTTCCAGATACTCAGCCTACCTCTATTCCTCCTTATCGTATGGTGTTGGCGGAGTTAAAAGAGTTAAAAGAATAATTGAAAGATTTGCTGGAGAAAGGCTTCATTAGGCTCAGTATATCATCGTGGGGTGCTCTAATGTTGTTTGTAAGAAAGAAGGACGGATCTCTTCGGATGTGTATTGATTATAGGCAACTTAATAAGGTGACCGTTAAGAATAAATATTTGTTGCCCAAGATTGATGACTTGTTCGACCAGCTTAAAGGGGCTACTCATTTCTCAACGGTTGATCTTCGTTCTAGGTATTATCAATTGAAGGTTAGGGAGTGTGCCGTTCCCAAGACAGCCTTTCAAATAAGGTATTGGCAATTTGGGTTTGTGGTGATGTCATTCGACTTAACCAATGCTCCGGCAGTGTTCATGGATCTGATAAATTAGGTGTTTATGCCATTCCTTGATAATTTTGTGGTAATCTTCATTGATGACATTCTCATTTACTCCCGAAGTGAGCAGGAGCACGGAGTTCATTTGAGTATGGTTTTCCAAACCTTGAGAGAGAAGAAATTGTATGACAAGTTTAGCAAATGTGAATTTTTGTTGGGTGGAGTGGCTTTCCTTGGTCATGTGGTCTCCAATGATGGTATCAAGATGGATCTGAAGAAGACCAAGGCTGTGAAGAATTGGCCTAGACTGTTGAATCCTTCATATATTCAATGCTTTCTAGGGTTGGCTAGATATTATAGAAGGTTCGTTGAAGGGTTCTCATCTATTGCATCTCCATTGACTAAATTGATCCAAAAAAAGGCTAAGTTTGTATGGTCGGATGAATGTGAACAGAGTTTTCGAACCTTGAAGGATCGGCTTACATAGGGTCGTCTTGACTTTATCGAATGATTTGGAGAGATTCATGGTGTATTGTGATGCTTCGCGCATTGGGTTGGGTTGTGTGCTTATGAAACATGGTAAGGTAACAGCATTTGCATCAAGGTAGTTGAAGGTGCATAAACGTAACTACCCAACACATGAACTTGAGTTGGTGGCAGTAGTCTTTTCCTTGAAGATTTGGAGATACTATTTGTATGGGGTTCATGTTGATGTGTTCACCAATCACAAGAGTTTGAAATATGTATTCACTAAAAAGGATCTCAATTTGAGTCAAAGGAGATGGTTAGAACGCCTAAAAGATTACGACATGAGTGTTCAATATCATCTTGGCAAGGCCAATGTTGTGTTCGATGCTCTTAGTAGGCTATCTATCGGAAGTGTGGCGCATGTTGGAGAGGAAAGGAAGGAGTTAGCAAGGGATGTTCACCGATTAGCTAGGTTGGGTGTCAGGTTGGCCGACTCGAGCAATGGTGGTATCCATGTTCAAAGTGGGCAGAGTCTTCCATGGTGGTTGATGTAAAAGCTAAGAAAGATTTAGACCAATCGTTACTTAAATTAAGAAATTGGTTGCCGAAGAAGAGATCAAGGTGTTCTCCCAAGGAGGAGATGGTGTGCTCTGGTACCAAGACCGGCTTTGTGTTCCAGATGTGGATGATCTTAGAAGAGTGATCATGAGTGAGGCTCACAACTCTCATTATTCTATTCACCCGGGGTCTACTAAAATGTATTGGAATTTGAAAGAAGTGTATTGGTGGTATGGTATGAAGAAGGACATACCTAAGATCGTATTTGAATATCTGAGTTGTCAGCAAGTGAAGGTAGAGTACCAAAGGCCTGGTGGCTTGGCTCAAGATATTGAGATTCCCATATGGAAGTGGGAAGATTTGAACATGGACTTTGTGGTTGGATTGCCTCAGACCCGAAGGCTATACGACTCCATTTGGGTCATCGTTAACCGAATGACCAAGTCAGCTCACTTTCTACTGGTCAAGACTACCTATAGCGCCGAGGAATATGCGAGATTGTACAATCAAGAATTGGTGAGACTGGATGGTGTGCCTAGATCTATCATATCGAATCATGACGCCCAATTAACCTCCCACTTTTAGAGGTAATTTCAGAAGGGACTTGGAACTAGGATAAAGTTGAACACTGCTTTTCATCCTCAAACCGATGGGCAAGCTGAGAGGATTGTTCAAACCTTGGAGGATATGTTGAGGTCTTGTGTGTTGGAGTTTAGGGTAACTGGGATGATCACCTTTCCCTCATTGAGTTTGCCTATAATAATAGCTTCCATACTAGTATTGGTACGGCACCATTTGAGGCCTTGTATAGGAGAAGGTGTAGGTCACCGGTGGGGTGGTTTGAGTTGGGAGAGATGGCACTGATTGGCCCTGATTTAGTGTTAGAGGCTATGGAAAAAGTGAAAGTAATTAGAGAAAGGTTGAAAATGGCACAAAGTCGCCAAAAATCCTATTCAGATGTTAGGAGGAGGGATCTTGAGTTTCATGTTGGTGATTGGGTATATGTGAAGGTTTCTCCTGTAAAGGGTATGATGCGTTTTGGTAAGAAGAGCAAGCTAAGACTCCGGTATGTTGGCCCTTATGCGATCATTGAGTGGATCGGGAACGTTGCTTATAGGCTGGAGTTGCCCCCGGTCTTCCATGTGTCTATGTTGAGGAAGTCAGTTGGCGATCCTAGCACCATTATTCCTTTGGAAGGAATCGAGGTAGAGGAGAACCTATCTTATGAGGAAGTCCTGGTAGAGATTTTGGATAGGCAAGTGAAGCGACTTCATGACAAGGATGTGGCTTCGGTGAAGGTACTATGGAGAAATCATCACGTGGAGAGTGATACATGGAAGGCGGAATCGGACATGATAAAGCGATATCCCAATCTTTTCCAATCTACTCAAGCCTAAGGTACTAGGTCAATCCTCTTCTAAATAGTTCTAATTCTTTCGCTCTTGAGTCTCATAACATGACATGCATACATGGGCATGAAAATGATTTTTATGATGTTTAAATGATTTAAATACATTTGAAATGGGTTTTAAAGACTTTATGATTTGATGAACTATGCATTATACCTTGTGTTCGGATGTTTCATGTCTTCATTCAAGCTCTCAAGCCTTGCCGTTATACATTCGGGGACAAATGTTCCTAAGGGGGATATGTAAGGACCCTGGTTAGGCCAAACGACATCACCACAAACTCAAAGTGCCCATACCTTGTTCGAAAGGCTGTTTTGGGAATTTCACACTCCCTAACCTTCAACCGACGATACCCAAAACGAAGATTAATCTTTGAGAAATGAGTAGCCCCTTGAAGCTGGTCGAACAAGTCATCAATCCTGGGCCACGGGTACTTATTCTTAACGGTTACCTTATTCAGTTGTCTATAATTAATACACAACCAAAGAGATGCGTCCTTCTTTCTTAAAAATAACACTAGAACACCCGACGGTGATATACTTGGTTGAATGAAGCCTTTTTCCAACAACTACTTTAGTTGCTCCTTTAACTCTGTAAACTTTGATGGTGCCATACGATAAGGAGGAATAGAGATTGGCTGAGCACTCGGAGGAAGATCTATGCCGAAGTCTACCTCCCTTTTAGGGAGGATACCTGGCAAGTCTTCGGGGAACACATCCGAAAACTCATTCACCACAGGATCTGACTCAAGAGTAGGCACTTCGGACTCCATATCCTTGACCCTCATAATATGATAAATGCACCCCTTAGAAATCATTTTCCGCACCTGGAGATAGGAAATAAACTGAACTTTAACAGAGGACTCCCTTCCATTCAAGAATGGACTTACCGAGAGGAAAGAACTTGACTTTCCGGGTTCTACAATCTATAGAGGCATATGATGTATGCAGCCAATCCATCCCAAGAATCGTGTCAAAGTCAAACATCCCAAGTTCCACAAGATCACACAGAAAACGTTTGTGCAACACAGTAACAGGGCAACTATGATAGACTTTATGTGCAATAACAGATACCCACGGGAGTATAAACTGAGAAGGGATCCCTCAAAATCTTGGGACACAAACCAAATTTAACAGCCAACAGAGGAGTCACAAAAGACAAATTTGCACGCGGATCAAGCAAAACATAAGCATCAAAATTAAAGACTTTAAACATACCAGTCACGACATCCAGAGCTTCCTCCACATCCTGGCGAGCGTGGAGTGCATAGAACCGATTGTTCCTTGGGGAAACACCTTGGGGAGCACTTTGTTGGCCTTGCCCACCTTGAGCCATGTGACCTTGGCCTCTGCAGGCATTCTTAGGACAAGCAGTAAACTTGTGAGTTTTATAACCACACCCTAAGCAAACACCCAAATCCCTCCAACAAACTCCCATATGGGGCTTTCCACACTTGTCACACAGAGGATACTCCTGTCCACCACTAATCGGTGCCTTGGGAGGAGGTACCCGACTATTAGCAAGTCGAGCACCAGAACCTTGGCCCTATAGGAAGCGACCAAAGCCACCACTTCAAGAACCAGAGAATCCACCATCTAAACGGGACCTCTTGGGATCGTGAACCCTTCTCTCCTTGAGTTCCTCCCCTTCGATCTATTCAGCATAGACCATGAGTCTAGCAATATCCATATCTCGTATGAGCATAGCAGTATGACACTCCTTTACAAGAAAATCGGAGATACCTGAAACAAACTTATGCATCCTTGCATGGGGGTCAGCCACAAGTGACGGAGCATACTTGGAGAACTTTGTGAATTTGAGGGCATAATCCCTCACACTCATACCTCCTTGCTTGAGATTGATAAACTCAGTCATCTTGGCCTCCCTAAGCTCAAGTAGAAAGAAGCGATCTAGGAACGCAAATCTGAACTCTTCCTAATTTCCATCACCACCGCAAACCTTCTCCATAAACCATTGGGTATACCACACCTGAGCTACATTTTTCAATTGGTAAGCAGCTAATTCAGCCTTCTCCTCAGAAGTGACACCCATAATGTTAAATATCTTGGTGAGCTCATCAATGAACTCCTGAGCATCCTCATCAGCCTTCTACCCATGGAACTCTAGAGGATTCATCTGGATAAAATCCCTTAACCTAGAAGCAGGCGTAAGATCTCGTGGCAGGTTGGCCTGCCTGTCTGAGAGGTCACCACCTGGGCAAGCATGGCAAAGGTTGTATGGAACTCACCATTTAAGATGGGCTCATCAATAGGCTCTTGAGGAGGATGATCCTCATTAGCCGAATCTAGCCTTGGTGGGAGGGGTCTTCCTCGAGGCATCTTCTGAAATGGAGTAATGACACTGTCAAGATGAGGGAACCAAATATACGAGTCATAGAACGACATAAAGCATGAAGAAGTGAGAACAATTCTTAGAACGCCCTCGTAGCATCCCACTCATAGGCATGGTGCACTTTACACCAATGAATAGGATTCTACTTGACGTGGCATGTTGAACTCCAAGGACCATTTATATACCTAGTGCTCTGATACCATCTTTTGTCACGATCGGGGATTAGGGCCTAGATGTGACACGGCGAATGGGAATCCAAGAGTTTCCAAACAAGCCTCAAGTATCTAAATCGACATCGTCGATTCAGGAAGAACATTCAAATAGCAACACATAGCTATAAGAGATGGGAGAATAGGACTCACGTTATGGGGGCAATAGGGGGCTTGGGACTTTCCACATTTCCACACCAAATACACATATAGCCAAAATACGAAATGTCTATAAATCAACCCAAACGAATACATAAGCCAAATACCATGCATAGAATAAAGATTTTAAAGCATATTGTCTAATAAATGCCTCTAGTTAACATGGAAAGGGAGCCAGAATATGTTCTAGGCTCACCCTCAAATAGGAATGGAAATATGAGATAATATAGGTAAACGAAAATAGCTTGTCCTTGTAGGATGGGGACTCACCAGAAGTACTCTTTTGGATCAGACTACGCGTCAAACGGTTGGTAATCGAAATGCTCGGCCCCTACATGGTAAAATCATGTAGGCATAGAACGTTAGTACGTTTGAATGTACTATGTATGCGGGCATGTAATGCATATGATTTATCAAACCTAAATTTTAATGTTAGATGATAAGGGTACATAATACAGAAAGGATCACATATCCAAGAAGAAATATACAAGATGCCATGAAATTCATGATGCATGAATGAGATGATGCTCATATATATCGGGGATGGACTGTAACCGATGAATCAAATTCATGTGAGCTATTATATAAATTAGTCTAATAAAGACCCCCCATTGGTAGGAGAAGATTACTAGCCAAAGGTAATCAACATCATACCTTACAGAACACACCATTTCGGTGGATAGTTACCTTCCTTACGAAACACACCATTTCAGAAGGATTTTCCAATATCATATCATATCATAATTAAAAACAAATAACCATTCCTTACGACCGGGTCATTTCGGTAATGGCTATCGTTCCTATGTTGGCACATAGTTCGAGGAAAGGGAGAGAACCCTTGGGGATAGCTCTAAAGCCCCCAAACCATTGGTGCTAAGTCAAAACATCCCACATGAATACTTATACATATAAATGCTTTCAAGAGATACAATGTTCATTTCAAAACCGTAATTTATTTCAAAACCATTCAATGCACATTTAGGCTCAAATGCCAAATCCTAAATCATAATCATGATGCTCATGCATGAAATACCTCATGCACATATACAAGATGGCACAAGCACCCGAAATGCTCAAATAGCCATAATCATAAGACATGTATGTGATCACATCCTTGTCATAACCAATGCCTTACCAAAACCATATCATAATCCTTTGATAAAATATAATTGGTCTTAACCCACTTCATAATTTCCATATACCAATGCTCATGAATGCAATGCAATGCATGATGTGAGGATAGCATGGGTGACATAGATTCAAGCTAAAATCAACATTAAAATATAAAATTGAATAAACCTATAATTAAATCTACATCTAAATCATAATATAAATCACCTATGCATAAATCAACTTTAAAGGGGACATGCATGTTCATAACATCATAACTCAATGTAAATCATCATAATAGTGATCAAAGTAAATTAAATTCATAGGTAAAGTCCAGCCCATACATCAACTGGAGTTAGTAAAATCAAATAAGGAAAACCCATATTTAAAGTGAATTAAAATTCATGAAACCAATTGAAAGGAATTTTAGGTCTTTTTGGTTGAAATGTACCAAGAATCAATCCCACATACCTTGATTGAGGAGCTGAATTTGGGGGAAAGATGTAGCTTGAATTTGAGCTCCAATTAAACCCTAGCTTTGAATCTTGAAAGGGGAGAGTAGAGAGTATTTGGGAGGTGATCTTATGAGGGGTAGAGGGTTTAAAGAGAATGAACTAAGAGGGGAGGGATATCAGCTGAATTAGGGGTTTAGGATAGGTAAAAGATCATAATTCATAATTAAAATAAACCAAAATTACATAAACACCATTAATGAAACGGGCAAAATTTGAACCATCTAGTCCATACGGTCTTGTACACGGTCCCTGAGTCATCACACGGACCGTGAACCGTGACCATGAACCATCACTTAGGCATTTTTTTGGTGGTAACACTTGGAATTTATTCGAGGCTAATGGGTACCATACGAAAGGCTACACAGCCCGTGTTACGCTACACGGGACGTCTCAAGGGCCTTGTGATAACATTTGGGAAATTTTCGCACAAAAAATTTACAAGACGATAATTACATACTTAGAAAAATTTTACGTAGCGAGGCACACCGAGGGCCACACGACACGTGACACACCACACAAACCCGTGTGGGTGGCCACGTGCCCTCACTTGGTCCGAAATCCTCCATCGCATTCCACTCCATCGAAATCTTCATCAAGTGTCCCTCCACGGCAGGCCACACAGTCCATGTGGCTTCATACGGCCCGTGTGGGCCTTTCATGGAGTGATGCCTAGCAAAGTTTTCGCTCGGGACAGTACTAAGAGGTCCGGTAAAGTCGCTCAAAAAATATCTGGGTCCTTACACATTGGTATCCCTCCCGAGGTATGTACACAAAAAACCCAGTTGATCAAAGACTACAAGCAGAGCATTGAGCACCAAAGGCGCCTCAACCCTCATATGCAAGAAGTTGTATGCAAAGAGATCATCAAATGGATGGACGCATGAGTAATCTACCCGATTGTCGATAGTAAATGAGTGTCACGACCAGAGCCTAGGGCCTAAACGTGACATGGCGAATGAGGAACCCGAAGGAACCCCAAACAAGCCTCTCGAACTTGTCATCACACTTCATCGGTCACGGAAGTACAATCAACATTAAATAAAGGGAATTAGGGACTAAGGGCAACCCATTTCAAAATAATATCATAGATTAAGAGTCAATCTCATTTGCAAAATACTTGTCCAACGTACACCTCTACATATATCGATAGAACGGGGGCCATGACATACTACCGGCTCCCCTTATAGTCAAATACAAATACAAGCTAAGATCTCAAAACATAGGAGTAGGAAACATAACATAGTACTCGAATCATTGAGGACTCACCAACAATCCTGGATAAGCACCGCACTAGCCACGTGGATGGAGAGAAGGATCAAGAGTGGCTCCGGTCCCTACATGGTAACATCATGTAGGCAAAATATGCGTTAGTACTTTGAAATGTACTAAGCATGTGAGGTGCAATGCAAGAATAGATCAGATACATAATCGAAATACAAGAGATAGGTCATTAGACATAGAATATATATTCAAGATGCATTTGCATAATCAATGTATAGTCAAATATGTTTAAGTAATTCCATCTTTATAATAGGCACCATATCTGAAGCGGAGCCAAGCAAATTGATGACGCATAAACCCCTCATCTGGGTGAAATAAGTATTATCCCTTATTTCTGGATAGTGGCAATCCCACCTTGCCACACTAGGTGGATATGAGTACTTATCCCCCATATCATGGATAGTGACAATCTCACCTTGCCACCCTAGGTGAATATGAGTACTTATCCCCCATATCATGGATAGTGACAATCCCACCTTGCCACCCTAGGTGAATATGAGTACTTATCCCCCATATCATGGATAGTGACAATCTCACCTTGCCACCCTAGGTGAATATGAGTACTTATCCCCCATATCATGGATATCCGGCTCTTCTCCCCTGGACCAGGCATGGTTGTGCAACACTTTATATAGGAATTTACAATAGGCTCTAATGCAATTCTCATGTAGAAATGAACATATACACATTCACATCTTATCTCAAGCTTTAAAACATCAATTCCTCTTAATTCCATAATTGGACATTTTATCAAATACCTTGGGGGCATGCAGTGGGGATCAAAGAATGTGTAAAATGGAGTAGGACTCATGCAGTAAATCAGTGAACCAACCATCAATGAACACTTTGACATACTCCCAAGACAACATGTAAAGCCCCAGATCAATCCCAAGTCTAAATTCAAGTTTTAGAGTGACAACATGTTCAAGACATTCACCTTCCCATGCTAGAATTTCACTGTGCAGAAAATTTATACAATGAACAAGACCAATGTGTAAATCTTCATTTAAAATCATGAAATAATGAGTAAGTTAGGGTTTAGGCACTATGGGTGGAAGGACCCATGAGTTCAACACCACATACCTTGAGTTCTTATGAAGTTCTTATGAAGGCCTTGGAAGTGTCTTCAAAGAAGGCTTGAAACTTGGAGCAAGGACCTCTTCAATCTTGATGAAGGTTTTGGAGGGTTTTGGCTTGAGTTCTTGAGAGAAATATTTCTAAGTGTGGGAAATGTCTTTTAAGAAATGTTGTAAGGAATGAGAACTTATTTAGTGCTATATAGGAAATAAAATTTGTCTTTGGAAAAGTGGTTTCAACACTTAGAAAAAATAATGGGGCGGGTGAACAGTAAATCTGCTCACTGGAATTTGCGTTTTCTGCTCGGGCGGAGGTTACAAAAATGGGCATAATTTCTTCGTCCGAACTCCAAACGAGGTGAAATGAAGTGTGTTGGATAGATAACTCACAGGGCTTTCCATGGATATATTATGGGCCACCCAATTCTTTGTGTGCTAAAAGATATGACCCTCCAAAGTAGACCTTCCAAAAAGGCTTCACTTGGAAATTTCGAATTTTGATACGGTTGCTCTAAAATTCGGGTTAGACCTATTTCCCACTCCATTTGACCCCCTAAACAAGAATATGAAGTCGTATTTTCAAAATAACAAACGGATTTTTAGATATAGCTAAAACAAGTTTTCGGTGGCTTCCGAAACACTTTTTAATTTGGGTCGTTTCAATGAGTGAGTTCGGTGTAGTGCATTCCAAAGAAAGGAGTTATCACAGTGGTACCAAATTCCAACAATGATTTTATCTTGATGTGGCCAATTATAGGATGGAGGGTATGCATGCATTATAGAAAACTTAATGCTTAGGCAAAAAAAAATCACTTCCTTATGCCATTTATAGATCAGATGTTGGATTGACTAGATGGAAAGGATTAGTACTGCTTCCTTGATGTTTATTTAGGCTATAATAAGATCACCGGGATCAAAAAAAGACAACATATACATGCCCCTATGGCACTTTGCATTCAAAAGGATGCCATTCGGGTTGTGTAATGCCCTAGCAACATTCCAGAGGTGCATGATGTCCATATTATTAGACATGGTAGAAGAAACTATTGAAGTCTTTGTGGATGACTTTAGCGTGGTTGGATACTCATTTGAGGACTGCTTAAGGCACATACATACTGTTTTACAAAGATGCGAGGAGAGTCATTTGGTGCTGAATTGGGAAAATATCATTTCATGGCGAAGGAGGGCATTGTGTTGGGGCACAGAATATCTAGAAAAGGGATCGTTGACAGAGCTAAAGTGGAGGTGATTGAGAAGCTTCCACCACCCATCTCAGTTAAGGGGGTGAGGAGTTTCATGGGGCATGCAGGATTTTATCGGAGGTTCATAAAAGACTTCGCTAAGATCGCACTTTGTGCGAATTGTTGGAGAAACATGCTAAGTTTGTGTTCGATGATGTGTATCTCAAAGCTTTGAAGATTTGAAGAAGTGGTTGATCTCAATGCAGATCATTGTATCCCTAGACTGGTCCAAGCCCTTCTAAATCATGTGTGATGCAAGTGAGGTTGCTCTAAGTATAGTATTGAAAAATCCCCAAGAGAAGATATTACATCCCATATAATGTGCCAGCAAAGCCCTAAATGTAGCCTAGAAGAATTGCACCATCACTGAGCAAGAGTTACTTGCAGTGGTCTTTAAATTTGAAAAGTTCAGGTCATATCTGTTGGGGGCTAAGGTAGTGGTGCACACAAACCACTTAGCACTTAAATACTTGATGGCTATGAAGGATGCAAAGCCAAGGTTGATGAGATAGGTGCTTGCTTCTCTTGCAAGAGTTCAACTTTGATTTCATTGACAGAAAAGGGACAAAGAATCAGGTTCCATATCACCAATCCAGATTGGAAGATGGGGCAATGATAAAATTTGATGATGGATTGGAGATTGATGATTCTTTTCCAAATGAGAGAGTGTTGGTTGTATCTCATGATTTGATACCTTGGTTCACAGATGATGCAAACTATTTGGTAAGTGATATCATGTTGCCCGACCCGAACACACATCAATATTGGAAGTTTATGTCTTATATGAGGAAGTTCTTTTGGGATGAGCCATTCTTTTTTCGTGTATGTGCTAATGGATTATTTGTCATTTTGTTCCTTAGATTGAGATGATCAACATACTTGAGGCATTTCACTCGTTGTCAGTGGGTGGGCATAATAAAGGAATTCGATTAGCACACAACATATTACAAAGTAGGTATTATTCGCCTTTTATCCACCAAGATGCCCACGACTATGCCAAAGCTTATGATAAGTGCCAACGAAAAGGTGGTGTTTCCCGCAAACATGAGCTCCCTCTAAACCTCATTATGGTGATTGAACTATTTGATATATGGGGGATAGATTTCATAGGATCGTCCGTTAGCTCACATGGAAACAAGTAAATCCTAGTTGCTATTGATTATGTGTAGAAGTGGGTTGAGGTTGTGGCTCTACCCAACAATGAAGGAAAAAGTGACACATCATTTTTGAAGAAGAACACCTTCTCAAGGTTTGGCACCCCTCAAGCAATCATTAGTGATGGAGGTTCTCACTTATGCAATAGACTTTTTGAAGCTCTTCTTGAAAAGTAAGGAGTGAAACATCGAGTAGATACTCCTTATCATCCTCAAATGAGCGGGCAGGTGGAGGTCTCTAATAGGAAAATTAAACAGATTCTATCCAAGACTATGAATGCAAACCAGAAAAATTGGCTGCGGAAAGCTGGATGACGCATTAAAGGAATACCGAATAACATTCAAGACCCCATGGGCATGTCTCCCTACTAACTTGTCTTTGGGAAAGCATGCCACTTGCAAGTGAAACTTGGGCATAGAGCAATATGGGTGCTGAAGAAGTTGAATTTGTATTGGAATGATGCAGCAAACTCTAGGTTGAGCCAACTCAATGAGCTTGATGAGTATCGATTGATGGCATATGAGAGCTTGGCCTTATTAAAACAAAGAACGAAGTTGTATCATGACCGACACATAGAGAATAGCCAATTTGCACTATGGGACTTGGTTCTGCCCTATAATTCAAGACTGAAGTTGTTCCCTCGAAAGCCAAAATCCTGATAAATGGGACCCTTTTGAGTAGCACGTGTCTTCAATCATGGGGCTATTGATTCGTAGAGTCGAAGTGGAGGAACTTTCAAGGTAAATGTCTAAAGGGTTAAGTTATACCTTGGAAATATGGAACAGATAAAGACAGTAGAAGAATGAGATCTTGAGGAAGTCTGAGTACTCAAGCCATCTATGTCATGCCCGACATTAAACCAGGCACTGCTTGGAGGCAACCTAAGGCAAGCACTGGCGCTGAGGCACCCAGTTATGTTTTTGTCCCCTTTATGTTTTTCTTTGCTTTGAATTTTTGCATTGGGGACAATGCACATCTTTTTCGATCAGGTGTGGGTAGTTATGGGCCTCAATGAAGTATGAGTAGCTTGGGTCCATAACTACCCCAATTTTTTATCCCAAGGTTTTCTTTTTTGTGTTCTTTTTCCCTGTGGACATTTACATTCTATTGAACCGATATGTTTAGGGTGCTTAGATAGTAATTGTAGCATATAGTATCAGTACATGTGGCATATAGCATTTTTTTCGTGTTTTGTTTGAAAAAATGATACCCAACAAAAATTTTGATTAGTAGTTATATAACAACCATGCATATTTAGGTGTTTGACAATGTTTGTTCTGATAAGTGAGGATAAACGGAGATAAAAGGCATGATCTGAGAGTCTTTTCTTGATGATGTAGGCAGTGCCATGTGAGTCTGAGCTCAATTTGCTAGATTCATGTGTTTTGCTCTAATTCATAACTTGCCCTATTACTCCGAGTTAGATTGTAGATTAATTAGATTAGGAAAGGATCTTAGGCCATTGTTCTTAATATTCCAATTATCCTAAAATGACCAACCAAAACTATGATATATCCCTTATTCCTAATTTTTAGCCTAATATGTACCTATTCTTTGAAAACACATGATTAACCTAGCCTTGTTAGTTGTAAAATCCTGAAATTGGCCTTGGTCCTTCTTTGAATATTTTTCACCTTGACTGAGGCAAAAAGTCTAAGTTGAGGGTGGTGACCAAAAGTGGCACTGGTTTTGAGGACGGATATTGTGCACCTCAACACAGGCAAAAAGCCTAAATTGAGTGTTGCTAGTGTAAGGGTGGAACACAAAGATAAGGGGTTGAATTAGTGATAAAGAGGAAAAAAGGAATAATCATGTACAGGGTGCAAACAAAAGAGTGATGCCTTGGTTTTGAGCTAAAAAGCAAAATGAAGCGTGAAAACAAGGCAAAAAAAGCTTAAAAATGAAAAGAAAGCACCCAGAAAAGCTTCGAGTAGGAAAAAGGAAGAATGAGGTGAAAATAACAAAGTTAGTGGGGCAAAAAGTGTAGAAAAATGCAGTGTCAAGGAGGGCATTTAGTCATTATGTTCTCATTATATCATACCAAAGCCCTTTGAACCTATGCTACAAGCCTAGAAAGACCTAATGCTATCCTAGTCTAGTTAGCTAAAGGTCCTACTCATGAGCATAGGTCAAGCATATGGTATAAGGCATGATGTATGAATATCTTTTGTGAGAGTAAGTGATTTTGCATAGTCCCAATGGTATACATGTAAACATCATTGAGTGTCAGACATGGGACTTCTTTCTGAGATGGCACTTGCATTGCATTGTTAGCACTAGACTTGTTTAGTGATTGTGGATTGTTGATACTACCTTGCTTGTCATAGTTGTGTTTTTACATGCACCAATTTGTATTTGGTTTTCTAGATAGCTATCTGATCCTGTTTTGAAAAGTGGTGTGGGTGTCTGAGTTTGACATTTATTTGATGTATGCCATTGGGTTGAATCTGCATGTTAATGTATTATCTATATAGATTGAGTTTCTCGCTTGAGGACAAGTAATAATTTTAAGTTGAGGGTGTTGATATGCTTCCAAAATGCAGCACTTTTGATGCTTAAAATTTGGAATTTTGTGTGTTATCAAAGCAATGTTAGTTGGTTTTATGTGTTTATGTGTGTATATTTTCAAGATTATAGATTGGCCTTGATTTGAAGGAAAAGTGCAGAAGTTGCTGAGTTTTGCTGCTATGCGAGACCCTTTATGAGACGTACATCATTTTACAAGCCGTAGGGTGATTTCCTGAATAATTCTAGTGAGGGGATTATTTTCTCAAGTTTATTCTACCAATTTGCAGATGAGCCTTAGAAGGTTTTACGAGTTGTAGAAGATGGTTCGTGCCCTGAGGATCAAAGATTGGGACTTTTTGAAGTTCATCAAATGAAACCCCCTTTACGAGTCCTAAACGACTTTATGAGTCGTAGAGGGGTGTCGTAGAGTTGAAGTCCAAATTTTCAGCAGTTGAGCACGAGACCCCGATTACAGGCCGTGTAATGCAATATGACCCTAAACCCCTTTCGTATGGTGTACCAACAAATTCTCCTATTTTGTTTAGAACACAAATTTTAATTAATTTAAATAGGTTTTTAGGTTATTTTTCATAAGTTTTCGCCTAGTACATAGAGTACTCAATAATTAGAAAGAGAAAATTGTGAGATCATATTTGAGAGTCTTTGAAAATACTTGGGTTTTAATTTCATCTTTAAGCTTGTGATTCTTATTGAAGTTGGATTTGCTTGTTCTTAATTCTTTTGTGTAAGTGTTCAATTTTGTTTTCTCAATACATAACTCTTGCATCTACACAAAGCGTGAGTAGCTAAATCCACAACAAGGGTTGTGGGAACCATGAAGAACGAACAAGGTAAAACTGGATAATTTGTAATTCTTGGAAGGTGTATATGCATGTATTAATTAACTCTCTTCGTTTTACATGTTTTCTAGTGGTGGCCAACATTAGAACCTACCTAGTGTTACTTACTGGACTAGTAATAGATAGGAAAAAAGAATAATTAACAGGATTTGATTGATGTGTTCTCGTCTAATCAACCAAACTGGACCAAGAAGAGGTTGTACTAGGACTGATAGCTCAGGGTCAATAATGCACACTATGGAGATGGGCTAAGTCGCATAGTAAAATTCACCTCTCACCTTTGACCAAAGGACTTGGTGAACATAACTTACCGTCCTGGATGCTATACACTAGAAAAGAATTAGGTTATCCAGTGCTAAGTTGGGGATTCATGGGGAACACAATATCCTAATTTCTCTCCATATTGACTTCTCTCTTGTGTTAGTTAATTTAGTTGTTTTTTATTGATTATTGCAAGGGCCCCCCCTCTTCGGGGAAGTGAGTTGGTTAACCATTCCAATTGCAATCACTAAATTCTCTTGAGTCCATGTATTCTTTGTAGGTTCGACCCTATACCTTTGTTAGGTTATATTTCTTGAGAGCGACCACTTTATCCTCTAAAAAGAAGGTGTAACTTGGGCGACTTTACCACCCTCGATGTTGAATGGGTAATCAGAAAGAATATGGTGTTAATAAAGTCCTTCAATCAGTTTCAAATTCTAATACCTTACCTTTAACATACCTCATCAAACCTCAACCAAATCCAAATCTCTTCAAATTATAAAACAATCCAAGGTTGATGATGCATTCATCCATTAAGTCCATTACCTCTTTCTTAAAGCTAGATCAAGTTCAAATTACACAATGAAATTTCATATTCCTGCATAAAATGCCAAGCATGAGTTCCCACCACTAAAGGATCACCTATTGGGGTAGATACATCCACGGGCATAGGAATATGATTACGCAATATTCATAAATCCAACAACAACCACGCACGATAGGAATTGAAAGAACAAGAGGAAATTTCTTAATAGTCTTCATAGCCTCTGAAAGAACAAGAGGAAATTTCTTAATAGTCTTCATAGCCTCTCAAGGATAAGTAACGGATATCTCCGCACCAATCCTTGAGAGTGTACTCAATTAAGCTTCTACACATGTGAGGCCTATGAACCTGGGGCTCTAATAGCAAATTATCATGATCCAAAATCAAGGTATGATGGCACTTACCTACCCTACCAAGGCAAGTCAGCCTAAACCTGAGTATTCTAATATACTAATAATGGGGGAGGGGGAGAAAGAACAATCTAAAATGGTAAATATACATAAAAAAAAATCTAACTAAACCATCCGAGAACTGGTGTCACATGTACAAGCCCCTAAATAATAACACTTAAAAGACAATACAACTCTCAATATTTAGTTCTTGAATAGAACATAACATAATATAAAATACTCGAGGGTCAGCTAAAGAGATAAGCCGCTACCTCCCAAGAATACAGAAGCTCGATCTGACAATGAGGGATCCAATTAGGAGGAACTGGCTCACAACGTACAAAAATATAGCGAGGGGTGAGTACCAAACAACACGGCACTCAGCAAATAAAAACTAAACCTGGAGTAAAGCAAGGAAGAACACAAGTATTCCTATCCAACAAACCATATACCGTTGAACTACACACATGCCCTCAAAAAAGTCCCAGCACAATAACAGTGTATATGTACACGACATATCATAGAACAATACCTTAGAATACACAACTGAATTACAGGGTTAAGTGGTACAATAGTTTATCAATGTCATAAGTTTCAGAATATTCACATAATTTAGTTTTCATAATATACAAGGCTCAAATCATCAACATATATCATAATCTTTCCATAATTCATTCTTAATGATATACCAGTTCTAAAGCATTCATAACTCATGTATAACACATAGAATGATGTTAGGAAAGAATAACATGACATGGAATGAATGGAATGAAATGTAAAACAATACGATGCAATGCAAGTAAGCATGATGCATGTCAACCTTACCACCTACCCATGGTCAATGGGTGTCATAATATCTCAACCTTGCCACCTTCCCGTAGTCAAGAAGTGTCACAAAATCTTAACCTTACCACCTACCCATGGTCAAGGGGTGTCCAATCTCTCAACCTTGCCATTTGCCTATGGCCAAGGGGTGTCAATATATCTCAACCTTGCCACCTGACCATGGTCAAGGAGTGTCACAATCTTAACGTTCCCACCAATCCACGTATTACCTTATTCATCTCTTGGTTGTAGCCATCACAAATATCAATGCACAAGTAGTAAAAGATTTAATGTGTATGTCACAATTATATCACAGTGTCAATAACATAATGATTTTAACATTATCATAGTATCAGTATCATCAATTCCTCAATCTCATTAATATATATATATATATATATATATATATATATATCATTAGTGTCTCAATACCATTATTGTCTCAATATATATATTAGCACAAAACTAGCCGAAACCATTTTCCTTCGGTTTTTCATCACAAATAGAAAATCAAAAACATAAATATCATCAAATCACAAGTATCACTTGATGTCAGCCAAGTTACACCTCCTTTTAGAGGATAAAGCGATCGTTGTCAAAAAATAGAACCTAACAAAGGTTACGGTTGAACCACTGGGAATACGTAGACTCAAGAGAATTCAATTATTGCAATTCGAGTAGTTAACTGGCTTACTTCCCCAAAAGGGGGGGTTATCATAAATAATCAATGGAAAATAAAACTAAATTAACTAACACAAGAGTGAAATCAATATATGGAGAAAAACTAAGGTATTGTGTTCCTCAAGATTCCCTAACTCAGTATCACCAGATAACCTAATTTTTTTCTAGTGTATAGCATGCCAGACGGTATGTTAAGTTCACCAAGCCCTTTGGTCAAAGGTGAGAGGTAAATTATACTATGTGACTTGGCCCATCTCCATAGTGTGCATTACTAACCATTACCTATTAGTCCCAGTACAACCTCCCCTTGGCCCAATTTGGTTAATTAGACGATAACACATCAATCGAATCCTGTTAATTAATCTCTTTTCCTATTCATTATTACATTGGTCAAGTCAGTAACACTAGGTGGATTCTAATATTGGCCACCTTTAGAAAACATGTGAAATGAAGAGAGTTAATTAATAAATGCATGCACACTTTTCAAGAATTATGAATTATTCGATTTTACCTTGTTAGTTTTTCATGATTCCCGCAATCCTAGTTATGGATTTAGCATCTCATGCTTTGTGTATATGCAAGAATTATGAATTAGAACAACATAATTAAACACTTGCACAATTAAATTACGAACAAGCAAATCCAACTTCCAAGAGAATCACAAGATTAAAGATGAAATTAAAGTACAAGTGTTCTCAAAATCTCTCCAAAGTAATCTCACTGTTTTCTCTCTCTAATTACTGTGTTCTCTGAGTACTATGCAAAATCCTATGAAAAATAACTTAAACACCCATTTATAATAAGTAAAATACAAGTCCTAAATGAAATAGGACAACTGGACGGCACGCCTCACAAAAGGGGTTTACAGGTTGTACTGCATTCCACAACCCATAATCAGGGTCTCGTACAGTGCTGCTAGAAATTCAGACTTCAAGTGTACGACGCCCCTCTATGACTCATAAAGTGGTCTATGACCCGTAAGGGGGTTTCATCTAATGAATCTTTAGAAAGTCCCAATCTCTAATCCTCATGGAACAAACCATGGTCTACGACTCGTAAATCATTCCATGACCCATTAACATGTTCACTAAACCAACTTTACAAAATCAACCCCTCACTAGAATTGTCTACAAAACCACCTCACGACTCATAGAATGATCTACGACCTGTAAAGGTCTCATATTGCATCAAAAATCAGAAACTTCTATATTTCTTCCCAAAATCGAGGCCAAACCTATAATCCTACAAATATAACACAAAAACACACAAAACCAACTAACATCGCATTGAGAACGCACAAAATTCCAAGTTTTGAGCATCATAAGCATTGTATTTTGATAGCACATCAACACCCTCAACGTAAAATTATTGTTTGTCCTCAAAGCGATGGACTCAATCAACATATAATATAGTAGCACACACACTTCAACCCAATGGCATACATCACATCAATCTCAAACTCAAATACCTACACCACATTTTCAAAATAGAATCATATAGTGATCTAGCAAACCAATACAGACTAGTGTATGTGACAACACAATTATGACAAGTAAGGTACTATCACCAAGCCACAATCACTGAATATGTCTAGTGCTAATAATGCAATGCAAGTGCCCTCACAGAAAGAAGTCTCATATTTGACACTCAATGATGTTTTCATAAAGAACCTTGGGACTATGCAAAATTACTCACTCTCAGAAAAGATATTCATGCATCATGCCTAATGCCATAGGCTTGCCCCTATACTCATGACTAAGACCTTCAACTACTTGGACTAGGATCACTTTAGGACCTTCTAGGCTTGTCACGTATCGGGGGATTTGGTATGGGAACATAGTGACTAAAGGCCCTCATTGACACTACGTGTTTTAACACTTTTGCCCTACCAACTCTGTTATTTATATCTCATTCTCCCTTTCTCTTATTTCAAGCTTTTCTCAGTGCTTTTTTTTTTCATTTTTAAGCCTTTTCGCTTGCATTTACACTTCATATTCCTTTTTAGCTCACAACTAAGGCATCACTTCTTTTTCTTGCACCCAGTATATGATTTTTCCCTTTTCTATGTATCACTAACTTCCACCTCATTTTTGTGTTCCATTTTTACACCAGTCACCCTCAACTTAAGTTTTTGGCCTAAATTGAGGTGCACAATATCCATCCTCAGAACCAGGGCCACTTTTTATAGCCACTCTCAACTTAGAATTCTTTCTTTAGTCAAGGTGCACAATGTTCAGGGAAGGATCAGGGCCAATTTTAGGATTTTACAACTAACAAGGCTAGGTTAATAAGGTGTTTGCAAAGAATAGGTACATGTTAGGCTCAAACACTAGGAACAAGGGATATATTGCAATTTTGGTTGGTCATTTAGGCCAAGTGAACTATTAAGAACAAAGGTCAAAGATCCTTTCCTGATCTAATTAATATGTAGTCTAAATTAGAGCAATAGGGCAAGTTCTGAATTAGCACAAAACACATGAATTTAGCATTTAAGCTCACACTCATATGGAACTGACTACATTTTCAACAAAAGAATCAGATCATGCTTTTTATCTCAAATTGTCCTCACTTATCCAAACAAATCTTGTCAACGTACCTAAACATAAATGGTTGCTATCTAGACTACTAATCAAATATTTTGGTGGGCATCATTTTTCAAACAAAACAAAATAAAATGTTATATACCACAAGTATTAGTACTATATGCTACATATGCTACCTAAACATCCTATACGTGCCGGTTCAACAGAAAATAAATATCCATGGGGAAAAAGAACACAGATAAGAAAACCATAGGATCAAAAATTGCGGTAGTTATGGACCCAAGCTACTTGGATGTCACTAATGCCCATAACTACCCACACCCCATTGAAAAAAATGTGCATTGTCCCCAAATGCATACAATCAAAGCAAAAAAAAGACATAAGGGGTCAAAAATCATACCTGGGTGATTAAGCGTCGGTGTGCACCTTGGGTTGCCTCCCAAGCAGCGCCTGATTTATTGTCACAACACTACTTGGACAAATTGGTTACTTAAACTTTACCAATTGCCCAGACTTCATTCTTCAAATCATCTAGCCACTTCATGTCTAACAAATATTGAAGACGACCTCTTTGTCATTCAATTTGAACCTGAGTTGGCCGGCTTCCATATCCGCTAGTGCCTGCCTAGTGGCTAGGAACGGTCTTTCAAAGATGATTGGGGCGTCAAAGTTGACTTTGCAATCTAGAATCACAAAGTTTGGGGGGGATATGAACTTTCTAACTTTAACCAGCACATCATATAGTATCCCCACATGCTTCTTCATCGTGCGATCGGCCATCAACAACCACATGCGTGTCGGTAGGAGCTCCCAATCCTAACTTCTTGAAGACCATAAGGGACATCAAAACATAGTTGGCACCTAGATCACATAGTGCCCTTGCGAACTCCACATCTCCAATAGTGTAGGATGTGGTGAAAGCACTAGGATCTTCTCGCTTCTGAACGAAGGAGCTCGTAGCAAATAGTACTAAAATGTTGAAGCCCTTGGGGGAGCTCTTGACTCACGGTGTGCTTCTTAGTAACCAGTTCTTTCATATACTTCGTATATCCTGGCATCTTCTCCAACACCTCAATGAGAGGGATGTTGAAGGAGAGTTGTTTCAGCATGGAGAGAAAGTTCTTGAACTTGCCTTCCTCCTCCCTCTTTTTGATTCTTTGAGGGAAGGATGAAGGAGGCCTAGGAATAGGCTTCAACTTCTATGGTGCATCGGCAACTTCACTCACCCCATCCTTCCCACGATCATCTCCTACATCTGCATCCTTACCGCAATTGTCTCCTCTCAAACATCATCCTCATCAACTAGCAAGGTCGGATCAATGGTGCTTTTGCCAACTCGAGTAGTAACTTCCATACATTGCTTTTTATATGTAAGGTTCTGAAAAGTATTTCTAGGCAGTGTACCACTCCAATGCTAATTAAGTTGAGCTGACACTTGACCAACCTGTTGTTCAAGCTATTTGATAGCCACAGAATGAGACTTAATTTTTTGATTGATGTTGGAAATCTCAGATTTCATGCCCCTTGGAGTCTCATCCTGTGTCTCAGCTTTCTTTAACAGGCAATCAAACATCTCTTCAATTCTGGAACTGCGTGCACCTTCATCGCGATTATGTGGTGGCAGATAGGGACAATTTTTTAATCCATTTTTGCGACCCTAATCTACATCTCTCTAGACTTCTGTTCCTATCATAATATCCTTCGCGGTCATCCCTATAAGCTCCACCTCTTTTGAAGTTTTGATCTTGGTTTACTTGACCTTGGTGCCAATAGTCCTGAGTGGGCCGTTGGGCGTTGATCCCAAAAAAAACCCTATCTGATCAACAACCAAACATGTGTCCTTATCATAATAAGGCTCATCATACATGGGTGCATATGGAGGTTGACGAACCACTGCATTGACTCGCTCTTGGTTCTCCTTCATCATCACATCTATCCCTGTACAAATTCTAGCCAGCTCTTGCATAATTTCTTTGATGATCTTTGCTTGCTCCATACCAATGTTGACAGCACACAAACTTTTGGTGGATGCTCTGTCTCTCTGCCCCCATGCACTATTAGTCTTGACAACTTGGATGCTCTGTCTCTCTGCCCCCATGCACTATTAGTCTTGACAACTCTCTCCATCCGCTCTGCGATCCTTGCAAATGGTTGATCCAAGAACATGCTCCATATGATAGTGTTAGCACAAGCCCGAATGTTCTCATCAAGGACACAGTAGAAGATCTCCACCAAGGCATCATCAACGATCTCGTGCTCTAGGACACTCCTTTAGCATTTGGTGAACCGCTCCCAAGTAGTACTGATCAAATCACCAGGAAGTTGCTCAAAGTTATTGATCTGGTCCTTCAACTTGAGCTTCTTCAATCTAGACAAAAAGGCCTTATGCAAATCTGCCCAGCTGGTGATCAAACTCTACGAGAGCTCAAATAGCCATAATGTTGGATTACCAATAAGTGATAATGGGAAGACACGAAGTCCCACAACATCCATAGACAGATTATGTATTCCCTTTACACTCTTGTAGACGAATGCAACATTGTGTAGGTGGCTATGAGGATCCTATGATAGTAAGCCTGCAAACAAGCCATGGTTCTACAGCATCTGAAGCAACCTACTCGAGACTGTGAACTTTGTGTCTGTCGGTAGTGGTGGCAACACAATACCTCCAGCCACCTCTATAGCCATAGGATTAGCCTTTATTGGTTCCACTAATAAGCATTAGCATTAAAATCTTGAGGTTGTGGAGCAATGTCCTCAAGAGGAGGTGGGCTCCTATGATCAGCATATTCATTCTCGTTCCTATTAAAAGTTGCATTGGGCGCATTGTTGGCATTGTCTTGGGGTATTCTCCTCAATGTTCGATGAATCTCTGGGTCAAAAGAGTCAAGGGCCTGCCTTGAATTCGTGTATTGGGCATACACTACACTTACGCCCTGAGTAGACAACAAAAACAAAAACAAAATGTAAAATGTGGGAAATAAGGATTAACACCCAAATCACTATAAATCAACTAAGTCTAGTTGTATTCCCCGGCAACGACACCAAAATTCTTGATGTTACCCAAGTTACACCTCCTTTTAAAGGATAAATCTGTCGCTGTCAAGAAATAGAAACTACTAAGTTTAGGGTCGAACCCACAGGGAATATGTGACTCAAGAGAATTCAATAATTGCAATTTGAGTTGTTAACCAGCTAACATCCCCAAAAGGGGGGATTTGTAATAATCAATGGAAAATAAAACTAAACTAATTAACACAAGAGTGAAATCAATATATGGAGAGAAACTAGATATTGTGTTCCCATGATTTCCTAACCCAATATCACCGGATAACTATTTATTTTCTAGTTTATAGCATGCAGGATGGTAAGTTAAGTTCACCAAGCCCTTTGGTCAAAGATGAAAGGTGAATTTCACTATGTGACTTGGTCCATCTTTGTAGTGTGCATTACTAACCCTTACCTATTAGTCCCAATAAAACCTCCCATTAGCCCAGTTCGGTTGATTAGACGAGAACACATTAATCGAATCCTGTTAATTAATCATTTTTCCTATTCATTACTACCTTGGTTCAGTCAGTATAATTAGGTAGATTCTAATGTTGTCCACTATCAGAAAACATGCAAAACAAAGAGAGTTATTTAATACATGCATGCACACTTTCCAAGAATTATAAATTATCTGATTTTACCTTGTTAGTTCTTCATGGTTCCCATAATTCTAGTTGTGGATTTAGTTACTCATGCTTTGTGTAGATGCAAGAATTATGAATGGGAAGAACACAATTAAACACTTAGACAATCAAATTATGAACAAGCAAATCCAACTTCCGATGGAATCACAAGATTAAATATGAAATTAAAGTACAAGTGTTCTCAAAATCTCTCTAAAGTAATCTCACTATTTTTTCACTCTAATTACTGAGTCTTCTGAGTACTATGCAAAAACCTATGAAAAATAACCTAAAGCCCCATTTATAATAATTAAAATACGAGTCCTCAACAAAATAGGATAACTGGTTGGCACGCCTCATAAAAGGGGTATATGGGTCATATTGCATTCCACGACCCGTAATCGAGGTCTCATACAGTGCTTATGAAAATTTGGATTTCAATTCTACGACACCCCTCTACAACTCGTAAAGTAGTTTACGACCCGTAAGGGAGTTTCGTCTGATGAATCTTCAGAAAGTCCTAAACTCTAATCCTCAGGACATGAACTATGGTCTACGGCTCGTAAATCATTTCATGACCCATCTGCATGTTTGTAAAGACAACTTCATAAAATCATTCCCTCGCTGGAATTATCCATGAAACTATTCCACGACCCATAGAATGATCTACGACCCGTAAAGGGTCTCGTACTGCATCAAAAATTAGCAACTTCTATAGTTCTTCCGAAGATCGAGGCCAAACTTGTAATCCTGCATATATGACACAAAAACACATAAAACCAACTAACATCGCATTGAGAACACACAAATTTTTTAGTTTTAAGCATCAAAAGTGTTATATTTTGATAGCACATCAACACTTCCATAATCATGAATGCATGCAAGATGTCCACATAGTTCATTTATTCAAAATTTATCAATCATTTGATTGACTTTAAACGTCTGAGTCATCATTAACACAAGGCGTGATAATGACAATATAACATAGTTCAACTCTTATAATTACCCTTAGTCATCATAACTTAGGACAATTCATCATTTGAGTTCTTACTTCACAAGAAAATAGCTTCAAAATTTTCAACAACATCTTGATATACACATTTATCTCAACATTTCACATAAGAGATTCAATAGATAATTCATGCAATACAATCCAAAGTTAAACAATTAGAATATCATGAATACCTTCATACCATCAACAATGGCATCACAAGCTCATTTTTTCATTCATTATCTCACAAGTCTTAGTGAACAACAATGGACATTATCTCATAATTCAATTCATACATGTCATCATTTCCACTTTCCCATTACCCAAAGCATATCCACTAGAAAAGTTTACTAACCCCCAAGTTTCACATTGAAAGAAAATACTAAGTTCATTTGCTCATACTTAAGTACTCAAATCTCATCAACAAATAGTCAAACCAATCCAAAACCAGATAATCTACAAGTTCTCAAGTATACATTATCCCATAAGTATTTTATAAGTCAATGATTCACCACATTTACAATTTCCCAATCCATAATCCCATGATTGACGCCTATAGTAGTATTATTTTATCCCATTGCATGCCACAAGCCACCCAAACCCACATATATCAGATAATACAAGGTTCAATCATACTTTACAAAAGGATAGAAGTCAACTTGCCTTAATCGATGTCCAACCAACTCATATCCAAGCCTTTTACCTTTCTACGATACTCTAAATCACCATAATCTCGAAGGTTGAACCGCAAACTAGCAAACTAGATGAATGAATCTACAAAATGCCCCAAAATGTCAAACCACTATCAAGAATGAGATATGCGCATCAAAAGGAGTCAATTGATACCCATATTGATAGGAATTCGATCTGGGGGTAAATGGTTAAAAATTAGATTATTTTTCAAAAATCTCGAATGCTAAAATTGGGCTCAAAATCAAATTCTACATAAAAATGGTGTTTGTAGGTGAAAATCCCATAAAGTTTGAGTAAAAATTGAGGGAGAAATCATCCTATAAGGTTTGAATTGTGTTCTTTAACCATAAAAATTGGAGGGTTGAACCAAAAATTTCAAGACAAAATCATAATTTAAATTTAAATAAGGGAAAAGGGTCAAAATTACCCTCGAACTATTTGAAATAGCTCACATATATCCTTCAACTATTTTTGGGATCAAAAGTACCCTTGCCGTGTATGTTTTGGACCACAAATGCCCTTAAAAGACATCTTTGCCACATGGCAGTCCGCATAGATATCCATGTGGCAATAAAAGGGTCAAAATTACCCTGAAACTATTCAAAATAGTTCAAATATGCCCTTCGACTATTTTTTAGATCAAAACTACCCTTGTCGTCTATGTTTTGGACCATAAATGCCCTTACACCATGTTTTGGAATATATATATATATATATATATATATATATATATATATATATATATATATATATATTTAAAAGACATCTTAAAATTTTCATGTGATCTATCCAAACTATTTGTTTTAGAAATTATAAATAAATTGCGTATATAAAATTCACTTAAATAATAAGTTTATATTGATATAGTTTATGTTAATATTGAATTAAAATATAAATTTGTTTTACTTTATTTCATTTTTTTAGACCAAAAAAAATTAAAGTACTCAGTTTTTATAATGTTAACAACTTGAAGGATATTTCAAACATTTTAATTAGAAAAAGTGTTTAACAATACTTATGTGCCAAACACCCTTGCGGTTTGCAGGCTACTGCACAGGCGAGGGTTTACCCAGGGTGCACAGTGTCCTATGGTGTGGTGTAGACTGTGTCCCATAAAGGTAGTGTAGACAGTGTTCCACGGTGTGGTGTAGATTGTGTCCCACAAAAAGTGGTGTAGACAATGTCCCACATGTAGTGTAGTATGTAGCGGCTGTGGATTTGTCTTGGTATTCCCCCAAAAAAACTATTACTCATGAACAAAATTAAAAGACATCTTAAAATTTTCATATAATCTATTCAAACTATATATTTTAAAATTTTAATAAATTGTGTATATAAAATTTACTTGAATAATATATATATATATATATATATATATATATACACACACATTTCTTTTTTCACTATTGTTTTTATAAAATAAGGGTATTTGTGGTCCAAAACATTGACGACAAGGGTAGTTTTAATCTCAAAAATAGTCTAAGGGCATATTTGAGCTATTTTGAATAGTTTCAGGGTAATTTTGACTCTTTTATTGCCACATGGATATCTACGTGGACTGCCATGTGGCAAAGATAACGGTGTAAGAGCATTTGTGATCCAAAACATAGACGGTAAGGGTACTTTTGATCCCAAAAATAGTTTAAGGATATATGTGAGCTATTTCGAATAGTTCGAGGGTAATTTTGACCTTTTTCTGTATTAAAAATAAAAGACTTTGTGTTTATGAAACTTACCCAAATGAAAATCCACAAAAAAAAATCTTGCTCAAAATTGCACCTCAGAACTTTTAGATTTCCAAGAAGGAAGAAAATGGTGTAGTAGTCAAAATGGGGAAGAGGGGGTATTTTTAGCAAATAAAATAAAAGAAAAAGAGGTTGTTGACCGTGTTAACTACGGTCAACTTGCACCAACACTATTCAAAACATGTTTTTTAACCCTCGAAACTCATCTGGAGCCCAATACATGAACCAAATATGCAGCCCTACCCGAAATGTTGTTCTCGACGCAATAGAACCATTAGAATTTGCATTAGAGCTTCAAAACATCAAATGTTGACCAAGTCAAACTTATGATCCGAATTCAACTAAAAATGCAAATTTGGATCCAAATCTCTATTTTAACTCTGAATGCAGTTCTTTCAGTTCTCCTAGACCGAACTCTGCATTTCGAATCTATAGGATTGACGAAATTGCATTTCGACACCCGAAACCCAAGATGAACACAAAACTCAAAACTTTAAACTTTAAGCCTTTAAAAATTCTTCCTTCAGCAAAATCCAACTTTTCACAAGGTTTTCAAAATTTGACTTTTCAACTCATAAAAAAAAATGACTCAAAGCAACTTTTGAGAAGGGCAAACGACAATTTCGTCAAAAATACAAAAAATGACCTTCGAGGTCATTACAGGGGTGGGGTCGTAGGGCATATGGAAGAAGAATACAAAGTGTGAATCACACTTTCACTAACAAAGTAAAAAATTAAGATAGCAGCCAACTCAACTACTATGATTTCTAAATAATATATACTCCCCCATTCACTATTAGATGTCCAAAATTTTCTAATTTGATTTATATTTTTACTTATCATTTTAAAGAAATCCATATAGGAATTTTTTATAACCTTTTTTACCCTTGATTTTTACTTACAAAGTTAATATTTTTGTAAAATGTAGAAGTTTTTGACAATTTTTAATGCTAAATTCATCCTTAGAGCGCCTAGGCAATTTATGAGAATTAGCATAACCCCTTAACTCACCCCCAAAGGGGCATTTCAATGAAGTTTCAATGAAAAAAATTAAATCTATTTGATTCGCTAAACTTGACTGAGTCTGTCATGTATTTATAATTGTTTGATTTCTTATTTTATTCGAGGAAAATTATACTCCAAATGTTGAAGTATTTCCCTCCAAAATTTTCTTACTTGAAAACAAGAAAAGAGAAGTGGCTATATTTTTTTCAACTAATGAAGAGAAATTTTATTAAACTAAGAAACACTTGTATTGATAGTATTAAGTGTATTGAAATTTGAATTATAACTTTAATGGATATTCTTATCAATTAATAGGAGTAAAATGATAATCTCAGTATATTTTTCTTAATAACTGTGTCAAGTCAAAATTTAATATCTAATAGTGAATAGAATTAGTATCTCCACATGAGGATCATTGATTTAAAACTCATTTCGTCATCATTCCATTTGGAATTATAATTAAATCACATTTAAAAATTGAATAAATTTGACAAGATAATTGTCGTGTAAGAAAAGGCCCGGTGAAAGAGCAAAGGAGCAAAAGAGATATGGTTGAAAAGAAGAAGACATAAGGAGAGCGAATAGAAGAAATGACGAGTGTCCGAAATAGTAGATAGTGTATCTCTCAAAGATGAGCCTTAAATGGAACGCCGGCTGGGGGAAGCCATTTGTTTCCCTGAATGAAAGGCTTAACTGTAAACTTGCTTACTATTTTTCTTGTAAGTCTCAATTTCAAGCCTTGCCAATTAACCCTGTTCTTTGTGCTTGCCCCTGCTCCAACGTTGTTATATTCAGCATAGAAGATGGTACTTGGAGCTGTGGTTCCAACCCATGGCATCCATCCATTTGGATGAATGAAACCTGCCAAGTTTGTTTCCATGAAAACAGTTGTGGAGTAATTCTTCCATGGCCTCCCTAAGAATGTGTTGATGCCAGTGAGGTTTCCCCAGGGCATAACAGTACAGTTGTGGATAGATATTCCAGTGTTTTGGTTTGGATCAACTTTGCCTTGAGCTGTGATCGTGTTCTGTTGGCCATTCATTGGTCTTCGTGGAAGAATGTTGCAGTTCTGGAGGACAACCGCTGAATTACCGAAGATGAAATCCACTGTCCCATAGATATCACATTCTTTGTAGAATTGTCTGTTGGAATGAGCATAAAGAGTGTCTTGGAATGCGTCCATTTTGCAGCGGTAGAACACTGATTCATCTGCTGTTGACATCAACGCAACTGCCTGATGCTTTGCTGCACCAGCTGCGTTTACAAATCCAATATCACGAGCCACAAATCCCTTACCAAACACCGCTGCAAAACACGTACATAGTATATTATAATTACGTACCTAGTACTCGAACTTGTCAACATCTCTGTTAGATATCAATACTTACCGAATGTGGCACTTTGGAATGTTTGAGTTCCATCAATAAAGTTACGGTTACCAGAAACAATGGTAGAATCTTTTCCATCACCAATGATCATAATGTTCCATTTACTCTTCTCAACCCTCACATTCTCTCTGTAAACACCCTTTTTCACATAGATCACAAATCTCTTCTTGCTCTTCTCCGGTGCAGCTTTCAGTGCAGCTTTAATGCTCTTGTACTTCCCTGAACCATCTTTAGCCACCACTACATTCACTTTTATCTTTGCTGCTGATTTCTGAAGCAATTTTCTGTCATTTGATGACGACAACCAGCTTGGGTACTCACCATCATCTCCAAATCCCATCAAACGCCTCCTCTTTCCTATAGCACCTAAGCTGGTAATGGAATTTTCCAACGAGCTTATAAGGGCTAAGCTGTTGCTGGTGTATCGGGTGGAGTTGTTCAAATTCTGTCCTGCAGCTTTGCGTAAGCCAGTATTTGAAGTGACATTTTCAAAACTATCAATACAGGTCTGCTGATAAGTCCCAGCAGAACTCAACCATGTCCGTAGATCATCAAAGGCATCGAGTAAGGAGCTTTCAACAACAGACAACGTCTCATTCAGATGATCAAATGCAAGGGATAGAAGTTCGTGACAACTCTGGAGAGCTTTAGCAGCGGCTGGATCATTAATATTCTTGAATGTCTCACTCTGTAAGAAGTTGTCGGAGGCAGCAGAGAGCTCATTTAGGGCGACTAGAATGGACATTTTGTAAATGTCTTGAGGTTTGAAAGCATTGCCTTTTGCAGCATACGGGGAAAGGCTGGAGATGCAGGAGTCTGGATACAGGGTTAGATTGCATACAGCTCTAATGGTTGAGGCTATTGAGGAGGACGACACATCATCATTATGTTGGGAAGATTTGCTTTTGTCGTGAGAAACAGCACCAACCACTGCCCCCACAATGATGGACACAAGAACAATGGATGATATAGCAATAATTATGATTCTCTTCCTTGTCTTTCGACGAGCCATTAGCCTCTCATTCTCTAATTCGTCCAGCTTTCCCCATGGATTAAGAGAGGCCATGGTGAACGAATGGCTTTTGATTGGGTTGGTTGTGATGTATAAATATTGGCTCTTATTTATACCTACAACTTACAATACTACATGGCTTAATAGTAATTATTTAAAAGGCAACAACGCGGGAATTAAGTACGTGCCCGGCATCACCACAGTGGAAATTATTCTCATTTTGCCCAAAGACGTGCTTCTCATGTCTTCTTTTTCTTAATTTCCCCCAAACCACTAAGTTACAACTCCCTACTTAGATCATGCATTCTTCAAATAATAGTCTTTAATTATAGTATATACGTTCTTTCACCTACGATAACATATTCACCACTCCCCACTGCTTCTTTTCTTCTTGATATCTCATTTCTTCTTTCCAAATTTCAACATCCATTCCACCTATAAAGTTTTCATCAACTCAATTGGCCCCCAATTTATCTATATCATATCATCATATCTATTTATACTATATTAAAAGCATGAATATCATTAGAAATGTTCTTTAAATTTTTTAATTTGCGAATAGTTCTCTTTAGACAAAATCATTTTTCATCTTTATTCTTAGAAAAATATAATTCTTACTGAATGATAAAAGTATTAACAATCAAAAGTGAAGCAACATGATCTGTATTCGTCCAAAATATTATTCCGAACATGCACTATGAGAGTTCTACTTGGGTTAAATAAAATACGACTTCTTCCTATATATTTTTTCCCTTTATCCACATTCGGTTTCATTTTGATGAACCTTTTATTTTGTTGTTTAGTAAACTTGTAGTATTTTTTTTCTAAATAGTTTTTAAATGTCTTTTATAATTGTGAAGAGATGATAGGGTTGGATTTGAAATAGAAAAAATACGTCTAAAAATATAACTGACTATTAATTTTTCAAAAAAATAATTGTGTTAGTACTATTTTTCTCAAATAATTATTATTTATGAATTTTAATATAATATCAAACAAACTTTTATTGTTGAAAAAAAGATGTAAATTTTATATGTGAATTAAATAGGCTTAACATTTTCAAAAGCTTTACATGCCTCTTTGGATCAACTCTTTTATTCTTTGACACAGAATATTTTGTGGATAAAATTAAATTCCTCTATAATATGACTCAATTTTGAATATATTTTTTTATTTTAAAATCAAACATGATACTTCCTAGCTATAGAAATTCTACTACTCTTCGAGGTAAATTTACCATTAAGTATTTGAAGTACATATTTTACACCTGTGCATCGCTCATTTTTTTTCTTGTTAGGATTCTTGTGGGTATGCTTATGTTGTTTTAATGATGACAAACGGACCCAGGTACAGTATGCCAAGGAAACAAGTTATGTATAGTTGCACCAGTGGAGTGAAACAGAATCCCAGTTGAAGTAGGAGAGTTATTTAAGGAAACTTTATTAGAAAAGGATTGGGCGAACACAACAGCTTAGGAAAAGGACTCCTTTATGGAAAAGAATCGAGTGCCCTACTCAAGAAAGGAGTCCTATATGGACTGTCTCTAAGGTTCAATATGAATACAACAATCAACCCTAGAAGACGTAGCTTCTGCAATCTGAAACTTGTGTGAGCATTCAAGCAAGAGCATGGGCACTTGAGGAGAGCATTCAAGCAAGATCTAGAGTTAGATTTTCTTGATTGTTCAAGTTTGTTTAACAGTCTTCTTAGAATCTTTGTTTAGGGACAAATATTGTAAGAAGTAGTTTACTTTGAGTGAGTTGTAATTGAGAGTGGGTTTGACTCTCAATAGTTGTGGTGTGAAGAGTGAGTTGTAAGTTGACATTGCTAGAGCTTTTGGAGTTAGTGAAGTTGTTGAAATCCTACTAGTGTAGGTAGTGGTTGTTTCTACCTTGAGCAAGGAGTTTTCCCACAATAAGTTACTTGTTCTCTTTACCGCTTTATACGTGATTGTTGGTACTGCTTACTGAACCTGGTTCACTAGCGGAATAGGCGTAGTCGTCTTTTCAATTTGTATTAGAGTAGGTATTTTCGAATCAAGGCTAATAACCTCGAAAAAATAATGGTGGCCCCACCCATAACACAAGAAGGTGCCTCTCAGTCCAGACCTCCGTTGTTCAACGGACACTACTGCAAATGGTAAAAGACTCGGATGATGAATCATATTAGAGGGGAGCATCCTGATCTATGGAATGTTGTGCTCAATTGACCAACAATCCCAATGAAAGATAGAGTGACCTCTGCAGCCCCAAGTGTACCCAAGGAAAGACTTGAGTGGAATGACACTAACAAGATTGACATTCAGAACAATGCGAAGGCAAAAAAGATTCTTTTGTGTGGCATTGGCCCTAATGAATACAATAGGATTTCTTCGTTTCAAGATGCTAAAAAAATTTGAGACACACTGCAGTTGGCTCACAAGGGAACTACATAGGTGAAAAAGGCAAAGATTGATAATCTTAACCGACAGTCTGGGTTGTTTAGAATGCATGAAGGGGAAACCATTTAGGCAATGGAAACCAAGTTCTCTCCTATAGTGAATGAGATTTACTCTTTGGGAGAGGTTATCCCTAGGGGTAAAGCCATCCGAAAAATGTTGAATGTGTTGCTTGAATCTTGGAAAAGCAAGGTAGAAGCAATCATTGAGGCCAAGGATCTGGACACTATGGCCATGGATCACTTAATGGGTACTCTGGTGACCTATAAGCTAAAGAAGAATCAGGAAAAAGAACTGAACAATAAGAGAAAAGATAAGAACCTGGTTTCGAAGGCTACTGAGAAAGAGGACTTTGAGGAGGAAAATATTGCATTGATCACTAAGAAGTTTTAATAAGTACTATGAAGAGGGACTGGTGGACGAAGAAGGCCTCTACCACGAACAGTTAAGAAAGATCTAAGGGAACAACTATGTCACAAGTGTGGACATCCTAATCACTTCATCAAGTTTTTTCCTCTTTAAGCACTTGAGTATAAGAAGAACATTCCTAGAAAAACCTATGGAAACCAACACTAAACCATATGTTCGCAAGGATAGAAGGATGACCAATCAAGAAACAGATCTTTCAGTACAGAGAGCTCTTGCTGCCTTAGCCAGCAACACTGGTGAGGAATCTGATGGAGAGGCACATGAAAACCAAACTCTCATGGTTGTTGAGGAACTAGAGTAGTATGATTTCCTATCCCGAATAGCTATGGATGAATCTGACAATGAAAGTAGCAAAGAACAGTTGGCCGCAATGACTAATCTCGACGATGACAACTGCAAGTCTGACGGGAATCAAGAAAATTTGGCATTAATGGTAGCAGGAGGTTCTCTTGACAAGCACAATGCACTATTAGACACCAAGGTACATTTTGAACAAGATAAAGCTAATATTCATTTGTATTCTAAGAAAAAGCTTGAGTCCTTGTCGCAGATTCTAATTGAGGCCTATCTGACTGCTTGCGACTCCAAGGACCTTCTTTTGGAGGACTATGCTCAGCTGAGAACTGAGAACGTAAACCTTGAAAATGTCAATTAAAAACTGCTGGTGGAGATTGACAACCTTAAGTCCTATAAAAAGGAGAAAAACATTATGAGTCAGGCCCAATTAGACCTGGAAGAGAAAGTCAAAAACTGGGGGATGAGCTTGGTATTATGTCTAATAAAAATGATGTCTTTTGAAAGAACTTGATCAGACCGAAGCCAAATTAGATCATAACATGAAATGGACCAAGTCCTCTAAAATACTCGATGATATACAACAAGGTAAGTCCACCACCAAGTATGGGATCGGTTCAAGATCAAAGAACCCATAGACCGTGCATTAGACTACAAAGTCCTTTGCACCTTGTGTGGCAAGACCAGTTATTTGAGAGATAACTGCAACAAAAACTCAAAAGCGCTTGATAGCAGTATCTCCTACATCAACATTATCTATGAAAAAGGTGGGGAAAGGAGGAGAACAAGGCAAAGATATCCTCATAGGGCTATTATAAACTGGAAAAAAAAAATATCAACCTAGAACTAACAAGTACTAGTCAGGCAGATGACATGCACCCAGCTTCAACTAGTCTAATAATGAAAGTAGATATTCTTCTAGAACCCCCAGAACTAAAAACGTTAAGAAAGAACTTTCTGCCTGGGTTTTTACAATCAAAAGGGACTCAAGTGGATCTGGGTACCCAAATCTTACCCTTGTTAATTGTGCAGGAACTAGTAGAAGGAAAACAGAAGCAATGGTACTTAGACAGTGCATGCTCTAGACATATAATAGGAGACAAACACAACTTCCTTCTACCGAGTGACTTCCAAGGCGGGAATTTAGACTTTGGAAATAGGAAACAAGGGGAAATCAAAGGTATTGGAAAAGTGGGACCATCTGCGTCTCAATGCATTAACAATGTGTACTATGTGGAGGAACTAAAGCATAATATACTAAGTGTCTCTCAAATGTGTGACAAGGGAATGATGTACTTTTCACTTCCTTGGAATGCAAAGTGGCAAATGTCGTCTCCAAGAGTCTTATACTCCAGGGGAAGAGACATAAAAATGTGCACAAGGTTGACCTCAATGGACCTAGTCAACCTGCATTGAAGTGCCTTAGTGCCATGAGCAATGAATCCTCATTATGGCACAAAAAACTAGGACATGTCATCTTTTCAACAATCAACAAACTGATTTCAAAGGAGCTGGTTCTAGGTCTACCTGAGGGAAAGATTAGTAAAGATCAAGTGTGCGGAGCCTGTGCTCAAGGTAAAAATGTCAGGAGTAGCTTTCAACTAGTCGGCCTATTCAGCACCCACAGATCTCTGGAACTGGTTCACATAGACCTTTGTGGTCCTATGCGAGTCCAAAGTCGTGGAGGAAACAAGTTTGTTCATACTTATAGATTATTACTCAAGGTTCACATGGACATTCTTTCTAAGATCCAAGGATGAAACATTTGATGTGTTTGCTAAAATGGTCGAAAAGAATCTAAAATTGCCATCTGATGAACTTGAGAATAGACCATGGTACAGAATTTGAGAACTCAAAATTCCTCATGTTCTGTGCTGAAAATTGGGTGACTCATAACTTCTCCGCACCAAGAACTCCCCAACAAAATGGAGTTGTAAAAGGAAAGAATAGAACTTTAGAGGATATGGCAAGAACCATGTTGATTGCCAGCAATCTTCCATAGAGCTTTCGGGCTAAGGCAGTAAACACCGCCTGCTACCTCATCAACAGATGCATGATTAGGCCTATCCTGAACAAAACTCCCTATGAATTACTAAAGGGTAGAAAACCGAATCTAGTACAACTACATTCCTTTGGTTGTGTCTGTTATGTACACAGTAATGGAAAGGATGCTCTAGGATAGTTTGATACCAGGAGTGAGGAGGGAATTTTCATAGGGTACTCCTCCCAAAGTAAAGCCTACAAGGTGTTCAATAAACAGACTAAATGTGTTGAAGAAAGTGCACATGATATATTTGATGAAGCCAATTTTATGGCTAAGAAAGTTGTGCAAGAACAGGTGCATGAGCCTGTAGCAACTGAAAGTAGGAAGGATTCGGATGATGAAAATCACAGGGAACAGTCCAGTAAACCAGGTCCTCCAACATCTGGAAATATAGGAAGGGAAGAATCACTTGAGGCTAACTCTCTCGATGAAGATGGCTCATCTAGAGCATCACACTCCGCTGAAGCTGGTCCTTCAGACATCACTAGCAACAATCCAATACCAGAGGATCCTGGACATAACTGGAAGCACAAGGGCTCACACTCTCTTAAAAATCTATTGACTCCTCTGGACACATGAATATCTACCAGATCAATGCTCAGGAACATGTGTGTATTTTTTGCATATGTGTCTCTAGTTGAACTCAAAAATGTGAAGGAGGCACTACTGGATGAAGAATAGATATTTTCTATGCAGGAAGAGCTCCTACAGTTTGAGAGAAGCAATGTATGGAACCTGGTACCCCCTCTTGAACATCGGACCATCATTGGGACCAAATGAATATTCAAGAACAAGCTGGATGAACAAGGCATTGTCACGAGAAAAAGGCCAGACTTGTGGTGCAAGGATACAATCAAGAAGAAGGAATGGACTATTATGAGACCTTTGCCCTCATCACACGCATTGAGTCTATTCGAATGCTCATAGCCTTTACTGCACACATGAAATTCAAGCTGTATCAGATGGATGTTAAAAGTGCATTTCTCAATGGGTATCTCTAGGAAGAAATTTATGATAAGCAACCCCCTGGTTTTGAAGACCATGGCCATCCCAATTATGTGTACAAATTAGATAAAGCTCTGTATGGACTGAAACAAGCCCCAAGAGCCTGGTATGATAGACTCTCCAGCTTCCACTTGAGTCATGGATATTTCAGAGGAAAAATTGATAATACACTATTTTTAAGGAAAAAGGGTGCCCATGTTCTCATAGTCCTGATCTATGTTGACGATATCATCTTTGGAGAAACGAAAGAAGATCTGGGTGCAGAATTCGCAAAGCTCATCGGGAGTGAGTTAGAGATGATCATGATGGGTGAACTGAACTTCTTTCTAGGTCTCTAAATACATCAAGGATTATAGAGATGATTCTTTTGGTGGTCATAACATTTAGAGTTGTTGGATTATAGACATAACATATGACATATAAACAATCATGCAAGACAGTACCACAAAGAAAAGAGAGTTGCACAACTAATGAAATACGTCGTACATTAAACAACACATGGACTTTACTTAGTAAAAAGGAACTCATGTATCTTTTGTATCCAAGTATGCATGCAGAATTGACAATGGCTATGCATGGGAGCATGTGAACATGTTAAAGAGTGGAGACACGGTTATTAGTTATGTCGGAGTTTGTAAGTGCCTTTATGTTCTAAGGAAGAACCTAGATTCATGCCCAATAATACGAAAACGAGTAGCCTTACATACCTCATTGTACTACGTCATTATTACCTCGAAGTAGTCACCTTTTCCTCCAAATACTTATCTACTAGTAGGTGATAAAACTAGTATTAGCAGCTAATAAATACGTCTTGGTAGTCCAATCTCATAAAAAAATAATGCTCGGGCAGCAAGCTTGTGATTGTCAATCCAAGAGTATTCTTTCAACCTCTCCACCTCTAATAATATTTTCTAATACACATTCTCATTTACATGTCATATCAAGATTTTTTTTAGTCCTATAACAGTGTTACAACAGCTCACAGAGAACAACACATAACAATTCTACACAACATACAAGTAGGCAGCACAACATTACGTCTTCTCGCTATATTTCGAAGTCAACAATCCCAAACCTGTTTCAACTTCAACCAAACTGTCTCAACATATTTACACATGAAAAAGGTCCTAAAAAGTCCAAAAATGGTCCTTAAGTAGAAGGAGTACGTGCACAATTAAGATATCATATAAGAACTCACTTTTACGAAAGATAAAAATAGTGTAGTAGCCTTCTTACATCACTACAGAACTAAACCTTGTTAAGAACATCTATATTACTTCATAATACATCCAACCAAGAAGAGAAATGCCTCTTAATAAACAAGAAAATTGTACAACAATCTTTGGAACACATGATGTCCAAAATTTCAGCACAAGTGTAATCAACATACTTCTCATGTTTTTCATAGAAAAATTATACTAAATCATGGGTATTTCTACTTAGTGTAGTCTTAAAGGATCAGGTCATCTTCAAGAACCCTAAAGTTGTGCTTTGGCTGCTTTGCAAAGTCAAGAGATAGCAAGGAGAAACTTGGAAGGAAATCTAATTTTTGGCTTTGTAAAAATGACTTGAAGTGGCTTATTGGTGATGCAACAGCTTGGCCCTTTCACTTGGGCCTTATTGGGATTCAATTTAATGGACTTTGCCTCCAATATTTTTCCTTCTACTTTCACTTAGTTCGGGCCCTTTTTGTGAAGTGTGTGGTAAATGTACTTTAGACCTTTTCCTCTTCATCTTGGGCTGCCTATATTGTCACTTTATAATGCCAAACCGTGGGCTAAAATTACATCCTTAACTTGGGCTTTATTCTTTATCAGACTTGAACAGATTTGGTGTTGGACCTCATCTCCGTCTACTTAACCTATTTAAGCTAAGCACGTAGGTGATTCACCTTTTAGCTTCCTAAGTCTTACAAGCACCTCACTTCCTTTCACTTTGTTTAAGGTCGTGCTCTCCTCAATTTGGCTTAAAACTTATATACACTCATTTGTCTTAAGCATTAGACGCAATTATCGCCCTCCAGTCCAAAATTTAGGCACTTTTAAAGTGGGTGCTCCTCCTACCAAATTATATCATGTTCCACATGCATAGGACTAATACACCTAAGATGTGGGTTGTTACATCCTCCCCCCTCCCTTAGGAACATTCGTCCCCGAATGTAAGCATAATTGGATAGGTTAAACAAGTTTAAACCTTCATTTAAACAAACTTTTGAAAGCATAACAAGGATTCAAACTCACGTACCTATTAGCGCCCCAACTCTTCATCTTGGAATTCCTCTTTAGCTTCAAATAAATAAGGGTACTTAGATCTCATCGCTTCCTCACCCTCCTACGTTATCTCTTCTACTTGTTGGTTCCTCCAAAGTACCTTTACTGAAGCTATCTCTGTATTCCTTAGCTTCTTAACTTGATGATCTATGATAACAAGAGGTACCTCTTCATAGGTGAGATCTTCTGTAACCTGCACATCTTCAATAGGAGTGATACGAGATGGGTCACCTTTGCATTTTCAAAGCATTGAGATATGAAAAACTGGATGAACCATTGGGGGCTCCTGGGGTAGCTCTAATTCATACGCAACCTGTCCAAACCTTTTAATAATCTTATATGGCCCTATGTAGCATGGGCTAAGTTTTCCTTTCTTACCAAATCTCATAACACCTTTCATTGGGGACACCTTTAAGAATACCCAATCTCCTACTGAGAATTCCAGTCCTCTTCTTCTAGCATCCGCATATGATTTGTGATGACTTTGGGCTGTTTCTAGCAGCTGTCGTATTACCTTGACTTTTTACATGGCTTGTTGGACTAGATCTGGCCCAAGTAAGGTGGTTTCACCCACTTTAGACCATCCTATTGGCAACCTACATTTCCTTCCATACAAAGCTTCATAAGGTGCCATTTTGATGCTTGAATGGTAGCTATTATTATAGCAAATTCAATAAGTGGCAAATGGTCCACCCAACTACCTTTGAATTCCAATGCACAAACGCCCAACATATCTTCAAGTGTTTGAATGGTGCGTTCTGCTTGACTATCTGTTTGAGGGTGGAAAGCTGTACTTAAATTCACTTGTGTTCCTAAGCTCCTTTGGAAGGATTTCCAAAACTTTGCAGTGAATTGAGCACCCGGATTAGATATAATGGAGATTAGGACCCTATGTAGCCTAATTATCTCTTTGAGGTATAATATTGCATACTCTAATCACTCTTAACTGGCAAGAAGTGTGCTAACTTTGTGAGCCTATCAACTATTACCCATATGGAGTCAAACTTTTGAAATGAGCGAGGCAACCTAGTAACAAAATCCATATTAACCATATCCTACTTCCATATTGGAAGCTCTATACATTGCATATAACCTCCCGGCTTTTGATGCTCTACCTTGACTTGTTGGCAATTAGGACATTGAGCCACAAATTCTGCAAGGTCCTTTTTCATGCCTCCCCACCAAAACAGTCCCTTCAAGTCATGGTACATCTTAGTTGATCCTGGATCGATGGAATATCATGAATGATGGGCTTCTTCCATTATCCTCCTTCTTAGTCCATTAATATTAGGAACACATAATCTATTTTGGCAATAAAGTACTCCATTTTGTGTAAGTTCAAATCCCTTCATCATACCTTGACTCGCATTAAGTCGTCGTAGAACAGGATCCTTGAACTGCATTTCTTTTACCTCCATTACCAATGAAGACTCTGCAACATTATGCACAATAACCCCTATCTTTGGAGTTTCAAGGAGGTGAACTCCCAAATTGGCTAGTTGATGTAGATCCTTAGCCACTCCTTGACTTACCACGATCTGATCACCAATATTCATGATTACCTTACGACTCAGAGCATCGATTACCACATTTGCTCTCCCTGGATGGTATAGTATATCAACGTCGTAATCCTTTATGATCTCCAGCCACCTCCGTTGTTTTAAATTTAGGTCGATCTGCATAAAGATGTACTATAGGCTAACATGAACCCCATAAAATTGTAGCGCTATATTTTCAAGTCAAACACAACAGCTACTAGTTCAAGGTCATGTGTTGGGTAGTTTCTCTCATGCGATCGGATTTGTCTTGAGGCATAAGCAGTTACCCTACCATGTTGTGTCAGTACACCCTAATCTAACTCTTGAAGCATCACAATACACCACATACCCCTCCATGCCTTCTAGAAGCACTAGCACAGGTGCAAAAGTTAGCCTTTTTCAACTCTTGGAAGCTCCTTTCACATGCATCATTCCATTGAAACTTGGTCTCCTTATGTGTCAACTTTGTTAGAGGTGTAGAAATTGAAGAAAAACCCACAACAAACCTTTTGTAATAACCTACCAACCCTAGGAAACTTTGAACTTCCGTGGGTGTTGTTGGCCTTGGCCAATCTTTCACCGCCCTATCTTTTGTGAATCAACCCTTATTCTTTCATCGGATACAATAAGACCCAAGAATACCACTGATTTTAACCAAAATTCACATTTGGAAAACGTGGTACAATTGCCAATCACAAAGAACTTGTAATACCTATCGTAAGTGATTTGCATGGTCCTTTTCTGATCTTGAATATACCAAAATATCATCTATAAATACTATCACAAATACATCCAAGAATGGCTTGAATACCCTGTTCATTAAATCCATAAAAACTATTGGTGCATTTGTCAGCCCAAATGACATAACAAGGAATTCAAAGAGACCATAGCGTGTACTAAAGGTTGTCTTGGGTATATCTTTCTCCTTCACCCTCACTTGGTGATAGCCCGATCTCAAATAAATTTTTAAAAGCATTTAACACCTTGTAACTGATCAAATAAATCATCAATCCTAGGGAGGGGGTATTTGTTCTTTATTCTCACCCTATTTAATTGTCGGCAGTCAATACACAATCTCAAGGTGCCATCTTTTTTATGTACAAATAACACTGGCGCACTCCAAGGGGACACACTAGGTCTTAAAAAACCCTTTTTTAGCAAGTCTTTTAATTGCTCTTTTAATTCACGTAATTCTGTCGGGGCCATTCTATATGGAAGGATAGAAATAGGTTGAGTGCCTAGAAGTAAGTCAATACCAAAATCTACTTCTCGTTTTGGAGGTAACCCCCGAAGATCTTCAGGAAACAAATCAACAAATTCATTCACTATGGGAACAGATTGAAGAGTTGGTGATTCTACCTCCATATCCCTTACTTTAACTAGAAGACATATATATCCCTTTGACATCAGCTTCCTTGCCATAAAATAAGAAACAAACTTACCATTTGGTGCCCCAACATTGCCTTCTTATTCAAGGACCACCTCATTTGGAAAGTGGAAATACACTCTCTTAGTTTGGCAATCCACAGTGGCATAGCAAGAAGCTAACCAATCCATACCCATTATTAAATTAAATTCCACCACTTCTAGCTCAACAAGGTCAGCCAATGTGTCATGGTCACGAACAGTTACTATAACGTCATAATAGAACCTTCTAGCTATAATAGATTCACCGGATGGTGTAGATACTTCAAATGGCTTGTTCAATAATTTAGGTGTTCTCTTAAGCTTCCCAGCAACTAGTGGAGTGATATATGATAATGTAGAACCAGGGTCAATTAATGCATACACATTATGTGAAAAGATGAACAATGTACCTATGACCACATCGGGTGAAGCTTCCAAATTTTGCCGACTCCGTAGAGTGTAAGTGTGATTCTAGGCTCCCTAGAGCTAGATGCCCCTATACAACCTCTATCACGGCCTGCAAGTGTTTTCTGAGCCCTACCTAATGGAGGAACTGATGATGATGATGCAACAGCAGACCTAGTAGGTTGTGCTATATCACCCGTACGTCTCCTCGGGGAATCTCCCATCATATGACCTGGTACACCACACCAATAACAAGAATCTTTTCCAACATAACATGTACCTAAATGAATCCTCCCACATTTTTTACAAGGATGCCTAGGAGGAATTTGCTGGCTTGCCGAATATCTTATTGTCCGTGCACCTTGGCCTTCACTTCTTTGACCAAACTGATTACCTCTAGACCACTGAAGTTGTGGTGGAGCACTAACTATAGAGTAGGAGGATTATGGCCTAGGTGGTTTATTAGAAAACCGAGGCCTAAACTCATCTTGGGACGATACAAACTACCCCGTAGATTTAGCCCTCTTGGATTGCCCCCTTTCTAACTCTTATGTCCTCCTTCTATGCCTCTGATCCTCCAGTTTTTGTGCAAATGGTTGCATCCTTGCTATATCCATGTCTTTATTCAAAGAAGCAATGGTACAGTCTCTGACCAGATATGAATCCAACCTATCTACATATCGATGAACTCTATCTGCCATAGTAGCGACTACATTAGGATCATACCTATCTAGGGAATTAAATTGAAGGCTATACTCTCTCACACTTATATTCCCTTAGTGGAGATTTAGAAACTGATCTACATGGGCCTCTCGGACCTCTAATGGCAAGTAATGGACAAGAAATGCCTCTTTAAACTCCTTCCAGGTAGTTGGAGGTGCATCTATACCTTTAGATTGCTTCCAATCTTCATACCACGATATAGACACACCCTTCAATCTATATGTTGCCATCTCCACAGCTTTTGCACCGCTTACGTGCATAACATCCAAAGTGTGTTGGATCTGATCGATGAAGTCTTGTGGGTCTTCATTAGGATCTGACCCGGTAAAAGATAAAGGGTCCAAACTAAGGAAATCATGTGTTGTTGTGCTAGCCGCTCTATTCACACCACCTACACCTATAACTGGACCTTTTTGTCTTTGACCTTGTCCGGCAACTGTACGAGTCAATAGTTGGACTGCATTTCTCAAATCCTGCATGGTAGAATTTGTAGGTGGTTCTGGGGGATTTTCACTACGTCCTGGTTCATCAGGAGTTGGAGGAGTTGGAGATGTTTGTGATAGAGACTCGTCTTAGGCCTTATTTTGTTGTCTCACCTGAATGGGTACACCAACTACCACTTCTACTTCCTTCCCTTTGCCTTTACTTTTCCTTGTTTCTGGCATACTCGCTGGACAAAACAATTTAGAGGTTGGAAACAATCAACCTACAACATTTGGCTCTATGGCACGATCTAAAGAATGAAAAGAAAGTGACGACTCCTAAATCCAACGTAGTCTCCTGCTTATAAATGTGGCGCACAAAACATCCATAAACAAGACTCTACATAGACACGGCTTTGTAGACTCCCTAGGATGAGCCACTCTGATACCACTTTTGTCACGCCCAAAGTCCCATTAAGGCGGACTGGCACCCGTTGCTGATAAGGCTCGGGAGAACCAACATATACCCATGCACTTTCTATGAACATTGTAAAGGGTTTCCACTTTATCATGCTTTCAAGAAAGCAGACAGTAATAACAAGCCAAAAGGAAATGCATAAGACTAGGCCATTGGACCCACGATGTCTAAAGTACGATACATGACCACACTTTACTTTACATAGTCTATAAAGCCTCTAAGTAAGGAATAGTAACTATCAGGATCGGGACAGGCCCCGCCTCATGACCAACTATACAATACAAAAATATTAGCTCTAGACACATAGCACCCCGAAGCAACCTGGAGCTCAGTAACAGCAACTGGATATCCTGTACTCCTACTGGGAAGATCTAGTAGCTCCTGTACCTACAATATAAAATGCAAATCCCCCGTAAGGGATGTCAGTATGAGATAATGTACTGAATATGTAAGGCAGGAAGTACTGTATATGAAATAAGAACTCAAATGAAATCATACATTAGAATGTAAGGATAAAAGACCACATTTAGTCATACTATGGAATCATGTACTTTATGTCCTTTTTATTACTTTACCTTTCTTTACTGTATAATCTATGAACAGTATATCGTATCTATGACCAGTTGATCAGTGGTAAATCAATATTGGGATCGACCCATGTTAGGCTTTCCTTTCACCCCCTGGGATACCCCTCGTAATATGGGATCGACCCATGCTAGGTGATTCTTCCACCCCTAGCATACCACCCATTAATAAGCAACTTTGATTTATCTTTAATTTACTTTTGAGATGGTTCTTTTGGTGGTCATAACATTTAGAGTTGTAGGATTATAGACATAACATGTGACATATAAACAATCATGCAAGACAGTACTACAATATTGTTGGGGCGCAGCAGTGTATTAAAGTTTTAATGATTGACAAATAGCTTGCACCAGTTTCATCTAAATGATTGACAAATAGCTTGAACCAGTTTCATCTAACGGTTCCCTGAACATACACTAGAAGTACTGAAGATAAGGCGCGAGATCAGGAAAAGCAGGAGTAGGTTACCTACTGCAAGAAGACTTCAAACGAATAAAGAAATTAAAGGCTAAAGAGAAGAGGAAGAAGTCTACTAATATGAAAAGGATTGTGCTAAGAAGACTTATCCTAAAAAGAAGAGGACTTCGACTAGGACTATGGAAAAACAACTATAAAGGGGGAAGCTGCATCGGGTAGAAGAGGTGTTGAGCACGAGAGAAAAAGAGTGAGCATTGAAAAGAAAACAGCTTAGGTTACAAAGAGAGATTACTGCAAACAAAGTTGTTTTATTTTCGTTCTTGAATTCGTTGGATCTTAGGGCGATTGGGCTAAAGATCTAACTAAGTTTGTAATTGTTGTTGAAGGCTCTGGTGATTTAGTGAAGTTGAAGTTAAATCCTGTGGAGCACAGGTCGTGGTTTTTTACCCTTTTTGAGCCGAGGGTTTTCCACGTAAAACTGCTGTGTCCAAGTATTTCTATATCCTTGAAACACGTCTTATTTACCTGTTCCAACGACTAGGCAATAATTGTAGGGTGCGTGTTCCTATCAATTGGTATCAGAGCAAGGTGTTCTTATTAAAGGCTAATACCTAAGAACCTATCATCATGAACACTGCACCACCGCTAGGTCACGGAGAAGGACAGTCATCAGTTCGACCCCCTTTGTTTAATGGAACACACTTCGGATGGTGGAAAGCCAGGATGGAAGATTTTATCCAAGGAGAGGACTACGAGCTCTGGGATAGAATCATCATAGGACCTACTATTCCTATGCAAACGGTGGATGGCCACCAGGTCCCCAAGGAAAGAAGGGATTTCAATGCTGAGGACCTGCTTGCCATGAAGAAAAATGCTAAGGCAAAAAATATACTGGTATGTGGTCTAGGCCCTGAGGAGTACAATAGAATATCAAGCTGCACTACGGCTAAGCAGATCTGGGATGCTCTCACTGTTGCCCATGAAGGAACAGCTCAAGTTAAGAAATTCAGGATAGCTATGCTCTTCACAGAGTATGAGACCTTCAAGATGAAGGAGAATGAGACTTTGCACGAAATGATAGCTAGACTCACCTTGCTCATCAATGAGCTAGCCTCCTTAGGAAAAGTACTCACTTCTGAGGAACAAGTTGACAAAGTCCTGAGGATTCTTCCTAAATCAAAGTGGGATGTAAAGGTTACAGCTATCAGGGAAGCCAAAGACATTGAGACAATGACTCTGGATGAACTGGTAGGAAACCTCAGAACGTATGAGATGAACATGGAAGGTCAGAAAAAGGGAGTTGGCCTGGAGGATAGGTCACTTGCCCTCAAGGCAGCCTCAGATGATGAAGGATCAGACTTGGATGATGATCAGATGGCCTTTCTAACAAAACATTTTAAAAAATTCATGAAAAGGAAGAGCAAGGACAAAAGAGAAACAGGCATCAGGAGAGGGACTGATGAAACAGGTAACAAAAGGTGGTCTGATGACAGAAACACCTCTGGTTGTTACAAGTGCGGAAAGACTGATCACCATATCAAGCAATGTCCCCAGTGGGAAATCGAGTGGAGAAAGGAAAGGGCTGAGAAAGAAATTAAAGAAAAGGGAGCCAAGCAAAAGGAAAGAGGAAACTGTGCCATGGTAGCAGCATGGGGATCAGGATTGGAGGACTCTGACACAGAGGAATTTGATGAAACTGCATTTATGGCTGTTGGAGAATCAGATAATGAAGAAGAATCCAAATCTGAGGTAAGTAGCTCAGAATTCAAAGAAAAACTGCATCTCCTCTCAAATAAAAAACTGATCTCTCTCATTACTGGCTTGTTAAATGACTCTCAAGAAATAGAAAATGAAAAGACTCAATTAATAAAAGACTTTTCTGACCAGAAATTTGAAAATCTTGAATTACAAAATTGCTTAGATGAGGCTAATGAGAGAAACAGTAGGTTAAGGAAACAGGTTGAACAGCTTGAGTCTCTTATTCTGAATTTGAAATCAGAAGTGCTAAAACTAACCCTTGGTGATAAAGAGAAAAGTGAATCTAGGGAAAAATATCTGAAGATGGAATCTGAACTGAAAAAATGTAACATTGACTTCCTGTGCGAGAAGGAGAAGGTAAGAAATCTAAATCAAGAAATCTCAACCTTGAGATTTGATCTAGAGAAAGCCACTAGATGGACCAAGTCGTCTAGAATTGTAAATCACCTAGGTGACAGAAGCCATAATGAAAAGGCTGGAATAGGTTTTTTTCATGAAAATGGTTCTTCCAATGATTTGTGCTACCTGTGCGGCAAGATGGGGCATCCAACCACTGAATGTCCAATTGCCTTAGCTGCTAAAAACAGAAATGGTGCCCACATGCACAAACTAAAACAGGAACAGATTAAGAGAAACAGATCAAAAATTGTGCTGCCTTACTGGGCAAGAAAAGATCTCATTCATCCATTTTTCAACAAAAAAGGACCCAAGCTAGTCTGGGTTCCTAAAACTAACCTCTAATCTGTTTTTGCAGGTTGCAGTGAAGGGGAGTAAGCACTGGTGCATGGATAGTGCTTGCTCAAGGCATATGACAGGAGATGGAACCAGGTTCCTTTCACTTGCACCTTTCAAAGGAGGAAAGGTTTCCTTCGGAGACGGAAAGAAGGGGACTGTTGTGGGAATTGGAAAGATTGGACGAAAAGACTCAAATGCCATAGATGAAGTTTACCATGTGGATGGATTGAAGCACAACCTCCTAAGTATATCTCAACTTTGTGACAAAGGCAACAAAGTGACTTTTACCTCTGATGGTTGTAAGGTCGAAAGACTAGAGACAAAGGAAGTAGTGCTAACAGCAAACAGACACAAAAATGTTTATAAAGCTGATATTGTGGGCATGGCTGGAACCCAGCTGAAATGCTTAAGTGCCATGACAAATGACTCACTACTCTGGCACAAAAGACTTGGACATGCAAGCTCCAAACAACTGAACATTTTGGCATCCAAGGACATGGTCATAGGTCTACCCAAAACCAATTTCAAGGATGACAAGGTATGTAGTGCATGTGTCAGGGGGAAACAAGTCAGAACTGCATTCAAATCAAAGAACCAGGTAAGTACCTCTAAGTGCCTGGAACTAGTACATCTGGATCTGTGTGGACCAATGAGAGTAAAAAGCAGAGGAGGAAAAAGGTACATGTTTGTCATAGTTGATGATTACTCTAGATTTACATGGACCCTGTTTTTGACTTCTAAGGATGAATCTTACAACGCCTTCTCTATCTTCATCAAGAAAATTGAGAAGAAGTTGAAGACTTCTCTAGTTTCTATAAGATCTGACCATGGGACAGAATTTGAAAATGCAAACTTTCTTGAGTTCTGTTCAACACATGGAATAGATCACAACTTCTCAGCTCCAAGAACACCTCAACAAAATGGAGTAGTAGAAAGAAAAAACAGGACCTTAGAAGACATGGCCAGGACAATGATGATTGCCAATAACTTGGCAAGAAATCTTTGGGCTGAAGCTATTAACACAGCAGCTTACACTCTTAACAGATGCATGCTTAGACCAATACTCAATAAGACTCCTTATGAATTACTCAAAGGCAGAAAACCAAATATCTCTCATTTCCGAACATTTGGATGCAAATGCTATGTTCACAATAATGGGAAAGATAATTTGGGAAAATTTGATGCTAGAAGTGATGAGGGAATCTTCTTAGGTTATTCTTCACATAGTAAGGCATATAGAGTACTGAATAAACGAACAAACTGTGTTGAAGAAAGCATTCATGTTATTTTTGATGAAACCAGTGGTGTTTTTGAGAATGATCTGCAGGATGCATATGACAAGGAGCACAGACCAGAGGAACAGATCTGTTCACTTGATCCACACACTGTTCAAGAAGAGGGCACACAGTCGGGGAACAGGTGATGCTGAGGTGCAATATTCAGTCTCTGGGCCTAATTATTCTCCTTCAGCACAAGAAGCTCAACCCCATGAACTGGTGATCAAGAAATACAAATACCAGGACTCGCATCCGCTTGATAATGTCCTTACAGATCTGACATCTGGGATCACCACCAGATCAGGGATGAAGAACCTATGTGCATTCCATGCGTTTGTATCCATGATGGAACCAAAGAAGATAGGTGAAGCACTGCAAGATGAAGAATGGATTCTAGCTATGCAGGAAGAACTGAACCAGTTTGAAAGATGCAAAGTCTGGCACTTGGTTCCTAAGCCTGAAGCTAGGACCATCATTGGCACAAAATGGGTGTTCCGCAATAAATTGGATGAACATGGAACTGTTACAAGGAACAAGGCGAGACTAGTGGTTCAAGGATACAATCAGGAGGAAGGGATAGACTACGATGAAACATTTGCACCAGTTGCACGACTTGAGGCTATCAGATTGCTCGTTTCATTCGCTGTATTCAAGGAGTTCACCCTATATCAGATGGACGTGAAGAGTGCATTCCTTAATGGGTACTTAAAGGAAGATGTCTACGTAAGACAGCCACCTGGTTTCGAAAATCCTGATTTTCCAAATCATGTGTTCAAGCTCGACAAGGCCTTGTATGGGTTGAAACAAGCCCCCAGGGCATGGTACGAGAGGCTGTCTAAATTTCTTCTGAACCATGGGCATACAAGAGGAAAAATCGACAATACCTTGTTCCTTAAATCTCAAGGAAAGGACCTGTTGATTGTTCAAGTATATGTAGACGACATCATCTTTGGGTCTACAAATGCTCTCATGACCCAAGAGTTTGCCACCTTGATGAATGGAGAATTCGAGATGAGTATGATGGGAGAACTAACCTTCTTCCTGGGGCTACAATTTAAACAAACACCGTCAGGGACTCTAATTCATCAAAGCAAGTATGTTAAGGAACTCCTCAAGCGATACAATATGGAAGACTCCAAAGAAATTGACACTCCAATTGCCACTGCAACAAAATTGGAACTGGATGAAAGAGGGGTAGCTGTGGAACAAAAACTCTATCGAGGTATGATTGGTTCTCTTCTGTATCTCACAGCTAGTAGACCAGATATAGTGTTCAGTGTGGGACTCTGCGCTAGATTTCAAGCAAATCCCAAGGAATCATACCTCAAGGCAGTAAAGAGAATACTCAGATATCTCAAAGGGACCCAGGACTTGGGACTATGGTACTCCAAAGGCAGCAACTTCAATCTTGTTGGCTACACAGATGCTGACTATGCAGGTTACTTGGTGGACAGAAAAAGCACTTCAAGTATGGCTCATTTTCTTGGATCAAGTCTGATCTCATGGTCCACAAAGAAACAGAACACTGTGGCTCTATCAACAGCAGAAGCAGAGTACGTTGCAGCTGGTTCATGTTGTGCTCAACTACTTTGGATAAAACAGCAACTTCAGGATTTTGGTGTAGATCTGGGTTGTGTTCCTATTCTATGTGACAACACTAGTGCTATTAACATAGCAAAGAACCCTGTCCAACATAAACGAACAAAGCATATTGACATACGGCATCATTTCCTTCGTGATTCTGTGGAAAGGGGTCTTGTATCTATAATGTTCTGTTCCACGGAGGATCAGATAGCTGATATTTTCACCAAAGCCTTAAGCAGAGAAAGGTTTGAAAAACTTAGGTTAGACTTGGGGATGATTAAGATTGCATGAACTCCCTTGGATAATTGACTAGACTTCAATGCAATAACGGATGCTGAGGTACTTTGTTAAAACGACCTAATAATTATCATTTGGATTAACATGGTGTGTGACTATGTGTGCAGGATTGGTTTTCTTACATGCAAAGACATTTGGAACAGGTCTCCTTAACCAGGTATCAGTAATTATGTATTTCACTTTCAATACTGATCTATAGACCAGGTACCTTAACCTGTCCCTTACTGGGCTATGCTGACACTCCCCACTTCCCCTCCTTGCCGCCTATAGTCTTTTCAAGAGTCACTCCTCCTGACAGGTTCATAGAACCACTCATCATACGCCTTCCGCCTTAAATGAAACCAGAAACTCTTCGAATTCCGCACTCCTTTTAAAAGGACGGTTTTCTTCTTTCCCTCCTTCATCATTTCTGAAACAATCCCTCACACCCGCTCCCATGGCATCCCCAAGCAACTCACCAAATACCTCCGCCCAAACTGCTCCTACTTCGACCTCTCAAGCCATAATTGTTCATCCTACAGCAAACATTCCTCCACCCCTTCGCATAAATCTCTCTGACCTCGCTTCTTGGGGAGGCTTTTCAAACCGTTTTCCTGGCTTTCCCGGTTCTTCTTCGCCATTCACCATCTTTCCCTTCCCAAGGGCAACTGGCAACTCTCCGACGACGGAAGACCATGACAACAGTCCAAACCCTCCCTCCGTTCGTCGTCAACCCCAAAACAGTGCAGTGGCACCCGTTGACATTTCAGACGACCTTTCTTCTCCTGAACGGGTCCCTCCATCTAGTTCAATCAGAACCCCTCACACACGGAGTCGTAAACGCCAAGCTGATCTTGCTCTTCAACAAGCCATGCAACAAAGTAAGAAACCAAGATCTGGGTCTGCGTCTACTCCCTCAAGAAACCCTTTGCCTCACCAGGTTCGTGGGACCAGATGAAAACATATCTTTCCAAAAGCTCCCCGCACTCTTCCTTCATCCTCATCTTCTGAGAGCTCCTATATGTCTGGGTTCACTACATCCTCCTCCTCCTCATCTATGTCCGCCTCCTCACCAGAAAGACCCACCAAGACCTCTGCCACCCCAAGTTCTTCCGCACCCAAAAGGCCGACCAAGAAGCACCAGGTTCCTCAATCTGCTCCACCTCCACCAAATACATCGGGGGATATGCCTGCTACTCCTACTCCCCTTACTCCAGAAACGTCCTCCGCATCTCTTGATCATTTCCAGAAACGTTCCCTCATTCGGGGACGAGTGATCACTGGCTTTGGGGGCCCTGATATGGACACCTTATTGTCCAAAATTGCTCATCAGGGTTGGTCTGACCTGTTCCTTCAACAACAGTCTCAGAGAAAAATGGCGAGACCTGAGATGTATGAGTTCTATGCTAATGGTCGTGTTCGCAATCTGGTTCTCTCTACTTCTGTTCGAGGTGTGCCCTTGACTCTGGCAGCCTCTGATTTCTCAAGAATTTTGGGGATCCCAAATGCTGGGTGGGATCACTATATGCGCCATGAATGGCCTCCGTTGGACAATCTCCCCTCTGCTCTAGATATCACCAGAAAGTTCTCCGGGAAGCTCAACTTGACTCACCACAGGCGAGTTCAGTGTAGGGAGATGTCACCCCTTCATCGTCTTTACTTCGATGTCATCCACAAAATTCTCCTTCCTCGACAAGAGCGTCGTTCTGAAGCAAGTTTCCTGGATCTCACATTGATGGAACTCCTAGATTCCAATGTTCCCATAAACTTGCCATGTCTTCTCCTGAAACATATTCAACGGGTTCTCATACAGGATAGGAATGGTCATGCTCTTCCCTACGGGTTTTGGCTGGGACAAATATTTGAAGCTTACTCTGTCCCAGTCCATGTCTGGACCCTGCAGACCACCAAGGATGTCATTGGACAGGTGAACCATGCGCTTTTACCTAGGTCAATGCAGCGTACTGGTACCCCTCTGCATCGTCTCCAACTTGATCTGGATGCCAAAACTGTTGAACTATCCCTGGCCCAACAGCGCTTCAAAATGGAACGAGACGTCCTTTCTTCCAGAATCACTGTTCTTGAGGAAACCCTTCAGAAAGAAAGAGCAGAGCATGCGGAGGTTGTTCGAAAACTCACCATGTTGATCCCTTAAACCCATATCCTGTTTGTCTGGTCTGTGTCAGCTGTCCACCCTTGTTACGGTTAGGGTGCTAGTCTTGGTCTGTGGTTGTTTGTGTTGTGCTACTTTGCTGGTTGCTTGTGTTAAGCCCTTCTCCATCTATGTCTTTGTGTACGAAGGGCACCATATCCTATGTTCTTGTTAATACAATCCTCGTTTTTCTTCATGCTGTTATTCAGTTCGTTATAACTTTGCCTTACATCTGCATATTCATTGATTTTCGATGATGTCAAAAGGGGGAAGACTTTTCAAAATGTTCGTAAGTAAAGGATAAGTCATGCAATATTTATAACCCCTGTTTTAACCTTTGTTTTAACTAATGTATGTTCAAGCTTGAGAAACAGGTCTATTATCCAGAAGTTTGTCATCATCAAAAAGGGGGAATCTGTTGGGGCGCAGCAGTGTATTAAAGTTTTAATGATTGACAAATAGCTTGCACCAGTTTCATCTAAATGATTGACAAATAGCTTGAACCAGTTTCATCTAACGGTTCCCTGAACATACACTAGAAGTACTGAAGATAAGGCGCGAGATCAGGAAAAGCAGGAGTAGGTTACCTACTGCAAGAAGACTTCAAACGAATAAAGAAATTAAAGGCTAAAGAGAAGAGGAAGAAGTCTACTAATATGAAAAGGATTGTGCTAAGAAGACTTATCCTAAAAAGAAGAGGACTTCGACTAGGACTATGGAAAAACAACTATAAAGGGGGAAGCTGCATCGGGTAGAAGAGGTGTTGAGCACGAGAGAAAAAGAGTGAGCATTGAAAAGAAAACAGCTTAGGTTACAAAGAGAGATTACTGCAAACAAAGTTGTTTTATTTTCGTTCTTGAATTCGTTGGATCTTAGGGCGATTGGGCTAAAGATCTAACTAAGTTTGTAATTGTTGTTGAAGGCTCTGGTGATTTAGTGAAGTTGAAGTTAAATCCTGTGGAGCACAGGTCGTGGTTTTTTACCCTTTTTGAGCCGAGGGTTTTCCAGGTAAAACTGCTGTGTCCAAGTATTTCTGTATCCTTGAAACACGTCTTATTTACCTGTTCCAACGACTAGGCAATAATTGTAGGGTGCGTGTTCCTATCAAATATAAAGAGAGTTGCACAACTATTGAAATGTGTAGGATATTAAACAACACATGGACTTTACATAGTAAAAAGGAACTCATGTATCCTTGGTATCCAAGTATGAATGTAGAATTTAAAATGGTTATGTATGGGAGCATGTGAACATGTTAAAGTATGGAGACACGGTTATTAGTTATGTCAGAGTTTGTAAGTGCCTTTATGTACCAAGGAAGAACCTAGATTCATGCCAAATAATAGGAAAATGAGTAGCTTTACATACCTCATTGTAATACGCCGTTATTACCTTGAAGTAGTCCCCTTTTCCTCCAAGTACTTATCTACAATGTAATAGGTGATAAAACTAGTATTAGCAGCTAACAAGTCTTGGCAGTCCAATCTCATAAATGAATAATGCTCAGGCAGCAAACTTGTAATTGTCAATCCAAGAGTATTCTTTCAACCTCTCCACCTCTAATCATATTTTCTAATACACATTCTCATATACATGTCATATCCAGCTTATGTTAGTCCCATAAAAGTGTTACAACATCTCACAAAGAATAACGCATAACAATTCTACACAATACACAAGTAGGCAGCAACTCTTCTCGCTACATTTCGAAGTCAACAATCCCAAACCTGTTCCAACTTCAACCAAACGATCTCCAACATATGTACACATAATAAAGGTCCTAAAAAGTCCAAAAACAGTCCTCAAGTAGAAGGAGTTTGTGCGACAACACCAATTTCTGATCCACAAGTTACTACTAAGAGCACAATTAAGATATCATATAAGAACTCATTTTTGCGGAAGATAAAAATAGTGCAGCAGTGTAATCAGCAATATTACTTCATAATCCAGCCAACCAAGAAGAGAAATGTCTCTTAATAAACAAGAAAATTGTACAACAATATTTGGAACACATGCTGTCCAAAATTTTAGCATAAGTGTAATCAACATACTTCTCAAGTTTTTCATGGAAAAATTATACTAAACCATGGGTATTTCTACTTGTGTTAGCCTTCAAGGATCAGGTACTTTTCAAGAACCTTAAAGGTGTGCTTTGGCTGCTTTGCAAAGTCTAGAGAGAGCAAGGAGAAACTTGGAAGGAAATCTGATTTTTGGCTTTGTAAAAATGACTTGAAGTGGTTGGTTTTAACCCCTTTTAAAGGGCCACTCTTGGCTGACTTTCTTTTTCATTTTAAACCTTATTTTATTAAGGTGGTGATGCAGTAGCTTGGCCCTTTCACTTGGGCCTTATTGGGCTTCAATTTGATGGGCTTTGCAGCCAATTTATTTCCTTCTACTTTCACTTAGTCCGGGCCCTATTTGTGAAGTGTGTGGTAAATTTACTTTGGCCCTTTTCCTATTCATCTTGGGCTGCCTATATTGTCTCTTTATAATGCCAAACCATGGGCTAAAATTACATCCTTAACTTGGGCTTTATTTTTTATCAGACTTGAACAGATTCGGTGTTGGGCCTCGTCTCCGTCTACTTAACCTATTTAAGCTAAGCTGTTCGGTTCGTCACATGAACTGAACGGTAATAGTCTATTACCCCTCTCCCTGTAGGTCGAAGATATCAAAGATTCTTGATGTTGGATCATGGAATATTTCTCTTGACAAGAATTTACCTACATGATAAAATATGTATCACAAGCACTAAGGGCTATAGCTCAGTTGGTAGAGCAACTCGTTTACACGCGCGCCAATGTTTTTCGAGGGAGTTCATCATACAATCAGAAAAATTGATCTTGTTGAGAAATCGATGTCTTACTCCATAACTTTGAGGGAACCATAGACGTAGGTGATTAACCTGTTAGCTTGCTAAGTATTACAAGCACCTCGCTTCATTTCACTTTGTTTAAGATCGCACTCTCCTCAATTTGGCTTAAAACTTATATACACTCATTCATCTTAAGCATTAGATGCAATTATCGCCCTCTAGCCCAAAAGTTAGGCACTTTTAAAGTGGGTTCTCCTCCTACCAAATCATATCATGCTCCGTATGCATAGGACTAGTATACCTATGATATGGGGTGTTACACAACGTTAGAATTTTCCTAGTGTTACTGACTAGATCAAGGTCGTAATGAATAGGAAAAGAGATTAATTAACAGGATTCATTTCATATTTCTTGTAAAATCAACCAAACTGGGTGAAGGGAAGGTTGCATTGGAACAATTGGTAAGGGTTAGTAATGTCACACTGCGGAGTTGAACCAAATCACGTAGTAAAATTCGTCTCTCGCTTACCATTTTGCATGTTACGTACTGAAAAAGAATTCAATTATCTGGTAATACTGAGTCAGGGAATCATAAGGAACACAATACCCTAGTTACTCTTATACTGATTTAACACTTATCTTAGTTTAAAATTACTTTTCTTAGTTGTTATAAAACTCTCCCTTTGGGGAGATAAAGTGGTTAATCAACTTGAATTACATTGAATTCTTCAAAATCTACCATATTCCCTATGGGATTTGACCCTAACTTTGGTTAGCTTATATATCTTGACAACGAGTGCTTTAGCCTCAAAAGGAGGTGCAGCTGGGATGACATCACCCGGCCCACTACCCCTATTTAAATCCCCACTATGCATTTTTACTCCTAGGTTCGCAATTTTCACCCCAAAAACCCTCCTCTCTCAATTTTTCTTCACTTTTTCACCCAAAATCATCAAATTTCAAAAAACAATTTGCGGCACCCTTCAATTTCCAAAAGGTTTTGCGTAGTTTTCTCTTGCAAATTCTCACTCAAGGTGCGTGTTCTTCACTCCTTTTCTTGAAAAATGCTTGGGTTATATATTTTTGGTGCCATGCGTTGAAATCCTATTATTGTTTGTTCTTTATGGAAATTGATGTTGTGATTTGGGTTGGGTTGTGAAATTATGTGCTTAATCATATATGTGAGGGTTATTTTTTAGCTTGAGGAGCATGGGTCACAACCCCAGTTCAAAAATTAGGGTAAAAATGGGGATAACTTATTTATATTGTTGTTTTGTGTCCAATATTGTTGAAATCTTCTTGTGTTCCCATTAGGCTAGTAGAATAATCCATGTATGGGGTGTGTCCTTCCTATTTTAGTGTTATATTGACACTACGGTGAAATTGTGATGTTCACAAAGTAGCTTGAAGTGTGTGACTGCATAGTTGTTGCTATTTAAGGGTTATTATGGTACTTCAAAACTAAGTGTAGGGTGTGTGTGTGTTGTTGCTATGGTTGTGGGGGTTTTATTATTATGCTTAGTAAGGATTACCCAGTGTCGGGATAGGAAGTTTGAGTACCCTCTCACCCTATGGTTAGTTAAGTGTAGGGTTGTTTAATCCTTAGTGTAGGGGCTATATGTCTTGCATGCTCTGATTATGTCTTGATGTTTGTGCAGGATAAGCATGTCTTCCAGAACACGCCGAACTGGACAAGCAGGAACCTTTAGCAGTAGGAGATGTACTAGAGATATTCTCAAGGTACCCAAAGCTCTATCTCATCCTGGGGTTAAAGACATCAATATAGGGCCAACGTGGTGGTAATGGAAAGAAAGCAGTGGTAAAAGGCACATGATGAGACCAAGTACTTCCTGGATGTCCCTATTGACGTTGATAGCTTAGCAAGGGATTACCCTGGCATTCATAACAAGTGCTCGGAGTATCGTTTGAATTTTTATTTGGGGACACCCTACCATGCAACCTAAGTGTGGTACAGGAATTCCATGCCAGCATGAAGACTGAGGCGCGTTCCCAAGTTGTCATAGTTCAAGGGATAGAGGTCAACATTACCACGGTCTCTATAAATGGAATCTTGGGCACCATGGATGCTTCCACCTCCCCATTTACTGAGCGACAGATCCTCCCTCCCTACTGAGCATTTGTTACACATCGGTTGGGGTCACCTCCACGGCTAAGTGGATTCATCATGGCTATAAAAGGTACCACCAGTCTGTTCCTTTGGCTAACATGAACAGAGAGGTCCGGGTTTAGATAAAGATAATCATACATGCAATCTTCCTAGGTACACACTTCACTAATATCACCAGGGATTGGTTGTGCTTGGAATTTTCTTTCATGACAGGGGTGGAGTTGAACATCGAGGCCATCTACAAGTCCTCCATGAGGAAAGCTCGCGCACATCGAGGATGTAGGTATGCCTTTGGGGGTTTGATTACTGAGGTATTCAGGCATGTAAGTGTCCTTTAGGAGCCTCTTGACTACTTCCCACACAATGAGGCCCCTTCATATTATGTCACAAAATCAAGGATTCTGATGTGTCCTTGGGGCCTGTTCTGACCACTATCGAGAGGGCGCAGGGACGAGCTTATCATGGCTCCTATTTATGGGTTGGATATGCTGCGTCACCGTACAGGGGATAGACCTTCCACTCTCTAAGAGCTTGATGAGGTAGAGGCTCGGTACCCGCTGAACGCCCATGCGAAGTTAATCTTAGGTATCGGCCCTCAGTTTTTTGAACTGATGGATGATGATGTGCCCGTGGACCCAGAGGATGCTTGGGAGGCTTCGGACGTGGATGAGGACGAGATTGAGCTGGATGAGCCACCCTTGAATGAAGGAGGTGCTCCTATACTTCCCGATGCTGCCATGGGAGATGATTGAGCATCGTGCTTCCATCCCAAAGGTTGCATAAAGATAGCACTAGGGGTAGTGCTTGGTTTAAGTGTGGGGTAGGAGTACTTCTATTTTTATGCTTTCTTTTATTTTAATTCGATCATGTATAAATTCAGACTATGCTTCATTTCCTGTTCTGTTGCCATGTTTGTTTAGTTTGGACATCATTTTGTTTTATTGTTGGGTTTGTAATTAACCGTTTAATATTTGTATGTGTGAATGTTGAATGTTAGTAGTTATGTGATTGTGCATGGTATTGTGTTAGTTATGTTATTTGTGTGGCATGTAGATGTTTAGGAAGTTGTCATAGTTGAGTGACAGGGCCCTATGATGGATGGATGAGGACCGTCCTAAGGGTGTTCATCATTGTTGAGTCTCATGTAGAATGTCAGTAGAGGTAAAAAGGATGTAGTACGTAGTGGCTTTGAATCTGGGATAATAGAAACAAATGAACATTGAATGGCTCATGTTGAAACTTTGAACCTCATGAGTACATGTTTAATCTTGAACTCTTGAGAATGATGTGATAGTAGATCTAGTATGAGCCCTTTGATGAAAGTGTACCATGTGAAAGTGAGTGTACTTGTGAGTCCATGTGCAATAGTTGCTAAAACATGCCCAGTATGTGAACCAACCTAGATAGGAATAGGACTTAGAGGAGAGAAGCTAGGCATTTCTTTGGTAGCCCATTATTAAACCACCTTTTGACCCACCTTAACTTAGTCATCCCTGGTCAGCTCGGTTGAGCCTTAGCTTTTTCTTTGGATAGCCACATTCTAAGCCTAATCCATTTTTATTCTTAAACCATGTTTTGATCCTAAATCCTAAGCGCTCGAGAAAGATAAGATAAAGGGAAGTAAGCTTGAATAGGACACCTTGAGGACAAAATGAAAATGAAATTAGGAAAATTGAGGACCCTAAAACATTAGGGTCCGCGACCTGTCCGCATCGTGGACCCATTGTGGTGTAGGGTAACTCCATATAAAAAGATGTGTGTTTTATTTTCAGTTTATGTACCAGAAAGTAGTGTCTAGTTAATTTGGAAGAAAGGTGAAGGGAGAAAAGAGAATTGCATAGACCGAAGGAAGAATGTTAGGAAGAGGAGTAGTAGAGCCTATAAGCGATTGGGAACTGAGACATGAATGACATACCCCGATATATTACCTGCCCACATTTAGCCTACAATACAACCAAATAAGATCCTTTAAGTTAGATTTTGAGTTTGGTGAGGTTAAGCCTATAAAAATTAGAAGCAACATGTGACATCTGTTGGGAGAGCGATCTGTTGGGAGAGCGAGAGTTCATATTGTACCCATTTCTAATCGCTCAGCAAGATCGTTATAGTGTGCACATGGGTAGTTTTTCTTGTGAGGGTACATAATTGTCAGAGAGTTAATAACTAGAGTAGATATTAATAAAAGTTCTGCATGAGTCCGCATTGTATCATGAGCACAAGGTTTGACGTGACGATGTTAAGGGTTTTGAAAGATGTTTGACCGGGTTCAGAAAACCCACTTGTAAGATGTACCCTTTACTTACTACCTAGTGGTCGCATGCATGTGTTGTGATTTGTTCGAGGACAGACAAAGCTCTAATTGTGGGGTGGTGATCATAGACATATTTATACACCAAATTAGCAAAAATTGCCTATGTACAGAGCCTAGTCAGAGGATAAATACATAGAGTTTAAGTGTTTTTAGTGTAATTCGGCTTATTTTGCTAATCTTGGGCTTAGAGCGCTTGTTGGTTGTGTTTTTGAAGGTTTTGAGTAGATAATACATGTTCAGGTTCACATCTGGAGAGCTAAGAAGGACACAACTGTAGAATAAAGTGAAGAAATTAGTCAGTCTAGTAAAAGTATCTGTGTCAGCATCGTGGACCTGTGTGTGCAAGCTGAAAGCATGGAGAAAAAGGAATGAAGCACTAAAATGTAAATAGTCTGTGTCATGGACTTGAAGCAAGAAACAGATAGATTGGCCAAGTCAGCAGAAAATGCAGAAATACACTAAGGGAAGCACAGTCCGCGTCGCTGACTTTGAAGACGCAAAGGAAACATTGAGAAATGGGATTTTTAGGTTTAAATTCAGTTTTCAAACATTATTTTTGGTATCTAGTTTGAGAGGGAACGAGGGAAGATGACTAAGAACTCCATTCTAAGATTTTTTGGTTGGTTTCTCTTCTTCAATTTCCATTCTTAAATGTCAATTAGCATTTTCATGTGTTTTGGAACAATCATGAGTGGGAAATCTTCCCATATTCTAGGATTGTCTTGCTTATATTGACATTTCCCATAAGATCATTTGATAGTAGTAGTTTTTAATTAGTTGATCTTAACAACCACTCTTCATCATTTCATAAGAAGAAGCACTCAACATAACTGCCTTATATTGATGATTGAAATCTAATTTAAGTTCTTTGGGTTTGACATCCAACTCTTTTATAGCCACTTTATTACTTGGATTGACCATGTACTCTTGCGTGTGATAAGAAAGCAACAATAGACAACTCTTTTCCAAGTTTAGCAAGTGTGAATTTTGGATAAGAGAGGTAGCTTTTCTTGGTCACATTATTTTGAGTGATAGTATTAGAGTTGATCCAAAGAACACAAAAGTTGTGAAAAATTGGCCTAGACCATTGTCTTCGTCTGATATTAGAAGCTTTTTGGGTTTAGATAGATATTATAGAAGGTTTGTTGAGGGATTTTCCTCCATTACATATCCTTTGGCAAAGTTGACCCAAAATAAGACAAAATTACAATGGTTCAATGAATGTGAAATGAGTTTTCAAATGTTGAAGGATCAAATTGTTTTATTGTGTATTGTGATGCCTCGCATATAGGCTTGGGTTGTGTGTTGATGTAACATAGAAAGGTTATTCCCTATGCTTCAAGGCAATTGAAGGTGCATGAAAAGTGCATGATCTTGAGTTGTTGGTTGTTGTGTTTGCATCAAAGATTTTGCGACACTATCTCTATAGGGTACATGTTTATGTATTCATCATCCACAGGAGCTCGCAACACGTGTTTAGCCAAAGGGATCTGAACCTAAGATAAAGAAGGTGGTTGGAACTTTTGAAAAATTATGACATGAGTGTGATGTATCACCCTGGCAAAGCTAATGTTGTAGCCAATGCATTGAGTAGAGTGTCTATGGGCAATATGGCGCATGTTGAAGGTGAAAATAAAGAAATGGTAAAAGAATTTCACTGTTTGGCTTGTTTAGGTGTGAGGTTGAATAGCTTGCAGGATGGTGGTGTGTTAGTGCCTAATAGGACGGAATCGTCTCTGATAGAAGAAACTAAAGTAAAGCAAGACATGGATACTGCTTTGGTAGAATTAAAGAAGTTGTTAGTTGATAAAAAGGTAGAAGTCTTCTCACAAGGAGGACATGGAATATAGCGTTATTAAGGGCGATTATGTGTACCCAATGTGGATGGACTATGGAAAAATATACTTGATGAAGCTCATAATTCCAAGTATTCTGTTTATCCAGGATCTATCAAGATGTCAAAAGATTTGAGAGAAGTGTGTTGGTGGAATGGCATGAAGAGAGACATAGCAAAGTGTGTGATGAAATATGCAAATTGTCAACAAGTTAAGATAGAACATCAAAGACCTGGTGGTTTGACTCAATATATTGAAATACCAACTAGGAAATGGGAAATAGTGAATATGGATTTCATTACGGGGTTGCCGAAGACTAGAAATAATTTGACTCGATATGGGTAGTTGTGGACCAAATGACAAAAACAGCCCACTTTTTGCCGGTAAAGACTTTTTATGGTCCCGAAGATTATGCCAATGTTTATATCCAAGAGTTGGTGAAGTTGCATGGGGTACCATTGTCCATTATATTGGATAGAGGTGCTCAATTTACTTCTCATTTTCGGAAGTCATTCCAAAAGGGCCTTGGAACAAAGGTGAAGCTAAGTACCGCATTTCATCCTCAAATGGATGGACAAGCCGAAAGAACAATACGAATATTGGAGGACATGTTGAGGGCTTGTGTGCTTTATTTCAAAGGAAGTTGAGATGATCATTTACCTCTTATTGAATTTGGTTCTAACAACAGTTTCCATTCAAGTATTGGTATTGCTCCATTCAAAGCATTATATGGTACACAGTGTAGGTCACTGGTGGGATGGTTTGAAGTTGGAGAAATGTCCTTAATTGGACTAGATTTGGTACTTGATGCTATGAAGAAGGTAAAATCTGTAATAGAAAGGTTGAAAGCTACCAAAGTCATCAAAAATCATATGCCGATGTGAGGAGAAGAGAACTAGAATTCAATGAAGGTGATTGGGTGTATTTAAGGGTTTCCCCAATTAAAGGAGTGATGTGTTTTGGAAAGAACGGCAAATTGAGTCCAAGATATGTGGGACCTTAATAAATAGTGAAGAGAATTGGAAGGTAGCTTATGAACTGGATTTGCCTATGGAATTAGTCATGGTTCGTCCAATGTTTCATGTTTATATGCTAAAGAAATGCTTCGGTGATCCAAATTCTATTGTTCCATTGAAGGATGTGTCTATTGAGGAAGATTTGACTTATGAAGAAGTACCGGTTGAGATTTTGGATTGACAAGTGAAGAAATTTAGAAATAAAGAGATTGCATCCGTCAAGGTGTTATGGAGAAATCATCAAGTTGAAAATGGCACTTGGGAGGCTGAGGTGGATATGATGAAATGATGCTCATACCTCTTTCCTACTACTCAAGATTAAGGTATTTAATATGATCCATTCCATCAAAATTCTCACAAATACGAATCTCTTGCTAAGTTGCATGTGTGCATGATCATGAAACAGTTTTTGAATGATATTTGATGCATAGGTTTGATGATTTTATGAAAAATAATGAGTAAGTTGCAGTTTATGCTATGATGATGACTGTATTCCTACTCTTTTCAAGCGTAATTCTCTCATTCGAGCACGAATGATTCCAAGGGGGAGATAATGTAGCACCCCTTTTGTTCTTACACCTGGAAAATTGAAAGACGTAAAATTTGTTAATGGTCAGGTTTCACGAGCCAATTTATGGCCCATATAAGAACCTACGAGCCATAGGTGGTATCGTGGAAAGTGCCCAGTGAAAATGAAAAAGTGAAGGATTTGTGAAAATTGACTTATGAATTAGCAGACGAGCCATATGTTCTCCCATGACTCATAAGTAGGTCTCACAGGTGGAGGCCCTAGGGAACCAAAGTTTGTCTAAGTCTAGGATCTTCCTATGAAGGGTTCTACGGCCTATAAGTTTATGTACGAGCTGTACTGCATGTTTGTTGATTAGAAACTACAGTTCTAGTAGCTCAACTTTTGTAACACCCTAACGTATGAGGAAAGTTACGAGCCATAAGTCTATCCATGGCCCGTAAGTGGGGTTTCGTGGACGGCTATGGCGGTTCTTAGTAAAGGGTGTTTTTGACTTTTCCAACCCATTTAAGTCCTAAACTACATCGTTTTGGCTACTCTAACTACCCTAACCGACCTAACTCCTATAAATACCTATTCCGAAGTCATTCAAAGTTTTAAATTCCCAAAATTCTCTTAAAGGTTTCCAATAATCCTCTCTTTCTAAGTCAAGGGTTCCATTGAAGCTAAAGCTTTAAGGTTTGCTAAGGATTTCTAGATTTTTCTTCTCAAACTTTAAGGATTCTACTTAAGGTATGTAGGGCTTCATTCATGGATTAGTTTCATTCATGAAGCCCAATCCAAGACCTTCTTTTTATCAAAGTTTTATGATGAATTCTTATGGGATTTTAAGCTATGATTCCTAATGCACAGATTATGATTCCTATATGATAATTATGACTAATTATACACAAATTACGATGGATTTCATAATGCATAAGATTTTCGAGCAAAAGTATGTGATTTCAAAGTATGCATTGAGGTGGGTTCTTTGTTAATGATTTAATTTGATTTAAATTGCATGTTTTCTCGATGATTCGTACTCAACTGCATGGTTTTTTACTCAAATGGTCATGGACCACACTTAGCCCTAGTCTCCTACGATAAAGTTATGTATATCAATGACTATGATCTTAAGTATGAAAAGCATGTTTAAAAGTTTATGATAATAACACTATGACAATGATGATGAAAGCTATGATGATGATATGATAAAGAGGGTGATGAAAATCCTAATGTTATGATGATGTAAAGGTGGGACTGTCTACCCACATTATGATGAAAGCAAAGTAGATGGACTATTCTTATTATATGATGTTCTATGAAAGACAATGATGATTATTTTGACAGTTATGTGATGTGCGGTCAAAATACAGCACTTTGATGCTTAAAAAATGAAATTTTGTGTGTTCTCAAAGCAATGTTAGTGGGTTTGATGTGTTTTTATGTTTGTTTTTCAGGATTATAGGATTTGGCATGATTTTGGGCAAGTGTTTCAGATGCTGAGTTTTTAAGGAAGTACGAAGAACTCTATGGGCCGTAGAAACTTCCACGAGTCGTAGAGTGATTTCGTGGTTGAGATCCAGTGAAGGGCCTATTTTCTGAAATTGCATCCATGAACTATCCGATGTTCCATGGAATTTTATATGAGTCGTGGATTAGATTTTGTGCCCTGAGGATCAGAAATGGAGGAGTTTTTAAAACAATTGCCAGACAAAACCCTATACAGGTCATAAGTCTGCATATGACATGCAGAAAGATCTCATAGAAGTGACAGCAGATTTTGAAGAAGGAAGACTACGAAACAAGGTACGGGCCACAGAACTTTGTATGGCCCGTAACCCCGATTGTAATGCCTGCAGAATCCAATTTTTCTATTTTATTTTGGAATTGTATTTTAGTTTTTATAAATAGGTTTTTTTAGTTTTATTGGACAGAGAACAAAAGAGAGAGGACAGAGAAGTAAGAGATACTTGAGAAACAACTTTGTGATTTTTATATCAAAAACATTACTTTGTGATTTCTAGTGAAGAATTTGGGATTTCTTATTCTTAACTTTATCATTATAAGTGCTTAATTATGCTATTCTATATCATGATTTTTTCATCTATAATGATTATGCATATCTAATTCCATAAATAGGGTTATGGAAACCATGAAGAACTAATAAAGTAAAATTGGATAATCTATAATTCTTGGAAAGTGTGTATGCATGTATTAATTGATTCTCTTCATTTAGATTACTTTTTAATGGTAGCCAATGATTGAACTCGCCTAGTTGTTACTGACTGGATCAAGGTAGTAATAAAATGGGACAAGAGATCAATGAATAGCATTTGATGTGATCGCTCTCGTCTAATCAATCGAACTGGATCAAAGGGAGGTTGTACTTGAACAATAGGTAAGGGTTAGTAAAGTCACACTGCGAGGATGGATACAATCACATAGTGAAATTTAAGTCTCGCGTGGGTCAAAGAGTTTGGTAAACTTAGCTTACTGTTCAGTATGCTACGTATTAGAAAAGATTGTGATTATCTGGAAATACCAAGTTAGGGAATCATGGGGAACACAATACCGTAGTTACTTCTCTCACTGGTTTCACAGCACTTGCTCTAGTTTAGGCTTACTTTTTACAAACTAGAAACCCCCCCCCCCCTCCTTTTGGAAGATAAGTAGGTTAATTCACTCGACTTGCTTGCAATTACTCCGAGTCTAACCATATTTTCTGTGGGTTCAACCCTAACCTTGGTTAGGTTATATATCTTGACAATGACCGCTTAAACCTTCAAAAAGAAGGTGTAGCTTGGGCGACATCAAGATTTTAGCACCGTTTCCTGGCTTAGACAGGTTTAATTTGAGTAACTCAGGAATTATCCTTATTTCCCTCATTTTACATTTTGTTGTTTTTGTTTTGTTTCAGCGTGCAGGTGTAGTGTATCCATAACAGTCGTAGTCGAGGCAGACCCTTGACTCTGTTTAACCCTAAGATCCAGAAGACACTAAGAAGAATGGATGAGAACAACATAAACAACATTGCAAATAAGGCAGTGAATAGAGCGCTGAACCAGAACAATGATAATAATAATAACCCACCTCTATTTGAGGATGTTAATCCACCACAACAAGATCTTAACGCCATGATTGACACGTGGAATCAATATCGGCTTGATCCTATGGCAATAGATATTACTGGAACTATTGTGTTACCTCCATTACCAAATGACACAAAATTCATCCTTTCAAGTGGGTTAATTCAAATTCTGCAAAATCGCGAGTTGTTCATTGGGCCTACCATCAAAGGATACGCATAAATTCTACACAATGTTGCCTTCATCTGGAAGAGCATGATGGAAAGTTTTGTCTATAGATGTCATTGGGCTCTGTGTATTCCTATTGTCTCTAACAGGCGATACAACGTTATGGTTATCCGAGCTCCCACAAAGTTCAATCACCAGCTAGGTAGAACTGCATAAGGCCTTTTTGGAGAGGTTATTTTCAAGGTCAAAGAAGTTAAATTTAAAGGACCAGATCAACAACTTTGAGCAATTTCCTAGTGATTCGATGAGCACTACATGCTAGTGGTTCACAAAGTGCCTCAGGAGTGTCCCTGAACTCAAGAACATTGATGATGCCTTGGTGAAGATCTTCTATACAGCCCTAGGCAAAAATAGCTAAGCTGTTGCGGACACTATCATAGGAAGCTCATTTTTAGATCGTCCATTTCAGGTGATTGCTGAAAGGTTGGAGAAAGTGGTCAAAACGAATCGTACATAGGAAATGAGAGACAAATCAACAACCACAAGCTCATTCTTAGTCGGTACTAGTTTGGCGCAAGTAAAGATAAATGAGGATATGATGCAAGAGCTTACTCAGATTAGTACCAATGTGGAGTTATTGCTGACGCAAAGCAAATAACGTGTGAATGCAGTAGCTAATCAGCCTTCATGAGAACTAATGTACGAGGAGCCTTCCTATGAAGAGGACATCTGCTTCATCACAAATAAGATGGCGGGTTTTCGGACCAACGCCCAAAGGTCCAATCAGGACTATTGGCACCAAGGTCAAGGCTACCAAGGTCAAAATTTTAACAGGGATGCATTCAAAGACAACAATTGAGGTGGCTACTATGACATGAACAGGGGCCAAGGCAGATAGGCTGATTGGGGACGCAGAGATGATAACAGAAATAGTTTGTATCTACCACCACATAATCGATATTCTGGTGCTGGTAGTTCTCAAATTGAGGAGATCTTCAACCGACTGTTGAAGAAGGCTGACACTCAGACCTTGAAAGGGATGAATCTAACATCTCTAGTATTAATCAGAAAATTAAGTTTTATTCTATTTCTATCAAGCAGTTGGAGCAATAGTTTGGCAAAATGTTAACTCAATTAAACCAACATCAGAAAGGTACATTGCCTAGCAATACAGTTCAGAACCCAAAGAATGAGGGGCAGTGTATGCCAGTGACTACAGTGGTGGTAAATGGACCATTGATCCTCCGATGCCAGTTGATGATGATGATGTTCGTAAAGAGATAGTTGAGACCAAGGATGCAGAGACTAGATATAATCGTGCCAAGGATGGGGTAAGTGATGCAACAGTAATGCCACAGAAGTTGAAACCCATTCCTAGACCTCCCTTTCCTTTCCCTTAGAGACACAAAAAGAAGGAAGAGGAAGGTAAATTCCAGAACTTCATCTCCATGCTAAAGCAACTGTCCATCAATATCTCTCTCATTGAGGCACTGGAGAAAATGTCTGGGTATACAAAGTTCATAAAGGACTTGGTTACCAAAAAGTGGACTTCGAGCCAGGAGCTTGCCCAAGAGCTTCAGCATTGCAGTGCAATAGCAACAAGGTTTGTAGTGCAGAAGTAAGAAGATCCCAGAGCATTCACCATACCACTATTTGAGACGTTGAGTTCGCAAGGGCATTATGTGATCTAGGGGCCAACATCAATCTCATGCCATTTGCGGTGTTCAAAAGCTAGGCTTGGGAGCCCTTACTCTTCCAAACAAGCGATTGTTGATGGTGACCTAACAGTGAAGAATTATGTGGTGTTTGTTGATGGTGACCTAACAGTGAAGAATTATGTGGGAATATTATATGATATCCTTGTCAAAGTGGAAAGATTCATATTCCCTATAGACTTTGTGATCCTTGATTGCAAAGTCGACTTCGAAGTCTCAATCATCTTGGGAAGGTCCTTCCTAGCCATTGGGCTAGCACTAGTGGATATGGAATCAGGCCAACTCAAGTTTCGATTAAATGACGAAGAAGTCATCTTCAACATCTATCAGTAAATGAAGAAGCTCGATGACTTAAAGATAGAAATTTGTGCACTTGGTGAAGTCTGAGCAACCAAGTTGACCAGACATGATGCGACGATGAATCAGGCACTACTTGGGAAGCAACCCAAGATTTTTGATGTAATAGTAGAATTTTTATTTTATTTTTAGCTTTTTGGACTTGTAGGTAGTTTGATTTTAGCATTTTGGTTGTAATTTTTGGACCATGGGCTGGTGGTATATATCATAACAGTGTGTTTTATGAAGGATAAGCAGGTACAAGGCCAAGCCAGCCATCTTGGGCTGAAAAAGAAATAAGAAATATTTCTATGACTAGTTCTACGAGTCGCGGTACACACCATGACTAATACACTGACTCATAGAACACTTCTAGTGAGCAAAATTATTATGCGCTCCAGTCTACGAGTAAACATTATGGCTCATACATAAAACTATTGTAACACCTCTCGTGCGCCTCAAAAAAATGTCCTATAGTGAATTTCTTAGATATCTTAAAATCCATGTATGATTTTGCAAATCCGACTTCACATTCATTTTCAGGGGTAAAATTGTGTATGAAAGGGGTGGTCTTCGATTTTTAGATGACCCATAGCAAAAAATATTTTTTTAAGGGATTTGACGCTTAAGTAGTAAAATGTGCGACCAGTTTGCGTCGCGGACTTGTCTCCCATTAGTGCAAAAATAGCCTAAACCCATTCCTATGCCAAAACAGGGAAAAGATTGTTTCACGCAAAAATGTACTACTCCCTAACAAGTCCGCGATGTGGACTTATCGTGCTCTAGTTCAAAAAGTTTCTTAATTTCTTGTTTTCACTTAAAGGCAGTTGGGTAATAACCGAACACCTATATATACGAGAATACCTTACTCCTCAGTCATTTTCAAGCCCCAGAACACTCAAAAATCCTCCTAAAAGTCCTCCTAATTTCTCATTATTCCTTCATCTAAATTCAAGATATCTCAAGAACTTGCTTTGGATTTCAAGAACACGATTGAAGCCTCAAGTCTTCCTCAAGCTTTTCTTCAAGAAAGTCTCAACTTAAAGTTATGTGGGCTTCTTTCATGAGGATTCTTCCACCCATGAAGCCAATCCTTCTCTATCACCAAATTTCATTTTTTTTAAGGTTGAATACTTTATGGGTATATGTTATTATGCATTATAAACATGATCTGAGTTCAGATTCTTCAAGTATTGATTGATTTAGAATGAATATCTATTAAAGGCTTATCCCATGAGTTGATTTATATATATTGAAGCTATGCATGATGTTAACCATGTAAAACTATGAAAGATTGTGAACTTATAAGATGGATTTCATGACACCCAAATTGGGGTTTTACTACAATATTGGTGGGTTGAATTGAATGATTTCTAAATGAATTGATTTTACTCCACTCTTCTCTTATACTCTTGAATTGCATGATTTTAAGCATATGGACATACCCATCATGTTTGACTAAATGAACATGACAAAGATTAGTATGTTGATGAAAGATTATAGCATGAATTACAATTACAAGCATCTTATGATAAATTATGGGCTCCCGAGCATATATTAAACTCATGAAAAGTTCTTATTATTTGTAAGTAAAATGTTGATCCCTTATATTATATTCTACCCTCTTGTGAGTGAATAATGTCTACATGAAGGGGTCAAGTATGATAATTGTGTTACCCTCATGTACAAACTAAGGCACACTAGAAGGGGTCAAGCATATTACAAATCCTACCCTTATGTAGCATGCAATGCCTACTAGAAAGGGGCAAGTCCATGTAATGTTTTATCCTCTAGTACAAGGTATATGCTCACTTATAGGGGTCAAGTATATGAATAAGCTAATCTTACCATGTTATCATGTTTTTTTACAAGTCATTCAAGTTATGGTTAAATTTATGTTTTTGTCATGTATTCCGTGAGATTAGACTTAACACCGAAAGAGACTTAAGGTGGGGGCTCGACCCAAGGGGTCCTTAATAAAGTCTTGGTCTCTTAACTATGTGCCACCATAGGTTCATAATATTTTCCCTAAATGGGTTTTTACTAGTGGATCCAACTAGGTCAAGTTACCCACTATGTGGAGTCAAGTTTGGTTTACTTTGGCAAGTAGACCACTCCTTTTTGGTGTGGAGGCAAACATCGAGATTTCAAGTAGTAGCTCACTTGGTCTTATATGTCGGTTAAGGTCTCCTCCCACATGTGTATGATATATTATGTAAGTTTGACTATCTCCGTGCATGTTTTATCTTAAACATTGATTATATATGTCATAGTGAGCTTATGTCTATTGATCATGATTATGCATCTTGATTATTATGGATTATGTCCTTTGTTGCTTTGCACCTCACATACTTAGTACATTCAAAGTACTAATGCATAATTTTTGCCTACATGATCTAACCTTGTAGGGACCAAAGCTCCTATTCATCCTTCTTCTCGTGGCTAGATGGCTTGTTCGAAGATTGCTATTGGGGAGTCCTCAATTTTGAAGATAACATATGTTTTCCTTTCATGCCTTGTTAAGACTTATTTACTTATGGATATTTATCTTTTGAGGGTGAGCTTGGGAGATGTCTTGGCCCCCATTCCGCTCATGTAAAAGGTGTCATTGGATATATGGCTATGTATGTTATGATCTTGACTCCTACTATATTTATGTGATTACAAAATAGTTCCCTTAGTCCTTATCCCCTTCTATGTGTTGATATTTGTTGATTATGTGATGGAAGTCCCAAGTCCCCTATTGCCCCCATAGCGTGAGTCATACTTACCCACCCCTTTGACCTTATTTATTATGTGATTCATGCAAATCCTCTTTCCTATAACATCTCGATAGCGTGAGTCCAAAGTCCCGCTTTTCTTTGAATTATTTGTTACTTGCTTATTATTTAATTATGCTTCTGCAACCAACTATGTGCAAATAATATGCTAAAAAGGCTTGTTTGTGTTATCTTCTGGTTTCCTATTCGTGGTGTCACGTCTAGGCCCTATGCTTGGGTTATGACAAGCTTGGTATCAGAGCACTAGGTTTGTAAATAGTCCTCAAAATCCAACACACCACGTCAAGTAGAGTCTTGTTCATGGTTGTGAAGTGTGCCACAGTTATGAATAGGAGGCTATGAGGCATTTTAGGAAGTGAATCACTTCTTCATAATCCATGTCATGCGGTAGAGCTGAATCCTCTAAGGTTTATTTTTGATTCCTATCTATTACATTTCAGAGTATGTTTCAAGCCCGTCAGAATGGTGGACAAGATTGTAACCATCCCTCGCTTCATGAAAAACTTCTTGACAATGACATATCTAATGTAGAGATTTGCAATGCCAAAGTTGTAACTCCCCAACTATACCAACATGCGGGTACCCTCGGGATTACAAATGATAAGAGGGTGGACAGGAAGGCTAAGAGGACCTGAGTTGATGGTGCTTCATTTTCTACTAGTCTACCGGTGCCTAAGTAGAAAAAGGAAAGATTACCTTTTGCCATTTGTCAAGGGTGTGGCAAGAAGCATTGAGAAAAGTGTTTCTCCAGCACGAAAGATTGTTTCAAGTGTCGCAGTATTGGGCATAGGATGAAAGATTGTCCAATGGCCTCTAAGGAAGGGAGAAGGGCTCGATTTGAAGGTAGAATTTCATATGCTAAGCTCGATGATAATGGTGAACCAAATCCTCTTAGGTGCCCAAAATATGGAAGGAATCATGTCGATACATGTTTGAGAAACACGGGTGCATGTTTTTGGTGTGGCAAGATGGGACATAAGATTGTTGATTATCCATATGCTCAAATCAACGATGAAGATAGTCGTCCTCAAGGACATGGTGCTCATGGAACTCAAAAGGCAAAAGGTGGTGCCAAGGGTTGTGGTGGTACTTTACCTAAGTGTCGAAGGTGTGAGAAGAACCATGGAGGAGTTTGTCGGAGAGGACCGAGTGGTTGTTTTTGTTATGGAAAAATGGGGCACCAAATATCTGAGTGTCCTTATATTGCTAAAGAAGTAAGGAAGGGTGTCCTCGTGGTCAAATGATTCCAAGAGGGGAAACGAAAGAAGGTGCCCAAACACTAAGAGAAGGTTCATGTGGAAACCAATTCTATGATCTTCAGGAGAGGTGATAAGTGGATGAGGCCCTCAATGTTGTCACCAGTACGTTAAAGGCTTTATGATTATGGTGTTTATGCTTTATTGGATCGGGGTGCCACTTTCTCTTTCATTACTCCATTTATATGCAATAGGCTTGAAGTGTATCCTGAATGGTTATGTGAACCCTTTTAGGTGTCTACACCCATTGGTGAGCCCATTATTTCTAGAATAGTCTAAAGGTTTTCTATATTTCATAAAGTCTTGCCTTGTGATTTTGTTGTGCTTGTCATGGTAGATTTTGATATTATTCTTGGGATGGATTGGTTACATATATATCATGCTTCCATTGATGGTAGAACCCACAAAGTTCCAATTTCCTAATGAGCCCATCTTTGAGTAGGAAGGTCATAATTTGGTGGTTAAGGGTAGGTTCATTTCTGGTCTTAAGGCTAGAAAGTCGATTTCCAAGGGTTGTACACATCGTCTTGTAAGGGTTACGGATGTTGAGTCTAGAGTCCCTCCTATCGGGTCGATTCTGGTGGTTAATGAGTTTCTTGCTATCTTTTCCTATGAGCTTCTTGGTATCTCTCCCGAAGGGGGGTAGACTTGGGCATAGACCTCCTCCGTGATACACAACCCATTTCCATTCCCCCTTACCATATGGCCTCGGCGGAGTTAAAGGGGTTAAAGGACCAATTGAGAGATTAGTTGGAGAAGGGTTTTATAAGGCGTAGCAAGTCAACTTAGGGTGCACTAGTGTTGTTTGTAAGGAAGAAGGATGGCTCCCTTAGAATGTGCATCAACTACCGACAACTCAATAAGGTCACTATAAAAAACAAGTATCCTTCACTAAGAATGGATGACCTATTTGATCAATTACAAAGGGCTAATCATTTTTGTAAAATTGATCTTCGGTTCAGACACTATCAAATGAGGGTGAGGGAGTGTGATATTCCCAAGATAGCTTTTCAGACTAGATATGGGCATTTTAAATTTGTGGTGAAGTCATTGGACCTAACTAATGCACTGGTGATATTTATGGATCTCATGAATAGGGTCTTTAAACCCTACCTTGGCATGTTTGTGGTGGTGTTCATAGATGATGTTTTGATTTAATCTCGAAGTGAGGAAAGTATGTGAAACTTTTGAGGGTACTATTGCAAACCTTGAGGAAAGGAAATTTGTTTGCTAAGTTTGACAAACGTGAGTTTGGTTAAAATGGAAGTGATAAGAAATTGACCTAGACCTTGACCCCACTTTGTTAAAATTGAAGGCATTGGTGAAGGAGGGTAAGGTGAAGGTTTTCTCCCATGGGGAGATGGTATCCTTAGGTATAAAGGTAGGTTGCGTATTTCTGATGTTGATTGGGTTGAGGTACTTGATCTTGAAAAAGGTGCATAATTCATCCTATTCTATTCATCCCAATTTTACAAAAATGTATAGAGGTTTTAGGGAGGTATCTTGGTGAGGTTGAAGAGATGGCTTTAATTGGACTAGACTTGGTTATGGATGCCATGGAGAAAGTGAGGCTTATAAGGGGAAAGGTTGAGAATGGATCAAAGTAGGCAAAAGCCCAACTCCGATGTGAGGAGAAGAGATTTTGAGTTTGGTATAGATGATTGGTATTTGAAGGTCTCACCCATGAAGGGTTTTGTTCGGTTTGGCAAAGAGGGAAAATTGAGCCCAAGGTATATGTAGGTCTTTATTGAATCTTAAGGAGAATTGGCAAGGTTGCCTATATAATGGAGTTGCCTATGGAGTTGAATATGGTTCATTTGGACTTCCATGTATCTATATGGAGGAAGTGTGTAGGTGACCCAAGTTCTATAATGCCTTTCGATGTTGTGGGTGTTGTAGAAGATCACTTGACTTATGGGGTAGTCCTAGTGAAAATATTAGATAGGCAATTGAAGAGGTTGAAAAACAAAGACGTGGTGTCTATCAAAGTCCTTTGGAGGAATCAACAAGTCAAAAGTGTCACTTGGGAAGCCAAAGAAGACATGAAAAAGCAACATTTGTACCTCTTCCACTCTACTCAAGCCAAAAGTAATAAGTTAACTCCTATCTATGATGCCAAGTCTTGAATTTCAGCCCTTATGTCATTTTTGCGTGCATACATGTTCATCGTAACAAGTTTTGGTGATTTTTGATGTATATTTTTTGAAAATTTTGATAATGATGTTTAAGTGCATTGATTGCATTTATGTTGGGCTGAAGGTTGTCTAATCACTCTTCTTACGTATGTTTCTGTTACATTCAGGGACGAATGTTTCCAAGGGGAAGATAATGTAACACCTCTCGCGTGCCTCAAAAAAATACCCTAAAATGTATTTCTTAGATATCATAAAATCCATGCATGATTTCGCTAATCCCAACTTCATATTTATTTTCTAGGGAAAATATTGTGTATGAAAAGGATGATCTCCGATTTTTAGATGACCCATAGCGAAAAATAATTTTTTGGGTGATTCGAGGATTAAAGAGTAAAGTGTGCAACCAGTCCGCGTCGCGGACTAGTCGCCTATTACTGAGAAATGGCCTAAACCCATTCCTACGCCAAAACAGGGAAAAATTGAACTTCACGCAAAAATGTACTACTTCGTACAAGTCCGCATCGCGGACTTATCGTGCTCTAGTTCAAAAAGTTCCTTAATTTCTTGTTTTCACTTAAGTGCAATTATGTAATAATCCAATGCCTGTATATGCGGGGATACTTTACTCTTCAGCTATTTTCAACCCCTAAAATACTCAAAAACCCTCCCAAAAGTCCTCCTAATTCCCCACAATTCCCTCATCTAAATTCAAAATATCTCAAGAACTTGCTTTGGATTTCAAGAACTCAATTGAAGCCTTAAGTCTTCCTCAAGCTTTCCTTCAAGAAAGTCTCAACTTAAAGGTATGTGGGTTTCATTCATGGGGATTCTTCCACCCATGAATCCAATCTTTCTCCATCACCAAATTTCATGATTTTTCAGGTTGAATACTTTATGGGTAAACTTATTATGCATTATAAACATGATTTGAGTTTGAATTTTTCAAGTATTGATTGATTAAGCATGAATATGTATTGAAGGCTTATCTCATGGGTTGATTTATATATATTGAAGCTATGCATGATGTGAACTATGTAAACTATGAAAGATCATGAACTTTTAAGATAGATCTCATGACACCTAAATTGGTGTTTCTACTACAATATTGGGGGGTTGAATTGAATAATTTCCAAATGAATTGATTTTACTCTTCTCTTGTTTTATACTCTTGAATTGCATGATTTTAATCATATGAACACATACCTGTCAAAATTTACATGACAAAGATTCTTATGTTGATGAAAGATTATCTCATGAATTACAAGACAAGTATCTTATGATAAGTTATGGGCTCCCAAGCATGCATTAAACTCATGAAAAGTTCTTATTATCTGTAAGTAAAATGTTGATCCCTTATACTATATTCTACTCTCTAGTGAGTGAATAATATCTACATGAAGGGGTCAAGTATGATAACTATTTTACCCTTATGCACAAACTATAGCTCACTAAAAGGGGGTCAAGCATATTACAAGTCCTACCCTTATGTATCATGCAATAAAGTCAAGTCCATGAAATGTTTTACCCTCTAGTACAAGGTATATGCTCAATTGTAGGGGTCAAGTATATAAATGAGCTAATCTTACCATGTTATCATAGTTTTTTACAAGTCATTCAAGTTATGATTAAATTTATGATTATGTCAAGTATTCTGTGGGACTAGACTTAGCACCGAAAGAGACTTAAGATGGGGGCTAGACCCAAGGGCTCATTATATAAAATCTGGGTCTCTTAACTATGTGCCACCATAGGTTCATAATATTTTCCCTGATTGGGCTTTTACTAGTGGATCCAACTAGGTCAAGTTACCCACTATGTCGGGTCAAGTTTGGTTTACTTTGGCAAGTAGACCACTCCTTTTCCTGTGTGGTGGTAAAAATCAAGATTCCAAGTAGTAGCTCACTTGGTCTTATATGTCGGTTACGGTCTCCTCCCACATATGTATGATATGTTATGTAAGTTGGACTATCTCCATGCATGTTTTAACTTAAGCATTGATTATACATGTCATATTGAGCTTATGTCTATTGATCATGATTATACATCTTGATTATTATGGTTTATGTCCTTTGTTGCATTGCACCCCGCATACTTAGTACATTTAAAGTACTAACGCATACTTTTTGCCTACATGATCTAACCATGTAGGGACCAGAGCTCCTATTTCATGCTTTGTAAAGACTTATTTACTTATGGATATTTATCTTTTGAAGGTGAGCCTGGGAGATGTCTTGTCCCCCATTCCACTCTTGTTAGTGGTGTTATTGGATATATGACTATATATGTTCTGATCTTGACTCCTACTATGTTTATGTAATTACGAAAGACTTCCCTTAATCCTTATCCCCTTCTATGTGTTGATATTTGGTGATGATGTGATGGAAGTCCCAAGTCCTCTATTGCCTCCATAGTGTGAGCCATACTTACCTTCCCCTTAGACTTTATTTGTTACATGACTCATGCAAATCCTCTTCACTATAACATCCCCATAGTGTGAGTCCAAAGTCTTACTTCCGTTAGAATTATTTGTTAATCATTTATTGTTTAATTTTGCTTCCACAACCAACGATGTGAAAATGATATGCTAAAGAGGCTTATTTGTGTTTCCTTCGAGTTTCCCATTCATTGTGTCACGTCTAGGCCATAGGCTTGGGTTATGAGAACTATGGGCGGTGAATGGGGCTCGTGGACCCCAAGTAAGATTCCTAAAAACTATCTGAGTGTTGGGGGCTTCTACGACCTAATCTATGAGTCGTATGTCCATGTACGACTCATATGCAGGTCCGTGAAGCCAATTCCCCGGATTAAGGTTTTGGCCCACTACAAAACCATATTCTGCGAATCATAGAACTTTCTACAGCCCGTAATCGGGGTTTCGTAGGGCATGAGCCTAATTATTACCTGACCTAGTCAACAATAATAAAATAGGGGTAAATTTACTTGACCTGGTCAACAATAATAAAATAGGGGTAAATTAATTTACCCCTCATTCTTGCCTTAATTCCCAGAAATACCCTACGCCTTTCTCCTACCCCGTAACTCCGACCATTGTCCAGGCAACCTCCATCATTTCCAACAACTTTCTGGCGACACTCCGGCCACCTAAGGTTCCATCAATCTCAGTCTCCTTTTTCAATTTCTCAACTTCATGATCCAAATTTTGTAAGTTCATGACTCTAATTTTCATATATCACCGAAACTGGTATCATTAGGTTGGATTATTGTTGGGTATGGTAGTCCAAAGTTTGTGTGCCCAAAATAGATGTTGATCTTGAATGTGAAATAATACTTGCTTAACATTGATTGGGTAGTTGTCTTTGCTTTGAACTAGGTAATGCCGAAAAGTGTATTTGTCGTGTTTAGTAAAATTGGTTGTGTCTTGTGTTTATATTGTGCTTGAAATCACATAGTCGCATGTTGTTGGAAGTATATTGAAATAATTGTTTGAAAAGCGATATGTGGTTGCATATTCATGAATAGTCACATGACTTTTAATCATCAAATGGTGGTCGGAATGTGTTTTAAATGTGTAAAATGATGTTTGATAGGGTAGTGCATAACTATCACATGGGGGGTATTGGGGACTTATCGGGAAATTATTCAAGTGCCTGAAATTTTTGCTTCGATATTGTATATATGATTGCCTTGGTTATTGAGTTCGTTCTGGGACCAGTTTGATGGACTTAAGAAAACTCAAGCTGTTATGTTTTTTACATCATAAGGATCTTCTACAGCCTATGGGTTAATCCACCAGTAGTAGTTGCCCCTCGAAAGTAAAACCAGTAGCCTGAGGATTTCTGAGATTCCATAAGATAAAACCTTCTAGGGGCCACAATTTAGTCTATGGCTCATGGATAGATTTCATAGGGTGATGCCTGCAAAATTTTAAGCCTACGAGTTGTACCTAGTCTCGTGGGTGCAGTTCTAGTGAATATGGTCCGCAATTTTCCCTACGGCTCATACACAAGCCTTCATATGTTCTTTTGTCACCATTTCTAATATGTTTTTGCTTTTCATTCTATACTTGTGGGGCTAATCGATGTGTTATATGTGTGCATTTCAGGCAACGTGGCCGCAAAACCCAGGAAGAGTGAGTTCCAGGACATATAGCGGCATTTGAGAGATGATCCCTTACAAAGGCATTTGAGAGATGAGCCCTCAGACGCCCAGGGCAGTTCTGAGGCTAGTGGGTCTCTCGAGGACCTTAGTGTCCACCCTGATATGGGCACCGAGTGACCACAGACACGAGCAGTTTCTAGACAATCGGGGAAGCCTTAGACTCAGGCCATCTTGGTCCACCCTCCTTAGTTTGACAAAGAAGGTGGCAGGGACAACAACTCTATACAGATGAGTTCCTCCATAAAGGGATCCGAGTCCAGATCTAGAGAGGAGTTAGAGTCTAAGTCTTGTTAAGCAGCAGCTGCTAGACAATCAGGGAAGTCTTAGAATCAGTCCATCTTGGTCCACCCTCCTCAGTTTGATGAGGGAGGTTGCACAGACAATAGCTCTATACGGATAACTTCCTCCAAAGAGGGATCCGAGTCAAGATCTAGAGAGGAGTTAGAGTCTAAGTCCTCTTCAGCATCCTGAGCATCATCGTCACCTTTGGGTGCATTATCTAATTGGTGGTGCATGCGTAGCATGCAGTAGATATACTAGGATGATGTAAAATAGGATAAGCGGGGCTGAAAGGCCCATAACATATTCAAGGAGCCCCGGATTATCACTTCAGGGCTAGATAGTGTCCTCACACTCCAAGACATCATTGCCCGATACAAACTTCAGTAGTTGGCAGTGTCATCGAGAAAGTACTCCCCGTCGATGGCTAAAGAGTTCTTTTGAAAGGCCCCGGACTCTTGACGTCACTTTGAGGTCCACAAAACCTGCCCAGAAATTTTGCCAGGCAGTACCTCATGGAGGGCCTACACGGCCCGTGTGAAGTCACACGGTCTGTGTGACCTCCCGTGGAGTGACACCTGGGAGAGTGGAGGATAGACGAGCCTCCACACGATCCGTGTGGCCTCCCGTATGGTGAACTGCGTAAGGCCACCTTCACACGGACCAAGTCAAGGTACGTGTAACTTTAAACGGTCTGCGTGGTCCTCCATCTGGTATGGAGAGTCACCCTTATACGGACAGGGTCACGGTCCGTGTGACCCCAGACGGTCCGTTTATCGGTCCGTGTGGGGACACTTCGTCCAGAAAATCTTGCCTCTAAAAATTTCAAGTCTAGGGCCACGGTACAGTAAATGGTTTGTGTGACCTGAAATGGTCGTTTAGCGGACCATATACCCTAGACGGGCCAATTCCAGGTCCGTTTCATTAATGGTATTTTTGAAAATATTGGCTTATTCCAATAAAAATTTGGTCTTTTCCCACCCCTCCTAAGTTCCCTATATAAGCTAAACACTCCAATTTTCAGCCATTTCACTCTCACTCACTCTCTCTCTAAAGCTCACTCCTTTAAGACCTCCACCTTCTCTCTAGGATTTGTCAAGACAAGGTCCTCAATTTTGAGTCCATTTTTCTACTCAAGGTTGTCTCCAAATCAGGTATGTGGGTTTTGATTCTTGGTTCCTTTCAGCCAAGAAGGCCCAAGTTCTTCTCAAACTATTTTATACACCTGTCTACTTAAAATGTGCAATTTTACTACTTGGTCTTGATAGTTTGAACAATGCATGTGCTATTTAGTATTCCAAATTTTGAGTTATGTTAAGATTTATGATGATGAACTACTTGGATTATGAAACTAAGAACATGCATGTCCCTTTAAAGATGTTGTCTTGCATGGGTGATTTATACTACATTTTCACATGAATTTTATTATGGATTTTTCCTAGTCTTTACATTATATTACAAATTTTGGGATATACTCTACATTACCCATGTCATCCCTACAATTTTTGCATTTCATCACATTCATGACCTTGGTGCATGGAAATCTTAGAAATATGGAATTATGATATGATTTTGGTAAGACATGGGACTTGACAAGAAGGTGATCACCGGTATGTCTATGACTTGGCTTCTTGAGCATCTTGGGTGCTTGCACCATCTTGTTCATGTAGATGAGCTATTCCTTGCATTGGCACCTTGAATATGATCTTGTAATTTGGCGTTGAGCCTAAATATGCCTTGAACGTTATGAACTTGCACTTGACTCTCTTGAACGCATGTGTATATGTATATAAGTATTTCTTGTGGGATGTGTAAGACTTAGCACCGATGGATTGGGGGTCTCTCCCTTTCCTTGAACTATGTGCCAACCTAGGGACAGATATTACTCGTCTACTTGGTTATGATATGACATGTCTTTACATGATTCTTGTAAATCCTTTCGAAAAGAGGGTCGTAAGGAAGGTGACCATACACCCAAAAATGGAGTTGTAAGGTGTGATTTAGATTACCCTTGGCAAGTAATCTTCTCCCTACCGGTTGGAGGTCCAAATCGGTCCAATTCATGAAATAGCTCGCATGATTTGGTTTGTCGGTTATAGTCCATCCCCGTTATATAGGAGCATTATCGCATTGCACACATTACGCATCTCATGGCATCTTGTATATTAAATTCTATTGCTTATATGTTCTTGTGTATTATGTGCCCTTTCCATCTAACATGGTTATGCAAGTTTGGTAAGTCATGTGTATTGCATACTCGCATACTTAGTACATTCAAACGTACTAACGCATACTCTATGCCTACATGATTTTACCATGTAGGGACCGAGCAGTTTGAGTATCAGCCACAGGACGAATAGTCCCTCTTGAAGATATTTCCGTGGTGAGCCTCGTCTCCCAAGGGCAAACTTTTGCTTCTAGTGTTTCTATGTATTTATATTTTGTTGAGGGTGAGCCCGGAACTTATCCCGGCCCCCGTTCCTTGACTAGAGGCATATGCTGGGCACTGTATAAACTTTTCTCATTTTGTTATGCATAAATGAATGGTCTTCCCTTTGACTTTAGATTCTGCTATTTTAATTATCCATCTTATATGCCTTGAACCTGCTATGCGAAATTCGAGATTTTTAAGGCCTGTTTGGGGACTTTTGGGTCCTCGATCGTTGTGTCACATCTAGGCCCCGACCCCGAGTCATGAAAAAAGGTGGTATCAGAGCCCTAGGTTTTAAATGGTCCTCGGAACCCAACATGCCGCGTTGAGTAGAGTCCTATTCATGGGTGTGAAGTGCACCATACCTATGAGTGGGAGACTACAGAGACGTATTAGGAAATTCCTCCCTTCTTTGTGTCTTGTATCGTGCTGTAGCTAGTTTGTGAATTTCCTTACTTATTGGTGTCGTTAATCCCTTTTCAGTAAATGCCTCAAGGAAGACCTCCACTACCTAGGCCGGCTCCGGCTGCTGAAGACCAGGCCCCTCACGAGCCTATGGAGGAGCCCATCTCTATTGGTGAATTTTGTACTACTTTCGCTATACTTGCACAGGTGGTGACTGCTTAGGCGTGGCAAGCCAATCTGCCACAGGATCCTACACCCACTTCTATGGTGAGAGACTTCACCCGAATGAATCCTCCAAAGTTCTACGGGTCAAAGGTTGATTGATGAGGATGCTCATAAGTTCATTGATGAACTCTCAAGAATACTGAACATTATGGGTGTCTCTTCTGAGGAAAAAGTTGGGTTGGCTGCTTACCAGCTGAAGGATGTAGCTCAGGTATGGTATACGCAATGGGCTATGGAAAGGGTCTGTGGTGGTGATGTTAAAAGGGGAGAGTTCAAATCTGCCTTCCTTGACCGCTTCTTTCCACTTGAGCTGAGGGAGACCAAAATGACCGAGTTTATTAACCTTAAGTAGGGGAGTATGAGTGTGAGGGACTATGCCCTCAAGTTTACCAAGCTTCCCAAATATGCTCCATCCCTGGTGGCTGATTTCCGTGCACGGATGCACAAATTTGTTTCGGGTATTTCTGACTCGTTAGTGAAAGAATGTCAAACTGTTATGCTAATTGGGGACATGGATATTGCCAGACTCATGGTGTATGCTGAATAGATTGAGGGGGAGAAACTCAAGGAGAAGAGGGCACATGACCCCAAGAGAGCGCACATTGATGGTAGATTCTCCGGGGCTAGGAATGTTGGTTTCGATCACTTCCAGCAGGGCCAAGGCTCGGGAGCTCGGATGGCTAATGCTCGGGCACCCCCTCCCAGGGTACAGGTGGGTGGCGGACCAGGATATCTCATGTGTGAAAGGTGTGGGAGGCCCCACACAGGTGCTTGCCGGAGGGAATTGGGACTTTGCTTCAGATGTGGAAGTAAGGACCATAAGGTTGTCGATTGCCCAGAAATGCGCGCAGAGGTCGAGGTCAGGTAGCCCAAGGCAGGCAAGGTCAGCAGAGGGGTCCCCAAGGTATTGCCCCAAGGAACAACAGGTTTTATGCACTCCATGCCCGCCAGGATGTCGAGGAAGCTCCGGATGTCGTGACTTGTATGTTAAAAGTCTTTGATTTTGATGTTTATGTTTTGCTTGACCCAAGTGCAAACTTGTCTTTCGTGACTCCGCTGTTGGCTGTCAAGTTCGGTTTGAAACCCCAAATTATAAGAGAGCCTTTCTCGGTCTACACCCCCGTGGGTGAATCTATTGTTGCTCATAGAGTCTATTATGGGTGTCCTGTTGCTGTGTTGCATAAAATTTTCCCATGTGATCTTGTGGAACTCAAGATGTTTGATTTTGATGTCATTCTTGGGATGGATTGGCTGCATGCATCTTATGCCTCCATAGATAGTAGAACCCGGAAAGTCCAGTTCCAACCTCCCGGTGAGCCAGTTCTTGAATGGAAAGGTAGTGACAAAGGTAGGTTTATTTCCTACCTCAAGGCGTAAAAAATGATTTCTAAGGGGTGTGTCTACCATATGGTGAGGGTCAGGGATGCAGATTCTGAGGTGCCTACTCTCGATCAGTCCTTATGGTGAATGAATTTTTAGATGTGTTCCCCGAGAACTTACCGAACATTCCTCCGGATAGAGAGAGAGAATTCGGCATAGATCTTCTTCCAGATACTCAGCCTATTTCTATCCCTCCGTACCGGATGGCCCCTGCAGAATTGAAAGAGTTGAAGGAGTAGTTAAAAGACCTATTAGAGAAGGGTTTTATTCGGCCCAGTACATCACCGTGGGGTGCTCCTATGTTGTTTGTAAGAAAGAAGGACGGGTCTCTCCGTATATGTATTAATTACAGGCAGTTGAATAAGGTGACCGTTAAGAACAAGAACCCGTTGCCGAGGATTGATGATTTGTTTGAACAGCTTCAAGGTGCCACTCACTTCTCAAAAATTGATCTCTATTCCGGATACCATCAGTTTAAGGTTAGGGAGTGTGATATCGCCAAAACAGCTTTTCAGACCAGGTACGGCCATTTCGAATTTGTGGTGATGTCGTTTGGTCTAACTAATGCTCCGGTCGCATTTATGGATTTAATGAACAAAGTGTTTAAGCCTTCCTTGGACAACTTCATGGTGGTCTTTATTGACAATATTCTCGTTTACTCCCGAAGCTAACAGGAGCACGGAAATCATTTGAGAATGGCTCTCCAAACTCTGTGGGAAAAGAAATTGTATGCCAAGTTTAGCAAGTGTGAGTCCTGGTTGGGCGAAGTGGCTTTCCTCGCGCATGTGGTGTCCAGAGATGGTATCAAGGTGGATCCGAGGAAAACAAAGGCTGTGAAAATTTGGCCTAGACCGTTGACTCCTTCAGATATCCGCAGTTTTCTTGGGTTGGCTGGGTACTACAGAAGGTTCGTGGAAGGTTCCTCTTCTATTGCATCTCCATTGACCAAGTTGACCCAAAAGCAGGCTAAGTTTATATGGTCGGATGAATGCGAGAGGAGCTTTCAAACCTTGAAAGATCGGATTACGTCAGCTCCCATCTTAACCTTGCCAAATGGCTCGGAAGGGTTCGTGGTGTATTGCGATGCCTCGTGGATTGGGTTAGGTTGTGTACTTATGCAGAATGGTAAGGTGATAACATATGCGTCATGGCAGTTGAAGGTGCATGAACGGAATTATCCCACACACGACCTTGAATTAGCAGCAGTGGTTTTTGCTTTGAAAATTTGGAGGCATTATTTGTACGGGGTCCATGTTAATATATTCACCGATCACAAGAGTTTGCAATATGTTTTCACCCAGAGGGATCTTAATCTCCGGCAAAGGAGGTGGTTGGAGTTTCTAAAACACTATGACATGAGTGTGTTGTATCATCCGGGCAATGCCAATGTTGTAGCCGACGCTCTCAGCAGGTTGTCTATGGGGAGTGTGGCTCACGTTGAAACTGGGAAAAGGAGTTGGCAAGGGATGTTCATCGGTTGGCTAGGTTGGGTGTCAGGTTGACTGATTCCAGTGAGGGTGGTATTGGGGTTCAGAATGGGGCAGAATCTTCTATGGTGAATGAGGTGAAAGCAAAGCAAGATCTAGATCCATCGTTATGTGAGTTGAAGAAGTTGGTTGCTACAAAGGAGATTGAGGCCTTCTCCCAAGGGGGAGATGATGTACTTCGGTACCAAGACTGGCTTTGTGTTCCCGATGTGGATGACCTTAGGAAGGTGATTATGAGTGAGGCTCACAACTCTCGTTACTCTATTCACCTGGGGTCTACCAAGATGTACCGGGATTTGAGAGAGGTATATTGGTGGCATGGTATGAAGAGGGATATCGTCAAGTTCATGTTTGAATGCCTGAGTTGTCAGCAGGTGAAGCTAGAACATCAAAGGCCCGGTGGTTTGGCCCAAGACATTGAAATTCCCACATGGAAATGGGAGGACGTGAATATGGACTTTGTGGTTGGATTTCCTCGGACCCGAAGGCAATTCGACTCCATTTGGGTTATTGTGGATCGAATGACGAAATTGGCTCACTTTCTACCAGTCAAGACTACCTTCAGTGCCAAGGACTATGTGAGGTTGTACATCCAAGAGTTGATAAGGTTGCATGGTGTGCCTAGGTCCATCATTTCGGATCGTGGTACTCAATTCACTTCCCACTTTTGGAAATCCTTTATAAAGGGCCTTGGGACCAAAATTAAGTTGAGTTCCGCCTTCTATCCTCAAATCGATGGCCAAGCGAAGAGGACTATTCAAACTTTGGGAGACATGTTGAGAGCATGTGTGTTGGAGTTTAAGGAGAATTGGGATGATCATCTTCCACTCATCGAGTTTGCTTATAATAATAGCTTCCATGCTAGTATTGCCATTGCGCTTTTTGAAGCTTTGTATGGGAGAAGATGTAGATCCCCGGTGGGGTGGTTTGAAGTGGGTGAAATGGCTTTGGTTGGCCCTGATTTGGTGTTGGGTGCTATGGAGAAGGTAAAAGTGATTAGAGAGAGATTAAAAGCGGCCCAAAGTCACCAAAATTCCTACGCGGATAGTAGGAGAAGGGACCTTGAATTTCATGTCGGGGATTGGGTTTATGTGAAAGTCTCTCCTATGAAGGGCGTTATGCATTTCGGCACAAAGGGCAAGTTAAGCCCTCGATATGTTGGCCCTTATGAAATTGTTGAGCGGATTGGAGGTGTGGCTTACAAGTTGGAGTTACCTCAGGATTTGGATTCCATTCATCCGGTCTTCCATGTATCTATGTTGAGAAAATTTGTTTGTGATCCTAGCACCATTGTGCCATTAGAGGGAATTGAGGTTGAGGAGAATTTGACTTATGAGGAGGTGCCGGTGGCAATTTTGGATAGGTAAGTAAAACGGCTTCGCAACAGGATGTGGCTTCGGTAAAGGTACTTTGGAGAAATCAACTAGTGGAGATGCTACTTGGGAAGCGGAGCTGGACATGATGAAACGATACCCCCACCTTTTCCAATCTACTCAAGCCTAAGGTACTAGGGACTTTCTTCATCAATTGTGTCATTTTCTTTCCCTCTTGAGTCTCATGGTATGGCATGCATATGTGCACGCTAAAGGATTTTCCTTTCTTAGCAAATGAGTTGAATACAATTTGGACATGAGTTTGGTTTTGAACTATAATTTGATTTGTAACAAAAAGCTTTTGTATAAACCTTTTATTTTGAGTTGAGTTGTGCATTGTGTCTTGTATCAAATATCTCTTGCCTAAAACTCTAACTTCTCAAGCCTTGTTCTTGCACATTCGGGGACGAATGTTCCCAAGGGGGAGATGATGAAAGGCCCTGGATCCTTGACGTCACTTTGAGGTCCACAAAACCTGCCCAGAAATTTTGCAAGGCACCACCTCACGGAGGGCCTACACGGCCCATGTGAAGTCACACGGTCTGTATGACCTCCCATGGAGTGACGCCTGGGAAAGTGGAGGATAGACGGGCCTCCACATGGTCCCTGTAAGGCTACACGGTCCGTGTGGCCTCCCGTATGGTTAACTGCATAAGGCCACCTTCACACGGACCAAGTCACGGCCCGTGTGACTTTAAACGGTCTGTGTGGTCCTCCGTCTGGTGTGGAGAGTCACCCTTATACGGACGGGGTCACGGTCCGTGTGACCCCAGGCGGTTCGTTTATCGGTCCGTGTGGTGACACTTAGTCCAGAAAATCTTGCCTCTGAAAATTTAAAGTCTAGGGCCATGGTACAGTAAATGGTTTGTGTGACCTGAGATGGTCCGTTTACCGGACCGTATATCCCAGTTGGGCCAATTCTAGGTCCATTTCATTAATGGTATTTTTGAAATATTGGCTTATTCCAACGAAAATTTGGTCTTTTCCCACCCCTCCTAAGTTCCCTATATAAGCTAAACACTCCAATTTTCAGCCATTTCACTCTCACTCACTCTCTCCCTAAAGCTCACTCCTTCAAGACCTCCACCTTCTCTCTAGGATTTGTCAAGACAAGGTCCTCAATTTTGAGTCCATTTTTCTCCTCAAGGTTGTCTCCAAATCAGGAATGTGGGTTTTGATTCTTGGTTCCTTTCAACCAAGAAGGTCCAAGTTCTTCTCAAACTATTTTATTCATTTGTCTACTTAAAATGTGCAATTTTACTACTTGGTCTTGATAGTTTGAACAATGCATATGCTATTTAGTATTCCAAATTTTGAGTTATGTTAAGATTTATGATGATGAACTACTTGGATTATGAAACTAAGAACGTGCATGTCCCTTTAAAGATGTTGTTTTGCATGGGTGATTTATACTACATGTTTACATGAATTTTATTATGGATTTTTCCTAGTCTTTACATTATTTTGCAACTTTTGGGATAAACTCTACATTAACCATACCATCCCTACAATTTTTGCATTTCATTATATTCATGACCTTGGTGCATGGAAATCTTGAAAATATGGAATTATGATATGATTTTGGTAAGACATGGGATTTGACAAGAAGGTGATCACCAGTATGTCTATGACTTGGCTGCTTGAGCATCTTGGGTGCTTGCACCATCTTGTTCTTATAGATGAGATATTCCTTGCATCGGCATCTTGAATATGATCTTGTAATTTGGCGTTGAGCTTAAATATGTCTTGAATGTTATGAACTTGCACTTGACTCTCTTGAACACATATGTATATGTATATAAGTATTTCTTGTAGGATGTGTAAGACTTAGCACCGATGGATTGGGGGTCCTCTCCCTTTCCTTGAACTATGTGCCAACATAGGGATGGATATTACTCGTCTACTTGGTTATGATATGACATGTCTTGACATGATTCTTTTAAATCCTTCCGAAAAGTGGGTCATAAGGAAGGTGACCATCCACCGAAAATGAGTCGTAAGGTGTGATGTAGATTACTCTTGGCAAGTAATATTCTCCCTACCGATGGAAGGTCCAAATCAGTCCAATTCATGTAATAGCTCGTCTGGATTTGGTTTGTCAGTTATAGCCCATCCCCATTATATAGGAGCATTATCGCATTGCACGCATCACGCATCCCATGGCATCTTGTATATTAAATTCTATTGCTTATATGTTCTTGTGTATTATGTGCCCTTGCCATCTAACATGGTTATGCGGGTTTTGTAAGTCACGTGCATTGCATACCCGCATACTTAGTACATTCAAACGTACTAATGCATACTCTATGCTACATGATTTTACCATGTAGAAACCGAGCAGTTTGAGTATCAGCCGCAAGACGAATAGTCCCTCTTGAAGATATTTCTATGGTGAGCCCCATCTCCCAAGGGCAAACTTTTGCTTCTAGTGTTTCTATGTATTTATATTTTATTGAGGGTGAGCCTGGTACTTGTCTCGGCCCCTGTTGTTTGACTAGAGGCATATGTTAGGCATTGTATAAACTTTTCTCATTTTGTTATCCATAAATGAATGGTCTTCCCTTTGACTTTAGATTCCGCGATTTTAATTATCCGTCTTATATGCCTTGAACCTGTTATGCGAAATTATAGAATTTTGAGCCTTGTTTGGGGACTTTCGGGTCCCCTATCGTCGTGTCACATCTAGTCCCCGACCCCGAGTCATGACATCTTTCCATCATACGTCGCCACCATCCTAGAGTCGACCCTCAAGGGAAGAGAACCATCACTCATCTCTAGTTGACATACACAAGGATGGGGGGAGTTCAGGTCGACATGTTAGAGGCCTCCATCCGCCGTATGTTTTTTCGTCCCAAGTACGAGGCCCCTAGGACCACGGCTGAGCTTGACCACAGATAGGGGCACACTCAAGACAAAGTCTTAATGAGAGATCCAACCCCCAAGGCTACGTTGTTAAGATAGGTCGCTCATCATATTGCTGAGCAGTGCCAGGACCCTGAGCGGGTATCTACTTCATTAGCACCCATAGTGAAGGTGTCCCTTAACTTCACTAGAAAATTTTAGTGGGCTGTTTTTAGATCGCATATCCAGCCCACACATGCTGATAATACCTTGACACTGGATTGGGTTGTACTGGTTGTCAGCATCTTGGCTAGCTATGATATTGATTGGGCCTGCTTGTTAGCGAAACTGATTCATGAAATGACCCTGAAGAGGTCCACATCCATTCCCTTCTCGTGCTTGATATATCATCTATGTATAGCGATGGGGTGGATATTCTTCACTATTTGGACACTCTAATCGAGGTTCAGATATACTGGATGCCAGCATAAAGGTTGATGAGAAACTGGTGGCCCTCCAGTGAGCACCACACCTTCCAGTCCATATGCCAAAGATGTTCACCGCAACGCCATCGTCTGAGCCTTCTTCTTCCACCACTATTTCTTCCACTACTGAGGGGTCCCCACAGACTGAGGTTGATAGAGAGGGGGACCACTACTACCACTACTGCACCAGAGGTCGTGCCCCCATAGTCTCCCACCCCCCCCCCCCCCCGTTGTTGGCATGGTATACATATCAGCGGCATCTATTCAAGCCCTGGCGTAGAGGCAAGCACGCACTAAGTCCTAGTTGACTCAGTTGCTACAGCAGATTAGGCCTTGGGTTTGCCAGGCCATCTTAGAGGCCAAGGTGTGTATGCAGACGCACTATGTGGCTACTATCCAAGAGAGGCTCACACCAATACATAGCCACATTGATATGTTTAAGAGGCGAGTAGAGCAGAGCGTCAGTTCAGCTCGGCCTGCTGACATGACATCTATTCGAGCGGAGATCCAGTAGATCCATTCCAAGATGAGGGCAGTAGGATCAGCAGCACTTCTACTTCCCTTGTCAGATCCCACTAAGAAAGTTGTTGATCTGTTTGGCCCTGAGGAGACACCACTCCACTCCCTTGGGAAATGATCTCATACTGATGATCCAGATGCTATGAGGCGAGAGACGGGGATGACAGAGGAGGAGTAGTTTAAGCTTACAAGACTTCGTTCCATGCAGGATGAGGAGGTGCAGCAAACATGTGAGTTAGAGACGATGAGGGGTGCTAGACCCTCCGGACGTGTTGTCGCTACTGAGGAGACCACCAAGCAAGTTGAGGGTGGTCAGTCCCAGCCAGAGACTAGCGCTTAGACACCTAGATATGTTTCTTTTGACCCCTATGCTTTGATATTGTCATATTTTTGTGCATTGAGGACAATGCAAACTTTTTTCGATGGGGTGTGGGTAGTTATAGGCCTAAGTGAAGTTTAAGTAACTATGGCCTATAACTATCCTAAATTTTGAGTCTAAGGGGTTTTCTTGCATGTGTTTTTCACTAAGGACATTTATTTTCTATTGAACTGACACATTTAGGATATGTAGGTAGTATTAGTAGTATGTAGTGCTAAAGTCTATGGCATATGTTAGTTTTTTTGTGAAAAAGGATACCTATCAAAATTTTGTTAGGTAGTTTTGATAACAACCATGTGATATTGATGATTGACAGTGCTTGTTGATAAGTGAGGTTTAATTGTGATAAATAGAATGATCTGAGAGTCTATGTTGATACTGTAATCAGTGTTATATATGTGTGAGCTTTCTTACTTAATTCTTATATTATGTTTCAATTCAGAGCTTGCCATGTTACTCAAACTTAGACTGTACGTTAGCTGGTTAGGAAAAGGTCTTAGGCCATTGTTTATATTAGTCCACTTAGCCTAAATGACCAACCAAATGTGTAATGTGTTCCTCGATCCCAATGTTTGAGCTTTGCATGTACTTTTTTCTTTGTAAAAACCTAAGTAACCTGGCCTTGTTGGATGTGAAATCCTAAAATTAGCCCTGGTCCTTCCTTGAATATTGTGCACCTTGACTGAGGCAAAAAGCTAAAGTTGAGGGTGGCTACCAAAAGTGGCCCCGGTTCGTAGGTTGGATTTGTGCACCTCAGCTCAGGCCAAAAGCCTAAGTTGAGGGTGGTTGGCGGTGTAAGAAAAATCACAAAAAATACGGTGGAAACTAATGATACATAAAAAAGGGGGAAATGTGCTGTGGATGCAAGAAAAATAAATAGATGCCTAAACAATGAGCTAAAAAGAAAAAGAATGTGAAATAAAAGGCAATGAGCTAAAAATGTGAAAAGGCACCCAGGAAAGCTTGAAATTAAAAAAGGGAGAATGAACTGAAAAATGATAGTGTTAGTATGGAAAAGTGTAGAATAACGCAGTGTGAAGGAGGTTCATTAGTCACTATGTTCCCAAAACATCATACAAAGCCCCCGAGCCTACGTTACAAGCAAAGAAAGTCCTATAATGATCCTAGTCCAAGTAGTCGAAGGCCATAGTTGTGAGTATATGGGCAAGCATATGGTATTGAGCATAGTGTTTGAATACTTGTTGTGAGTATGAGGGATCTTATTTAGTCCCAAGCATTGAATCTGAAAATACTATCATGATTGAGATATGGTACTTCTTTTTGTGAGGGAACTTGCATTACACTATTGATTCTAGGCTATTTCAGTGATTGTTGCTTATCCATGGTTACCTTGCTTGTTATAGTTGCACTATCACATGTATTGGTCTGCATTGGTTTGTTTAATGACTATTTGATATGCATCAGTGAGTAGTGTGGTTATCTGTGCTTAATTTGGAGATGATGTGTGCCATTGGATTGAAGTTTGTATGTAACTATACTGCTTATATAGATTGAGTCTGTCGCTTGAGGACAAGCAACAATTTTAAGTTGAGGGTGTTGATGTGCTGTCAAAATACAACACTTTTGATGCTTAAAACTTGGATTTTTTTTTATGTTCTCAAAGCGATGTTAGTGGGTTTGATGTGTTTTTATGTTTGTTTTTCAGGATTATAGGATTTGGCATGAATTTAGGCAAAGTGTTGCAGATACTGAGTTTTTGATGAAGTACGAAGCACTCTATGGGTACTGGAAACTTCCACGAGCTGTAAAGTGATTTTGTGGTTGAGATCAAGTGAAGGGCCTATTTTATAAAGTTGCATCCATGAACTGCCAGACGAGTCGTGAAATTTTATATGAGTCGTGGATTAGGTTTCATGCCTTAAGGATCAGAATTGGAGGTGTTTTTGGAAAGTTTGTCAGACGAAACCCCACACGTGCCATAAGTCTGCATACAACCCGTAGAAAGGTCTCATAGAAGTGATAGCAGATTTTGAAGAGGGAAGACTACAAAGCCCAGGTACGGGCCGTAGAACTTTGTACGACCTGTAACCCCGATAGTAATGCCTGCCGAATCCAATTTTTCTATTTTGTTTTGGACTTGTATTTTAGTTATTATAAATAGGTTTTTTAGTTATTTTAGATAGAGTACAAAGAGAGAGGGACAGAGAGACGCACGGGATACTTGAGAAACAACTTTGTGATTTTTATATCAAAAACATTACTTTGTGATTCCTAATGAAGAATTTGGGATTTCTTGTTCTTATCTTTATCATTGTAAGTACTTAATTATGTTATTCTATATCACGATTCTTTCATCTACAAGGGTTGTGGGAACCATGAAGAACTAACAAGGTAAAATTAGATAATCCGTAATTCTTGGAAAGTGTGCATGCGTGTATTAATTAATTTTCTTCATTTTGATTGCTTTTTAACGGTGGCCAATGTTAGAACTCGCCTAGTTCTTACTAACTGGATCAAGGTAGTAATGAATGGGAAAAGAGATTAACTAACAGGATTCAATGTGATCCCTCTCGTCTAATCAACTGACTTGGATCAAGGGAAGGTTGTACTGGAACAATAGGTAAGGTTTAGTAATATCACACTACAGGGATAGATCAAATCACATAGTGAAATTTATCTCTCGCCTAGATAAAAGGGTTTTGTAAACATAAATTATCGTTTTGCCTGCTACACACTAGAAAATATTATGATTATCCGGTAATACCAAGTTAGGGAATCATGGGAAACAGAATACCCTAGTTACTTCTCTCACTGGTTTCACAATACTTACTCTAGTTTAGGTTTACTTTCTGCAAACTACAAAATCCCCTCCCCCTTTCGGGAAATAAGTAGGTTAATTCACTCAACTTGCTTGTAATTATTCCGAGTCTGACCATATTCCCTGTGGGTTCGACCCTAACCTTGGTTAGGTTATATATCTCAACAACGATTGCTTAAACCTTCAAAAAGGGGGTGTAGCTTGGCCGAGATCAGTGAGGTGCCTTTGGGTATCTCATTCATCGTGTGACGACTAGACCCCTAGTTTGGGTCGTTACAGATATGCCCATTAAAATCTCCCCTAATTAAGATCTTTTTGTGTCTGGTATACCTCTCACAACCTCATTTAAATATTTCCAAGAAAGTTTGTGGACTTCCTCATCTAGACCCACTTTGAGTATATAGACACTACCAATATTCACAATATGACTACCGACCACAAGTTTAATAGACATCATCCAATCATTTATCCTCCTGACCTCAACAACATATCCCTAAGGTCCTCATCTACTAGGATACCTATTCCATTTTCATCCGTGGAGCCACCTAAATACCATAATTTAAACTCGCTACATCTCGAGCTTTGTTACCTACCCATCTAGTCTCTTGAATACACGTTATTTTAACCTATCTCCTCTTAAGACTCTTCACAAGCTCTATAGACTTCTCTATAAGTAATCCTATATTCCATGTCCCTACTCTCAAATAAGCCCATTCTCCTCTTACCATTACTACCCCTACCATCGACCCTAACCGATGACATGCCCCTAATCCACCATCAGACCCCAAGGCCACTAAACTACACTAAGAACTACTAATTAAACAAATTATGAAGGATAAAAAATAAATAATCTCACAATGAAAACATCCCGACAACACAGAACAATAAAATCTAAACTATAATTTATAATAATTAATTAACCAATCCTATAAAAACAACCTACAATACCAAAATGCAAAGAGTATGAGAAACAACCCCAATATGTAACAAGCAAGAAATATAATAAGAAATAAAATATATTAAAATACATATAACAAGCAAGAAGTATGTAACAGACAAGAAATATATAATACGTAAGAAATATAGAAAGAAAGAGAATTATTATAAGATAGTATGTAACAAGCAAGAAATATTGCAAGAAATATGTAAAAATTAAATAAGGAAACAAGAAATGGCAAAAAAATAAAGAAGAAAGAATCAAGAAATATATAAAAACTAAGAAAAATGAAAGCTATCACTTGAATAATATTTGTATCAGGAAAGAATCTGACTGGAAACTAAAACTAGATGTTGCCGAAAACAATGAGGTTGCCTAAAAATACCGTAGGCCACGTTTGTTCCAGATCCAAAAATTAAGGTTTGAAAGATTGAAAACGGTGGCAATAGAAAAGACCCAAAAATTTGTGGCAATAGAAAAGACCCAAAATTTGGATAAGTCTAGAATTCTCCAAGAAAATATGCAGAATCCAAAGGCAAATTCAGTTTTCTTAAAGATGTTGCTTCTTCTTCTACAATGAGTTACAAGCCAAGAATGAAAATTGTGTAAGGACCCGAACTTCATACGACCTTTATGGTTGTTGGATTTTGGTTTCGGAAAGTTTTTTTACTAAGGTGACGCCTTATGGACACCTCCACGGGCTGTGTGGCTCACCATGGGCCATGCGGAGGGGCCTTGAGGTGACCCTTGGCCTTGTATGTAGTATCTTGGCCTTAGCTTGGAGTTCAAGACCAAGTCTCGCACCACATGAACCCCACATGGTCCATGCGGCACTTTGTGGATCATATGGTAGCTTATGTTATGGATCCTTGGCCTTGAAAACCATAACTTGGCTAATGCATATCACACATGAACCTCTCACAGTCCATATACCTTCTCATGGGCCGTGAGGCCCTCCATATGGGCATTCGAGTGAAAATTTTCTAAGTATGGGATCACTATCTCGAAACTTTGTCATTGGAGAATTTTTCTAAGTGAGGCTTCATGGGAGGGCTACAAGGTATGTGTGATCTCTACACGGGCCGTGAAGCCCTTCGTATGGGTGTGGCGTGCTAATATTTCTAAGTATGGAATTACCGTCTCAGGTCTTTGTCAGTGGAAATTTTTCTAAGGATAGCTTCACGGACGGGTATATGGTCTGTGTGACCTAGTACAGACCGTATGACCCTCCCACGAGACCCCTTGCAACATTTTTCTATCCGTTTTATTAATGGTGTTCTTGTAATTTTGGTTACTCCTAAGGGTCTTTTGTAACTTTCTATGATATCTAAAGACATTCAAATGACATATACTCTTCTTCTCTCATTCAAATTCATTCTGACACTTAAAATTATATTCAACCTCTCTCTTAAGAACTCCTCTCAAAGACTCTAGTGAAGGCTTAGTTTGGGAATCAAGGAAGGGCTCTTTTATTAATCAAATTCTTCTTGTTTCTTCTTGGTTACCTAAGTAAGTTATATGGGAGTTGATTCATGGCCTCTTTCAACTATGAAGACCCCAAACTCTTTTACTTGATTTTCAAAAATTAAGCTTACTTTAATTGTAGGTTTTTAAGATTATTATTTATTTGGTTAAATTAAGAGATGGGATGTGTTTTATTATTGATTTTAAATTAATTTAAACCATAATATGTTGAATTGCATGAGTATTATGAGGATTTGAATATGCATTACTTCTTAAAAGCTTGATTTCAACATGGGTAATCTAAATTGTGATTTGAGTGTGGATTTTACTTATGGATTTACTTGAATTTGATATTGAATTGTTGATTTAAGATTGAATCTCTATTTCCCATTGCTATTCTCATACCATTCATGGCATATGCATTCATAAGCATTGGATTTTGATGAAAATTACCGGTGGTTTAAGCTCGCATATGTTTTATTGAAAATGATTCAGTAAGTTAAGCTCGTGTATTGGTTATGACAAGAATGTGATCACATAAATGTCTATTTTTATTGGATCTTTGAGCATATTGGGTGTTTATACCATATTAATTTAAGTGAATGAGCTACTCCAATGCATGAAAAGTATGAATTGAAATGTAATTTGGGTTTTGAGCCCAAGTGAGAATGATTATGAAGAATGTTTGGCTTTTAAGCCTAAGTGTGCATTGAAATGATTTGAAATGAAATATGCCTCTTTTGAAATCATGTATATGTATAAGCATTCTTGTGGGATGACGACTTAGCACCAAATGGATTGGGGGCTCAAGGCTATCCCCAAGGGTCCTCTTCCATTTTTGACTATGTGCTAGTATAGGTATATGGTAGCCATTATCGAAATGACTGGGTCGTAAGGAATAGTTACACATTTGATATGATATGATATGATATGATATGATATGATATGATATGATATGATATGATATGATATGATATGATATGATATGATATGATATGATATGATATGATACGATATGGAAATCCTTCTTAAATGACCAGGTCGGAAGAAAGGTGGTCATCATACTGAAATGATCAAGTCGTATGGCGTGGTGTAGATTATCTTTGCCAAGTAATTTTTTCTCACCCTATGGGAGGTCTACATCGGGCAAATTCATGTAATAGCTCGCATAAGTTTGAGATGGCAGTTATCGTCACATTCCCACTATATATGAGCATTATGGCATTTTATGCATCACGAATTTCATGGCATATTATTATATTAATTTTCTTTGTTATATATCTCCTTCTATTGTATATCCCCTTGTCATCTACCGTTGAATGCAGGTTTGATTAGTCATATGCATTGCATGCCCACATACTCAATACATTCAAATGTCCTAACGCATACTTTTTGCTTACATGATCTAACTATGTAGGCACTGGAGACTACCTTCATCCACTGATTGATGGCTAAATCGGGTTTGAGACATTGTTGTGGTTAGTCTTGTCTTCCAAGGACACGTTATTATCCATCTACCTTATGTTGCTTTCTTTATGTTACTTTTACTTTAAGGGTAATCCCAAGACATGTCTTGGCCCACGTCCTATCTTATGACTAGAGGCATTGTTAGACATTTTGTAGACTCTTGTACAGATATATGTTATGTGTTGTATTCAGAGATTATGATTATCGCTACCTATCAGATAAGGTTATTATGGATTGATTATAAGTTTTATGATATGGATGTATGTTATGATGTGGAAGATTCTAAGTCCTATTTTTCCCCAATAGAGTGAGTCATACTTACCCGCCCCTTAGTATTTATGTGTTATGTGTTATGTGAATCCATGTTAATCCTTGTCCTTATGATATCGCCATATAATGAGTCCTACTTTCCCGTCCCTTAGAACTATGTCTTCCGAACTGATGATGTGTGAATGGATGCTATGAGGCTTGTTTGGGGACTCTCGGGTTCCTATTCGCCATGTCACTCCTAGACCCTAGGTCCGGATCGTGACAAGCTTGGTATCAGAGCACTAGGTTTATAAATGGTCCTCAGAGTCCAAAGTGTCGTGTCAAGTAGAGTCTTACTCATGGGTGTGAAGCACACCGCATCTACGGGTAGGAAGCTACGAGGTGTTTTTGGAAATGTTTCACTTTTCCATGATTCACATCATGCCATTAAACGTGTCTTAAGGTTTCCTATCTTCATCCCTCCCTACCAAATAGGGAGAGTTATTTTGGGTATGTAATGCAACCAAGCGAGGAAGATGTTGTAGTTGATCTAATAGATGAGGTCAAAAGGGAGTTGGTAAAGGATGTGCATCGTTTGACAAGATCAGGGAACTGGGTTGAGTATATAATGATGGTTTCATTCATGTTTAGATTGGGGGTGAATCTTTACTGGTTGTTGATGTCAAGGCTAAACAAGATTAAGACCCATCATTGTTTGAGTTGAAGAAGTTGGTTGTCAAAAAGAAGAAAGAGGTTTTCCCCCTAATGGGAGATAGTGTGCTTCGGTATCAAGATCGATTATGTGTTCCAGATGTTGATGATCTTAGGAGGAGGATCATGATTAAAGCCCATAACTCTCATTATTTTATTTACACAGGATCTACCAAAATGTATTGGGATTTGAGGAAAGTGTATTGGTGGCATGGTATGAAGAAAGATATAGCCAAGTTTGTATTTGAATGTCCTAATTGTCAACTAGTGAAGGTAGAGCATCAAAGGCCCAGTGTTTTGGCTCAAGATATTGAGATTCTTACTTGGAAATGAGAAGATACATGGATTTTGTGGTCGGGTTGCCTCGAACCTGAAAGCAATTTGATTCAATTTGGGTTATTGTTGATCGAATGACCAAATTGGCTCATTTTCTACCGTTCAAGACTACTTTTAGTGTTGAAGATTATGCAACATTCTATATCCAAGAGTTGGTGAGGTTGCATGGTGTGCCTAGGTCTATCATATCGGATCGTGGCACCCAATTTGCTTCTCCATTTTGGAGGTCATTCCAAAGAGGACTTGGCACCAAGGTGAAGATAAGTATCGCTTTTCATCCTCAAACTGGTGGATAAGCCAAAAGGACAATTCAAACTTTGGAGAACATGTTGAGGGCTTGTGTGTTGGAATTCAAGGGTAATTGGGATGATCATCTGCCTCTCATTGAGTTTGCTTATAACAATAGCTTTCATGCTAGCATTGGTATGGCTCCATTTGAGGCTTTGTATGGTAGGAGATGTTAATCACCGGTGGGGTGATTCGAGTTAGGAGAGATGGCTTTGATTGGCTCAGATTTGGTATTGGAGGCTATGAGAAGGTGAAGTTGATTAAGGAGAGGTTGAAAATGTCTCAAAGTCGCCAAAAGTCTTATTCAGATATTAGGAAGAGGGACTTTGAGTTTCGTGTTGGTGATTGGGTGTATGTGAAGGTCTCATCCATGAAGGGTGTGATGGGTTTTGATAAGAATGTCAAGTTAAGTTCCTGGTTTGTAGGTCCTTATGAGATTGTTGAGCGGATTGGGAATGTGGCTATAGATTGGATTTGCCTCTGGATTTGAGTTCTACTCACCCGGCTTTCCATGTGTCTATGTTGAGGAAATGGATTGGTGATCCTAGTACTACTTTGCCTTTGGAAGGTGTTGAGGTTGAGGAGAACTTGTCTTCTGAGGAAATAACGGTTGAGATTTTGGGTAGGTAAGTGAAGCAGCTTCGCAATAAGGATGTGGCTTCGGTTAAGGTGCTTTGGAGAAATCAACATATGGAGAGTGCTACGTAGGAGGCGGAGTTGACATGATAAAGCAATATCCCCAACTTTTCCAATCTACTCAAGCCTTTGGTATTAGGTTCTTCCTATTCCAAGTGGTACTAATTCTTTCACCCTTGTGTTTCATGATATGACATGCATACATGTACACGAAAATGATTTAAATGTGTTTTGAATGATTTAAAAATTCTTTGATATGAGTTTTAATGATTTTATGATTTTTCAAGTGATGAAATATGCATTGTATCTTATGTTTGGATGATACAGGTTCTAAGTCAAGTCTTTCAAGCCTTATTCTAGTAAATTCGAGGTCGAATGTTCCCAAGGGGGAGATGATGTAAGGACCCAGACTTGGTACGACCTTTATGGTTCTTGGATTTTGGTTCTATAAAGTTTTTTACCAAAGTGATGCCTTATGGGCACCTCCACGGGCCGTGTGGAGGGGCCTTGAGGTGACCCTCGGATTTGTATATAGTGTCTTGGCCTTAGCTTGGAGTTCAAAACCATGTCTCACACCACATAAATCTCACACGGTCCATGTGGTACTTTATGGACCATGTGGTGGCTTGTGTGATGGAGCCTTGGATTTGAAAACCATAATTTGGCTAAGGCACATCACACATGAACCTCTCATGGTCTGTATACCTTCTCACAGGCTAGGAGGCCCTCCATATGAGTATTGGAGTAAAAATTTTCTAAGTATAAGATCATCTTCTGGGAACTTTATTGTTGGAGAATTTTTCTAAGTGAGGCTTCACGTAAAGCCACATGGTCCGTGTGACCTCTACATGGGCCATGAAGCCCTCTGTATGGGTGTGGCGTGCTAATTTTTTCTAAGTATGGAATTACCGTGTCAGACCTTCGTCAGTGGAAATTTTTCTAATAGCTTCATGGACGAGTATACCATCCGTGTGACCTTGTGCGGACCATATGACCCTCCCACGGGACTCCGTGCAACATCTTTCTATTTGTTTCATTAATGGTGTTCTTGTAATTTTGACTACTCCTAAGGGTCTTTTGTGAGTTTCTATGTTATCTAAAGACATCAAATGACCTATACTTTTTTTTTCTCATTCAAATTCGTTCTCACGCTTAAAAGTACATTCAAACTCTCTTAAGAACTCCTCTCAAAGACTCTAGTAAAGGCTTAGCTTGGAAATCAAGGAAGGGCTCTTTTCTTCATCAAATTCTTCTTGTGTCTTCTTGGTTAGCTAAGGTATGTAGGAGTTTATTCATGGCCTCTTTTACTTGATTTTCATGAAATTAAGCTTACTTTAATTATGGATTTTTAAGATTATTGTTTATTTGGTTCAATTAAGATATGGACTATGTTTTATTGTTGATTTTAAATTAATTTAAGCCTTGATATGTTAAATTACATGAATATTATGAAGATTTGAATATGCATTGTCCCTTTAAAGCTTGATTTGAGCATGGGCAATCTAAATTGTGATTTGAATTTGGATTTTACTTATGGATTTACTTGAATTTCATATTGAATTGTTGATTTAAGATTGAACCTCTGTTGCCCATTGTTATTCTCATACCATTCATGGCATATGCATTCATGAGCATTGGATTTTGATAAAAATTGTCAGTGAGTGAAGCTCACATATGTTTTATTGAAAATGATTCGGTGAGTTAAGCTCACATATTAGTTATGAGAAGAATGTGATCTCATAAATGTCTGTTGTTATTGGCTCTTTGAGCATATTGGGTGTTTACACCATATTGATTTAAGCAAATGAGTTATTCCTATGCATGAAAAGTATGAATCGAAATGTGATTTAGCTTTTGAGCCCAAATGTGAATGATTATGAAGAATGTTTAGCTTCTAAGCCTAAGTGTGCATTGAAATGACGTATGCCTCTTTTGAAAGCATGTATTTGTACAAGTATTCTTGTGGGATGACGACTTAGCACCGAATAGATTGAGGGCGTCTGGGCTATCCCTAAGGGTCCTCTCCCTTTCCTTGAACTATGTGTCAGCATAGATATATGGTAGTTATTACCAAAATGACCAGGTCGTAAAGAATGCTTACACATTTGATATAATATGATATGATATGAAAATCCTTCTGAAATGACCGGATCGTAAGGAAGATGGTCATCACACCGAAATGACTGGGTCGTAAGGTGTGATGTAGATTACGTTTGGCAAGTAATTTTCTCCTACCCGATGGGAGGTCTACATCGAGCAAATTCATGCAATAGCTTGCATGAGTTTGAGATGTCGATTATGGTCACATCCCCACTATATATGAGTATTATGGCATTTCATGCATCATGGATTTCATGGCATATTGTTATATTACTTTCCTTTTCTATATATCTCCTTCTATAATATATGCCCTTGTCATCTAACGTTAAATGCAGGTTTGATAAGTCATATGCATTTCATGCCCGCATACTTAGTAATTCAAACGTACTAACACATACTTTTTGCCTACATGATCTAACCATGTAGGCACCGAAGACTACTTTCATCCACCGATTGATGGCTAGATCGGGTTTGAGACATTGTTGTGATGAGTCTTATCTTCCAAGGACAAGCCATTATCCATCTACCTTATGTTGCTTTTTTTATGTTACTTTTACTTTGAAGGTGAGCTCGGGACATGTCCTGGCCCCCGTCCTATCTCATGACTAGAGGCATTGTTGGACATCATGTAGACTCTTATACGGATATATGCTATGTGTTGTATTTGGAGATTATGATTATGATCATGGCTACCTATCGGATGTGGTTATTATGGATTGATTATGAGTTTTATGATATGGATTTATGTTATGATGTGGAAGATCCTAAGTCCCTTTTTGCCCCTATAGCATGAGTCATACGTACCCGCCCCTTAGTACTTATGTGCTATGTGTTATGTGAATCCATGTTAATCCCTGTCCTTATGATATCCCCATAGCGTGAGTCCTACTTTCCCGTCCCTTAGAACTATGTGTTTTAATATTTCTATATGCTTCCGAACCGATGAAGTGTGAATGGATGTTATGAGGCTTGTTTGGGACTCTCAGGTTCCCACTCGCCATATCACTCATAACCCTAGGTATGGGTCATGACAAATTAATTCTTCTTCTTCAATGGAAAATGGTTCTTCTTCTTCAAGTATTCAGAATCCAATAATGTAAACTAGTTCTTTTTTCAAGAAATTATCAAACTTTCTTAAATGAGTATGTAGTAAATTGAACAAGAACGTATTTTCTGGAAATATTTTCAACAATGACCTTTAGGATTGTTACAATGCTCTTTCTGTTGTTAATGAATTTAAGTGTTTATGATTTTTTGAGAACAAGAGAACAAACTAATTTATACCCTTCCGTATAAAGGTATAGGACCATAAAATATATTTTGGATCAATTACTTAAATAATATATTGTACAATAATAATTACTAGTTTTAGTACATATTTTAATTTTACCAAAAAAAAGTTATACTTTTTGGAATAATTACAACCACAAGTCACTAACAAAATTTATTTACACAAAAAATAGCTCACTTTTTTTTAATCACGAAAATTAGTCATTCGGTGACTTTTGGCTATTTTTTACAATTTTGGGCATTCAGCCCTCGTTATATAGACATGTATAGTCAGTGTATATTTGTGTATCATATATATTTGGTGTATAACTCATGTATAAGTAATATACATTGTATAGTAGTGTATACTTTCTATAACTTTGACAAACTATATTGTATAATCATGTATAATTTCGCTGATTTTGGGCTATTTTTTATATAAATAAATCATGTGCTAATTTTTTTTTCTAAACTTTTTACTTTTTTGTGTATACGTGTAATTTCCCCACGTTTTTATACCTGCAAATAGCAAAAAGGAATTTCCCCTCTTTCTCTTTGTTCTCTTTATTTTTCTATCCATGTCTTTCTCTTTTAAAAAAAATAATTAATTATTTTAATTTAAAACTTGATTTTGAATTGCATATTATGCAAATGATGTTTTTCTTACTTTCTAAATTAGAACGACAAAGGGTCAAATATACGCATGTACTATTAGAAATAGTTTAAATATATCATTCGTTATACTTTTGGTCCACATATACCCTTTCAGTTATACTTTAAGTCCAAATATACCCCTCCAATTACCCTTTGTGTTGATTTATCCTTATTTTTGATAGACGAACTCATGAGGAATTTACAAACAAATAGTTTATCTCAATTTTAAATACCCTATTCACTTTACAAACTCACCTCCCATCTCCGACCCGTTCACTTTATAGACTGGATAAGCATAAGCGTGTATTTTTATATTATATATAATTTAAAAGAATACCCTTATGTATCTTATTACATGTTAATTTAAATACATATATTGTCAGAATGGATAATAATGAAAACTTACCAGACATTTAAGATTTTATTTGTCCCATGTTTTGAGGCTTTTATTAATTCTTACTATACGCTAGATGTAAGAATATATTCTAAAGCATTTATATTTGAGATAACTTTAGTACAGGTTAGTGCATGCACAACAAGATGAAAAATCAAATAACTTTTCATCTTTTGTAGAACATGGCTTAGGTGTGAGGTTTGAAAAGTGAATAGATCGGATTGAGTTAAATGAGTGAGTTTATGGCGAATCTATTAAAATTGGGGATAGATTATTTGTTTCTACAGTCGTCATAGGTTTGTCCATTAAAAATAAGGATAAATTAGCACAAACCATAATTGGAGGGGTATATTTCAACCTAAAATATAACTGAAGGGGTATATTTAGACCAAAAATATAACGAATGGTATATTTAAACTATATTTCAACAGTACAAGGGTATATTTGACCCTTTGCCGATTAGAAAATTTATTTTATGTAAATACATATATAATGCATTTCTAACACAATTTTAATGTTTTAAAATTTGAACTAATTTAAATAATACTTAAGTGTTTGAAATTTAAATATAATATTTATTATTATCTTATTAATTAAAAAAAGTTTATAAACAACAATTGTAATACATTTTGAATTTAATATATTATACATATTATATGCATTTTTAATACATGTGGAGAATATATAACTAATATATTTTTAATACCTTAATATATTTTAACATCATTAATAAGTGAAAAGTAAAAAATAATTATAATGCATTTTGAATTCAATATATAATACATATCATAAACATAATTTAACGCATGTGATGAATATATAATTAAAAAAAAAATTCAATACGAATGTGTTATAGATATTATGTCAGAACTTCAAATATTTCAGTTACAATAATCGAATTCATAACTATATATAATGTTAAATTAAAATTGTATTACAATTATAGTTTATATTTAATACGCATTGAAATAAAACTTTTCAAATAACAAGAACCCTTATTCTTTCTCGACGATTTATTGATTATTAGACCTGCAACAATGGTACCATTTTTCATGGCATCCCTATTGTCAAAGAAGAACAAAGATGAGAAAAATTTGACAATGAGATGAAAAAAGGTACCATTGTTGGTTACCATTTTTCATGGCATCATATCGTCAAAGAAGAACTAAGATGAGAAAAAGCTAATAATGGGATGAAAAAGGATTCTTTACTTTTTTTGCATGGTAGTGTTGATGGAGTTTTTCATTTTATGGCAGCACTCTCTCCAGCGTCTTCTCCCGTCATCACGCGTCAATCGGAGTTTCAACTTCGATCTTCTTCCAGATTTGTGAAGATCGGAGACGATCTCCTGCGTATTCGATCGGTTTTCCGGCAAACTCGATCTTCTTCCAGATCTGTGCTTCTTCTCCACTAGGCATCTTCTCCACTGCGCTGCGTCTCCATTGTGCTTCAGAGAAGACACAATTATTGCAGGTCTTCAGGCGGCCATACTCCGGCTACAAGAGTTTTCAATCAACATCAGTCATATTCCGGCGACTCTGTGTAAGTTTTCGGCTAGAGGCAGAAATCCGACGACCATTTTCTGGCGAAAATCAACCCAGTTTCTATCATTCCTCACTATTCTTTATTTCTTGGCTACACTATCTCATTTTGTGAATCTTTTTCCTTTTTTTTTTTTTTACTGATCAGTGTCTGATACTATTGCTCGAGTCATTTGAGTGTAATCCCAGTGAAAGATGTACGCAGACTTTTTCACTACCACATAGATAGAGAGCCTATTTCCTGGTAACCCTTGTCGCAAAAGAAACACTTGACAATTATTAAGACAAAGTCAATATATCACATAAGAAAAGTTTTTTTAAAAGAATAAAAATAATTGAATTAGTATTACATTAGAATTTTAAAAATAATTTTTCTCAATATATTGAAAATAGAGGAGAATTTTAAATTAACTCTTACTATTTCAATAAATATTATTAAATAAATTTAGATCCAGTTAATTAAATATTAAACTAAAAGGTAAAACTCCAAACTAATAATAATAATAGTAAAAATAGCAGTAGTAATAACAAATCATAATAATAAAAATTAAACTAGTAGAAGTACTGTAGTAGTACCAGCAAACAATACTAAAATAATAATAATAAAATAGAAAATAACAAACAAAAAAACTTTTAAAAAAAGCAGAAGAAGAAACAAAGATAAGTGGGGAAAAGAGAGATAAAAACAAAACTTAAGAGAAATAAAAAAATATTATTTATAAAATTAATATGATATTTAAATTTGAATTTAAATAAAACTTGAATTGGAAGAAAATTCTAAATTTCTTCGTTAGCTTGAAAAAAGAAACAAATGAATAGAAGAACTCCAAAATTAACTCTTATTATTTCCCCAACTTATCATTTTCAGATGTTATCAAATAAATTTAAACATAGTTAATTTAATATTAAATTAAAAGATAACAATCTAGAACTACTACTACAACAACTAATAAAGACAATAATAATAATAAGAATAATTTTTCACTAGCTTGAAAATAAAAATCTACTTGCAAAAGAATTATAAATAAATTTTTACTATTTTATAAATTTATCCTTTTCAGATGTTATATAATAAATCTAAATCCAGTTGATTGAATATTAAATTAAAAAAGATTATAGTATAGTAGTAGTATGCAAATAAAATCGTGGATTATCAATGAGGAAAAGAGGGAAAAAAACAAATGCATGAAAATAAAATCAATATTAAGCCAAGGATAAAGATAAGTAGTAAAAAAAAAATCCTTTTAAAAATTGATATGTTATTTGAATTTGAATTTAAATTTAAATTTAAATATAATTTGAGTTGAAATAGAGTTCTAACTTCTTAATCTCTTTTATATATATTCCTAAAATGATATATAATATTAAATTTTCTTCTTATGCGTTACATTCTTCATATTCTTCATAATTTTTTTTATTTTTTATATACAAATAAATGATGATCGTATTATCAATTAATTTTTTTGTACTAATATATAATACTTAATATTTTTCATTCTATTCTTTTCTTTTATTTTTTTAATGAATAGATACATTCAATCACATAAACACAAAATAAAAAATAAGATTTTTTATGTCTTTTTTTGTGATGATCTATTCATTTAATACGAGAGTGCAAGTTTTTTCTGTTGAAAACAAGAGGATTGAGCATTGGGAAACTCAATAGATTTTGTTTTGCTGAAATTTTTTCTTATTTATCATTTATTAACCTATTTAATTTTGTAGTCATTTACATAATTAATATTATTGCTACTTTATAGATTAGAACGAATTATTTTTTGCTATGCATTTTATCCACATGTTGCATATGTAAGTTGGTTTGTTTCTTTTCATTGAATAAATATATTCGTAATTAGATCGTATTGAAATTTAAAGAAATATGTATATTTATATTTTGAATTTATTTTAATAAAAATTATCTAAGTAACGGTGAGGGTAACATTAATATAAAACTGTTGTAGAAGAATAATACGTTTAATAGTGCATAATTTAAAAATATATAATAAATTTGTATATATAATAGACTCTTTGAATTTAGATAATCTTATCAGATATTTAAATTATTTCAAAATTAAACACTAATTTCAATTTATATTTGAGTTATATATTTTTAATTGATAATAAATTGAATAAATTTCTCCTGAAATAGCGAAATAAAAATAAAAATAAAAAATTAGCTTCCTCATGCTTTTTGAAAAAAGAGTGTAGATATCTCCAAACAAAATTCACATATAAATTTGATATTTTTATAATTTATGTAATCAAGTTTTATATTTTTTATGATATTGCGTATCTTTTTATCTTATACCAAAGTTTCTTAATATCAAGAAAGAAAAATTAAGCAATATAATTTTATGTGAGTAAGCCACGACGATGAATATTAAAACATAATCTGAGCGATAAATTCTTAATGTTATAGCTTAAAGTATAATTAAATATGATGTACACAAGTTACGAAATATCTTTTTATGAAGTTAAATTTATGATTTTAGTTTTTACTTTTGTATTCATATTACAAAATATTTTTTTGAATTTAAACAAGAAAATAAATTTTTAATTTGAATATTAGGTAAGAACTTATTCAACAAAGTTGAAAGTGTTTAAGTTAAATTTTAAATCATTACCACTTTTAACAAACGACATGATATTGAAGCTTTCTTCTAATTTATATTTCATTTTTTTATTTCTTTATGTGTAACAAAATTTATTCTTTTTAATTTCACGCTTATCTTCTATATATATTAAAAGTGTGAAGGCACTTAGAAATGTTGATTGAACTTTTTATACTTTATTAAAAGACTCATCTTTAGACAAAATGGTCTTTTTATCCTTTTTTTTAGAATTACTATATTAATAATATTAAATATAATAAAAATTAAATTAAGAAAAACCCTTTTCCAACTAAAATTGAGTTGGTCTAAAAGAAAATTAATCAAAAAGAAAAAAAAATTAAAGTGGAAAAAACGTCCAAATAGGTCAAAATGATTTATTTATTTTTTTGAAGGGGGAAAACTTCCAAAAAAAGATTTCCTTTTTGTTTAAGGGAACACAATTTAGTTAAAAACATTACTTTTTTTTTTAAGATAAGACAAGCTTTATTAAAAAATTTTAAAGTTACAACTTTAAAGAGGAAACCGTATTTTTTCAAATAATGATTTAAAAAAAAATTAAAGGAAAAATACTTGAGTAACTCTTTCAGATTTTATCAACTATTTAATATTAAAAATAATATGTTCCTCTTACTTGCCTAACAATTTTTTCGTAATCTATAGTTGGAATATTTGAAATTTCCAAGATTTACGATTTTTTTAAAATTAAATTTTAATTAATTAATTATTTAACTCCTAACTATTCAGCTCCAAATTATTATTTTTGAATGCATAAAATATTAACAAATTTATATTATAACTAATTGAATTGATTTTCTCATCTTTGCCTCTACATCATAGATTAAACTGTTGCATCAAATTAATAGTATTTATTTTGTTTTGTTTCTATGAATGTGGTATTTATATTAATGACAATTACTATTTATATATAAATTTTAAATTGACATGACACATCCGTGCAAAACACGTACACTAAATTAGTTCATTATAAAAATGTTAGTAGATAACAGAATTTAAAATGAAATATGATAGACAAATCTAATAAATGGAAAAAAAAATATGGGTGATGGAATAAAAGTTTAGAAGTAAATTAATTTATGTGAATAAAAAATACATATTTATTCATATCATTAAAAGAGACAATAAAAAAGTTTGGTAAAGCGGTAAGTCATTAAAAAGTCATGCAGTAATGTGAAAGTACTAATTAACGAATATTACAATAGCAATATGTCATGACAAAAATAGGAATCAAGTTTTAAATTATAGTTTAAGAAATCAAAGGACAAGATTTCCTTTTAGATGAGAAATTACTTTTTGATAACTACCATAGTCTTAAATAGTTATATCATGTAAACTAAATAAATTATGAATTTAATATTAAAATATAAATATAAAAATCTGAATAACTTAAAATTAAATTGATAAAAAAATAGATTTGAGAATTTAATTGCTTATAGTAGAAAAATAAAATACAAAATAAAATAAAATAATTAAAATATTGTAGAAAAAGATATACAAAGGGGGTGGGGGTGGGGGTGGGGTGGGGAGATGATTTTTTTTTAAAGTAGTTTTGATAATATAATGAAGTGTTTAAATAATACACATACTACTGTCTATAAATTTTTAATTGAAGAGATGTAAATAATATAATTTAAAAAATATGAGTAAGAAAAATAAATTGTCACGCCCCGGAAGGGTACCCTTGAGGTGTTTGGCACTCAGAGACTATTGCTAGTCCCCGAGCGAACCACTTAGTCTCATCACCTCATTCAACGTCATTACAGCGAAAATGTCATAAATAGGATACCTCAAATATAGGGCCAAATGGCCAACATCCGTCTCAACATCAACTAAGTAAATAAAAGTACTACTCATTTCATAAGGGAAACATCAACTTCAACCTCGACATCATGTCTACGAAGCCTCCAACCTGACTCAACTGTCTAAAAATGGTGCCATGACATGCCATGCTACCGGACTCAATGAAATAAAGGAACATCAAATAAAGGGTTTCCTCCGGATAGCAAGGAGGCTCACCAGTGTTGGAACTCGCGATCTCTGACCTCAACGGTGCGTCTGCTGAAGTCCTTTAACTCCTGTATCTGCATCATGAAACAATGCAGCGCCAAATGGCGTCAGTACGTGGAATGTACTGGTATGTAAAATAGCTCAATAGTAATGTAAGTACACCAACATAAAGAAAACATCAACTCAACATTATACTCCATCAGAAAGTCAAGAGTTTATCTAAGGTACGAGGTTAGCATAGACAATTGACCCATCCACCTCTCATCTCCACGTCATCATCACATCAACTCATCTCAAGGAAACTTCACTCAAGGAACCTCAAAGTCAACTCAACTCAGGGAACGTCAACATCGACTCAACTCTGGAAACATCGACTCAGAACATCACATAACATCAACATCAGAGTCCTATCACAAGGAACCTAACTAGGAGTTTCTCTAACCGACAACCATCACCTATGAGCCAGTGATGATACAACGAAGCGATGCCGTTGCCACATCCATTCAATACCCTGCCCGAGGTAAAGGACATCAACCTAAGTGGATCCACAAGAAAAACCTCAGTCCTTATTTGGGACAAGAAAGGAGTCATCCACATTGCAGTTCAATCCCCTCTTTCTACGTGGGCCACGTAGTTAATGGGTTCAAGTGGGACTCACTGTTACCCATTTTCGGTGCTCAATGCTCCTCCCAGAACTCAACATGCTCATAAAACATCAACCTCATCAGTCCCATAGGGACATAATACCTCATCATCAGTCCCATAGGGACATGACATAATATCTCAACATCAACATCAGTCCCGTATGGACATAGTATAATAACTCAACCTCAACATCAGTCCTGTCTGTGGGGACATAATAGAATACCTCAACATCTACATCACCTCACCTCATTAACCTCAACATCAACATCATAGACTCAAGATACTCTTTCAGAAATTAAACTTCCAATCTCAAGACATCATAAAACATCATTCTCATCACATCATCATCAAGACTCACATTAAATGTGAAACACAATCACAACATCATAACATCAATCTCATTAAGGCTCTAGACTCATCCCTCAGTTCATCTTGTTATATCATTTAACAACATAATCATAGGGTTTCAAAACATACACGTGAAAATGAATTATGACATAAAAATAGAGTAGTAATGATCATCAATTTATGTAAGAAAATAGTTATACGTAAAGTAACATCAATTATACATGCATCAAACTCTTCACATTAACCTCATCATGTCAAGACATAAATCTCTTTACTCAAAAGGTGTAACACCCCAACTTTTTTTTAACTAAGATTGAGTCATCCTTCATATGATAGGATCAATTCCTAAATATATTTAAAGTATATTAGATGTGATTTAGAGTTACAAAGGATATTTTACATCAAGCCAAGTCCAAAGAATTTCTAGCGACTAAGTTTTCATATGAGTTGATGGAAGGGTCAACTTCAAATGACCATATCTCTTAAAGTATAATTAGTTAGGTGATTCATAATATATCAAATTAAATATCTTTGAGTTAGCTTTCCAACGCATCTTATTTCGCGTTAAACAGAGTTTGGAGTAGAAAGTTATGACTATTTTACTGGAGACTTATAGAGTTGTCCGAAGGTCCGCGACGCGGACCTATCGCGAACCCTTCTGGATAAGCTAACCGACGTTCCTTTATTTTATTTTGAGGATACTTTTATCATAAAGCCTTTGGGGGTCTATTTAAGGTCCCAAAACACATAATACGTCAATTTCATGAGTCAAAACCCTCTCTTTCACTCCTAAACATAAAATGCTCAAGAATCATCAAGAAAGTCATCAAGTTAAGATTAACTTTCAAGATTCTTCATCAAGGTGAGTTATTCTTCATAAGCTTTAAGCTATTTCTCTATATATTCATGAATCCCTAATAGAATCTTAAATTATAACCTAGGGTTTCAAGAAGCGAATTCAAGAATCCCAAGAAAGGATTCCTTAATTCTTCTTTTCATGAATTAGGGTCCTTCATCAAGAACTCTAAAGATTCTAAGTCAAGAATTCAAGAATCAAAGAGAAGTTCTTCAAACAATGTCCTTCCAAGTTCTTCCACTATAAAAGAACTATCGAGGTTGAGGATTTTCTCCAAGAAACGAGTATTCATCAAATTTTGATTGTAATATCAAATTTCCAGGTATGTAAGGCTAAACTAAAAGCATGAGATTGTTCTCTCATGTGCCCCATAGAGGTCAAAGATGAGTTGATGGTTGAAGAGTATGTGTGCATGAATACTTGAGAGTTTTTCATTGAAAATTTGATTTGAAATTACATGTTTTCTATGTTGATGATCATCATACTATTTGTTTTCTTGAAGTTAACCATTTTCATGATATTTTGCATAACCTTACATGATTATTTGAAAAGCATGCATAATGAACTTCGGGGATGAGTCTAGAGCCTTGACGATGATGATGTTGTGATGTTGTGATTGTGTTTCACATTTGATGAGAGTCTTGATGATGATGTTGATGAGAATGATATTTTATGATGTCTTAAAAATTGGAAGTTTAATTTCTAAAAGAGTATCTTGAGTCCATGATGTTGATGCTGATGTTATGAGGTGAGGTACTATGTCCCTACGGAACAGATGTTGATGTTGAGGTTTTATACTATGTCCCTCTGGGACAGATGTTGATGTTGAGGTTTTATACTATGTCCCTCTGGGATCGATGTTGATGTTGAGGTATTATATCATGTCCTTATGTGACTGATGATGAGGTATTATGTCCCTATGGGACTGATGAGGTTGATGTTCTATGAGCATGTCGAGTTCTGGGAGGAGTATTGAGCACCGAAATGGGTAAGAGTGAGTCCCACTTGAACCCATTAACTACGTGGCCCGCATAGGAAGAGGGGATTGAACCGCAATGTGGATGACTCTTATCTTGTCCCAAAAGAGGACTGAGGTTTTTCTTGTGGATCCACTGAGGTTATGTCCTTTACCCCGGGCAGGGTATTGGATGGATGTGGCAACGACATCGCTTCATTGTATCATCACCGGCTCATAGGCGATGGTTGTCGATTACAGAAACTCCCAGTTAGGTTCCATTTTGATAGAACTCTGATGTTGATGTTGATGTGATGTTTTGAGTCGAGTTTTCTGAGTTGAGTTGATGTCGATATTCCCTGAGCTGAGTTGATGTTGATGTTCCTTGAGTTGAGCTGAGTTGAGTTGAGTCGAGTCGAGTTGAGTTGAATTGAGTTTCCTTGAGGTGAGTATGATGTATTGATGATGCATTGATGAGATATTGATGGGTCATTTGTCTACTCTTTATTCTTTCTTTAGATAGACATTTGACATTCTGATGGAGTATAATGTCGAGTTGATGTTATTCCTATATTATTCTACTAGTTTCTGTTTCACTCAGCTATTTTACATACCAGTACATTCTAAGTATTGATGTCCCCTTCTGGGACTGCATCATTTTATGATGCAGAGGCAGGTATTAGAGATCATCGACAGGCGCTTCGTTGAGGATCTATTCGCATTCAGCTGATCGGTGAGACCTTCTTATTTTCGGAGGATTTCCATATTATTATCATCTAGTTTGAGTAGTACTTTATTTTCCTTGAGTTGGATAACCATGGCCTGTCATGGTACCATCTAGATGTTTGAGTTAGATGCTTCATAGACATTGAGTAGAGGATGTTATGTATTGTTTTTCCAACTCTTCTTTGTTGAAAATTAACATTTTATATAAAGAATTGATTACTTTAATTATATTAAAGTCTTTTCCTTGAGGATGTTTCTTCCGTTGTTGAGTATGAGGTGATGATGAGGCCAAGTGGTTCGCTCGAGGACTAGCAATAGCCTCTGAGTGCCGGCCACGCCAAGGGTACCCTCCGGGGCATGACAAACTTGGTATTAGAGCACAGAATTCAAGTGTCCTAGGGAGTCTATGAAGCCATGTCTAGTAGAGTCCTTATTATTGGTGTGAAGCGCGCCACATCCATAATCAGGAGGCTATAGGACATTAGGAAAAGTTTTCCTTCTTTTTGATTCTGATTGTGCGATAGAGCTACTTCCTAAGAAATCTACGATGATTCGTGTGTTGCTCTACACCGTTCGACGATGCCTCGTCCATGAGGTGATAGAGACAGTAATTTTCGAACTCTTACGGATGAGATCCTTTGAGATAAAGTAATCAGAATGGTAGATAGACTGTCTAGGCTTAAGAGAAGCCGACTGAGATGCGAAGTTGATTGACTAGGAAGAGTGCACTATTAAATATATGAATCGTGCATTTGAGTTATCTCTAGATGTACCTAGACCCATTTGTTTTTCAAAAACTATCTTCCGAGGTGACCCATGAGGGAGAAACTTATGTCTTTAAAGAGTTTGATGTTACCACTTAAGAGTGAGATGGGAGGTCTTATAAACCCTGAGTATAATCGAATCATCCCAGAGTTAGAAGGATGATGATGGAAAAAAAGGGACGAGATAGCAAGAGTGATGGCTGATTGAGACTTATAGTCAGAGTTACATATTTATTAGGTAAGTAATGATGTGCTGAGTTGATTGCCATACGTTTGATGAAAGAGTCGTGAGTACACTATGATTTTTATGATGAGGTATAGAGGAAGAGTTAATATCAGAATGTGGTAGAGCATGCTTAAACTAGAAGGAAGTTATGTTGATGTGTTGTAGTATTCATACTATTGAGGGTGAAGTGTAGATGTTGAATAGAGGAAAATAGTGTTATCAATGTGATAGAGTTAAATTAGGCTTATGATTTTTAAATGTGAATTCATGAGACTCATCGAGTTATGAGGTTAGATAGATAAGAAGAGGTTCTATTGTGAGAGTTATGGGAAGTGGTTATGTACACCATAAGGATAGAAAATATAGAGAGATTTCCATAGAGGCTGGAAGGAGCTAAGAGTGATAGAGTTGAAAAGAGTTTGAGTGGCTAGTTATATGTATGCGACTATAGCATAACAGAAGAGTTTAAGATATTCTTGTGGATAGTGATTCCTTGACCATGTGGAGGTATATGCTTATAGGCTAGTAGAGGAAATTGATTTACAAACTTAGAGTAATGACCTTGAGAGCTAAGGAAGAGTTGATGTAAGGCCTGGTAAAATTACCAAAGTACCCCTAGGGGAGAGATGTGCGCATAACACGTCTTTCGATGCTCGAATGGCAAATCTGAGGCCGGATTTGTGATCAGCATAAAAATTTGAGTGGAGGAAAGGCTTCAGTCGATTTTTAGAGCGACCGAGTGAAAAGATAATTTTTTGTTCCGAAACGAAAAACAGTGAAGGTTCGCGACAGAGCACATTGCGGACCTATTGCAGAGAGGGACTTGCATTTTTTTCAAAACTTTTCGTCGGGATTGAGAAAACTCGTTCAGAAATTTGTTGCAAAAAATGTACTGTTCATAACCAGTCCGCGTCGCGGACTGAGTCACTTCGAGGCTGGAAATTTCTAAAATTATTAAGGGGCATTCTGGTCCATTCCTAACACCTTATAAACTCCCTATATGGCTAATATAAGTTTTTTTTTAACATGGAAAGGGTCTAAAACCCCATTTTAAGTCCTTTTCTAACAATTGAACAAGACTAGGGCTTGAGAGAAGAGGTTAAGAGCTTGAGGTGGAAGAATTCAAGAGAGAATGAGAGTTCTTAATTCTGATGATGATGTGATGTCATTTCCTTTTAAGGTTATAGATGAGGAGGAGGAGTTAGAGAAATCGTGAGGAGTCTGATAGATAGGTAAAACCATATTAGTATCTCCCGAGGTAAGAGTTCATGCGATTGAGGGTGTAAGCTGCTATGGTAGACTTAAATATGTGGATGTTATTATGAGAGTGTATCAGAATTATGAGGATGAGCGGTATTCTCTAAGTACAGGTTACTATGGAGTGAGAGTTCCTTATTCTGATGTCATCTTACACGTGTACGGTGGCTTGTTATGCCATTGTTGATGGTATAATGTGGAGTATCAAGCTTTAGAGGTATAATCATGCTTATTCTGCATGGAGAGGTAGTAATTTGGGGGTTTTATTAAAGGGGGAGATGATGAGTCTCTCCACGTCCAAATAATGATGCTGACAATAGTAGACTGAGAGTGAGGGTAGATGAGAAGGAGTGAATGTATCCTTATTGTGATATTGGTGTTAAACTTAAGTCATGTAAGGATCGAGATAGGGAGGAGGAAAGAGATGAGATCGTATGATGCGCAATAGATAGGTAAGAGTATGTTGATGTGACTTTGAGTGAGAGCTCATTTAATGGTGGAGGTAGAAGTGACAAGAAGGCTTGAAAAAAAAATTCTAAGACATATTTAAAATGGTTAGGATGATAGGATTGAATGGAAGAAGAAGAGGTGGTTAGGTGGAGGTTTGAATAAGAGCTATGAGTTTGAATTGATGGGGTAGAGCTCTATGAAAAAGAGCACGATTGAGGTGGGGACTTGAGCATGAGAGTGTCCTCAGAGTCTTGTTTATACGATGTTCCTATTCTCGATTTGAGTTGATGGCTTCCTTCCTGAGTTTAAAAGACTGATTGACGAGGTGTCTAAATGATTCAAATTGATTGAGTTTTGATGTTCCATTCGTGCTTGATGAAGAGAATGTAAGATGTGATTTCCTTACTCTTGATTTAAAATGAGTTTTCTGTTTCTGAGTTGATGTGTCCATTCTTGAGTCTGAATGGAGATGGTTTAAGATTGATGAAAAGTCGAGAGTTTGATTGATTGAGTGAGTTTTGAGAAGAGTTCTAATTCTTATTCGTGCCTTGATGTCTACCTTTACTCATCATTCGAGGACGAATGATCCCAAGGGGGAGATAATGTAACACCCAGTAAATTACCAAAGTACCCCTAGGGAAGAGGTGTGTGTAAAACGCGTCTTCCGATGCTCAGATTGGCCTTTTGTGCCCTTTTGTCATGCCCCGGGAGAGAATGCTCTTCCATGTGCCCTTTTGTCATGCCCCGGGAGGGTATCCTTGGCGTGACCAGCACTCAGAGGCTATTGCTAGTCTTCGAGCGAACCACTTGGCCTCATCATCACCTCATACTCAACAGCGGAAGAAACATCATCAAGGAAAAGACTTTAATATAATTAAAGTAATCAAGTCTTTATATAAAATGTTAAAAGGGCACTAGTAGAATAATATAGGCCAAGGGTACCCTCCCAGGGCATGACAAAAGGACACAAAAGGCCAATCCGAGCATCGGAAGACGCGTTTTACGCACACCTCTTCCCTAGGGGTATTTTGGTAATTTACTGGGTGTTACATTATCTCCCCCTTGGGATCATTCGTCCTCGAATGATGAGTAGGAATGGTACTTTGGCACAAATAGACTCCGGACTCACCTCGATACTCACTTAGAAATTCGCATCCTCAATTCCTCATCGACCTTAATAACCTCTACTCATACATCAGAATTTACACATATATACTCATGGTAGGAACATAAATTTACATAAAAGTAAGAATGTTACCTTCAACATTTTTCTCAACCTTGGGCACGAATAGGTGCGGGATTTTGCTTTCATCTTTTACTCAGCTTCCCATGCGGCTTCCTCAACAAATTGATTCCTCCACAGAACTTTGACAGAGGCTATCTCTTTGTTCCTCAGTCTGCGAACCTGTCGATCAAGGATTTGGACTGGGATTTCCTCGTAAGATAAACTGTCTTTGACTCCCGTGCTCTCCACAGGAATTACCAAGGCAGGATCCCCCAAACATTTCTTCAACATCGAAATATGGAACACTAGATGGATTCCATCTAACTCGGAAGGTAATTCTAGCTCGTAAGCAACCTTTCCAATTCTTCGCACGATCTGATAAGGACCAATATAACGAGGACTCAATTCCCCCTTCTTCCCAAACCTCATGACACCCTTCATGGGTGATACCTTCAGGTAAACCCAATCGCTCACCTCAAGCTCTAGGTCTCTTCTCCTCACATCTGTGTAAGATTTCTGACGGCTTTGGGCAGTCTTCAATCTTTCTCGAATAATCTTCACCTTCTCCATAGACTAGTGGACAAGGTCAGGACCAATCAATTTAGCCTCTCCAACTTCAAACCACTCAATGGGTGATCTACATCTCCTCCTATACAAGGCCTCATAAGGGGCCATTTGAATGCTCGCATGATAACTATTGTTATATGCGAATTCAATCAATGGTAAATGATCGTCCCAATTTCCTTTAAAGTCAAGGACGCATGCTCTCAACATGTCTTCTGCCGTCTGGATAGTGCGCTTTGCCTGACCATCCGTCTGTGGATGAAAAGTTGTGCTCAAGTTCACTTTGGTACCCAATCCTTTCTGGAAAGACTTCAAGAAATGAGAAGTAAATTGGGCTCCTCTGTCCGAGATGATGGACAAGGGAACTCCATGCAACCTCACAATCTCTTGGATATACGTCTTGGCATAATCCTCTGCAGTGTTGGTCGTCTTGACTGCCAGGAAATGCGTTGACTTCGTCATCCTGTCCACAATTACCCATATGGAATCATGCCGTCTCCGGGATCTCGGTAGGCCAGTGATGAAATCCATATTAATCATCTCCCACTTCCATTCTGGAATCTCAAAGTGTTGGGCCAAGCCACTTGGCCTTTGATGCTCAACCTTTACCTGTTGGTAATTTGGGAATCTTAAAACAAATTCCGCGATATCCCGCTTCATTCCACTCCACCAATAGACCTCCCTCAAGTCGTGATACATCTTGGTGGATCTCAGATGAATGGAGTATCTAGTGTTATGGGCCTCAGCCAGAATCCTCTCTCGAACACCATCAATATCAGGGACACATAGCCTACTCTGGTACCTCAATACCCCATCTCCCCCTTTGGAGAAGACCATCACTTTTTGCTTATGAACATCCTCCTTCAATTGGAGTATAATAGGATCTCGATCCTGTTTCTCTTTTACCTCAGTCACTAGGGACGATGTAGATCCATTTTGAACATTAATTCCTCCCTCGTTGTTCTCCTCAAGTTGGATCCCAGTCGAGCTAACCTATGCACTTCTTTCACTAACTCTTTCTTTTCTTCCTCAACATGGGTTGTGCTACCCATAGACAACCTGCTAAGAGCATCAGCAATAACATTAGCTTTACCTGGGTGGTACATGATGCTCATGTCGTAATCTTTGAGCAACTCCAACCATCTCCTCCATTGCAGGTTGAGCTCTCTCTAACTGAAGACATATTGTAAGCTCTTGTGATCCGTGAACACGTCCATATGCACTCCATACAAGTGGTGGCGCCAGATTTTAAGTGCGAACACTAAGGTCGCCAGCTCAAGATCATGGGTCGGATAGTTCTTCTCATGAACTTTAAGCTTCCTAGAAGTATAAGCCACCACTTTACCTCTCTGCATTAACACACATCCCAACCCAACTCTTGACGCATCACAGTATATTACAAAACCTTCCATCCCGTCAGGCAAGGCCAAGATAGGTGCGGTGGTCAACCTAGCCTTTAACTCTTGGAAACTCTTCTCACATTCTTTAGACCACTGAAACTTGACCTTTTTCTGAGTTAGTTTGGTCAATGGCGCAGAGAGGGAAGAAAATCCCTCAACAAATTTGCGGTAGTAGCCTGCCAACCCCAAGAAACTCCTTATGTCCGTTGAGAGGTCGGTCTTGGCCAGCTGGCAACCGTTTCAATCTTCTGACCATTTACTCGAATCCCATCACCTGAAACCACATGGCCGAGGAAGGCCACTGACTTAAGCCAAAACTCACATTTGGAGAACTTCACTACAATTCATGGTCCTTAAGAGTTTGAAGGACAACACGAAGATGTTTGGCATGCTCTTCTTCATTCCTCGAATATACCAAGATATCATCAATGAACACGATCACAAACATGTCAAGGTAGGGCCTGAACACCCTATTCATTAAGTCCATGAAAGTTGTTGGTGCATTCGTCAACCCAAAGGACATGACCAAGAACTCAAAGTGGCCATATCTTGTCCTGAAAGCTGTCTTTGGAATATCACATTCTTTCACCTTCAATTGGTGGTAACCCGATTTGAGGTCTATCTTTGAAAAGCATGAGGCACCCAGAAGTTGGTCAAACAAGTCATCTATCCTGGGAAGAGGATATTTATTCTTGACCGTGACCTTGTTCAGTTGCCTATAATCTATGCACATTCTCAGAGACCCATCCTTCTTTCGTACAAACAGAATGGGAGCACCCCAAGGAGAAACACTGGGTCTAATAAAACCTTTCTCTAACAGATCCTTCAACTGCTCCTTCAATTCTTTCAACTCAGCAGGGGCCATCCTATATGGTGGAATTGAAATGGGCTGCATCTCAGGAAGTACATCTATACCAAAGTCGATCTCCCTATCAGGAGGGACTCCAGGTAAATCCTCAGGGAACACCTCAGGGAACTCATTTAAAATCGGGACCAACTCAAGAGTAGGGGACTCAACATCATCAGATTTAACTCGTACAAGGTGATAAATATACCCCTTAGAGATTAACCTCCTTGCCCTCAAGTAGGAAATAAATCTACCCTTGGGTGCAACATAACCTCCCTTCCACTCTAGGACCGGTCCATTCAGAAATTGGAATTTAACAACTCGGGTCCTACAATCTATGGATGCATGGCAAGCATGGAGCCAATCCATACCAAGAATCACATCAAAGTCAATCATCTTCAACTCTACCAAATTAGCCAAAGTATCCCTATGACAGATGGACACTACACAGTCTCTATAGATCCTCTTAGCCAGAATTGACTCACTAGTAGGAGTCGAAACAGTGTAAGGCTCAAGTAAAAACTCAGGAAAAACCTCAAACTTATTGGCCACATAGGGTGTCACAAAAGACAAGGTGGCACCCGGGTCAAGCAATGCACAACAATTATGAGAAAAGATTCGGAGCATACCCGTAACAACATCTGGAGCAACCTCTTGATCCTGTCGATTTCCCATCGCATACAGGTGGTTTGTTCCGCCTCCTGCATTTGCAGTAGTAGCCTTCTGATGATTGCCCGCAGGAGGCGCTGTAGAAGACTGAGCTCTATTACCTCTATCACTCTACTTTTGATTCCTCATAGGGCACTCACCCTGGAAATGGCCAGGCTGTCCACATGAAAAACAAGTGTTGGTGCCCTCCCGACACGCACCAAGATGCAGCTTGCCACAAGGTGGCCTTCCCCTCGGACCTTGAGCAACACTGGCTCTGGTGGCCATAGAATTTTTTATCATACCTGTTTTGCTGAACATGTACACTCGCTATTGGAGGTGCATGGCTAGCAGACTTCCTCTGAAAGAAGGTTCTGTCACCTTTATTCTGCTTCTGCTGATTAGGCTCATGCCCACCGATTTGGCCTTCTTACTTTGCTGCTCTTCTCTGTCCCTCTTCTTGTCCTCCTCAGTCTGTTGGGCATAGACCATAAGTCTAGCAATACACATGTCTGGAATCAGCAATGCTGCCTTACACTCCCTCTTCACATGCCTGCCCAACCTAGACACAAACTTTCTTATTCTTGCCCTCATATCAAGGACCATCTCTGGAGCATACCTGGACAGCTGGATGAACTTCAAGCTGTACTCTTTGACCGGCAACCCCTCTTGCTTCAGATTCACGAACTCCTCGACCTTTTCCTCCCTCAACTCTTGGGGAAAGATGTGATCGAGAAAAGCACTCTCAAGCTCCTCCCACTCAGCAGGCTCAACATCCTCACCTCTACCATCTTCCCACTGGTTATACCAGACATTGGAAACATCCTTAAGCTGATACGAGACCAGCTCAACTCCCTCAACCTCGTTGGCATGCATAGCCCTCAAGATCTTGCGCATCTCATCGATGAAGTTTCGCAGATCCTTCTCAACCTTGGACCCCGTATAGACTGGCGGGTTCATCCTCAGGAAATCTCTGAGTCTGGATGCAACTGCAGACTCTTGGGAGCTGGAGCTAGGGGCCTAGGGACCACGACTGTTACTTTAAGAGGCCACCAACTGGGTGAGCATAGTAATAGCTCCCCTTTGCTTCCGAAGTGGAGGCTGACGGAGCAAGAGGTGCTGGTGGAGCCTCAGTAGCTCTGGCAGGTCGTCCCCGTATCCTTGTCCCATGCTGATTAGAAGCCTCTGGTAAGGGATTCTCAGTGTTAGGGACTGAGGCATCTCTTTGGGTAGCAGTGTGTTTTGGAGGCATTATCTGCAAACGCGTAACGCACGAATTAGAAAGGGGGTTTCATAGAGTCAAGCTCTATCGCACGAACTCAGAACATCAAAGAAGGGTAACCATTTCCTAATTCCCTGTAGCATCTTGTTTATGAAGTGTGATGCACAACACACGCATAAACAAGACTCTACTAGACACGACTTCATAGACTCCCTAGGACTCTTGAACTCTGGGCTCTGATACCAAGTTTGTCACGCCCCAGGAGGGTACCCTTGGCGTGGCTGGCACTCAGAGACTATTGCTAGTCCCCGAGCGAACCACTTAGTCTCATCACCTCATTCAACATCATTACAGCAGAATGTCATAAATAGGATACCTCAAATATAGGGCCAAATGGCCAACATCCATTTCAACATCAACTAAGTAAGTAAAAGTACTACTCAGTTCATAAGGGAAACATCAACTTCAACCTCGACATCATGTCTACGAAGCCTCTAACCTGACTTAACTGTCTAAGAATGTGCCATGACATGCCATGGCTACCGGACTCAATGAAATAAAGGAACATCAAATAAAGGGTTTCCTCCGGATAGCAAGGAGGCTCACCAGTGTTGGAACTCGCGATCTCTGACCTCAACGGTGCGTCTGCTGAAGTCCTTTAATTCCTGTATCTGCATCATGAAACGATGCAGCGCCAAATGGCGTCAGTACGTAAAATGTACTGGCATGTAAAACAGCTGAATAGTAATGTAAGTACACCAACATAAAGAAAACATCAACTCAACATTATACTCCATCAGAAAGTCAAGAGTTTATCTAAGGTACGAGGTTAGCATAGACAATTAACCCATCCACCTCTCATCTCCATGTCATCATCACATCAACTCATCTCAAGGAAACTTCACTTAAGGAACCTCAACGTCAACTCAACTCAGGAAACGTCAACATCGACTCAACTTAGAAAACATCAACATCGACTCAACCCAGGAAACATCAACATCGACTCAACTCAGGAAACATTGACTCAGAACATCACATAACATCAACATCAGAGTCCTATCACAAGGAACCTAACTGGGAGTTTCTCAAACTGACAACCATCACCTATGAGCCAGTGATGATACAACGAAGTGATGCCGTTGCCACATCCATCCAATACCCTGCCCGGGGTAAAGGACATCAACCTCTGTGGATCCACAAGAAAAACCTCAGTCCTCATTTGGGACAAGAAAGAAGTCATCCACATTGCAATTCAATCCCCTCTTCCTATGCGGGCCACGTAGTTAATGAGTTCGAGTGGGACTCACTCTTACCCATTTCGATGCTCAATACTCCTCCCAGAACTCGACATGCTCATAAAATATCATCCTCATCAGTCCCATAGGGACATAATACCTCATCATCAGTCCCATAGGGACATGACATAATATCTCAACATCAACATCAGTCCCGTAGGGACATAGTATAATACCTCAACCTCAACATCAGTCTTGTGGGGACATAATATAATACCTCAACATCTACATCACCTCACCTCATTAACCTCAACATCAACATCATAGACTCAAGATACTCTTTCAGAAATTAAACTTCCAATCTCAAGACATCATAAAACATCATTCTCATCACATCATCATCAAGACTCACATCAAATGTGAAACACAATCACAACATCATAACATCAATCTCATTAAGGCTCTAGACTCATACCTCAGTTCATCTTGCCATATCATTTAACAACATAATCATAGGGTTTCAAAACATACACGTGAAAATGAATTATGACATAAAAATAGAGTAGTGATGATCATCAATTTATGTAAGAAAATAGTTATACGTAAAGTAACATCAATTATACATGCATCAAACTCTTCACATTAACCTCATCATGTCAAGACATAAATCTCTTTACTCAAAAGGGCACATGGAAGAGCATTCCATGCTTTAGGTTAGCCTTACATACCTGGAATATTTTGCTAACACAATTATGCACCACCTCCTCTTGATCTCTTCAACCTCAACTCCCCTTAAGCCCCTAGCTTAGTGACTTTTAGGAAGAACGCTTTAGAATGGAGTTTTTGAAATCCTTCTTAGAAATCGACCTTTATTGGTCGTAGGGGAATGTTTAGGATGGGTAGGAATGGACTAAAACGCCCTCCGTAATTTAAAAGAATTTCTCCTCGACCTGAAATAACACAGTCCGCGATGCGGACCTATCGCGGACAGTGTATTTTCGAAAAATTCAACTCCGTAAAAAAAATCACAAAAAAAGATAAGTGTGGCTCCACGATAGGTCCGCGACGCGGTTCTATCGCGCAGGCATACTGTTTTTCATTTTGGAACGAAAAATTATCTTTCGACTCGATCGCTCTAAAAATCGACCGAGACCCTCCTCCCACTCCATTTTCAGTGCTGATCACGAATCCGCTATCGGATTTCCAATCCGAACATCGGAGACGCGTTTTACGCACACCTCTTCCTTAGGGGTATTTTGGTAATTTACCGGGTGTTACATAAATATATCTATTTTATATTAATAAGAATAACTACTGATTATATTAAGCCAAGTGATAGCAAATAATAATCAATATAAATACTCTATTCACTTAAAAAGTGAACAATATAAAAAAAAGAAAAATATAAAACATACAAATTATTTAATAATTACATAATTTACTGTCTTTGTTGATATAATTTTGATAACGAAGGAAGGAAAGGGAGAAAGGAGCACAGTGAGGAGGAGGGGCGGGGAAGTACATTTTACTTAAAAATAATATACTAATCGACATTTATCTCAAGTTCATATAATTTCACATGCTCAAATAAGATATTACAATCTAAACTAATTAAATATAATATTATAATATTATTCGTCCATCAAATGGATACATTTTTATTTCAAGTAATATAATTTAACATGTTCAACAAGATATTATAATTTATAATAATAAATTATAATATTTTAATATTATTTGCGTATCAGGCGGATACGTGTTTAGTTTACTAGTTTATGTAAAAATTCCTATATTTTCTCTTTTATAATAAGTGGTACTTTTGGTCGTCCAGGCGGTGGCATTTCCGTAAATATACGGTCCTCCGTGGCTGTTTTTGAAGCCCTTGCTGTAATGGCACGCGTGTAATTTGTGACAATTTCAGGGGTATTCTCTTTCTACAGTGGGACCTATAAATATTCGGGTCCGCTTCCTGCCCTCTTCCTTCTCCGCCTCAACTTAGCTGGCTGGAGAATTGGTTGCTTAGCTTCTCCTCTTGCCCGGGAAATCTCCTCAGGTAATGCCTCTGTTCTCCTCCGGTGAAAATCACGGCTTGCAATTTACGGCATTCTTGGTTAGCTGTGGAATTCCCGTTTTTCTACAGAAATTTCTTGAGTTCGGGGAGATGACTGTGCTCATCTGAGGTGGTCTTCTTCCCTATTCTTCAATTGGGCTGTTGAAATCGTAACTCACATTCTTTCGGAACTTGCATGTGCGTTCTGCATTTATTTCCTTGGCTCAGTAGAGCTTTTCCTTCAATGGTTCTAGCGAATGTACTTTCCTCTGGATGCATGTGCCTGATATTGAAGGATTTTGACCTTAGTTTCGAAGTGTGAGTCTGCTAAGTGCCAGTCTTGGTTAGGGTTTCTGTGCTCTGTTCTTGTGCCTCTGCCTGCTTCTAATTTCGGTGTTGCATGTTCCTTTGGCTGTCCGTACTTTCTGTTGCTGATTGTCTCTAATTTTGTTGTGTCATGTAGCTTCGAATTTTCTTGTTCCATGTAGTGTCTGTGTTTGTAAAATGTAGCCCATGTTTAATGAAGAGTATGTCTTAGATCATGTCAGTGTTGATAAATTAAATATTCTAGCTGGTAGAAGAAAGATGGTAGATCATATTGGAGTTTTGGTCAAAATCTAAAGTACTTTCATTCCAAACTTTGTATGGTGTATCTTTTGGTCTGAATTAGTAAATTGATTCCTGCTTTTCCAATGGTATGAAAAGCTACAATGCTGGCTGTTTATCTTCTTATTAAACGTTGAGTGAATGAACATATGGTAAAGATTTAGCCTTTTTTTATATTTTCTGCATTATGCTTGCTTATGTCCGTACTTTGTGTTACTGATTCTTTCTAATTTGGTTGTTTCATGTAGCTTCGAATTTCGCAGTTCCATGTAGTGTCTGTGTTTGTTAAATGTAGCCCATGTTTAATGAAGAGTATGTCTTGGATCATGTCAGTGTTGATAAATTAAATATTCTAGCCGTTAGAAGAAATTTAATGAAGAGTATGTCTTAGATCATGTCAGTGTTGATAAATTAAATATTCTACTGCTTATTATCATTGAAATTATAGTTCTTCCTGTATTTCTATTTCCCACATATTATTCATGCTTATTCTGCCACATGAACCCCGTTTATAAAGGAACTGCTGATATCTTTTGCATAAACTTAGTCGTGCTTTGACGTTCATTTCAAGTACCTTAAGTTATCGATTGAAGAAGACTATTAACGGAACTTCTGTTATTCCAAATGCATAACCTTATCCCATTGTATCAGCCCTCGACTCATAATTGCAGTTGTTGATTAGAAAGATTCTCCAACAAAAATAGAGATATTATTTTAAGAATGCATTATTGCCTTACTGCAGTTATGACGCTTCAGTGGTTTCCTTCGTACCTGCAATGATTTACTTCCAATCAAGTATTTCCACTATTTCCTTGGGTTTAATTATTCATTCATTCAATCTTATTAGCTGCTGCATATTCCATGTCCCAACAACATTCGACAATGCATCATTTATATTGCGAATGCAAATATTTAAGATCCTCGGCAGGTGGTCCATTACGATCATCTAGCAGCACTCGTGCTGAAACCTTTCAAAGAGCTCCGATGATTTATGTATTCGGCCACTAGCATTCAATTAGTTCTTCATTTCGGTAGTCGTGGATCTTCTCTCCACACCAACCCCACCTTAGTATTGGCTTTCATACAGAAAGTTAGTAAGTCACTGCAATCTGCAGTATTCAAAACTACTCAAATTTGTTGTTTTTACTGCTAATAGTATTATTTAGTTCAAACTTCCTGCCCAAGCTAAATTGCTCTTATTAATCCACCACCTTCGGATTAGCTGATATATCATCACACTCCCTTCTCAGCTGCAGGACAAAGAATCAGGAAGGATGGTTCGTCAGCAGAGGATTCACCTACGTTTAACAGCCTAAACGATGGAGCTCTTAATACACCACCAAAAAAGGGTAAGCACACATTTATCCACGACTCCTTCTGACTTCATTACTTTATTACTTTTTTCAACTTTATTACTCTTCCGGCTTTAATGGCTGCGCTTTTCATGTTTGTAACTCTTAATGTTTCGGTTATTAATAGCAGGTCCTATTTTCTCTTGTTTCTTGATGCTTCAGTCTTAGTTTGTTATGTTTTGCTGGCATATAACGGATCTTTTTTATGTGTATTATTAGTTGTTGGGTTTTCTTTATGTTAGCTTCTGTTGTAATATCTCTGTGATAAATAAAAGGGAACAAGTATATTATGATATGACGTCTGTGTTTAGGGTGCTGCATTTACTTCATAGCATAGTAGAGCATTCCATTTTACTGTTGGGGCTGCACTTTCTGGAGTGTATATTGTGTGGTACAAGCTCTAACAAAGGTTAATTGTCCCCGACATAATGAGCATTTATTCTCTCCTTGTTCAAAGCGGTGGTATTTCCGTAATATGTTGTTTCTCCATGGGCATTTGTCTTCCACTCTCTCATATATATGCGCCTGGATTTCCTTCGGCTCATTTGCTGCTGCCGCCTTGTTCAGTTGTTTGGTCCACCGTCGTTTCCGCTTGGAAATTTCACAACTTCCAGGTAATTAGAACTTCTGTAATCCTTAGTCTTTTGAATTTCTTGTTCTTTGTTCCTCCGCTTGGAATTTCTGCATTTCTTTGGACTTCCGTAGCAGTCGGTGATTTCCACTTCCTCTGCATGCCTTACCTTTTTGAGTTCTTGCATTTTGGCCTGGCCCTTTCGACATGCATTTTACTGATACATGACTGCATCTTGAAAACGTTACAGTCTCCAGTTTTTTAAAGCGGAATAGCGCATGCAAGTTGTTTGACAATATGCCTATTTAATTTTTCCAATTCTTCCACTGTTATAGCTAAGATTGTTGTTTTCCCCTTCAAAATTTTACTTCCTGGAGTGCTTAGAACTTCCGTATAGTTCCTTGCCGCTTCCGGATGCATGCGGGTGATATGTAGTGTAGATGTGGAAGAAGGTGTAGGCATTCCATATTTAAACTCGAGTCGGGTATGCAGACTATTTGCTATCTGGAAAAAGGTATAGGCTTCATATTTTTAGAGTGTGATTGTGCATGCAAGTTGTTTGACAATATGCCTATTTAATTTTTTCAATTTTCCGACTGTTATAGCTAAGATTATTGCTAAGATCCAACTTTTATATAGAGAGAGCAGAGACAATTCATGAACGATAAAGTGGAAGTTGTTGTGTTGATGCCATGGATCATGGCTTTATTTTCTTTGCTTTTGTAGGTGGACTTAGACCTTGGTAACTATGACGGTTTACTGAATATGGTTTTGAGCCATCCTACATTTTCGGAGTTTGGAGTTAAGTACAAGGTCCATTTTTCTTATTCGATTTATGCATCAATTTGTTTTCTAGGAAGTCCATGATTTTGCAATAAGAAGGTTTCTTCGAGCAAGGGATCTAGATGTGGACAAAGCTTCAACAATGTTGTTGAAATACCTGAAATGGAGGAAAAGCTTTGTACCAAATGGGTACATTTCACCTACTGAGATTCCAAATGAGATATCACACAACAAAATGTTCTTACAAGGTATCGACAAATTAGGACGCCCCATTGTTGTTGCTTCTGGATGGCTTAACATAATTCTACTTGGCCTGCTGTTCTTTGGTCCCTGAAATGACTTGTGAACAAATCAAGTTTTCTTATAGTCAAGTCATTGTTTTGATTTACAGGTTTTGTTGTATTGGCTTTAGAAAAACTCTGTTCAAGGTACACTATCTAATTACTCCTAATATAATAGACTCCCTGCATCACTAAACATATATATGTCACTTTATACTTCTGCAGTTTGTCATATTTCAAATGGTGTTATAGTGAATTTGTCATTATGCTTATTGCTCTGTGAGGGGGGGTCGTGTAAATATTGGACAAATAAAAATGGACGAAGTGAGTAATGGGCAAGTTTGCCCTCTATTTTCTTAAACTCTTATGCAAATTGCCAAGAGGTGAGACACTGAATGCTGAGGAAGAGGTGATGAATGGAAAGCCCGAGTTTACTGACCTCTTCAGGTAAGTCACCTCTCTCTTCTTCGTTTCTTCTTTCTTCCTCTTCTTTCCTTCTTTAATTCTTCCTTCATTCTTTCTTTTTCCCTTCCCTTTCTCTGTTTCTACCCGATTCGAACCTCTAATTCTCCTCCTCGCTATTAAAAATACTGCACCTCTTATATCCCCCTACTGCCAAAAACAGGAAGCAACTTACTTAACCTTATGCCAAATGAAAGTTATTTCTTCCTCCAATATCAAAACTACTTTCACCCAATCAGTTGTTAGTATCACTAATAAGGTAATTGTTCTTTCGATGATAATTACTTCGGTTGAACATACGCAATAATGCCACATTTCCCTCCAATATAAGTACGTTATAGTAGGTGTTGATCTTATAGGTGTCTTTTAACGTCTCAAAGTGTAAGTCACAATAGCTAATATTAAATTGGGTTAATAAATTTGATTTTAAATAGTAGCTTTTATAAATGTAATAGATCAGTTGAGGGTTGATAAGTGTGATTTGCAAGTTGTGATTCCCAATCATCAAGCATTGTATGAATATCAGTTGTTCTCTCTTTCCCTGCAAAGTCTGAATCATACAGTAATTAGATTCTTTACTCATATAAGAAAATTTTACCCTTTATTTATTTGGATCAGAGTACTGAAAAGAGTTGTCATTTTTGTGACAATTATGTATTAACATGAAATTATTTTCATCTGAATATTATTAAATCTCTTGATTTTTTAGTCCACATGAGTATGCGGGTGTATTTAATGATGATAGTGTTTGAATCAATTTGCACGCACCAAGATTGTTGCACATGATACATGCTCCATCCCACCAACACATATACCAACTAATTTTGCCTCCAAGTCTTAAGTAGATGCGAATAAACCACTCGGTGCTTCACTTTTTGCTTCTGCAAGGAATAAGAACAAAAACAAAGTTCCAACTTGCATTCAATAAAATCACTTCGATTCCACAACAAATGAGGAAATAAAACATTTGTGGAACCTGTGGAGGAAAGCTTGTAGCTTCTTATAACTTCTTTATGGGATGCTAATATTTCAATTTAGTGGGTTTTTGGTCTCTAACATTTCTTTTTCTTCTTTATGATCTCTCTACTAACTTTATAGGTGTATTATTGCCGAGTCTCCATGAGAAGAAGTATTGACAATTAGCTTCTGAGGTGTTCCTGAATTTTGTTATAGTTTAACCGTAAGTTGCTATTCCTTTTTTCCAATTTTATTTTAAAATTGCGACATAATTATAATTTGAAAAATTTGGTGGCTGTGAAATTCCAAAAAATGATTCAATTTCAAGTAAAGGTCAAAATAGTATAATCTTTATATGAATAGTAGACCTCTCATTTCATTGACTTTATGAATGCAAAAATGTATAGCAAAAGTTCTATGAGAATTTCTGGATGTTCAAAATATAGAATTTTCTCACATGTGATCAAGAAATTTATAGTCAATGAAATTGGTTGTATTGGCGTTTGACAAAAACAATATACTTTACTATTTGGTTTTATTTTCTATTTGAATGTAAATCAGGAGGAGGTTTCTTCTGTTGACTAATTCATGCAGGATATTATAAGATTACATCCTTTGAGTAACTCTTAAGATACCTTTACTGTTAGTGTTGCCTACTGCTTCCTCTGTCTGTACTTTGGGTTGGTTTGCCCTGAATTCTGGGTGCAAGGTTTTTCCGATGTATTAACAGGTGGTAATTGTTTGATTCTATGCAAAAAATTTAGCGTTCATGTCTGCTGTTCGACCGTATGTTTTTCGCTTCTCAATTATTGCGATTTTTCTCTTGTGTGTGTTGCTTCTGCCTTCCCCTATTCGACTGACAAAGAATTAGTTGAATCTATGTAGTTTCTTTATTTGGTTACCCTTACTTTTAAACCTCTGCCTATCAATGATTTGGAGTTGTACTTAAGGCTTCAAAATGGTAGCGATATTGCAGATGCCTTCCCTTGACAAATGTAGAAAGTTTGTACTACTTTGTGCTTTTACACAATATTAATATATCAAATAGTTATATGATTGCTCATATTTATGGGGCAGATGGAGTACCTAGAATTTTTTTGCCTGCAATATAAACGCAGCAGTCATCAAGGAAACAGGTAATGTACTGAGCATCTCACCTTGTTTTGACAGATGCTTGAGAATATGAGAGAACAACAACAAGACACCATTTACGCCCCATAGGAAACTAAATGTTGTAGTCTTATCGCTGAAAGTGCCATAATAATATCGCTTGGTCCACATCGTCCTTGTTCACAACTGACATCTGTGTTTAATTAGTTTTACCCATCCTAGATGAGGTTTACACCATTTCACAGTGCTTGTCCATCGAGATGTGTATTTATCAATGCGCTTCCAAGATATTTCTCTAGGGAATACGTAGTTCAAATCATGGAAATTTCATTTCAATATTGCTTTGTTTGGTTATCCGAATCTGCCTTTTAGTCTGAAAAGTTGATTGTTTCTCTTTGTTAAATCTGCTGCAGCAGCGTGCTTATTACTCTTCTTCTGTGTAAGATGTTTAGAGGGACTCTCTTGTTCTCTCAATGTAATTTTGTCAAGAAAATGGTTCAGGTTGAGTTGCCTTGACTGAAACTTCATATTTTCGCTATTAAAAATTGATTTCTGAGTAAACTTTTTGTACTTGTTGGAAAAAGATGCTTCACGCGGGATTCTTCTCACCTTCACGCGAAGGGGGTAAATGATCAGATTAGATGAACCTTTGAAACATTTTGTTGTTGTTTGCATGTAGCTGGTTGTCAATTTACTAAAAGCTCATGACTTTCTTATTTTATCATCAATCAACTCTTTGGCTTCCTGTTTCCATCTAAGGAGAGTAGCTGGTTAATATAACAGATTCTTTCCGACAGGACCTGTTTTCAAGGCACACAAATGAGGATCAACAGACGAGGAGGTTTGTGGCACATATTTTTAATGGCTTATTTCAACACCTGAAGACCCACAAGATCAATAACCTTTGGGGACTACTAAGTCAAAATAAGTTTGTGCTGCCATTGGTAAAATATTTGCTCGCGCATGCGATCGTGCTAGAAAAGTTTGTCATTGCTGCATCATTCTTGGGGAGTAATGCATTCCCAAATTCTGCTTAAATGACACAGGAGTTCCTAAGCTTTCCAAGATCACCTCCACACATTTCAGTTGTTTTAACAATGTAAGTATGCACCGTGCCCTTGTTTTGACATACTCTGGTTTCTCTACTTGTTTATAAGTACCTGTCCATTCTGTAAATGGAAGGTTGGCAGCCTCTACCATCAACCTGGAAATTCTTACAGCTTACCACAAAGTTGAAGCAATTGATTTTCTGTGGAATTTGCAGTTTTCTCCAGAGTTCATCTTATCTTGAGACTTTGGTCATTGCTGGGTACAATGAATCAAGAGTAAGTTCTCTTTGGACCTTTACTTATGTTACTTCATGTTTTCAATATCAAACAAGTATTAGTGTAAGATGACGACGATATAGATCCACATATTTCTGGTATCTTGTACACTATGAAAGGAATCATAAAACTTAATAAAAAGTCACCTTTGTGATACGTTTCATTGATAATGGTAAAAGGTTCTGGAAAAAAAAATTTCAACAATAAGTCCTGTGAAAGGTGCTCACTAGCACACCTACACCAAGAGGCAACGCATAGCAACCTGCGACTCTATTCTTCAGCTCATTCTCCAGCTCTTCAGGTAATTCACGTCTTCTTTCTTCCTTTCTTCTTTCTTCTTCTTCTTCACTTCTTCAACAGTTTCTTCATTCTTTCTTTGTCCTCCCTTCTCCTTCTCGATTTTCTCCACATTCAGCCTTCCATTTCTCCATCTTTATTCCTTTGATTCCTCCTCCTTCTTTCCTCTATTAAAATCAACGCCTCAACTTAGTTAAAATTAAGAGCACACCATCTTATGTAAAAAGGTTCACGTACTCTACGAACACTTAGTACCAATAATAGTAAAGGTGAACAGAAAGGTGATTGCTCGCGACCTTACGAGACCTAGCAGAATTAACAGAGCCTTAGCTTTCTGAATTCGTGTGCTTCAAGTGATTCTCCAAAGGTACTTTTCTGCCATTCTTTGCTTACATTGTAAACTTTTCCCTAATGGTTTTGGGTATCAAGACCACCAGCTAGGGGAAACTGACGCCATCATGAGCTTCTAGAGTCCAGACACTTAGGTACACCTTAGTAGTAGAGCACCAATTAATTAGATACAAAAGTACTTTGATGGGACTTGAAGTTGAGACATCTTTGTCTCTGCATCTCAACTGATTCAAGCTACTCTTGGTTTATGCTTGGTCTGTGCCAAAGAGTAGTTTTGTCTCTCCATGGATTAGTTCTCTGTAATGTTAAGTTTTCCCCTCCTGGTTTACTAGATTTTTATGAAAAGATTGGCTCTTGATGGGTAGTTGCTCTTACGCACAATTTAGAACAAGCAAAACAAAGGTAATAAATAATTACACTCCAACATTTTACTACACCTACCTTAGCTTTTCCATGACAATTTCACAACTTCCCTAACTTTAAACATTTCATTCTTTTTCCCACAGGTACATCCGGTTACAGCCAAAACACCTGCAGCTATCATCATCTGTCCTTCTGTCAAAGTACAAGTGCACTTGTATATTCTGTACATAACAGTGATATTCCAAACAAGACTTATTAATGTACTAATCGCCCGTGCGAACTTGGCACGGGCACCCGCTATCTAGTTTATCTATAAAAGAATCCCTGAAACTATACCTCGCCACCATAAAAATTTTCCTGTGGTTCTGTTCCCGCCAGAGAATAGAGTGACGGGGTGATTTTGGGTTACATTTCTTCTCGTTTGCTATTCTCACTGCTTTTTAGAGGGAAAAATGGCGTCTTCTTCATCCAAAACCCTAATGGAACTATTCAAACAACCAGCAGCAAAGCGCTTGAAACAGGTCTCTTCCACGGAAAACTTCATTCCTAGCGCCTTCTCAACTTCATCTTCGTGTAAAGACAGTGAAGAAGACCCCAAAGACGTAGTATCCCTAACGCCGGAGCAAAAGTCGAGAATGGAGTTCAACAGATCACTCGCAAAGGCCAAAAGGAACCTCAAACTATGTTCTGATAAAATCTCCAAATTAAACGCAAACGGTCTGTTAAACAATGCTCCTGTTACTTTTATTGTAAAATTACTTTTTGTTCCTTAACTTTGTTTTTTTAAATAACTGCGATCCGTTTTTCAATCCGTCAAAAGGTTTCAAGGACCGCGTTTAGCTTCATGTAATAGTTTCTAAAAAGAAGGTATAGATCAAAACAAATTTCAATTAAGTAGTAAGGTCTACCTACATTCGACCTCTCCAGACCCACTTGTGGGATTTCACTGGTATGTTTATCCACATAGTTTTTTGACGATGATACTATTCCACCATGTTTGTGCCATCACACTAGCACATGTATGGGGTTACTTTGCTCACTAAGGCTTTGTGCAAATATTTTCATATACTCTGGTTATAGTCGTTCCAAATTAAAAGTGGACAAGCAAACTGATGTGACAAATTGTGTCTTATAGTGTTTTGATGTATGAACATAAATTGTGGTATTTGTTTGTTTTTGGTTATAACTCAAAAGTAAGATTGCCGCTTACAATGCTTTTGGTTAAACAACTTATTCCTCGCTAGGCACTGAAAAGACATCTCTTGTGTACCAAATTGTTAGGTGAAGGGGGTCAATATGTGAAGTTACAGGAACTGTTGATTGAGGAGACATGGTTGGAAGCACTGGCAGGGGAATTTCAGAAGCCCTATGCAGGGAACTTGTGCAAATTTGTGGAAAAGGAAATTAGTGGCGGTGTCCCAATTTATCCTCCATTACATTTGATTTTTAATGCTCTTAACACTACATCATTTGACAGGGTAAAGGCTGTCATCATTGGACAGGTAGAGTTTCTAGTCTTGAAGGTAGCATTCACATATTACTAATAGTAAGTTCTCAAGGAATCATAACCTGTACAAAATTGTTTTTTGTATTGAAAACTTTACAACCTTACCCGGTGATAATTAGTTTCTTTAAAATATTATGCAGTATTTGCACCTGTGATAGTTAGTTCCTTTAAAATATTATGCAGTATGTGCACCTGTGATAATTAGTTTCTTGGTTTTTGAAATGCAACATCTGAAATATAAAAACCAAAGTTCTCTTTTAAAATAAAATACAGAAGTTGCTTTGGTTCTCTTTGGACATCTTCTTTAGTGCAATCTGGTATTTATTCATCTCAGATATCACCTTTAGGAATTTGGTAATGAAGCTACACTTTTGGAAACATTTTAGTCTTTGCTCGAGGCATTTTACTATCTCACAGAAGCATTGTCCTTTTACAATGTAATTTCAGGATCCATACCATGGACCAGGTCAGGCAATGGGCCTCTCTTTCTCGGTGCCTAAGGGTGTGAAAGTCCCTTCTAGTCTGATGAACATATATAAAGAACTTAAGCAAGATTTGGGCTGTTCAATACCACTTCATGGAAATCTGGAACAATGGGCTGTACAGGTGCTTCTAAACTTCTTGGTGAAACTTGTCATCTACTTTCAATGGGTTTCATATAAGTGGTTTTATTTCTACTGTGCTTTACGTAAATTAGTTTGTTCAGTCAAAATCAGTGACTTGTTAACTTCATATTTTGAGGATTTTTCAAAAAGAGCAAATATTTGAAACATACAACAACAACAACAACATACCCAGTTGAATCCCACAAGTGGGGTTTGGGGAGGGTAGAATGTACGCAAACCTTATCACTACCTCGTATATAGAAGTAGAGAGGCTGTTTCTTGGGAACCCTCGACTCAAAACATTTGAAACATAATTGAGGCAAAATAGTTATAGTTTGCTAAAATTATGATTCTTAGCTACATATTATGAGGAGAGAGGCGAGCGACACTAGGAGAGGGAAGAGAGAGGCGACCAAGATAGAGGGAACAGAGAGAGAGGAGAGGTTAATTGGATTTGTATATCTGATGAATAATTGTATATATGTAACTAGTATGTATATGTATATGTATCAATGATTATATTTGTATCAACGATGTACATTTTTTTCTTTTTTTTTAAAAAAGTAACTAGTGTATACATATCAACAATTATATTTGTATAATTGTTGAATAATATTATATATTAATTAATATGTATATGTATCAATGAATTAAATGGTAATGCAAATACAATTTGTATTAGTGAATAAATTGAATCAACAAATACAATTTATATCCGAAATACAATTTGTATCCAAATATAATTTATATCAATGAATACAACTTGTATCCAACTCATTTGTATCACTAAAAGAGGATCTGTATAATTGAATCAACAAATGCAATTTGCATCCAAATACATATGTATTAGCATTTTGTATAACTAAAAAGGAATTGTATAATTGACTTTTATTATTTGTATTTGTATAAACTCTTCTTTCCCTATCTCTATGCTTGAATATCCACTTTTTTCTTCTGCCTTTGATTAATACCTTTCTTTAAGTATACACCTTCCTTATCCTTAAAGGAGTCCTGATATGGTAATTTCCTTTCAAAGCAGAATTCAAGTCTAGTCGACCTTTCAGTGATGTAAGCTTGATAAACACGCGGAGCTCCACTCTTCAACCTTCTTTCTTTAGGTTCGATGAAGAGAGAGGATGGACTGAGCCCGCTAGCACGAAAGCGCCCTTATTTGTATAATTAATTATTATAATTTGTATCTGTATTGATAAGGAGGGGCAAAATGTTCCTCAAAAATGATTTAGTTTGTCAAGTTGATTAGCTTTGCCATAGCAGTCATTAGTTACGGATTGTTGAATTAGTTAGAAACAGTTTGTTAGCAAATTAGATACTTTCTCATTTCTATAAAAGGGCATTGTTCGTTACAGATGGAATCGTCAATTGAATATACAAGTACACTTTCCTATTACATTGTATTCTTCATCTTCTTCTCTTTTCATCCTCCATAGCTATCAACTTGAGTTTCTCTGTAGAACTCTTGTCCAACTGCTAGAACCGTTGATTCCTCTAAGAATCCCTGCATTTTGGCTAACAATGGTATTATAGAGCCAGTGATCCTTGGACCAGTGATCGCCATGGTTGTGCAGTGCACCACACCAATAGATCATAAAGAAATAAGGGAGACCCTTAACTAGGTTGATGAGGGAATAAAATGAATCAGGGTTGAACTAGAGGAGGGAATAACAAGAATCAAGGTTGGACTAGAAGGAATGTAGATTATACTAGAAAAAATGGCCAGATAAGAACTCAAGATAGTAGCGGCTGCAAAGTCTCAATCGAATTTGATCACAAGGAAGAATTGGAGTGCTTGAAGGTATCATACCCTGTTAATGTTCATGAAAGCAGTACCAAAGCATTACCAATAACAATAGTTGATCACCTTCACTTTAAATACTATGAGAAGGTTCAAATTTCTCTACTCAGAACTGCAATACAATTTCCTTATTCCCCTTATATTTCTCTTTTTAATAATTGTGGGTTAAAAGCAACTAGAATTAAAGGAAAAACTATGATGGGAGATTCTCTTGTTGAGTGGCTAATTTTGAACTTTCGAATCTTTCTCATGCCCACTCAAAATAAACTTTAAAAGAGATTTAGATGCACTTTCTCTGTATAGTAGCATCATTGAAAGAAATAACACTGAAGCTTTTGAAGACTTGTTTTGTGATGTGTTCTTTATAGTTAATGAGAGTTATGTCGAGGCTTTTGAAAATATGCATCTTGGTTGGCTTTTCTTGAATAATGAGAGTGATCTAGATACATGATCCTTAGATAGTGATTGGAAAGAAGTGCTCTCATGGCAAGCTCGTTTTGATTTTATTGTTTCTAAGATCATGTCTTCTTGCGATTTATGGTTGGACTTTGAGAGTGATATGAAAACTTGGGCCAAAATCTAGCCATGGGAAGAGCGTGAGAAATCAATTGTCCTATTAACTGAGAAGGAACAGAAGTGTGGGTTGAGAACATGAATGTAATACAATTAAGGATGAGAATATTTGATCATGAGGTGTACTTTGTGGACTATTGCATTACTGCACAATTAGATGCCATCAATTATCGAGATTCAAGTCCATATTCCACCTTTGAGGGTCTCAAGGAGAATGGAGGCACTAAGTTATTTATGTTATTCCACTCTCCTTGCCCTTTATTCAGAAACACAAGTCTGGCCGTTGAAGGGACTGCATCTTTTTTTTTTTTTTTGACAAAGGTAAAATTGTATTCTTCAGCAATAGGGGTGCTGGCAACCATCAAAAGTATTTACATTCCTAAAACAGTGTAAAAAAACTGTTGTTAATTTACAGAGTAGACATAAATTCTAATAACTGACTGTTGCTCCCAGTGTCCTCCTCCTTGCACCAAAAAAAGAAGGTCTTCATACAGTACCATTTGATCCTTTGTAGAGGCTCCTCAGTGTTTTCCATACATCTCTTATTTCTTTCTCTCCAAACAGTCCACCATATGCAAGGAGGAATTATGTTCCACCATCTCTTCTGTAGCTTGTTGCCCCCTATCCTTTCCCAACAGCTAAGCAGTTCAGCAGTATGCTCAGGCATCACCCAACTAGTTCCTGTCCTTCGTAAGAAGATTGCCCATAATTGAGAAGTGAAGCTACAGTGAATAAAGAGGTGGTTGTTTGTCTCAGAAGCCTTATTGCACAGAAAGCATCTGGAGACTATTTGGAATCCTCTTCTTTGAAGCTTTTCCTGGGTGAGGCAAGCTCTCCTGGCCACAAGCCACGAGAAACACCTAATCTTAGTTGGCACCTTATTCCTCCAAATCTTCTTCCAAGGACCAGAGGTTGCACCAGTCATCTCTTTCATTTTTTCCTTGTACAGACTATTTACTGAGATAATACCAGTCTGATTATGCTTCCAGACCATCGCATCTTCCATCATGCTTGTGCCCTTGAACTCCTCAATCGCTTTAAGCATCTCAGCTGCCCTATTTATCTCCCAGTCATTTAATGCTCTTCTGAAGCCTAAATTCCAGCCACGTTCAGACCAGACTTCATCTATCTTGGCATCTGGTACTAAGCTGATAATATATAGGTCTGGGAAAGATGATAACAGTGGTTCTTGACCAATCCAATGGTCTTTCCAGAATAGAATCCTGGTTCCATTCCCCACTTTGAATCTGATGAACTGTTGGAAATGTCCCCATAGGTTCCTGATGGATCTCCAGACCGCTGTTCCATAAGTATTACTTACCCCATTCGATGACCAAGAGTTGCTCTGTCCATACTTGCTCCTAATAACCTCTTTCCAGAGTGCTTGATTCTCTTTGCCATACCTCCACAACCACTTAGATAATAGACATTTGTTCTGCATCCCTAGGTCCTTGATTCCCAGCCCCCCTAAGTTTCTGCTTAAAGTCACTGTTTTCCACTTAACAAGATGTATTCCTTTGCTCTCCTTATTTCCAAACCAAAGAAAATCCCTCCTTATCTTGTCAAGTCTGGCTACCACGTTGGTGGGCATAGTAAAGAGAGACATGACATAAGTGGGTAGAGAATCCAGAACCGAGTTGATTAGGATGCTCCTTCCCCCCAAAGATAGATATTGTGCCTTCCAGTATGCCAATTTCTTCTCAGTTTTATCGATTATACCATCCCATATCCCTTTTTCTTTGTGTTTTCTTCCAAGTGGCATACCAAGGTATATAGTAGGGAGTTTTTCAATTTTGCATCCCAAGATGTTTGCCATACCTTGAATCTGTGCGACCTCCCTAATGGGGAATATACTGCTTTTTCTCCAGTTAACTTTCAAGCCCGAGACTGCTTCAAACACTATAAGAATCATTCTGATAATTTTAATTTCCTCTTCTTTCGCATCACAAAAGATAACCGTGTCATCAGCATAAAACAATTGACAAACCTGCATCATAACCCCAGAAGAATTGCCAATCTGAAAACCTTGTAGCCATGAATTTTGGACAGCCACCCTCATCATACTGTCCAGACCTTCCATTGCTAAGATGAAAAGAAAAGGGGATAAAGGGTCTCCTTGTCTAAGACCTCTCTCAGAAGGGAAAAAACCAACAGGTTCTCCATTAATCAGAATGGAGAACCTAACAGTTTTTATGCAGGTCTCTATCCACCCCAACCATCTTTCACCGAAGCCCATTTGTCTCAGAATGCTGACCAGGAAAGGCCAGTTAACATGATCATAAGCCTTCTCAATGTCTAATTTACACATAATCCCTGGTTCATCCCCCCTCATTCTGGAGTCCACACATTCATTAGCAATAAGAGCTGCATCTATGATTTGTCTGCCTTTTATAAATGCCATCTGGTGCTTATTCACCAGTTTGTTAATCACCTTCTTTATCCTCTCAGCCAGCAGTTTTGCTATGATCTTGTACACACCTGTTATCAAACTTATTGGTCGGAAGTCCCTAAGCTCCACAGCACCTGTCTTCTTTGGAATAAGAGCCACAAAGGTGGCATTTAGGCTTCTCTCAAAAGTATGATGCTCATGAAAATGATTGATAGTATTCATGACGTCTGCCTTAAGCATCTCCCAGAAAGTCTGATAAAAGTCCATAGGGAAGCCATCAGGACCAGGGGCCTTATCACTGGCACATTGCTTGATTCCTTCTAGGACCTCTTCTTCCTCAAATTTTCTTTGCAACCATTCTCTTTCCTCTGTACTGACACTAGCCGTGTCTTGCAAATTGAGGCCAGGCCTCCAATGTTCTGCTTCTTTATAGAGTTTCTGATAAAACTCTACAGTCTCCACTTTGATCTCCTCAGTATCTACCACCTCCCTGCCATCCACTACCAATTTGTCAATAGTATTCCACCTTTTATGTGATGTGGCCATTCTATGAAAGTATTTCGTATTCTTATCCCCCTGTTTGAGCCATTGGATTCTTGATCTTTGTCTCCAGGCTATCTCCTCATTTCTGGACACCTCATCAAACTCCTTGTGAAGCTGAACCTTCTGCAACACTTCATCATCAGTCAAAGTTCTGTGTTCCTGTACCTGTTCCATTGCCGCAATCTGCCTGAGAATCTCCTCCTTGTGTTGTTTCCAGTTGATTCTATTTTCTTTTCCCCATTGAATCAGTTTCTCTTTCAACATCTTTAACTTGGTGACTAGTATGAAAGATGGAGTTCCCACCACAGAGAAGGAGCTCCACCAGTCTTTCACCTTGTCTTGAAAACCTTCTACCTGCATCCACCATTGTTCGAACTTGAAGTATGATTTTTTCAGCTTTAATTCCCCACAAGACAGCTTCACTGGATTGTGATCTGATTCTAGCCTGGGCAAAATCTCTTGCTTAATTTGTAAAAAGGTCTCATCCCAGTGATGGGAGTAAAGAAACCTATCTAATCTGGAAGCAGTCCGATGGTTGTCACCTCTTCTCCACGTGAATTGCCCCCCAAATAAAGGAGGGTCTACTAGCTCCATCTCATTTATCCAATCTGTGAATTCAGACATAGCCCCTGTCATCCTCGAGTCAATAGATCTTTTCGAAGGATATCTAGTTACATTGAAATCCCCGCATACTAACCATGGGCCTGGGTAGCTAGCCCGGAAATTACTCAGTTCTCTCCACAAGTTCCTTCTGATTATTCTGTTACAGTCTGCGTAGACTGCACTTAGGAACCAGTTTAGGTTCATATTGATGCCCTCGAACCTACAAGATACAGATTGTGCACAGGTCCTCACCAATACCCCCTTCCAGATCCTCCTGTCCCACAAGATTACAATGCCCCCACTTCTTCCTTCCGCTTCCATATGAAATTCCCCCAACCACCTATTAGACCAAAGCTGTCGGATCATCTTTTCATCATTCCTTGCCAATTTAGTCTCCACTAAAACATAAACATCCGCGCCCCATTGTTGTAAAAGACTTCTAATTATCCTTCTTTTATTTTCATTGTTTATCCCCCTTATATTCCATGTCACCACTCTAATCATTTATGGTTGTCCGATGTTATTCTCCCCCTCCTTCTTGGCTCTCCCTCTTTGAAATTCACATTAAAGGCCAGATTTTTCACCTCCTTAGAGACATAAGGTGTGAATTCGACCTTCTGCTTCCCCAATTTCTGATTGCAACTCTCTCTTCCCTGATCAATTTTCAAAAATAGTTCGAATGCGGACTTGTCACAGCCTTCAAAGGCTGCGCCGAACATTTTGCTAAGCTTCATGACATTCGCTTGCACCCAAAGAGAAGCTTTGTCATCAAAGTCGTCTTCTTCAGGCGCGAGCTCTTTGCTGTCAAGGGGAACGGGTTCTTCCAGGACTATTAGTTGTTTGTCTCGACCTCCCGGAGTATCCGTGTCATCCTCAAGTACCGCGTTGGTCCTTCCGATATCATCGAAAGGTGTTACTGCTTCCTGTGTCGCCAATGCCTTCTCTATTGTCTGATGCATGTCGTTTATCTCAGAGGAGAAGATAAACAACGGTTCTTGGGCCTCTCCTTGAGGGCCCACAAAGAAATTAGAATTTATTGAACTCCTGGGCTGGTCTGGTATGTATGAAATAAAATCAACAAATGGCTCAATAAAATTGGGCCTATTCTTTGGGGCCAAAGACTCAACAGACAGCTCAATAGAATTGGGCCTATTTATTTGGCCCAAAGACTCAGAGCTGACCTTTTGTTATTCTAAATAATCTGAAGTCTTCTCCAAGTTTGCCACTAGTCTTTTTCCACATGGACCCCTATTAAATGCGTGACAGTTTAATTCCAGCTGAGAGAAAGACTCCTTTCCTTTATCCTCTGGGTAAACCCTAATCTTGCCTTTCCTTATTCTCTCATATTTCTCTGCCACACATCTCTCCTCTTGCAGACAATTTGCCCCATTTAGGCGTTTACTGGCATCTCGAGCAGTGTGAATTTCCTTCTCCTTTCTTTTGAACTTTGCCGGAGCTTCGCACCAAACCGGCAACAAAAAGATGTTCTCTCCGTCATCGACCTCAACCTCCGCCAGAATTCTCTCCCTCGGTCCCCTGACTCTGATTCGGGCCCACCGGAGATGATTTTTCAGGGTAGTCTCCTCTTCCGTCTCCAGCCACCCCCCACATTGGTCTCCAATACCTTTCATCGTCTTCTCCGACCATAGGTGCAGCGGCAGCCCTAAGATTCGGACCCAGAACCAGTCAAAATGAAAGTTCACTCCCACAGCTCCAGCTTTTGGGGACCACCAGTCCAGTCGGAGGCGATGATTATTTCGTCCCCAGTTGCCCGCCATTATATGCTCCGCCTCTTTTCTTGACTGAAACTCGAAAAGGAATTGAATACCATTCATATCATAAACGTTGGCGATGCGAATTCCTTTCCATGTATGGTTAGCCCACCTCCTAACTTCACTTCTAGATGGGATCTCGTCGGCCTCAGGAAAACTTCCCACCAAGCATCTGCTCAGGATTCCATCTTCGTTGCTTAAAGATCCATTTTCAGTTGTGGCCTCCCACTTGCTCTTTTGCAGAGCCTCTTTGTAGCTCTTCTCACCCCTGACATTGAGCCTTCCATTACCTCCTTGTCCTCCAGCATCAGTCCTCATCAATTTCAGGAGGTAACCTTCTATTTTCATCACCAGACTGTCCCACCCCTCATTGTAATTATTTTCCGGCAAAGTGATCATTGAGCGATCCTGTCCTTTAATTGCAATAAGTGAGATGAATCTACCATATCTGTTGAACTTCAAAGAGCAGTAGAAGTAGGTAGACAAATCCCTGCATTTCCAAGTCTTAAAAACGTTGCCTTTGCAACTTGATGCCTCGCCTAGTCTTTTACATAGCCATAGCAGGCTGTCTCTACTCAAGGTCATCCTCCACATTTGTCGCCTAGCCCTTTCCACCCACTCAAACCAATTTCCTCTTAGATTTACCATTTCTGAGATGTCATACGATTTGGACCCAAGCCTAAAATATAGGGGGGCCGCCATGGTTTAAAGAAGACAAGAAGGTGATCGGAAAGAAAGAAGAGAGAAGAGAAGAAATGGCTGAGATTTCGAACCAGTCCCGCCGGAAACGAGGATTCCTAGGACCCGGAGGGGCCCCTAGGGGTTTCCTTGGGAATAGTGTCTGAGAGCATTGTGGAAAAAAACATAGGGACTGCATCTTCTGGACAGCATGGACGACCTTTTGCAGCCATCAATATCTTGGGACAGATACATGAATATTGTGAACATGGATTTAACCTTGGTGGGACAGGTGGGAAAATGCCTGAGAGGACTACGACTAAGGATCTTCCAAACAACATCGTGGAATCAATTGCTGATGGTTCTTTGAAGCAGAATTCGTTGTTGAAGCAAAAATCAGCAGATCATGTTACTTTGAAACTCCATAATGCATGGACAATAATGTTTCCTCATTTAGATCATTGAGGTCAAGGATCTCTTTGCAACAGGGCTTACTGTTGCACAAAAATGAATTAATAGCAGTAGTTAGTATGGGCTGTTGAATTAGTTAGACGCAGTTTGTTCCTAAATTAGATACTTTCTCATTTCTATAAAAGGGCATTGTATCATTAAGATGTAATCGTCAATTGAATATACAAGTACACTTTCCTATTGAATTCTATTCTTCATCTTCTTCTCTTTTCATTTTCCATATCTGTCAACTCGAGTTTCTCTAGAAAACTCCTATCTAATTGCTAAAACCTCGGATTCTTCTAAGAATCCCTGTATTTTGGCTAACACAAAAGAGGCGAGAGAGAGGGGACGTGCAGGGAGATTGGAGAGAGAGAGGAAGAGAGGAGAGAGAAAATAGCAACAAAATCCGAATAACTATAAATTGTATTTTTTTTCAAACTATAGTGCTATATTGTAAATCCTTCTGGTATTTGTTATTTTTATCGTATTTACATATTATCATTTGCTTTTCATTATTAGTCATTTTCCTTTCTCTTTTCTTTTTCTTTTTTTTCCATATCTAGTATCTTCTGTTTATGGGACTTGATTTTAGAGACGAGGCTTTTCTATAAACAACCTCTTTATCTTTATGAGGTAGTGGTAAGGTCTGCGTACATTTATCCTTCCCAGACCCCACTTGTGGGATTCCGCTGGGTATGTTGTTGTTTGTAGTGCTATATTGTAAATACATATCACATGTTTGCTTCGTTACATAATTTACCCTTATTATTTTGACCTTTGCAGTCTTTTGTGACATATTTGACACAGGTAGGGATGACAATGGGGCGGGGCGGGGCGGGGCGGGGTGGGTTGAGCTCAACCCACAAATTTTTTAAATTGCCCCGCCTCGCCCCGCGTGATGACTTTTTTCATTTTCAACCCGCCCCACCTTGCTCGCATAGATCCGCCCTGCATAAACCTGCTCTGCTTAAATTCTTAAGTTCTTTTATTTTTTAATTGAATTTAATATGAAAAATAAAAATTCGTATTTTTTTTAAAAGTTATCACCAATTAACGTCTCAACAACTGATAGCTATTTTTAGTTGACATTTCAACAATTGTTTTTTAATTGTGAATTAAAAGTTTCTAATAACATTTTAACAATTATCAATTTACTAGATATGTCTAGTTTAAATTTTAGAAAAAAAATAAATTAAAGTTAATTTTAATATAAAAAGTGTATATCTTTGAATTTTACTAATTACAAAGATTTAATTTTCTTTGAATCTCTATTTGGTTTTTTAAACCCGCAACTCGCATTAGTTTTGAAAATAAATACTTCAACCTGTCCCGCACCCTGCTCCCACTCCTCTCCATCATAACTTAAAACCTACCCCGCGCCGCATAGCTTTAAACCTGTCCTATACCTGCCCCGCCCCGTTGCCATCCCTAGACACCGGAAGTGCTATTGAAGCATGACCATCATTTCAACCACTATCGACTTGTGATTTATTTCACTTTAATTCATGGAAACCTATATTTGATATTTAAACAAGATGTGGCTGCATAATGTTTATGCCTGTTTTATTCATTCAACCTGTATGGCCACTAATAAGTCAGATCTTTACAGTTCCTAGTTGTTAACCGTGTAACAAGCTGCAAAGGATTGCAACTTTAAATTCCAGTGTCAACTAATTAAGGATCAATGTTTTTTGCTTTATCAACTGCTCGTTATTTCTTGAAGTTGGGGCCAAATATTGAGTACATGGTTATCTTGTGGTTTCCTTGCATGTTATTCTAACAATGATGAATCGTAACTTGGACCAAGTTGGTACATATGCAAGCTTATTTGATAGGCATAACAATCTGTAAACTATCAACAACAACAACAACATACCCAGTGGAATCCCACAAGTGGGGTCTGGGGAGGGTAGAATGTTCGCAGACCTTACCACTACCTCATAGAAGTAGAGAGGTTGTTTCCTGGGAACCCTCGTCTCGACAACCCATTAGCAGAAAACTAGATATGACAAAATGGAAAGGAAAAGAAATGCATAGGAAGAACTACTATTAATGAAAAACACATGATAATATATAAATATAATAAATTTAGCACATATGATGGACTCGACAAAACCTATTGCCCTATAATACCCCACTGCTAGACATCAACCTAACCCTGCTAACCTATTAACCTTCTACTCTAATTCGCGACCTCCACTCCTTCCTATCTAAGGTTATGTCCTCGGTGAGATCAAGTCTCGCCATATCCTGTCTAATCACCTCTCCCCAATACTTCTTCGGTCTACCTCTACTTCTTCTAGTGACTCCTAAATCTTACCTCTCGCACCTCTTTACAGGAGCATTGGTAGCTCTTCTCTGCACATGTCCAAACCATCTAAGTAGTTTGAAATCTGAAACTTGTCACTTGTTTACACCACTGGTGGAATATTTATTACTAAACTGCAGCACAAAGATGTATATCATAGAAGTTCTCAACTTACATCATTCCCCTGTAGCACTGGCTCACTTGGCATGCTTGCTTCTTGTTAATATAAGAAGGTTTTTATTTAGAGCATACCTAGCCTAGGTTTATACTTAGTTTGAGCAGGAAATTAGAGTTGTTCATGGTTCAATGTTGAATTTCTGTTAAATGAAACTGATGCTTGCACATCAGCAAAAATAAATTTGTAAACGTTGACGTACTCTTCTTTATTTGTTGTGTTTATCGAGTTCCCACAAGGTCATTTAGGGATGGAAGGATCTCTTTATATGGTCTTTGGCAATCCTCACCTAATGAACTAGGTTTTGGAGTTGAGTTAGACCCAAACTCCATTTCTTATCATGATATCCGGGCTAGACCATCCCAATTCTTCGTATTATATTTTACACACTTTGGTTGCCAGACGTGGGTGTGCAAGGGGGTGTTATCACGGCCCAAATCACGGGACCGTGCAGGCACCTTTTTTAATCTAACTAGATAGGTGAGCCCTTACCTCTTTTCACTATTTAATAGAAAAATTCTTAAAACAGTATCTGACTTGACAAGTAAAAACACTGTAAAAACATCTATGCAACTTCACAAAATCTTTAACAACTCCCAAGGATCTATTCTAGATAGGCACAAGAGTATCTAACAAAGTACAGATGGAATATAAAATAAATACTGACGCAACATCCATTGGAGGACAAAGTAGATAAAAGTTGATGATGAATAACCGGCAATTTCCACGCTTCAAACAATCTGAAACAACCTACACAAACAAAAGGTGTAGCAAGAGTTGTATCCGTACACCACATGTACTGAGCAGGCATCATAGGCTGACTTGGATTAGATCTACGTAAAAACATCACAAAATCAATTGGAACAACAAACATAATTATATCACATTTAATTTCTCCTAAATTCACACAATACCCTCTCCCTTAGTTCTTTGCAGAATAATAAAATTATGTTATTACCTTTGAAGCTCAATCACTAGCCTTGTCATTAACATCATCTCTCAAATATATAAATATGGTCACAAGGATAATCAACAAAGATATTATAATGAAATAACATTATTATTTCACATTGTCCATTTCTCAACTTACTAACAGTTTAATTATTAGATGTATTGTACTGATATCCTTTATCACTTGTCACCAGACATCTTCACAGGCTCAAAACAACCCAATACAATAATATTTTGACTAACCACAAATCTAGACAATCATAATAATAAAGATGTACATATAAGTAACCACACTTAGATAGTAGCCATAACATGCAAGCAATATTGCAACATACACCAGTGGTGGAATTTCCAAGATACTATCCTCATTTCGATATACTGATGTCTCACAATAATTGCACATCTGAGTCACCAACCAAATATACATACATACATACGTACATCTGCAACATACACCAGTGGTAGAATTTCCAAGATACTACTCTCATTTCGATATACAGGTGTCTCACAATAATTGCACATATGAATCGCCAACCAAATATAGATACATACATACATATGTATGTGTCCATCACATAATCATATATCATTTGGTGTGATACCAAATCCAACACTCACACAACCGCTTGTTGTTAAGATCACATCAGACTCGAGCCGCTCATAATCAAAATAGTATATGTATTTTTACCACCTCAACTCAAAGGTAAGTTTTACAGAATGGTGGTTAGACCATCTTTGCTGTATGGGGTGGAGTGTTGGCCAATAAAGAAGGCACACGTTCAGAAGATGCATGTCCCAGAGATGAGGATGTTGAGAAGGATGTGTGGTCACACAAGGAGGGATAAGATTAAGAATGAGATCATTCGGGAGAAGCTGGAGGTGGTACCGGTGGCTGATAAGATGAGGGAAGCGAGACTGCGATGGTTTGGACATGTGCAGAGACGGAGTACCGACGCGCCTGTTAGGAGGTGTGAGAAGTTGGTTTTGGGAGCTACATGGGGAGGTAGAGATAGACCAAAGAAGTATTGGGGGGATATGATCAGACAAGATATGGCGAATCTGGAGCTAACCTAGGACATGACCTTAGATAAAAAGGAGTGGAGGTCGCGAATTAGAGTAGCGGGCTGATTGTTTGGTAGGGTTAGGTGGATGGGTTACCTCGAGGTTTAGTGAGGTAGCAGGGTAGGCGTGATTGATGTCACTTTTTGTCGTATGGGTGTTGAATTTATAGTATCTACATATTGACATGTGCTTTTCGTAAATAGACGCTCTCTTATTTCTATTACTCCTTTTGTTCCCTTTCCTTCCCTTTGCCATATCTAGTTTATTTTGCTTATGGGTTGTTGAGTCGAGGGTTCCCAAGAAACAACCTCTCTACTTCTTTACGAGGTAGTGGTAAGGTCTGCATACATTCTAAACTCCCCAGACCCCACTTTTGGGATTCAACAGGGTATGTTGTTGTTGTTGTATGTATGTATTCTTACCACATCGACATATCTTAGTATGCATCATTGTTCCAGATGTCTCTTAGGACAACGCAACGAATACAGAATCATCAAAAGTTCACATTACAAACCTCGATCATAGTAGAAAATTCAACAATTTCACAAGCTTATTTATACAAGCATCATTAATTGAATTCAATAGCAAATACAGTATATCATGCATATCACATACAAGGGACTAATCAAAGTCTATTTTTAAATTAATCTTAAGTTGTCACAGTTGCTTCCCCCACTTTAATGTATTCAAGTCATGTTCATTGATAAAGAAGAATTACTCAATCATACTTTAATTAATATTTTAGGATTAACCCCTTCTCACTTGGTTTCAATACCACTTTACATCATACTTTAACCCTCATTATCGGACACTACTGGGTATGGATCTTAGCTACCACGAGAGTCATTCACTGTAGTGACCTTCGCTAGAGCAAACCTGTTCGCTGTGGCTAAGTATTGCTACAGCAAAGACCAAGAGTTTCAAACAGGAGGGGGACATGGAGTTTTCTCACTTTACATATTTCAACTTCCACACCAAAGTTATCTCTGCAAACTCTTCATTTCCATAACAATTAATTAAGTGCTACATTATTTCATTACAAACATATGAAAATACAACCAGTTGACTCTATTGAATTTCCAAGTTTCTTTAACCTTAACTGTAGTGACTTCCAGATTACCCTTTAGAATTAATCACATGCAATCCCTAGATTTTCATACACATTAATCATTCTGAGGTTGATTTGTATAATTACCGAAACATGCAAGACACACACATCTTATGTTATCCTGATTACATTATACTAAAGTTCATCCATCAAAACACCATGCCTGCAGGCCTTATCATGTTGTTGTCATATAATATAAAGTTACCAAGTTAAAAAAAAAAAAACTAAATCATAGCCTACCTCGACCAAAGATATTGGAACAAGCAAGCTACTCCACAAATGCTTTTTCCTCTCATTCATGCCCTAGAATGTTCAACATCTAATAAACAAGCAATTTTAAGAGTAACTAATCATTTACTCTTCACATAAATGCTTTGGGAATTTAAACCCATCGTTTCTACCCTTATTTACGGGCTATGTAACCCTCAGGGGTTGGCCTGGTGGTAATTGACTTGAGCCTTAGGGTTTGCTCCCTTTCAAGGTCTCAAGATCGAAACCCACTGGGTGCAAACAATTTCTGAGGGCCATCGGACTGGGTAAAACCTGAATTAACCGTGGTGCACTTGCGGGAAACTCCTTGCCGAGGGCCTGTGCACCCCCGGGATTAGTCGAGCTCAAAGAGACTCGGACACCCGGTGCAAGTCAAAAAAAAAAAAAAAAAAAAAAAAAATTTACGGGCTATGTCATTACCCAATGGGGCATTCAATTACTAATTAATTCTACATACTTGCATTATCTTAATTAACGAAGTTTCTACCCCAGTTATCCCTTTTAAAACAATTTTATGCTAAAGGTCCCATTTTTATTAAACCCAAGATTTTCAACCACTAGAATTCATGTTTTAGAACAACAATTTCATGCTAGGAAGCGTTACTTTACAAACTAGAAACAATTTTATTTTAGGTGATATAAGACATACCCATAGGTTTTCCCCAAAAGTTCATAGCCTAGGATTCTAACCCATAATTCCACCATTAACAATAGTTCTAATAATTCTAAGGTGTTAGCGATTAATAGATGAAGAAGTTGATGGAAAACATCTTATGGAAGGATTTTTCATCCTAGCCTTGAGAAAATCGCCCCTCTAGGGCTTTGGAATGAGTTTTGGATTTTTCCCTAAAAGAATTGTCAAAACTGACTTAAAAACAGTCTGCCATTCGCTATAGCGCGGCTTTTTCAGCACAGACATGTTTTAGTAAAATGACCATAACTTTCTCCTTCGGACTCGAATTAACAAACAGTCGACTGTGTTGGCAAGAAAACTTGAAGACCTTTAATTTGATAGGTTACCGGCCACTAGCTCTTCGTATTCTACGAGTGTGCTCTTTTGAAGTAGACCCTAGCAAAAACTCATTTCGAAATTGAATTGGTAAGAACGTTTCCGACTCAACTTTGTGCTAGGGTTCTCGTATGACCTTAGTTCATACTTAATGCACTCCCACACTACAACAACAACATACCCAGTGGAATCCCACAAGTGGGGTCTGGGGGCACTCCCACACTAAGAATTGATATTAACACCTATGAATAATAAAATTTCATCAGATTCGGGTCTATGTACACATAGAATGGTTCAAATATTAGCCGAATGGGTTGAGGTGTTGCAATAAACAAAGTAATAACCGGGAGGAAAATAAAAAGAGGAAAATTCTTATGCCTTGAGCGTAGATATTCAGTAATGATGACGAGTTGTTACAGGTGTTGAATGACCGCTTCGGTCATTTAGGATGGGACAGTTTCTTATATGGTCTTAGACAATCGTCACCTCATGTGCTGGCTTTTGGCGTTGAATTACGCCATAGTCCAATTTTTTTTCTTATCAGTGTTAACAACACTTTTATATCCATCATTCTTTTTCTTCCTTTAAGTAATTGTCTGACATAGACCACATTGCTTTCCAGGGCGTTCTGCTTCTCAATGCTGTTCTAACAGGTAATTTGTCTTCAATGGTTATATATATTTGTCTGGACACATTCCCTTTGGATTCATTTATTCAAATATACTTTTTAGGATATATTATATTGCTATTGCCACAGACGTGCTTGTGAAGATTAGTAGTAGATGAAGTAAAAGAATCCAACTGAAATAATCTCTGTCTCTCTGTCTCTCTGTCTCTCTCTCTCTCTCTCTCTCTCTCTTCCTCTTTTATTAAATCTATTAACATGAGTTTGTTTTATAAGATCTGAGAATTCGATTTAGGTAAAAAAGGAAATGAGAAAGTTATCATTCAGTAGGTAACCAATCTCAACGTATCTAGATGTTTCTTCAAGGTTTGAATTTGAAGGCATCTGACAAGTGGCCTACTGTACCAAGGTATCTCTTGCGATGTGAATTTTGCTGTATTTTGTAATCTTATTGTTAAGACATCACATCTGTTATATTTCAGGCCTTCTTTATGCTTCACTTATATTTCCTTATTTTTGGATTGCGGACACATGACTGAAACATTTATTTACTGACATGGAACCTCTCATATAGAATTTGCATCCATAGTGTTGCTTTTGATGATGTTGATGGCTCTCGATAAAAACTATCAGAAGTTGTTCAATGCCATGGTACTATAGAGTGCCTTGGCCATGGTTGCACTAACTTACACTCACTCTTGCCCCTACATTGGCCCACTTGTTAGTGGCCAATGCACATGCTGTGCCCATAAGCAACGCCTGCAGTAATGTGCCTTCAGCGACCAACAACCAGTATCTTACACTGTATTATGCTACAAGCGAGAGAAGCTTTAGAGAGTAGCATGCAAGGAAATCTTGCTACTAGTTGCCAACCACCTCTACTTAATGACAACCAACCAACCACCTTTGTACTTGTATAAATAGGGGTTTAGCTCATCATTTTTAATTAGAAAAGCTTAGGTCATTTTAGTAGTGTATGTTTCTGTTATCAGCAATACAACGAAATTTCCCGCAGTCTCTTGCCTTCTTAGGTATAGCTTCTTTGTTCTTAACCCAGTCAACAACTTGATATAGGTCTATTTTGTCAATTAATACTGAGCTTAGCACTAACCATTAAAGCGAAACATTTCAAGTGCTTCCTAGGTTAGAGAATAGTGTACCGAAGACTTGATCTAGGCCAGTTCTGCTACATTTTATTGCTTGCCTTCCAGTGAAAAAGTTAAGTCAGCCATTGATCTAAACATACAAGCAATTTGTGGGCTCGGTTTAGGCAGAAATGACTAAAGAAGCTAAAATCCAAGGCAAAAAAATGTGGGAACATCTTTTTAGATTGCTGTCAACAGTAATTACACAATTATACAGATAGGTTCCTATTTCTACATGTATACAGGTGGTTGACATTATATGGGCAAAGCACTTACACCAGAGTTGCTGTTCCGAAAAAAAAAAAACAACGAATCGGAACGAAAACCTTGTGTCATAGTCAGTGTTTTGAAAGGCGAGCGCCTCTCGCCAAAGGCGACGAGGCGAGGCAGTGTCGCCTTTTCATGCCAAGGCGAGGCGCTCCTTACAAAGGCAAGGAGAGGTGCCATAAAGGCGAGAGGCGACGGGGCGAGGCGAGGCGCCTATGGCATCGCCTTTGTATTTTATTAAAAAAATATGCTGATTTTAATAATAAAAAAGACCTCCTAGGGTTTATTTGGGAAAAATACTTGCGCGACATAATTTTCTTCTCCAGACGCGACCCATTGTCCTCTCCACTTGCGCGACTCAGTCCAATATTCCAGTTCCGGATGTGCGCTTCTTCTCCTGGTAACGTATCTTTTTTCGTTTCTTCTTTCGTCTTTCTTCTTTCTTCTTTCTTCTTCTTTCTTCTTCTTCTTCTTCAGTTCTTCTCCAGTCTTGCGCGAGCAGCACGACTGTAGTTTCTTTTTTTTTCCTTCCTTCTTCAGTTCTTCTCATCTCCTTCTTCTTAGTCCTTTCATATGTTTTCTCTGTTCTAGCGAGTTGCTCTGTTTTTCTACTTCATTTTGTTGGCAACTCTGTTTCAAAGACAGACTCGGTTCACTTGGCAGTGAGTTTGTGCCTAATTTTTTTTTTTAAATATTTATAATCCTTCTTTTTTAATATAATATGTTGTATACTAATATATATAATATTTGCTAATATATGTTATCGCTATTGAGATTTTGGATATTTATAGATGCAATTAAATATTTTAAGATTTTGGTATAAATTGGCGCCTCAATTCAAAAAGGCGAGCGCCTCGCTGCGAGGCGAGGCGAGGCGAGGCGAGGCGAGGCGAGGCAGAGCTTTGTCGCCTTTCGCCGTCCAAAACACTGGTCATAGTTTCATTTCCTATCCAATTATTAATAGTTTGCATAGAGAAAACCTTGTGTCATAGTTTCATTTCCTATCCAATTATTAACAGTTTGCATAGAGCACATTTGTCTCTTCTGTTTCTTAATCTATCTTTTTCACTAGTTAGTGTTGTCAGCTACGTTTTGATTGTTGTAAAAAATAATTTCTATTGTTAGGACATGCTGTGTCCGTCCTGTTTTAAACTTCTGAGGATGTATGGTGGAATCCCCCCCCTGAAGAAGATTCTCCTTCTCATTTGTTCTCGAATGCTTCATGATGTTATTTGCTTTTCTTTTCCATTGAAGAGATGCAATGACACTTGTTCATTCCGTTTACTAATCAATAGCATTTTGAGCCTTTTCTTTTTCCTGATGTTACTCAGTTAGGCATCATCAGGCAAATTCTCATGCAAATAAAGGCTGGGAGCAATTTACAGATGCTGTCATCAAAACAATTTCTCGGAAGAAAGAAGGAGTGGTTTTCATTCTGTGGGGAAACTATGCCCAAGCAAAAGCCAGGTAATTCATCGCAAGGCTGCAAATCCTTTATTTAGTTTGTGAATATCTGATTGGGAATTTCGGATTTATAATTGTTAGTCTCAAGACGACTTAATTATTTTATGGGCATCGCTTTAAGCTTTGTTCTTGTTGGAACTATACCTGCAAGTTTAAGTGTACAGTGGGCAAAAGTACAAGGATAGGGGGATTGAATGTGCAGGTAGTAGTTTTCTGGTTAAATTTCCTGTGAATGAATTTCTCTGATTTGCTCCCATCTTCAGCTTCTTGCTCATACTTTTGGAGCCATTACTTCTGACTATTAGCATCTAATTTACAAAATTTCAGGTGCATTGGATTCTAACTGAATGGATGAACCTTGTAGAGAAGTTAGAAGTAGAACATGTTTATATCAAACATAGTATGCCATCTATAATGAAAGCTGCAGAAGACACTATATAGACTAGGTCCACCAGCAAATCATTTGAACTGGCGTTCTCTTTTCAAGTCATACTTTCTGAAGATAAAGAAAAATATTTTATTTGTAAAGTAAACTACAATATTTTTCTTCTTACATCCTCGTAATATTATAAAAATAGTTGGTCATCCTTATTCTACTTGAATTGCAACAATTCTTTTTCATCTTTTTCTAAGAGCAACAGTTACACCATCAACACAGGATTGTCAGACCTATTTCACTCCCCACAGTACTTTCTGATTTTTCATTTCCTCGGCTTGGAAATAAATAGCAATACCTGTAGCTAGTTACCGTGACATCCCAGTGAGTTATCCTTGTTGGGTTTTAAAAGAGAAGAAATTGCAGGAAAAGAATTAGAATATTAAAGAAATGAAAGACAAGAAAGAAAATTTATGAACTGAAGTTGAAAGATCGATATATTTGCACTGCAGTCTAAGAATACAATGTATTATAGAAATACTTCTAAACCTAAAAATAAGTAAAAAGAATCTGCTGAAAATATCAAACTCCTAAAGTCTAGAAAATACTATTTATTCAAAATTCAAAAAGAAATCAACTCCTTATTAAAAAGGCTAACTATTGACTAGGTCTATCTTAATAAAATTACTGCAGTAAAAACTTCACAATTCTAAAGGAAATATTCAAAAATCCTTGATACAACTTTAGATTTTCCAGGAAACAGCCTCTCTACCTTTATGAGGTAGTGGTGTACATTCTACCCTCCCTAGACCCCACTTGTGGGATTCCACTGGGTATGTTGTTGTTGGTACAACTTTAGATGGTAGGTATTGATTTTCCATTATTCTGAAAAGGTTTTCTATAAAAAGATCAAATTTAACTGTTAAAATACTGGAATGAAATTGGGCTATTCAGCTCTACTTTCTTGATATTGATTCGAAATTATGCAGGCGAAGTCAACCGGGAACTATTCCTTTCCCTCCTAATCAACCCTTTTGTTTTACAGGTTAGTTGATGAAACAAAGCACCATATTCTCAAATCAGCACACCCTTCTGGTTTGTCTGCAAACAGAGGCTTTTTTGGATGTCGGTGTGTTCCCTTGACAACTGACTCATTTAAACTGAAGTTTCTCTCGAGCATTTCATGCTTTACAAATTAGAGTGCTGTAGTTATGTTATACGATTATCCTATTGCATTAAATGTACATTATTTTCTAAACATTTTTTCCCTATTTTCTTTTATGGAGTGTGTTATACAATGATAAATATGCTCATGGAAGGGGGACCATGCACAACACGACTGATGCATATGAGCATCCAATCAGCCCTTTTAATCTCTTTCAAGGGTCTGGTTTCCTCTGACTGAACTCACAAGTTCTCTGCTTTCCCACCCGCAAAAGGAACAAATGGGAACTGATATAATGATGAATTTGAAAACTAGCATATTTCCATTGTGAACCATGAATGTTTCTTCATCTTGATTGCTGTCTTCTGTTTCCTCTCTTTTTGATTTGTTTTCTTTATTGAGCAAGAAAAATAAAAAAATTCTGGATCAGCTAATGATCATAAATCTTCCTGTTTAAAATGATTATTTTTTTCTTGGTCTTGTCTAGGAGTGTCAAAATCAGCCAATGAAAGCATGCCTCACCCAAATTTGGATTGGCCATTGACTTGCCCATTTATTAGCTCAATTTATTTCAGCCTATCAGGAATGGGTTGATACGTAGCCCAAATTGACCCAGGAAAATCTTGTCAAATATTTTAAAAAGGATATTTTTTTATTTGGTATGCTATATGTAGCCATAGTAAAGAAAAAAGATACTATTAGGTACTAAAAAAATTATAAAACAACATATAAGAAAAACATAGAGGGTTTCCAGGAAACAGCCTCTCTACCTATGTGGTAGTGGTAAGGTCTGCGTACATCTTACCCTCCCCAGACCCCACTTGTGGGATTTCACTGGGTATGTTGTTGTATATAAGAAAAACATAGTAAGAATTTGATGGGAAGGGTTATGACCCACTATTTAGCCCATTTCAGCCTAAACAACTTTAGGCGGGTCGATGAACCACTCATTTATTGACTCAATCTATTTTGACCTGCCCAAGTTCAGCTCTACTCGGCCATTTGACACCTCTTATCTTGTTTGTATGGAGCAGGCTGCTCCCATGCTGCCTAGAAATAGCAGTGTGATTGGATTAAATTTCTTTTGCTAGAATGCAGTAGGGTATGGTGTCACAGTGGCTAACATCCAGCCATTTATTTGCGCTTGAGTAGATGCCAATTTCTAACATGAGATTTCTGCAATTTTCAAAAATGACAGTGTTCTGAGTTACATTATCACTTTTCATGCTTGAATTGACTAGGAGCTAGTATTAAACTATTTTTCTTGCCTTCAACTGGTGATTACTTCTGCAGGCATTTTTCACAGACAAACCAACTTTTGGAAAATATGGGAGTGCCTCCCATTGAATGGCAACTATAAGCTGTTTCTCAATCATCACTTTTGGAATGCTAATGCCGTAGGGATTTGCTACTAGAAGTGATTCTTCTAGGTATGTAGGAGTTGTTACTTTACCACGTTCACTTAAAAATAATTATCATCCGATATCTTCACGTCATAGTAGCTATGGCAGGCAACTGCTTGTTCACAATCCACCTTCATGGCAGTGGATAATTTCTTGATAGCTGCAGCTTTTTAGCTCATTATTCTCTTTTTTCTCTTTTGAGATGAAGTAGCTAATTGCATTTTTCATTATCATCTCTCAGTTAGTGCATGGTTTTAATTGGCATCTGTTCAGCAGTCTATCAAGTGATGTTGTGTCTTTACATAAAAAATAATGATCCTGTGAAGTGGACTAATGATTTCGCAATTCTTCTATTTTTGTGAAGATTTATCCTTAAGTTGAACAAGAAAAGTTTTACTGATTAAGTTCCATGTGGTGTTACACTCCGGACATATTCAGCACTGAGATCAAGGAAAGTAGTGTAGATGTCCAGACCGTTTATTTTGGATATAGGGAATAGCTTTTTGGGGTTCAGGACATATAAATTGATGAAAGTAGTCAAAACAATTCTATGAAGGCAGGAAATCTTGTTTAATTTTCAAGGACTTTTTTTAGTAGGATCCATTCTTTTGCATCTGCTGCCTACTAAAACTTGCTGACTGCTGAACAAAGGTCAGTTCATTGTTGCATCCTTCATTGCAGGGAGGCCTGTCTTGCGGCAAATGGAAATTTGGATTCGGTTTTGCTGCACGTTCCTATTTTTTTATTCTCCTGTAAAGGGCTTTACTTAGTTTCCTGTTATTTTAGTTATTGGAACATTCATCTTTAGTTATTGAAAACTATTCTAAATCGTGTTTTTTCATTCTATTGTAAAATGGATTCGCTCATACTCTTTTTCAACACCTTGAACTTGATCCTTGGTACTTCCTTTTATATATTTGTATCTGTTGTGAATAAATCATGGTGAATGTCCACGGGCCCCTTATCCAAGTTACTGTAGAAAAGCCACCTCCAAGTTTTAAGGCTTATATATATAGCCATATATTTCATATGTAAAAGTAGAAACAGAAGTTGACCGGAAAGTGATGCAGGGTGTGTTTGGTACGAAGGAAAATGTTTTCATGAAAAATGTTTTCCCTAGAAATTGTTTTATTGGAAAATAAGTTGGTTTTTAACTTATTTCCTCAGGTTTCATTGGTAAGTGAAAAATATTTAAAAAAATATTTTCTATTGTTTGGTTAGTGAATGAAAATATTGTTTTAGAAAATATCTTTTATTTGATTGGAGTACAAAATATCTTTTTAGAATTGTAGTTTCTAATATGAAAATCAACCACGATTTAGGACTTGATCGCGGCACCAAATGCGAGACTCAATTCAACTTTTGATCAAGATTTAATTTTCAAATTTATATTCGGTCTCAACTTCTTAATTGAAATTTGACCATATTCCATACCTAGTTTTCAAATAATTTAATTTTATATTTTTTTTGGGGGGTGGGTGCATGGGATGATGGATGGGGGTAGGGGGTTTGGAGGTAGGGATGTAGTAAAAAAAGCAAAAATTTAAAATATTTTTTTAAAAGAAAATTTTCATTTCGTGTGTGTGGTTTGGGGGGGGGGGGGGGTTGCAGCAACGGGATAGGGGAGGTATAAAATTGATTTGAAATGTTTAAAAAAAATAAATAAAAGTTTAAACTTTTTGTGTGTGGGGTGGGGTGGGGGGCTAGTAGGGGGTACATGTAATACTTCGTAAATTGAGATGTCGAAATTTGGATAGGGAGTGCAAGTTTGATTTTTGGTGCAGTAATGTACAAATAGTATCTACAGCTTGTAGTTTGAATTATGGATAGTAGATAGGCTTGTGGTTGAGTCAGGTACTTAGTGAAAATTAGGAAGTTTGGGGTTGCATATACAAAAGGTCCTTACGGATCGTAAATAGATGTGCGAGTTGCAATGTGGATTTGTTGTTGAGGTTTAGAGAGGGGTGAAATAAGATTCAATAGGACAAGACCATGTACGGGTCGTGGTCTGGTTGACGAGTAATTAAAAGGTTTCATGGTTTGAGTCCCCAGGATGTAAATTTTACTAAGTATTGGGCATATCGACAAAGGGTATCTTCCACCCGTAAAGGAATTGTGGGTCGTAGATTGAGGGTTCAATTCTCAGGTTTCTGATCTTTTAGGGTTTAACAAGGACGAAACCCCTTCTACGAGTTGTAGATGGGTCTACGACTCGTAGACCTGTCTCGTAGCTTCCCTCTAACAATTTTAATGAAGGGTATTTTAGACTTTTTCTCCTATTCCAAGTCCTAAATTATGTCATTTTGGTCATTAAACCTAACCTTTTAAGTCTAATACTATCCATTTCTTTCTAATTCCAAATCATTCTCCTAAAATTTTCTTAGTCTCAATCTCAACTCTCAAAGGTCTCCATTGAAGTCAAAGGCTAGGTTTTCAAGTTTCCTTTCTCAAAGTTCAAATTTCTTCCGTGAATTCCACCTAAGGTATGTGGGTTCATCCATGGGTATCTTCCACCCGTGGAACTCAAGTAAGTTTCCAATTAAATCTCTTAATTTTATTTATATAAATTCATGGATTTTTGTGATTTTGCTTCAAATGCATGTATATTTATTTGCTACTCTATGAACCATTTTGAAATAAGTCTCCTTTCGTTATACAATTTGGCCCCCCTCGGGATTCTAGCAATGATGGAAGCCTCTATCTTGAAGAACCGCGTGCTCGGAATGACCAACCCACTTTGTATCATGACATTCTTTTTACAAGAGTAAACTTATTTTGTTACAAATTGATATTTAATTTGCAAGAAGTTGATGGTTTGCATGGTATTTCTATGGCAAGCTATCTAGGGTTTGAAATTCTATTGTGGATTGAGTTGCTTACTATAAAAATTGGATGGGTTTCACTATTATAAAGCATGATTTTCTTGCGGTGTATGATTTCAAGGCAAATTGTCATCTAACCCAGAAAATTTATCTTATGTCCTAATGAAATATGACTTGATAACGATTTCATCTAAATGTTATGAAAGTTATGAATTTGATCATGGATGCTCTTTTCGACTAAATGAATGATTAGTGGAAGATTTTCTCACCTAAATGATGGATTCCTCATGGGATAAGGACAATTCTCACATTTTGAATCCTTACGGTTCATGAGCTACTTTATGGATTTCATTTATATTATTGAACTTAAAGTTTATGAATGATTACTTTATGGTATTATTATTATTCCATGGGACTTGGCTTACCACCGAATGAGGTTTAGAGTGGAACTCAACCTAAGGGGTCCTTAGTAGAAGCTCCTAGTTTCATGACTATGTGCCACCATAGGCTAGACTAGTGGATGCACATATAGTCCCAATGTTGAATGAATGAATGTTGACGGAGTCTACCTGACAAGTAGTCTGCCTAGCAAGTAGCCTCCCTTTCATTGTAGAGGGCGATATTGGACTCTATGTTATTGCTCACATGGTCTTATTATCGGTTATGGTCTCTTCCCATATATATGATTCCCTAAGATGCTTTACATTGTTCTACTCATGGTTTTAATGCATTGATCATCCATCTCCACGTATGACTTTACTCTGCATTATGATATGTATTTTACTTAGCTATTTGTACCTATGACTTTATTTATTTATTAGAAAAGACATACCCCCCCCCCTCCCCCCAACCCCCAAATTTGGCAGCCAAACTTACTTTAGTACCTAAACTACAGGGGCGTCCATATATCTCTTTTTTCACCATTCAATTTTTTTTAAAAAAATAGAGAAGAACCAAGGTGAAGGAGTGAATGTTTTTTCTTCACAACTTATATGAAACATGAATGCTATATAAGTAAGTTGATAGTCCCTTTTTTTTAAAGCACAAATATTAAAAAATTAAAATGGGTCATTCAAAATTTAAGAAAGGTTAAAGTTGTGAAATTGATTTCAATAAATAAAGCAGAATTAATGTTAATAATATGATATTGAAGTAGAATTTTGGTGATTACTAAAAGAATAATGGATTGAAAATAGTGTATGGAGGTGGTGATAAAAATGGAGGTCAAGAAAAGCATTAATGGAGGAAAATGGAGTATTGAGGAAGAAGAGAAAAAATTAAAATATTTTTTTATAAAAGGGACCCACATTTCAAAAAAATAAATCTTTTAGATAATTTAAAAATTTATTATATTAAGAAAAAAGTTATTTAAAATATTAATTATACATTCACCAATAAAAAAGTGTCATATGTCAGATTTCTAGAAATTCGAACTTTTTTTTAATCTTTTCACGCCCTTTCAGGAGAGTGTATTCACTCTCCCTGCAACATCAGCTCTTAGGGGGTGATTAAATCATTTGAAAATTATTGGGGGGGGGGGGGGGGAGAGGGGGGGAGGGTAAATGAACGCCCGTGTAGTTTAGGTGCTAAAGTAAGTTTGACTGCCAAGTTTGGGGTTTTTTTTATATGTCTTTTCTCTTTATTTATTGCATTACATGCCTACATACTTAGAACATTTCAAGTACTAACACATACTTTATGTCTATATTATCTCATAATGTAGGGATGGGTAACAACATTATCTCACAATGTAGGGATGGGTGACTATCCTCTTCATCCTTGTGGTCAATTCAGGTATTTTTTATCTTAGCCCACAACATTGTATGAATATATATGGTGGGTGGCTTAAGAGAGTTACCTAACTTATGAAATAGAATAGTGTAATCTAAATATACAACTATGCTATATTTTTTTTCTTAAAAATTAATTTGGGCTCATAGCTCATGTTATTGCTTAAAACTTTATATGAGTCGGCCGGCCCAAAGCCCAGTCCATATAAAAAACCTAGATCCCTATTTATAGGGTTTCCTAAGTGTGACTTTACATCTACTCAACATTCTACCGTCAAGTCGATCAGGCTCGACGATCGGGAGAAGCAAAATGAAATCAGGATTTGGTCGGAAGATATTTGAGACTATTCCTCTCAACGGTAACACACTACTCCTCATGCTGTGGGTGATAAACATCCTCTATTGCTCTTCTTGTGCTGATACCTTTCATGTATAACATTGGTAAGAGTAATTTCTCTTTGATTGTTAACCTTCCTGTCCCATTTAGATCCAATCTTTGTCTTCCATCTTTTGTTGTAGGTATCTGATTTCTAAGATTGCTTTTCGTAGAGTGAGAAACCTGCATCTCAGCTTGGTATAAAACAGTAAGAACAATTTTCTTCCTCTTTCCGTCGACTTCTTTCATGGCTCCCTTTTGTGATGCGAAGAGTCCTTTGTTTGTTCTCGAAAATGTGAAGCGGAGGCGATGAACTCCCAGTAGATTCCCAACTGAATGACACTTTCCATTACCAGATCTAGTTATTCTCCTCTGCTCTTTTGCTGATGTTCCTATCTTTTTTTGATGTTGAACCAGCCTTGTTCACATCTTTTTGCTTCCAAAATGTGTACATCTAACTTGTAAATAGTATAGCTATGTAACTACGCTATACACGATCTAGAGTGACAACAAAATCATTACGATGATATTAAAGAGTACGAAAAAAGGTCTTAAAAAGATCTATTTCCACTTTGAATTTCATATTCAAAGTTGCGATCAGATCTATCAATTAAAAAGAATCGATTCAATGTATTTCTTATGTACCCATAGGTACTATATTGGATTTGAATCAAAATTCAGATTAATCTATATTGAGTGACTTCCTCCATATGTTGTTGCTAATGTTTTCGATAAAAATTGTTTGTTTTTGCATATCCCTACTAGTTTCTCAAATTAATCTTGGGAATAGACATAATTTAGAAGAATATGTGAGTGATTCATACACAACATCTCTTTTCTGTATCAAGGGCTTGATCAAATGATATATTTCTCAAAAATTAATTTGAAACACCTCGACTTTTTTAGAAAAGGTCCGAGTCAAATAACAATGATTCGAAGCACTTTTTTTTACAACATTTTGGAAACCTAAGACATAATCATATGGATATGTAAAATATAGAATTTCCAATCCCTTTTTAACAACCTGCACATTTGAGGTTGAGACTAAGGACAAGTTGAGAAATTGACCACCGGAATGAAACCATGAGTCCTAAGTAGGGGTTGTGATTTAGTTCACGGACCGTACAAGGGCCTCATAGAATGGGTATTTGGTCTTGGGAAAAAATATTTGAAGTCTGGAGGTAAAGTACGAAGGGTCTACAAATTGTGGATCTTCTCATGGGCCATAGAAGTAGGGCTGTAGAAGGGCAGAAGAGGAAAGGAGAATTTTTAGGCATGGTAAGGTTATACTGATAGTTCACAATTTGTATCAAAGTTTACGGCTCGTAGAGGGTGGCCGTAAGTGGGGTCTTGGAAATTTAGAATTTGGTTAAGTGTAGGATGGAACTACCTAGGGCTTTACCGGCCCGTGGTAAGTTTTACGTATCATGAAAAGGGCTCGTGGTTTTAGGGCCTGGTAGGATGGTTTCTGGAATTCGATTTACAATACACATAACGAGTTGTAACTTGATCTACGTTCGTAATTGGGCCTTCGTGTATTGATCCAGCATATTTTTTTATGAGGATGTTTTTGTCATTTCATCATATCCTAAACCCGATGCTACGTTGTTTTGACTCCTAAAACACCCTATATCAGTTTTATACTATCCCATTAACTCCCATTCCTAAACCATTCTTCTAATACCAAAACTTAAATCCTATCAACATACTAAGGTCCTCCATTGAAGGCAAAGCTAGGTTTTCAAGTTTTCTCCTTCAAAGTCTATGATTTCTCCATCAATCTACAACTAAGGTATGTGGGTTTGATTTGTGGAGTCCTTACCTCCACAAAGCTCAAGTTTCTTTATTTTACTTTGGGTCCAAGGTTTTTGTATGTTGTGAAGTTTTGAGAAATTTATTTAATCATGAAGTTATGATGCATTCCTAGTTATATAAAGTATATTAGTATCATGTTATGATCTATGATGAATATTGAGTTGAAATTCATGTTTATCCTAGTTAGGGTTTTACAAGGATCATGTTGGATATATTTGGATGGTTCTAAATGACTATATTCTATCTTATATATGCACGATGTATATAAATATTTCACGATTTCAAGTCTTTGAGCATGAACCCCCAAGTTTTGGACCTAATCTATGTGAAGGAATGTTTTATGAAAGAGAGGAAGTCTCAATCTATGATATGTAAGAATATGAATGTTTGAATGTTAAGGATTTTCAATTATGAAGCTATAGCATAAAACTAAGAAAGTCATGTTACCATGAGTTGTAATTTAATTGATAATCTCATGAGATGAATTTCATAATTCTATGTCCAAGTACGATTTAATTGTGGTGGATTATCTAAGAATAATTTAAATTGATGATTATCAATACATCGATGCATTGTCCTCTTGAGTTGCATGATTTTAAGTTCATATGCATGAAATCCACCCAATCATCATATCAAAATTATGAAAGGGAGACATGATCTCCAAAAATTAGGTTCAATTATAAAGTTATGAAAGTTTATGAAAGTTAAAGTTATGATGTTTTGAATCTCTCAAAGTTATATTAAAGATAGATCCTTTTTTAGAAGGGGGAAAGCCCTACATGTGGATCTTAAGTGAAGATGAGCTACTCCTATATGTATATGATGTTAAGGCTATATTTTTATGTTTATGATGATTATGATTATACATATGTTTTCAAATGTATTTCGTGGGAATGACTTAACACCGAGTGAGTCATAGTGGTGGGATTCAGAAAGGAAATCCTAATAGCAACTCTTTGTCTCCTTAACTATGTGACACCATAGGAGCCCTTGTAGGCTATGTTTAGGCTAGTGGATCCACGTAAGCATAATGTTCCTTAAAACAGCAATTGCGAAGTTACCAAAGTTTTTGGATATCTACCTTGGCAAGTAGATTTCTCTTTCCCAATGGAGGGAGTTCATTGGATTCCATGTAGTAGCTCACATGGTCTATGTCATTTACGATCTTCTCCTACATACATATGATATTAGGAAGTTATGTTTCATGCAAGTTTTCACTAAAGCATACTCATGCACGTCATATTGAGCTTATATCCTATTGTATTTGTTTATGCATCTTGTTTATGAAGCTTATGACATATTATTGCATTGCATCTCACATATGTCTATGTTCTCCTCATTCCCCAAAATGTCCTTTTACGATAAGTTGTGAGGTACCCTCGTATTATTTCCAAAGGTGCTTTAATGTTCCTACGACTCATTGTTTGATAAAATGGTACTTCTCCTAAAGGTAAGTGATTATGTATTGAGTATGTAAGGTGATCTCTGTTATGATTACTAATGTTTTTTTTATAATAAAATGGTATTTATGTAAAGCAATGCATTGTTTACCTAAGGATGTTGCCATTGTAATTGTACATAACCACATATGATTTCTCACCAATCTAAGTCTATGTGCCTCATCATGCATTCAAGTAAGAGTAAGTTCTTCATCTCTCATATGCATTATCTCATGTTCTATGGCTAAAGTGATGTGTCAAATGACCACTCGTATGTATGTTCCCCTCATACTTCAAAGATGTTTCTTCTATGGTGTACGATGTAACTCTCTATAATTCATGTATGTTCCAAGTTTATATGGTTTTCTTATTCATGACTATGTTCATTTGTGCATTCTACTAAGTTCTTTCTAAAAGTTGCCTTTATGTTCAAAATGATATTGGCTTGATTATGATTACAAATGCCCTTGTAACTATATGATTTTAAGATGAGACTTAGCATAAATCATTACATCATTGTTTCCATGTTATGCGTTGCATACCTGCATATCAGTATATTCACTGTATTGATACATACTCTATGCCTACATGATTTAACCATATAGGGACTGGTGCTCCTCGATATCATCCACGTGGATAGCTTTGGATCGTTAGAAGATGGAAGTCAGTGAGTCCTCTAGTTTGGGGACGATATCCTAGTTTTCTTTCTAGATTGATTTATTAAGACATTCTATTCCCAAGTTGTATAATTCTTTTTCTATGATTGTATGTGAGGGTGAGCTTGAACATGTCTTAGCCCCTGCCAAGTCTATGTTAGAGGTATTGTTGGATACATGCTATGATTGTATCTAGTTCTTATTTCTTGATTTATTTTCAGGTTTGGCCCTTAGCCTCGTTTCCCCTAGTGTTCTATTTCATTCTAATAAATTATTATGCCTATGCTTCGACAAAAGAAGATATGTTGGATAGCACCTGGAGCTACTCGTCTTGATCTTTATTATATTAGGATGCGAGGAAGGGGAAAGAAGGTGGTTCTTTGGATCGATCACATATTCTTGACCCCGTGTTTTGGCTTCCACTCAAGGCGATGGTACAATCGTGGAATAAAAGCCGTGCCTCGACAAGAAGCCTCGCATCTAGCATGTGGATTCCAATTCCAACTCCCAATTCTACCTAGGAATGAAATCAATTAGACTTACACGGAAAACACTTGATATGTTGAGATGGCTCAGGTGAGGCGCCTATGAGTGTCTCATTCGCCGTGTTGCGGCTAGGCCCTAGGCCAGGTCATTACACCTTTGCTACTAAAGATTTTATTGGTGAATCCTCATGCTTTGGGGATGAACTTGTCTATGTCTGGCTTTATTTGTGTTTTAGACTTAAAGACTTTTATCTTGTAATTTCATTTGAGGGTGAACTAGCAACATATCTTAGCCCCCACCTAGTCTATGATTAAAGGTGTTGTTGGATACATGTATGGATGTATGTTGCTACTTTACTTTTGAAAATGCTTGATGATATACCCCTTAGTCTCATTTTCCTTAGTTTCTACTTTATGATTTTGTTCATTACCTATGAATGCTTGAATGAATGCTAAGAGGCTTGTTGAGGTTCCATTGGGATCTTCAGTTGCGGTGTCACACCTAAGACCTAACTTGGGTTGTGACAAACTTGGTATCAGGGCATGAGGTTCTGAAATGTCCTAGGGAGTCTAACATACTGTGTCAAGTATAGTCTTGTTCATAGATGTGAAGCATGCCAATATATTAATAGGAGGCTACAAGATGTTTTAGGAACTTTTCCATCTTTCATGATTCATGTCATTCCTTAGAGTTGTCCTACGACTTCCTATTTCTAACGAATTAGGAATTTTAGACAATGCCTCCAAGAAGGGTGTCCGAACCAAAGGAAGTCAATCCAAATGAGAGCAAACTCCTTCGGTCCCTCAAGCTCCCCATGAGAAAGTAGTTACACATGCAGAGTTTCAAAATGTCATCACCGTATTTGCCCAAGTTGTGGCCAACCAAGACAATCAAGGTGTTGCTCCTCCTCCTCAAGTGCCTACCCCAACTACAAGGATTTGGGAGTTCATTAGAATGAACCCATCTCCACAATTCCAAGGTGGATGAAGACCCTCAAGAATTTATTGATGGAAATCCTGGGAATGTCTCCAAAATGAGAAGGCTGAGCTTGTGGCCTATCAACTTAAGGGCATCACCAAAGTGTGGTATGACCAATGGATGACGGAAAGAGGTAAAAGTGCGGGGTTTATTGGAAGGAAGAATTCAATGGTGCCTTCATTGACTGGCTCTTTCCATTGGAGTTGAAGTAGGCCAAGATCCAAGGTTCATCAATCTCCGCCAAGAAATTATGAGTGTGAGGGAGTATGCCCTCAAATTCACCAACTTGTCTAAATATGCACCTTTTGTGATCGTTGATCCAAGGGCGAGGATGAACAAATTTATCGCCATCATCTCAAGCTTAGTGACCAAGGAGTGCAAAACGGTGATGTTAGTCAAGGAGATGTTCCTCTAGGCTCATGAAGTATGCGAAGCAAATAGAGGATGAAAATATGAAGGAGAGATCGAGGGAATTCAAGAAGGCCCGAATTGATGGTGGTGGCTACTCTAACCAAAGGTACGGATATGGTGGTGGTGTAAGGGTCCAACGTGGGCAAAGGTACACTCGTCAAGGTCTAATTAACACTCCTCCTCAAAGGTTAATCAAGGATAAGTGATGAATTCCCAAAGATCAAGGAGGTGGTACGGGTGCTCAATCTTATCCCAATTGCAAGAAATAAGGGAAGTCTGACAAAGGGGAATGTTTGGCCGGCTCCGATGCATGAGTTAAGTGTGGAAAATTCGATCATCACACCAAGAATTGTAGAAGCGGAGGTGGTATTAGGTATAGAGGCCAAGGGGTGATATGTGGACAAGCTCAAGGGGGTGGTCAATACACCAATCAATTCTATGCCCTCCATTAAAGGCAAGAGGTTGAAGAGACTCTCGACATTTTCATCGGTATGTTAAAGGTCTTTAATCTTGATGTGTATGCGTTGCTTGATCCTAGTGCCAACTTGTCATTTGTTACTCCCTTCCTTGCTAATAGATTTGATGTGCGTCCCGACACCTTGTTGGAGCCTTTTTCAATTTGTACCTCCGTTGGTGACTCGATTGTGGAAAAAAGAGTCTATTGAAACTGTTCCCTATTGGTTTTACATAAAGTTATTGCTTGTGATCTTGTTGAACCTAATATGGTTGATTTTGATATCATTCCTGGCATAGATTAGTTCCTCCATAGATTCTAGAAACCCTTAGGGTCAAATTTCAATTTCCCAATGAGCCAAAACTTGAGCGGGAGGGTAGTGATTCGATATGTAAGGGTCGATTGATTTCCTATCTAAAAGCCCATAAATTGGTTGCTAAAGGTTGTGTTTACCATTTTGTGAGGGTTAGGGATATCAATTTTGAGGTCCCTTCTCTTGAGTCGATTTGCGTTGTAAATGAGTTTCCCAATGTCTTTTTTGATGACCTATCTGGTGTTCTTCCCGAAAGAAAAATAGACTTTAGCATAAAGCTCCTCCATAATACCCAACCTATTTTCATTCCTCCATAGTTAAGGGAATAATTGAAGGACTTATTAGAGAAGGATTCTATTAGGCTAAGTAGGTCATCATGGGGTGCTCACGTATTGTTTGTAAGGAAGAAAGATGAGTCACTTTGGAAGTGTGTAGACTACCGGCAATCGAACAAAGTTACTAAAAAGAACAAGTATCCAATTCTGAGGATAGATGACTTGGTTGATCAATTTCGAGGGTTCTAGTCACTTCTCCAAAATCGATCTCTGGTCCAACTATCATCAATTGAGTATAAGGGAGTGTGATATTCTAAATATGACTTTTCGAAAAAGGTATGTGTAACACTCCATATTTTCTACATGTTAGTCCTACTAATGTGACATTTGACATAAGCTTATGGTACAAGTGATGGACTATATTTTTTTCATAAGGGTGGTAATAAATTAAATTGGATCGAGAGTTGTTGTGATATCCCACATATTTCAGCGGGTGTGAATCCAAGATGAACTCGATGAAAACATTCAAATCTGAGACGATAAGGGCTAATTGAGCTAAAAGTCTAAAGTGGAATTTAAGATGCAATATATGGGATTATGATTTAGAAAAGAGGTAAGATAACAAGCTGCTTTCTTGACTTAACGAAGCAAGTAGGTGCATCACCTATTTAGACTTTTTGACCAGCCCAAAGGGCCAAGTAGGTGTACCACTTACTAAGACTTGTTTGACCATCTTATAGGGCCCAAGTTCACTAACCATTTACTTGAAAATTCTGGCCCAACCCAAATGAAGTAAAAAAAAGGGGAAGAATGGGCAGCCAAGGCCCAATAAGTAGAGACCCATAAAGGCCCAAGTTAAAAGGCCAAGTAGGTGCATCACCTACTTGGTAAAATGTAGCCAAAAATTAAGGATAAAGTCGGCCTAAGTTGGTCCCTCTAAAAGGGAATGTAATCAGCTCTTTTTAGCCATTTTACGCTTAAGGAAAAAAAAATCTAATTTTTAAGGTTCTCTTTCTTCCCATTCTATCTTCATATAGCAGCCCTAAAAACCCTTAGGGTTCTTGTATAATCCTCATCTCAAGCTAGGATTGAAGGAGAGTTCAGCCTTTGGAAAATGTAAATTAAGAGAGGAAGAATCACTCACAAGTAAGGTAAGTTACTGCACTCTTCTCCCTCTCTTGTGCTTGAGTTAATTAGGGGATTGTGTATGTGTCAATGAGGTTAGAGCGGTCCTTTTTATATGAGGTAATCTTGTGGGAAGGTTTGCTGGTGGTTTGTGCATGTTGGGACAACCATGGAGGGGAGTCCCCTATTACTTTAATTGTGAGCTCCTTTTTGGAATTTAAAGTGGAATGTTAGTAGAAACTCATGAGAAAGATGATTGTATCCATAAGTTTACATTGCTCCTGCTACATGATGATATTTAAAGGCTGTTTTATGAATATGATGATAAGAGGTGTGACCATAAATGCAATTAGAGGAGAAGAAGTTGAAGGAACACCCATAGGTTGGTAGTTACGGGCTTGCTGCCCGGGTATAACTCGTGAGTGTGAGTGAACTGCCTACATGTGTTTATTCACTACTAATACTAGTTTTATCACCTACTCAATTATAGATAAATATTTGGAAAAAGAGGGAAGATTACATTGCAGTGATAACGAGGAGGCATGACAAGGTATGTAAGGCTTTCCAATTCCATATTCTTTGGCATGAAATCTAACACTCGCGTCACTATCAACTAGTAAGCCTCCCTAGTGCTATTCCGATAGTGGCGGTATTACTTATTAGTAAATCTGTAGTTGTACTCTTACAAGCACTAGCATGGGGAGTCCACGATTACTCGTCCAACCAATTGTGTCATTTATACTCCTAAGTTGTACGTCAAAATTCCATGTGATTCTTATATGATGGAACTACCTTAAATGACCATTGTCCTATCTTATATGGTACATAGTTCCAAAGCTCCAAAATTTATTATGACCACCAAGGTAACAATCTCAAAGTATTAAAGAATAACTTCTACATTGTCCACAACATGGGTGGCAGCCCAAGGGCAAGAGCCTAGCATGGGTCAATTTCACTTGGTTCATGAGGGTGGCAGCCAAGGGGTGAAAGCCTCGCATGGGTCAATCCCGATTTGTATAGCTATGAGGACAACATCCCAGAGGTTACAATTCCTAGCATGGGTCATCCTTTTCTTACCACTGATCAGCTGGTCATTTGTATTACACGCCTAAAGGAATTATAAAGCACTGAAAAGTAAAGAAAAGAATGTAATTTTCATGGTTCCACAAGTATAATAAAGGTGGTCTTTTACTATGTGTTGTGCATTTATATCTTGCTACTTGATTTCACTTGAGTTCCCACTTTACATATACTATTGCCTTATATATTCAGTATATTATCTCGTACGGATGTCCCTTATGGGGGACCTGCATTTCATGCTGCAGGTACAGGAGCTAGTAAATCTTCTCAGAAGGAGTACAAAACATCCAGCTGCTATTATTGAGCTCCAGGTTGCTCCAGAGCTTTGTGCGTCTAGAGCTTATATTTTTACATTGTATAGTTGGTTATGAGGCGGGGTATGTCCCGGTCCTTATAGATACTGTTCCTTATCTAGAGGCTTTGTAGACTATGTAAAGTAAAGTGTGGTCATGTATCGTATTTTAAACATCGTGGCTCCAACGACCTAGTCATACGCGTTTCCTTTCGGCTTGTTATTGCTATCTACTTTCTTGAAAGCATGTTGAATGTGGAAACCCCTTGTAATGTTTATAGACAGTGTATGGTTATATGTTGGTTCTCCCGAGCCTTGTTGGCAACGGGTGCCAGTCCGCCTTAATGGGACTTTAGGCGTGACAGTATGGTCACTTTAAATTCCTAGTTATGCCTTTTGGGTTGGCAAATGCTCTGACGGGGGTTCATGGATTTGATGAATAGGATCTTTCAAGCCTTATCTTGACATGTTTGTGGTGGTGTTTAATAATGATATCTTGATCTACTGTTGGAGTGAGGAAGAGCACAAGGACCATTTGAGAGTAGTAGTCCAAATTTTAAGGGATAAGCAATTGTATGCAAGGTTTAGCAAGTGTGAGTTTTGGTTGAAGGAAGTGGAATTTTTGGGAAATATGTTGTCCAATGATGGGATTATGGTTGATCCAAGAAAAATGAAAGCGGTAAGAAATTTACGTAGACCATTGTCTTCTTCAGATATTAGAGTCTTTTTTCGGTTTGATTGGGTACTATAGAAGGTTTTTTGAGGGATTCTCATCTGTTACTTCACCCTTGAGGAAATTGAATAAAAAAAAGGCTAAATTCCGATGGTTAGATGAATATCAAAAAAGTTTTTAAACTTAGAAGGCTCAATTTATTTCCACCCCCTATCTTGACATTGTCAGAAGTTTTTAATGGGTTTATGGTGTATTAATGTCACGACCCAAACTTAGGGCCTAGGCATGACATGGCAAATGGGGAACCCAAAGGTCCCAAACAAGCCTCATAGCATACATAAAGCACATCATTGGTACAAACATTAAAACGAGCGTAAACTAAGGGATAGGGACTATGGGACAATCAACATAAACTTAAAAGATAGAATCCAATCCATTCATACATAATCGAATATCCAATAATACCTCTAAATATAGATAGGGTGGGAGGCTTATACATGTTCTAAGCCTACCCTCAATGTATAATAAGTAGAACAAAATATCAAAGTCTCAAAATGAAAGCTAGATAACTGTCATGACACAAGCTTAAGGCCTAGCCGTGACACAATGAATACGACTCCCGAAGGAACCTCAAACTAATCCCTTACCATATAACAAGTAATTAAGGCAATCAACAGAAGAAATAACAAAAGTAGAAGCATTACTTAACAAGTCTCATAATATAGAAGAAGGCCATGGAAATGGAGTGTACAAAATCAAAATTGAAGCCAATACACAGGTCCAACAAATGCCTCTAAATTTTGACATAGAATGGGGGCTCAGACATGTCTTGGATCACCCTGAACATAAAGAAAGAGTTGTCTCTAGTACACAGACAGATCATGAAAGGTAAGATGAAGGTCCTATCCTCAAAGCATGAGGACTCACCCAATCCGGATAGTCAAAATATCTGGATCTAGCTATGGGGATGGATGATAGGATCACTTGCACCTGCATTGTGATATAATGTAGGCATAGAGTATACATTAGTACTTTTGAATGTACTAAGTATGCGGGCATGAAATATAAAATGGGCATGATAAAGCCTACATTTAAATTTTAAATGACAAGCACATATACACATATATATATAGAAGAGAAGTATATAGAAGAGATGGTCGTATCAAGATGCAATAAAATACCATGATGCATGAATGCCGTAACACATAAACATATATGGAGATGACCATAACTGACATAAGGTGAAACATAACCCCATATCGTGGGTCCATGGGCATCACCATTTACATATCCCTACACAGTGGGTCCAAAAGCAACTATTTATATAACCCCACATAGTGGGTCCAAGAGCATCACCATTTACATAACCCCACATAGTGGGTCCATGAGTAACCATTTACATAATCCTACATAGTGGGTCCAAGGACATTACCATTTACATAACCTTACATAGTGGGTCCAAGAGCCTTTGGTACTAGGTCATCATACACGAAATACATAGTATATACATGAATAGGATCATACTTGTTGTATGATTATAATACATCATTTCATTGTTAATATTATGCATATTTGGGCTACAAAGCCAAATCGTAATTCAATCATGCTTACATGTATAGAAATAGCTCAGTCATAACTTGTACATGATGTTGTAAGCACACCCTTAAATGCTTAAAGCCAAATCGTAGTCATCATAATGATCATGATTGTATCATAATCATAATTGTATAGAAATCATGTTCATAACCATAATTGAAACCGTTTTCATAACCAAGACCTCATTTAGAAGCCTTGTGCATGCATGATTTTGTATGAGAATAGAGAGTAAAGCATGGCTACATGAAATTCATACTTAAAACATTATAACAAGATAGAAACATGCATAATCCAAGAAGAAATAAATATTTAAATCATAATTGAGGTTATCCATGCAGGATTTCATAGTTAAAAGAGACATGCAAGTTCAAATATTATGAAATTCATGTAAATCAATAGGATAAGACTTGATTCATGCTTAAATCATCATTTGAATACAACTGATATCATAATTTCAACAATTTGAAATCAAAACATGAAAAGCATACTTAAATCATACTTTAAAGTCATGAATTAGGTGAAAGAGATTTTGGGCTTCAAGGTTGAATTGAAACGAAGGATGAATCCACACAAACCTTTCCTAAGAAGATGAGTGTGAGATGAAATTAACTTAGTTTTGAAATCCTAATTGAAACCCTTGCTTGAATCCTTTAATGAGAGGCTTAAGATTGTTTTTAGGAGTTTGATTGTAGACACTAAGTGTTAGGAAATGCATAGAAGCTGATTAGGAGTATTCCTTATCATAAAACGTCCAAAATACACTCGAATTTTGGGAAAGTTACAAAAAAGACCTTTAATGAAACAAGTTCCAAAAGTTGAACTGAGCTGCACCACGGAAGGCTTCATGGCTTGTGAAGCTCTTCATGAACCATGGTGCCCCTCTTTTGAACCTGCCTCAAGGCCGAGACAGACTTAGCTATTGGTGAGGAGACCCTACATGGACCACACCTGTAACACATGTCACACGACTCAAAAAAATACCATATGTTATATTTCTTGAATATCTTAAAATTTATGTGTGATATCACAAATCTGACTTCATATTCTTTGTTAGGGGGAAAATTGTGTTGTATAATAACCCAATATAGACAGAATCCTATATTGAACTTCACGTGAAAAATTGAACTTCACGCGAAATTTCAACTGAGGAAATTTGAATAATAACCCAATACCTATATAGGCAGAATCCTTCATTGTTCAACCATTTTAAGCTCTAAATCTCTCAAAGACCCCTTTAAAATTATAAGGCCCTACATGGTTGGAGGGCGTAAAAGAGCCTAAGAAATGAGTTCTGAAAATTTTCAGAAAATCAGTGGTTCTTATGAAGCCTTCTATGAGTCATAAATTTTTCCACGAGCCATATTTCCTGCTCGTGGAATGATGGCCAACTTGATGAAATTTTGGATTTTTGGGGACTCAATGTACGACTTATCAGATGGCCCGTGAAATTACTTACGAGCTGTAAGTTAGGTCGTAAAATGTGATTTAGAGAAAAACCTCTAAGAGTCTGAAATAACATCAGACGAGACACTTACATATGACCCATAGAATGGACCATGACAAGTAAATGGGGTCTCGTGAACTTGTTCGACATGATTTTTAAAGGGGTAAATTCAATATTTACTATTATTCTACTACTATCCTACATCGTTTAAGCCCAAAAAAAACCCCTTATCTGCCCTTTTCAACCCTAATTCATCTCATTCCTTCTCACTTAAAAATACTCTAAGTCTTAAAACTCTCTCAAGCTCTCTCAAGGCATTCAGGTGTGAGGTGCAAGCTAGGGTTTTGGGTTTTCCATCTCCAAATACGACTTCCCACTAAAATCACACCAAGGCATGTGAATTTTGATTGTAAAGTCCTTTCCTCCACAAGCTCAACCTATTCCTCTTTTCCTTTATGATTTCCCAAGTTATGAAACGACATGGTCATTTTACAAACCCTTTTATATGATGATAATATGAAGTATTTTATGTTGGTTTATCCTTATGCATCATTATAAAGTGAAGTACCATGTGAAATCTATGATTTATATGAGGGGTTGATGATGTCCTATTCAAGTTTTACTATGTTTTGGTGGGTTTTTTGAATAATGAACAAGTGATTCTATTTTGTAACTCTCATGGCATTTACTCATGATTTGCGTGGTCTTTAAGTTTGTACATGCACCCACAATGGTTTTGAATAAGAAATATGCCAAGCTTTTATGATATTAAGGGCCTTATAGCAAGATATGTGAATTATGAATGATATGAATTGAAGGGCTATTATGCATGACATGAAACAATGAAAGTATTATGAAAGTTGTGAAGCCCTATCTTTGATATGTGAAGCTTTAGTTTTGATGATCTACTCTATGAAATAAGATGATGATGTATTGCCTTGCCTATTATGGCTATAAGTATGAGTTAAATATTTCTTGGGATTGTGATCTAGCACTGAAAGGATGTTGGTAGATAACCATTGTCCCATAACTATGTTACCATCATAGGCTTGTGAATTATCTAATGGATCTATACAGATTATGTTGCATGATTGACCAAAAGGGTGGTGTTCCCATACGACACATGTGAATCAAATACCAAAAAGGGTGGTGTTCCCGTACGGTTGATAATATATATGTATACCGAAAAGGGTGGTGTTCCTGTAAGGTTGATAATGAAGCACTTTCTTAAAAGGGGGAGTTCCCATAAGGTGAGTGTTTGGTTATCCTGACAAAGTAGACCACTCCTAGTACGGTGTGGAGTGAACATGGGGGTTCCAAAGCTCACTTTGTCTTACATGTCGGTTATGGTCCCTTCCAATATATGTACGTTATGTTATACGACTTGATGATTCCTCATGTGTATTTGACCATGGCATTGAGCGTGCATGACATATTAAGCTTATATCCCCTAATTATGGTTTTGCATATTCTTTAATTATGTCTTATGCTATTTGTTGCATTTGCACCCTGCATACTTAGTATATTCTAAGTACTAACACATATTTTTTTGCCTACATGATCTAACCAAGTAGGTACTGGAGCACCTATCCATCCTCCTCCATGTGGCTAGACGATTCAGTTGAAGACCTCTTTTGATGAGTCCTCCACATTCGGGACAATAGCCATCTCCTTTCATGCTTATTAAAGACTTATCTATTTATGGACATTTTATTCATTTGAGGGTGAGCCCGGGAGATGTCTTGACCCCCATCCTACTTGGATTAGAGGTATTGTTGGATATTTGGACGTTTGGTTATGTATGATTATGAGCTTGACTCTTATGCTTTTGTATTAGGAAAGATTTCGCTTAGTCTCTTATCCCCCCTTTGTGTAAAAGCTTGTTGTATGGATGAGATGAAAGTCCTAAGTCCCCAATTGCCCCATAGCGTGAGTCATACTTTTTCTTCCCTTAGATTTATTTGCTATGTGATTCATGCTTATCCTCTTCCCTACAACATCCCATAGCATAAGTTCAAAGCCCCATCTCCCTTAGAAATTATATCCTACGTGTTTATTGCTCATCTATGTTTTTTTCCATGAAACCAAGGATGTGCTATGTATGCTTAAGAGGCTTGTTTGGGGTCCATTTGGGTTCCCATTCGTCGTGTCACGTCTAGGCCCTTTGGCTTGGGGAGTGATAAAGCTTGGTATCAGAGCACTAGGTTTGTAAATGGTCCCGAGAAATCCAACACACTGCGTCAAGTCAATTCTTCTTCATGGTTGTGAAGCGTACCACAACTATGAAAGAGAGGCTATGAGACATTTTAAGATGACTCACTTCTTCATACTCTATGCCCTGCTATAGATTTGAATTAAGGCCTCTTATCTCTAATGGATGGTCTTTTACTCTTTTACATCATGGCTCAAAGATGAGCAGCTCAAAGATGAGCAGCTCAAAGAGCTCCTACTCTCGAGGATGAATTGGCCCCTCGAGCTCCACAAGTTCCCCAAGGGGAGGAAAGGATCACCCATTCTGAGCACTAAAATATGGTCATATTATTTGCAAGGGCCGTGGCCAACCAAGGAGTTCAAGCTCCTCATGCTCCTAACCCCCGCTGCAAGGGCGAGAGATTTCACAAGAATGAATCCTCTGGAGTTCTATGACTCCACAAATGAAGAGGACCCCCAAGAGTTCATCAACGAGGTGTATAAAGTTCTTGAGATAATAGGCGTTAACTCGGAGGAGAAGGCAGAACAAGCGGTCTATCAATTAAAAGGCCTCGCTCAATTGTGGCTTGTTCAACGGAAGGGTGAGAGAGGTGATGAAGAGCCTATCACTAGGGAATAATTCAAGGATGCCTTTCTCAACTGTTTCTTCCCCATGGATCTAAAGGAGGTAAAGATGACGGAGTTTATGAACCTCAAGCAAGGTTCAATGAGTGTTAGGGAGTATTCCCTGAAATTCAACAACCTCTCAAAGTATGATCCTCACTTGGTTGTGGACCCTAGCATAAGGATGCACAAGTTCATGTCGGGAGTGTCCAACTTGATTAATGAAGAATGCTGCACCGTCATACTCATAGGGGATACAGACTTGTCTCAGCTCATGACTTATGCCAAGCAACATAAAGGGAAAGGCTTAGAAAAAAAGAGGAGTGGATAGTCCAGAAGGTTAGGTATGATGGTGTTTTCCAAGGTACCAAGGGTGGCTGCTTCCAATAAGGACTCAAGTTCCAAGGCCAAGGGTCCTTCAATGCCCAAGGTCAAAGATTTGCTAATGATAGGGTGCCCAACCCTAGAGCTCAAGGTGGTAATGGTGGCCAAATCGTTCCTAGGTGCGGAAGGTGTGGTAAGAATCATGGGGGTAGATGCTACAAAGACATAGGTGCTTGCTTCATATGTGGCAAAATGGGCCACAAGAATGCTGAGTATCCTAACAAGCATAGGGATGGTCGTCCTTAAGGATAAGGTACTCATGTTGATCGAAGGGCACAAGGTGCCCAAAAAGGAGGTGCTCCACATCACAATCACTTTTATGCTCTTCAAGAGAGGTAAGGGTAGATGAGGTGCCTAATGTTGTTACCCGTATGTTAAAGATCTACAATCTTAACGTATATGCATTAGTGGACTCAGGTGCCACTCTCTCTTTAATTACTTCTTTTGTTGCTAATAGACTTCATATGAGCCTTGAGTTGTTGTGTGAACCCTTTGAGGTATCTACCTCCATTGGTGATTCTATTGTTGCTAAAAGAGTTTATATGGGCTATCCCATGTCTATATTGTATAAAGTCTTGCCTTGTGATTTTGTTGAACTTGATATGGTAGATTTGACATTATTATTGGGATGGATTGGTTACATGCATATCATGCCTCTGTTGATTGTAGGGCCAGAAAGGTTAACTTTCAACTTCCGAATGAGCCCGTCCTTGAGTGGGTAGGTCATGACTCGTGGTTAAAGGTAGGTTCATCTCTTTTCTTAAGGCCCGAGAATTGATTTCTAAGAATTGCATTTACCATCTTGTCCGGGTTAGGAATGTCGAGTCTAAAGTTCCTTCTATCGACTCGGTTCCAGTGGTCAATGAGTTTCTTGATGTCTTTTTCGATGAACTTCCTGGTGTCCCTCCCAAAAGGGAAATAAACTTCGGCATAGAACTCCTCCTTGGTACACAACCCATTTCCATTCCCCCTTATCATATGGCCCCGACAGAGTTGAAGGAATTGAAGGATTAGTTAAGAGATTTGTTGGAGAAGGGTTTCATAAGGCCTAGAAAGTCACCTTGGGCTGCGTTAGTGTTGTTCGTAAGAAAGAAAGATGGCTCATTTAGAATATGTATCAACTACCGACAACTCAATATGGTCACGGTGAAGAACAAGTCTCCTTTGCCAAGGATAGATGACCTATTTAATCAACTACAAGGGTCTAACCACTTTTCAAAGATTGACCTTCAGTCTGGGTATCATCAATTGAGGGTAAGGGAGTGTGGCATTCCCAAAATGGCATTTTGAACAAGATATGGGCATTTTGAATTTGTGGTGATGTCCTTCGGCTTAACTAATGCTCCGACAAGATTCATGGATCTTATGAATGAGGTCTTTTAACCCTACGTCGACATGTTTGTGGTGGTCTTTATTGATAATATTTTGATTTACTCCTGAAGTGGAGAAGAACATATGAAACATTTGAGGGTAGTGTTATAAACGTTGAGGGAACAAAGATTGTTTGCCAAGTTTGACAAGTGTGAACTTTGGTTGAAGGAAGTTGCCTTTCTAGGGCATGTGGTGTCAAGTGAAGGGATTAAGGTGGATTCAAAAAAGATGGAGGTTGTAAGGAATTGGCCTAGACCTGTGACTCCAATGAATATTAGGAGTTTCATGGGTTTGTTGGGGTACTACCAAAGATTTGTCGAAGGTTTTGCTTCCATTTCTTCTCCCTAGACGAAGTTGACATAAAAGAAAGCTTAATTCGTATAGATTAATGAATGTGAAAGAAGTTTTCAAATTTTGAAAGATAAGCTTAAACCCGCTCCTATATTGACTCTACTGGAAGGGTTTTGTAATAAGCCTTAATTTTTTATGGAGGGTAAATTAGTAATTTTAACCATTAGTATTTTTTTATTAAAAGAATTTAGAAGATGCAGCCGGCCATATTATTTTCTTTTCTACTACGTTGCAACGACAAAAGAAAAGAAAAGAAGCGGTCAGAAACCTTTTTTTCCCTTGCATTGTGTCACTTCAATAGAACCAACAAGAAAATTAAGGAAACTCATCCTTGCGTTTGTTGGAGAACACACGTAACTAATTTTGCACGCTCATATAGTAGGCCAGTGGCCAACAATAAATAATCTTTCTTTCATAACCAGGTATGTATTATAAAAAAAGACTTTGGTTGAGTTTTCACCTAATCAATCTAACGACTAGATAATAGGAGGGGGAAGTCATGATTAAAGTGATTATGTAATAATCTTTATGAATAGAATAGTTCTTATCTAATCATGGGTCTAAGAACTTTTTATGAAATAAATTAGAATTCAAAGCCATTGAAGGCCATGGTCTGGTGCACAAGCTATATCTATTTATTTATGTTCATCTTAGATATTCTATGCTGGATTTGTCTATTTGGGAATATAATATTATTTCATGGTGCAAACAGTTACCTAATTAAGTTTGGTTAGTGATGGAGAGACATCCCTTTTATATTTATTCATGATTTAAGGTGTGAGATATTAAGGTTTATCTCTAAGCTTAAAAGTTAGGTGGCTAATGAAGCTTGATCCTGATTAGTACATAATTGACATGATTAATTAATATTTTGCATAGATTGAGGCAATTTGGGGCTATTTTCGTTATTGTTCTACACGTGCAAAGCTGTGGATATTGTCATTAGTCAGGTAAGTGAGATTTTAAGCTTTAGTGCTTGCTTTACAAACATGCTTTGAAACATATACTTTTTTTCTCTGTGTGGTGCATGTGTGGGACAAGCATGTGCTTGGCAGAGTTGGTGCTTTCTACATATTCTATTTTTGAGAAGAATATCGAATATTTTCATGAGTTATATGTAATGTTATGATGGATATCGTTCTTTATTACTGTGATGTGGTTACTAGGGGCATACATAACTACTGTAATATGTTAGGGGCATACCCATGCTACCGCAATATGTTAGGGGCTTTGTACATGCTGCCATAGTACATTTTTAGAGCATTATACATGCTGCCATGGACTTGTCGGGGTGATGGGTTGATCTTCTTCACTGCCATTTATGACAAGTTTTGAGTGTGGATTGAATTGAGACATGTCGTGACCTTTGTGAACACTTTTTGGAACTTATTGAGCCATACATCATGAAGTACATTCTTATGTATATTATTTATCTATATCCGTTGTGTAGATGTATTTTATAATTCTTGTTCCTGAGGTATTAAAGTAGCGAGTCAAGGATCTTACTTGGTTATATTTATATATAGCTCACTCCTTACTTGTATGTCAATGCAGATATAGTTACAGAGGGTGAGACTTGTGGCTGACAAGTTCGTTCCTGCAGACTCTATTGCTGCGCCTTCACATTATTCGTGGAGGCTACTATTTCAGCTCTATCTATTGTAACTTATGTTTCTCTTCTTGGGGTTCGTATGCCTGATACCTAAACTCATATCACTCTAGTAGATGCTCCGTGGTCTGATTGTCCAATTTGGGCTAGAGATATTCTGTTATGTGACTTTTTTCCTTTCGTAACTTAATATACGATTTTGCTTTGATAGTTATCCTTTTTTTATGAGTAGTGATGAGGTCTGGTGTTACATATATTGTATCTTTGTGCTTTGATTATTTGGATGCGTGTATAGATGTTTTGTTCTCACGACAGATGGTATTTGCAGGTGCCAGTCACATGTAGGGGCTAGATTGCGATGCAACATGTTTGCCGTGTATTGTGATGCTTAAGAGTTGGCTTGGGGTGTGTATTGATGCAAAATGGCAAAGTCATTGTCACAACCCAGACCTAGGGTCTAGGAGTGACATGGCGAGTGAGAACCAAGTGTCCTCAAACAAGCCTCAAGTATTCATATTCACATCATTGATTTGGAAGAGTATATACAAATAGTAAACACATAGTTCTAAGGGACAGGAAAGTAGGACTCATGCTATAAGGATGCCATTGGGATAAGGGATTAACATGGATTCACATAGCACATAAGGGGCGGGTAAGTATGACTCACTCTATGGGAGCGATATGGGGGTTAGGATCTTCCACATTTCCACATAAAAACATACATACTTATCATAATCATAATTAATCCATAATAGCCATTATCTAATTGATAACCATCATCATAAGCTCCAAATACAACACATAACATATAGATCCGTTTAGAGTGTACAAGATGTCCAACAATGCCTCTAGTCATAGAATAGGACGGGGGTCAAGACATGTCCTAGCTCACCCTCAAAGTAAATTAGCAAAACAAGACTTTATAGGTAGAGGAATGGTGGCTTGTCCTTAAAATCTAGGACTCACCACAACAAATGTCTCAAATCCGATCTGGCCATCAAACGGTGGATGAAGGTAGTCTCTGGTCCCTACATGGTTAGATCATGTAGGCAAAAAGTATGCTTTAGTACGTTTGGATGTACTAAGTATGTGGGCATGTAATGCATATGACTTATCAAACCTGCACCCATTGTTAGATGACAAGGGCACATAATATAGAAAGAAGTATTTAAATAAAGAAGAGTAGTATAATTATATGCAATGAAATTCATGATTCATGAAATGCAATAATGCTCATATATAATGATGATGTAACCATAACCAACATCTCAAACTCATGCGATTACATGAATTTTCCCGATGTTGACCTCCCATCAAGTAAGAGAAGAACTTGCCAAAGGTTATCTATACCACACCTTATGACCAGGTCATTACGGTGTGATGGCCACCTTCCTTACGACCCAGTCATTTTGAAAAGATTTCCAATATCATATCATATCAATAAATGAATAACCATCCATCGACCCATCCATTTTAGTGATGGCTACCATTCCTATGGTGGCAAATAGTTCAAGGAAAGAGAGAGGCCCTTGGGGATAGCCCCGACGCCCCTAATCCATTTAGTGCTAAGTCAACATCCCACAAGAATACTTATACATATACGTGCTTTCAAAAGAGGCAAGTCATTCCAATGCACATTTAGGCTTAAAAGCCAAACATTCTTCATAATCATTCATTCATGGGCTAAAAAGTCAAATCATAGTTCAATATCATATTTCTCATGCATAGGAATATACCATTCATTAAACAATATGGTGCAAGCACACAATATGCTCAAAGAGCCAATAACAACAAACATTTATGTGATCATATTCTTGTCATAACCAATATGTGAGCTTAACTCACTGAAATCATTTTCATAAAAACATATGTGAGCTTAACCTACTAATAATTTCATAAATCCAATACTCGTGAACGCATATGCTATGAATGATATGAGAATAGCAATGGGTAAATAGATTCAATCTAATCAACAATACAATATGAAACTCAAGTAAGATCATAAGTAAAATCCACATTCAAATCACAATATTGATTACCCATGCTTAATTCAAACTTTAAAGGGACAATGCATCTTCAAATCTTCATAATAATAATGCAATTTAGCATTTTAGGGCTTAAATCAACAATAAAACATAGCCCATACATGAATAGAATTTAATAAACAATAATATTGAAAACCCGTATATAAAGTAAGCTAAAATTCCATGAAATTGAGTGTAAAAGAGTTTGGTCTTCTTGGTAGAAAGGGACCAAGAATCAAACCCACATACCTTAGCTAACCAAGAAGAAATAGGAGAAATTTGATGACGAAGAAGACCCTTCCTTATGCCTAAGCTAATCTCCAATGGCTCACTTAAGGGGAGTTCTTTAGATGAGATAATTTGAATAATTCCAAGTGTGGGAAGGAATTTGAATGAGAGGAATAGAGTTTAGGCCATTTGGAGGCCTTAGGATAACATAGGAAGTCATAAAAGACCCTTAGGAGAAGCCACAATAACAGAAAAAACCATTAATGAAGCAAAATAACATTTCTTTCTAGGGGTCCCATGAGGAGTAGGTTTCACGGACCGTGAAACCCTCCCATTCCATACAAGGTTTCACGGACCGTGAAACCCTCCTGTGAGACCTCACTTAGTCAATTCTCAGAAAATACTGCACACATGGGCTTTACAAAAAAGGGGCATAACTTCTTCATCTGAACTCGAAATAAGGTAAAATCAAATGCGTTGGAATGCTAATTAAAAGATTTTCAATTTGATAGGCGCCACCCAATTCATTTTGTGCTAAGAGATATGATTATTTAAAGTTGACCCTTCTATCGGTTCTTGTGAAAATCTTAGCCAATGGAAGTCCTTTGAACTTGATGAAAGAGGCCCATGATGACCCTAAACCACATAAATGAGCTTGAATTGAGGGCTTGAAAGTGAACTTATCTTGAGCTCGAAGTTTCCATACTTAGAAAAATTCAACATAGGCATCCATACTATCAACTTCACGGTCCGTACCACTCTATATGGACTATATAGTCCTCCGTGCCACTTCAATTAGAAAATTTGTCATGATGAATTTTCGAGACGTGATCCAATACTTGGAAAAAATATAACTCCAGAAGCCATACGGGGAGGTATATGGGCCGTACAACCCCATACGAACCATACACGTGGTCGTCCCGCTTCACTTGGTTCCAAAACTATGGAATTTTAAGGCTAAGGCCACCACACGACCCTCCACACAGTCCGTGAAGCCTTACACGACCTATGTGGGGTCCATGTGTGGAGTGCCTTAGTCTAAAATTCCACTCTTAAGCTCCAACACCCAACACAAGGCCTTGGTTTGTAGAGCCTCATACAGACCATGAGGGCTTCCATGGAGCGTCACCTAGGTCCAAAACTTTCCAGGACCAAATTTCCAAGCTCTAATGAAGTCATACAAAGTTTGGGGTACTTACATCATCTCCCCCTTGGGAGCATTCATCCTCAAACGTGCTAGAAAAAGGCTTGAACGACTTAACTTAGAACATGGAACATCAAAACATAATGCATACTTCATCACTTGAATATCATAGAGTCATTAAAACTCATATCAAAACATCTTTAAATCATTCAAAAATTTCTTAAATCATTTTTGTGAACATGTATACATGTCATGTCATGAAACTCAAGAGTGAAAGAATTAAGACCACTTGAAAAAGGAAGAACCTAATACCTTAGGCTTGAGTAGATTGGAAAAGATGGGAACATTGTTTCATCATGTCCAACTCTTCCTACCATGTAGCACTCTCCGCATGTTGATTTCTCCAAAGTACCTTAACAAAAGCTACATCCTTGTTACGAAGCCACTTCACTTGCCTATCCTAAATCGCAATTGGGACATTTTGATAAGACAAGTTTTTCCCCCAAACCTCAACACCTTCCCAGGGCACAATCGCACAAAGATCATCAACCAACTTCCTCAACATAGAAACATTAAAAACCAGGTAACTAGAACTCAATTCCAGAGGCAAATCCAACCTATAAGTTATATTCCCAATCTGCTCTAAAAATATCATAAGGACCTATATACCGGGACTTAACTTGCCTTTCTTTCCAAGACACATTGAACCCTTCATAGTTGAGACTTTCACATACACTCAACCACCAACATGACATTCAAGATCCCTCTTCCTATCACTCGAATAGGACTTTTGACAACTTTGGAGCCGTCTTCAACCTCTCCCAAATATACTTCACCTTCTCCATGGCCTCTAATACCAAGTCCAGGTCAATCAAAGCTATCTCTCCTAACTCAAACCACCCCACCGGAGATCTACACCTCCTACCATACCAAGCCTCAAATGGTGCTATACCAATGCTAGCATGAATAATATTGTTGTAAGAAAACTTAATAAGTGATAGATGATCACCCCAATTACCCTTGAATTTCAACACACTGGCCCTCAACACGTCCTCCAAAGTTTGGATTGTCCTCTCGGCTTGCCCAATGGATTAAGGATGAAAAGTGATACTTAACTTCACCTTAGTACCAAGTTCTCTTTGAAATAACCTAGTGAGAAGTAAATTGGGTGCCACGATCAGATATGATAGACCTAGGTACACCATGAAACCTCACCAACTCTTGGATGTACAACCTTGCATAACCTTCGGCACTAAAGGTAGTCTTGACCGGTAGGAGATGAGCCAACATAGTCATTCGGTCAACAATAACCCAAATTGAGTTAGATTGCCTTAGGGCCAGAGGAACCAACCACAAAATCCATGTTCACATCTTCCAACATCCAAGTAGGAGTTTGAATATCTTGAGTCAAACCACCGGGCCTTTGGTATTGTACCTTCACTTATCGACAATTAGGGCATTTAGATACAAACTTGGCTATACCTTTCTTCATACCATGCCATTAATACACTCCCCTCAAATCTCGATACCTTTTAGTAGATCCCGAGTGAACAAAATAATGAGAGTTATGGGATTTACTCATGATCATCTCCCTAAGACCATTAACATCTGGAACACACAATCGATCTTGGTATCGAATTACACGATCTCCCCCCTAAGAGGCAAATCAGTTCTTAAATCTCCACCAAGGGAATATGAGCATGTGAGAGTATAGTGTCCAAATAATTTCCTAGCTAGGTATGCTCCTAATATAGTTGCTACTATGTGGATAGATTGGATTCATATCTGGTTAGAGACTATACCATTGCTTGTTTGAATAAAGACATGGATATAGCAAGGATGCAAACTTTTGCACAAAAACTGGAGGATCACAGGAAAAGGAGAAGAATACATGAGTTAGAAAATGGGCAGTCCAAGAGGGTCAGATCTACAAGGTAGTTTACACCATGCCAAGGTGACTTTAGGCCTCGATTTTCTAATAGACTTCTAGGTCATCATCCTCTTACTCTGCAACTAGTGCTCCATCATAAATTCAAGGGTCGAGAAGTAATCATTTTGGGAAAAGAAGTGAAGGCCAAGGTGCACAACGGGATGCTCGGCCGGCCAATCTAGGCAACCTTGCTAACAATGTGTGAGGAGTCATTTTGGTATTATTGGTGTGGTGTGCTAGGGCATATGATGAGTGATTGTCTGAGAAGACGCATGGTTGATATAGCACACCCTACTGGATCAACTATTTCATCATCATCATCACTGCCTCCATTAGGTAGAGGTCAACAAGTTCCTACATGCCGCGGTAGAGGTTCTAGAAGGGCAACTAGTTCTAGTGGAGTCCGAAATTGCACCTATGCTCTAAGGAGTCGGTAGAACATGGAAGCTTCACTCGAAGTGGTTACAGTTGATATCGCTCAACCCGGCTACTCAAAGGAAGTATGGCCGGTTATCATCAGTATATTACCTAACTTTGGAGTTGGGGTCGAATTCCATAGGGAATAGTGGTTCATTGGACTAAGAAATTGTAGGTTTTGGGGAGGTTATATTAATTAAAATCAAAATTCAACTACATAATATCTAATCAGCAAATTGATCAACAAATTAAGAGATATGTTGGGAATGTGCAAATATGGGAATCGATTAACTTGTTGGGTCTAAATATTTGACTAATTAAGTTAATAATGAGTAAATAGACTAGGTTTCTTGTAACCCATGTTCAATTATGACATGCAAGTATTTCATATGATTCAATTATGATATCATACGCGGACCACTGAGGACATGCTTGGCCTAAGAAGTCTCAGCAGAACCCCTAAAACCTTGGCCGTTGAATCTATAGTTATGGACTTCAACTGAAATCTAAGAAGGTTTCTAGCCATTACATCCATTCCACACTCTAATCACTTTGATTAAAATAATAATTATAGATCTAAATTAAACCCCATTTTGCAACCTTGAATTACAGATTAAATATAAGAATGGTGTAAATTCACTCGAATCAACAACAACAAAGTCAAAATATCAATGACCCAAAAGATAAATAAAAACTCCATATCATTTACACACCCCCAACATGGGGTTTTTAGCCACTCATGCTAGAAATTAGAAATTCAATACCAAATGTAGTAGCTAAAGTCATGGGTAATAAGATTAAATAGAGAAAAGTTGATTAACACCAATAGATCTCCTTAAGTTTTGCTTCCCTAATGCTTGAAACCCAATCACCCCTTTGTACTCTAGAGCAAGGAATGTTCTATGTACTGCTACTCTCTCTGTAAAACTAAGAAGAATGATATGTATAATGTACTTTATAATTTGCTCAAATAGTTCATGCAAAAGTGTAAGAGTTTGTGCAATGAGTTGCCATTCGGTGGTCAAGACCCGCCATTGCAGAGCACTTTAGCGATGCGCCGAATGTGCACTTGATCGCTTTTCTCTACATTCCCTCAAGGCTTGTTCCTCTGCAACATTGGATGATGGTTTTTCACTCTGCTGATACAGTTTGAAAATCCATTAAAGTTCCTGTCTCAATGCCTTTTTGATATGGTTTTGGGTCTTTGACTACTACAACTTAACGGGGTTTTTTGAGCCATTTGACAATATACTGAATATGTTTGGCGACATCGATTTTGACCGCCTTCCTGCTTGGGCTTGAATCTTGGTTGCTGCAATACTAGGAAGTCCTTCTAAGTGTTTGGCGGATTATCAAATATGTAGGCGATGCCGTTTAACTGCCTTTTTGGTACTTTTAGTTCCTTTTCAAAGACTTGCCATGTATTGCCCATTTGTGCACTTTTAGTTCTATTTTCCGACAACATATGCATATTAGTTAGAGATTGGAAATAATAGCACACTGAGGACAATATTTCTTTGCTAACTAGGCCCAAAATGATTCGAAATATGGACTCATCAACACCCAAATTAAGCCGTTGCTTTCGCTCAAGAAAATCAACCATCAATCGATCCAATTCTAGAGTTTGCAAGTAGGGCAACAAGGACCAATCAAACACCAATCGATCCAATTCTAGGGCTTGCAAACAGGGCCATAGGGAGTAATCGAACATCAATTGATCTAATTCCAGAGCTTGCAAACAGGGCCACAGGGATTAACACATATAATTCTACTTTTTTCATCCACTCTCAAACTTTCACAAACCACTATGTGATTTTGAAGCCTCAAGAGATGACTAAGGAGTAAATCAAAATGTGGATATGCTCACAATTGCTCATGTTGCTTGATCACTATTTAAAGGCATCATCATTTGCCCTCATGCCAAAGAATATCCTGAACACATAAGATTATGACATTATTTTTAGAGGTTCTCTTCACCCAATTGAGAAATAATGTAAGTTTCAACCTATAAGTTTGCCCTTATTCTCAATCAGAGTTCATTTGACTTTCTTCCGGACTAAGATCCCAAAGGACTTTTTTAGGATTGTAATGTAGGGTTAAGTTTGGGTAGGATAACATATGGATAGTAGTGACTCATCCCTCCTTAAACTCTACACATTGTTTTCATGCTCACGGGTCCTTTTGGTCCTCTTCTTTTCTTCTCCTTTTGACATCTCTTTTGCTTTTGATCTTTCATCCTAAGTGTCTCTCCCTTTTGCACTATATTTCACAAATTTGGAGGATCCTATTTTCCAAGAAATTCGTTTCAGTTCAACTTTTTTTTTTTTGCTTTTTCAACATTTTTCTTACTTTCATTCATTTCTAGGACTCCCCACCTTTGTTTCTTTTTCTTTTGTCTTTCCTCAACTCTTTCATGGGAGACACCCCCCTCTTACTACGAACACCCCCAGTTTGGCCTTTGGTCATCACTTTGCTCATTTCAAGCTCAAGGAGGGATTGGTAAGGAACAAGAAGGAATTGTCTTTCACAAAGACAAGTCAAGGCTACATGGTTGCCAAAGAAAGGATCAAGGATCAAAGGGCTTAGCTAGGGACTCAATTCATTGTCAATGGATGCCAATGTGGTCAAAGTGGACCTAATGGAACCAAAGAACGCCTAAGGTCCTTTCCTAATCCGGAATCAACCAAGTCACTCCTCAAAACGAACTGGGAAAATTCTAGATGTTACAAAACACGTCTTTCAACAAAATTCCTAATCTCACAATGGCAAAATGGATTCGCATATAAACAATGGCAACACAACTTTCGACTATCACATATCCAAGCTCAATCACTAACATAGTCAACTTAAGATGCATCAAATTCATACATGATTGATTTATCAAAAAGGACTAATTAGTGAGTGAGTATGTGCTCCTCATCTATGGCACCATCCAAATCAAAGATATGGATCATTGATTCTCAGATTGTTAAGGACTATAGACATGATATTCGCATTAGAACGACTTTTCATATGTGCACTTGATTTGCCAAAATTCAAGGAAATCATTTTCAATCATTCGTCCATTCAACTCAAAAAGAAGAAAATTAAAATAGCAAAACAAATACTACTCTATCACAAACCAAATAAAATTTTTTACAACCCAAAAGTTTATAATTGTCTCAACATTCATCAACAAAATCAAAATAAACATCATTGTCTCATAAAATCATAACAAAGAAAATAGGACAACCATCATTAGAAACAGAGATGGGGAACTCCACATGCTCACTCTTTTCTAGTTAAAAAGCATTGGCCTTAATGTGCAAGGAACAATAGAAATCAAGCATAAAAAGAAGGAATGAGTATTAGAGTTCCCCTGGTCCAAATCAATCCTGCTGTGGTGGTAGTGGAGCTGGAGAAGTGGTTATGGGCGCATCAATGCCCTCATCGGTGCACTCTTAAGATCAATCAAAGGCCTCTTGAGCTCGTATCATGGACGTGTCTAGAAGAGATACTGCTTTCACAGGGTTCATGATTTGGTCTTCCACCCATGGTAACTCCTCACATTCCTCTTTGCTAGACTCCACTCCTACTACTTCTTCATCAGTTTTTGGGGTTCATGCTTCCTTAGTCTTTTTGCTGCCTTCACCCGGAACATCCCTATTCAACACATAATTAGAAACCATAGTCATGTCCACTTTGGGTGGGTCCCCTATCCCATCCTAAAAAGTTCTTAAATATGTGGCCTAGAGGGATGCCACCTCCTTTATCAAGTAAGCAATGTCGGCTTTTAAAGTCAATGAACCATCACTTCTACTACCTGCCTTCTCTACAACTATCACCCTATCCTTCAAGTTGGCCAATTCCTTTCCATGGTCATCAATCATCACCTCAAGCCTGTCCATCCTTAGCTTGTGTGCCTCTATCAACTCCCATGGCTTGGACTCAGCCTCAACATACGACTTCAATATGTTGGCAATGGCTGCCTCAACTTTGGCACAGATCACTTAACCCGAGTGGCACGAAAATCAGCTGCTTTGACTGGTCGACCAATGCCATAAATAGTAGCCCTAGTGAGTGGGGGTTGGTCATCTTTGGCTTGTGACTCTACCTGATCCTCACTAGTGCGAATAGAAGCAGAAGATAAAGAAGGGAGGAAGAAGTCATACCTGCCTCGGGACCCAGGTCAACAGTGCCAGACTCGAGGGACTCAATATTAACTATTGGTGTTTTGTCCATTGGTTTCTTCCTTGACCTATCTTCCTCCATCCCTTATAAATTCAGCCTTAATCCTCCAGATGTCAGTAGATGATATTGGAGTGACCTCCACATCAGTCTTCTTGTTTTTAGGAAATTCGGCTTGCTTACACAAGGCAGTGATGAAGCTTGGAAATGGCAATGAGGTCTAGTCTTGTTTTTCCCTAGTTAGGATTTCTGGAATGATGATTGCACCGAGATTCAACTCTTTTTATCCATAATGCAACCAACTAGTATAGTTTTTTCATGTCGAAGTATCGACTCATTCTATGAAGGCATCAAGTTGCTGTTGATGAATCCGAACCAAAACTATGCTGGTACGTTCATTTCCTTCTTTTCAATGATTTCTCCCTCCTCTAACCATGAGGGAGCTGAAATTCTTATTAATGGGGCTAATCATGCTTTGATATCCCTAAATGTCTTGAGATGTATTATATCTTTCAAGTAGCTTCGGTTCCGAAATGTGCATCCTAGAATATCATTGATTTTAGCCTCGCCACATGGGACTGGCACACCTCGCACATCTATAACATCAAGAGGTTTGAGAATTGTCTTCACCCTGCTCATACCTTTGGGAATGGCCTTACCATAGGCTTCATGGGAATCCCAAACTAGGGATGGAACATACAGATCCCAAGGTTTGGTGAAAGTTTAGAAGTTATGGAATTTGATAACCTCCTAAACCTCAGGGCATCGATCAATCACCCCATCTGTTGACATTTGCTTTTCTTCTAGAATAGTTCGGTGCCCCTTTGATTTGAGTCTGTTTAGATGTCTCAGGGCTATTGTCTCCTGAATTTGCTGTGATGTTTAGAGTAGAAGTTCATGAAGGGCCTTGGACCTTGCCTCACTTCGATTCCTTTTTGGACTTGGCTCCAAAGTAGGCTTCCTTGTTGAAGTTTTGGAACCTTCATCCTCATTTTTTGAGCTAGTCCAAGTTACATGGAGGGATCCTTCCTCGTAAATCAGGCTCTCGGTGCTCAACCACCTTTCTCTTGAACCTCTCTATGAGGCCTTTGAGATTGTTGTCACTGCCCTAGATCCACCTCGAGTAACTCCTTGGATTTGCTCGTTTTTGCATAACAAGCTCCAAACATAGTGTGAGTTTCAATCTTAAGGCAATTAGATTCAACATTTTTGCACAATAGAATCATTTTGGGTGGACAGGTCTGTTTGACCACAATACATATTTGGCGAGTCGCCGAATTGGTTCGGCGGTCAAATAAATCATTGCCTGCATAATTCTTAGATTTTTGCTCACTGCTACTTTTGACGATGATGGTATGAATTTGATGATACGCCAAATGGATTTAGCGATAGAAGATACCATCGCTGAAAGTTGCAGAGCTCAACAACAATCAACAATCAGACAAAGCGGTATCTGTGACCCTACGACGCATGACTGAATCCAATTCGGTGGTCAAAATGACCATCACCGAAGATGATATGCATTCAAAATTTTGATCACTTTTCATAAGAACAATTGGGATAATCACACACTAACCTGCATTCAATAATCGATACATGGTCATTCATTTATTTGTACATTCACATGGTCATCATGGCTATAAACTCATTCAAGCGACGACTTACTGTTAAGAATGATGTCACCCAATCTATCATCAGGCAAGTTCATTTTGCTCAAAAGGTTTTGGTGTTACTCAGACTTCACCCACAACCTACCAGAATAATCAATTCAACAAGAATGCATATTTATTTAAGTATTCTCATGATCATGGTACTATCTCGATTTAAAATATTCAGCAGGGTATCAAGGACAAAATTGAGACATTACCAACTAACATTCAACATTTGGGAAACAAATCAATCACATTAAGCCTTAGCCCACATCATATGCACCACCAATTTCAAGATATTTTGAATGCATCAAAAACCCAAGTAAATCACATATACATATAATACAAGGTTTTAGAATAACTACAATGTATCACCCACATGATTTCTATCAACTCTTCAATCACAAAACATGATTATCAAACTTATAAAACCCTGAGCAACCATTCCTCATCTCAAGAGCATCACGCCTAGGGAAGAAATTAAAGTTAAGGGACAAAAACATACCTCCTTGATGATGTAGAACTCAATGAGAGCCTTGTAATTTCTTTTGTTGATGACTTTCTTCGTACCAAGAGAAATTTCGTCAGTAAAAGACGAAAGAGGAGTATTTGCTTGTGAAAGAAGTAAAAGGGAGGGAATATAAAAAGTGGAAACCCAAGGCATTTAAAAAGTCTTTAATAGGTCGGTCAGGCACGAGGAGTCGGGGACGTCGACTCTCCCCGCAAAACACATTTGGCAGTACACCAATTGTGCTTAAGAACTCCATTTTACGTAGATTTCAAACCTTAACTCTAGTCATAAAGGATGGTGTCATTGACCATCGCTCAATAGTTTAGGGATAGCCAAATTGGAACTACAATTGCTGAATTAGATAGCACCTTAGAAGTCCTTAAATGACTCCAAAGGCAATCAAACTCGCGATTGCCATCTCAATTCGGTGATTCATCAACCAAACCCATCAGGTCGCTCTTTATCTTTCACATAAAATTCTCCCTCTTCAAACCTGCACAAATCAACACCCATTATTTAAGAGGAAAACTTACCTAACTACCTTGGGTTTCCTCCAAAACAGCACCATAGTTAATATCATGGCACGACGTAATCCTTCCACTCCCTCAAGTCACCCAGGAACGACTGATCAATGATATCACTTGGAGGTCTTTCGCCTTGTTTAGAGTCTTATAGATGTTGAACACTACCTCATCATTGTTTACCATGGACCTCAAGTCTCCTCTTTCTACATCCACAACTGCCATTCTTGTAGCTAAGAATGGCCTCCCTGAAATAACCGGCACATCGGTATTCACCTCACAATCTAGGATCACAAATTCAACCGAAAGAATGAACTTGTCTACCTTCACCAACTCATCATGAAGAACCCCACCTGTCCTTTTATAGGTCGATCAACCATAAGCAGATGCATAGTGGTTGATGAAGGGATCTCCAACCCCAATTCCTCGAATATAGATCAGGGCATAAGATTTTTGCTTACGCCTAAATCATATAGTGCCTTATTGAATTTGTAAGCTCTAATGGTGCAAGGTATTGTGAGTGCACTAGGGTCCTCTTTCTTCACAACTAGAGCTTTTGTCAAGATAGGACTGCAATTGTGAGACACCTCGATCGTCTCATACCCCAGGGTCTGTTTCTTTGACATAAACTCTTTCATAAATTTGGCATACCCTGGCATTTTAGTCAGTGCCTTAACCAATGGAATATTTATTGACAAAGAATTGGACATAGTAAGAAATTATTGAAATTTGGCATCCTCCTCTTTCTTCTTCAATTGCTGAGGGAATGGGGGATCAATCTTAACTTGAGGTGCTTTCAACCTCACAGTTGAACTTGAATTTTCAAGGATTGTTTTCTTAACGTTCACAACATCATCCCTAACCTTCTCCTTTTCATTACTCTCAGGATTTCCAAGAGTATCACCACTTCCATCAGCTACACTTTCATCAATATCAACATTTACCGCACCTTCATCTTCTCCTACCTTATTCTGACCTTCTTCAATAGCAAGTGCGGACTTAGTACCTCTACCACTCTTCAACTACGGGTAGTGATAACTAAACACTACTGATCAATGCCTTTAGGATTGGCTATCGTGTCACTAGGTAAACCACTTTGTGGTCGCTGGTTGAGATAGACTGATATACTGTCAAGTTGAGTTTCCAAGTGCTTGATAAAATCTAAATGTGATGTTACTATTTGACTTCACTGTGAAAAGTCGAATTTCATCTCCTATAAGACTTTGTCGGAGACACCTTGTTCAAAATTCAAGTTGGCATATCTTCAGTCGGGAGACTCTCAAATTCACCACAAGATCAACAACTTTCACCCTATCATGGGGCGGGAGATATCTATACCTAACCCCGTCATGGTTTCTCCAACCCCCAACTTGAGGTTGGTCAGGCAATGCACGATCTCGCCATCCAGCATTATTATTGTTCTTACCTTGACTCCCGTGTGGCCTTGGAAAAATTGGCCAAGAACCCACCATTTGGTTGCCCATGTAATGCACATCTTCATTGTAACCACCTTCAAATGGTGCACTATCAAAAAGCACGTCACTAGCAACCACAACATTTACACTCTTATGATTTCCTCCATAACATGCTTAGTCAAGAGGTCAAGATGAGTTAGCATCTTAGCCATATTTTCATCCCGCTCTTGATATTTAGCAAGCTTCTCCTTAGTTGGACCCCTCTGACTTGAAGATACGAGGTCATCCCTCGTGTACCATGCTTGGTTGATTATTTTTGTCATGTCATCTAGGAGGTTACAAGCTGCACCATATGTTTGTTTCATAATTCCACCTCTCACCAACTGGTCAGCCACCTTTTTGTTGACTACATCAAGTCTTACATAGAGGTATTGCAATAGCAAATGGTCTCAAACTCCATGATTAGGGCATTGAAATAAAGGTTTTCAAAATCGAAGCCATGTCTCATACAATGGCATGCAGTGGGTCACCTTTGATTTGTTTGAAGTTGTCAACACTTCTTCTTAGCTTAACCATCTTCGAGGGAGGGAAAAATCTTTTGAGAAACACATCTTGAAGTTTCTCCCATGAAGTGATAGAATTACAAGGCAGCTCAGCTGGACACCTCACAGCCTCTCTAGTAATAGCGAATGGAAATAGCCCTCAATCTAATGGATTCTTGGTTCACTCGCCTAAAATTTAATGGGAGACAAACATCAACAAAATTCTTGAGGAGTTTACGAGGATCCTCGCTGGAGGAGTTGCAACATAGTGCTTGTCCCTTAACATTTAACTCCTTCGGCTAATGGGGGTAGTTCGATAGCACCTGTGCTTCCCACTTGGTCCCAATTAACATGCATATCATTAGCGTCTCTAATATTATCACCATGGATGCTCCCACCATCTTCCATCTTAAAACCTATTTTGTGAACAGAAAAAACTACAAGAAAGTAGTAAAATTATTCTAACTACAAGAACAAAGTTAAAGAAACACTTCAGTCATTGATGTGCAGCCAAAATCAAACAATTTTGATGCTTAAAACTTGGAATTATATGTGTTCTCAATGCAATGTTAGTTGGTTTTATGTGTTTTCATGTTATCTTTGCAGGATTATAGGTTAGGCCTTGATTTTGGGAAAAGTGCAAAAGTTGCTGGTTTTTGCTAGTATACGAGATCCTTTATGGGCCGTAGGTCATTCTACGTGTCATGAAGAGGTTTCGTGAACAATTCAAGTGAGGGGCTATTTTTTAAAGTTGATTCTACGAACATGCAAATGAGTCGTGGATGGTTTTACAAGTCGTAGAAGATGGTTTGTGCCCTGAGGATCAGAGATTGGGACTTTCTCAAATTTTATCAAATGAAACCACCTTACGGGTCATAAACCATTTTACAAGTTGCAGAGAGGTGTCGCAGAGTTGAAGTCTGAAATCCTAGCAGCTGAGTATGAGCCGCGGAATGCAATACGACTTGGCGTGACGACTAGTTCTCTTATTTTGTTTAGGACTTGTATTTTACTTATTATAAATAGGGTTTTAGATTTTTTCATAAGTTTTCACCTAGTACTCAGGGAACTCAGTATTTAAAGAGAGAAAATTGTGAGTTCACATTGGAGAGTCTTTGAGAACACTTGTGTTTGAATTTCATCTATTAGCTTGTGATTCTCATTGAAGTAGGATTTACTTGTTCTTAATTATATTTTGTAAGTTTTCATTTATGTTTTCTTAATGTATAATTCTTGCATCTACACAAAGCATGAGTAGCTAAATCCACAAGTAGGATTGTGGGAACCATGACGAACTAGCTAAGTAAAACTAGATAATTCATAATTCTTGGAAGATGTGTATGTATGTATTAATTAACTCTCTTCATTTTGCATGTTTTCTGATGGTGGACAATATAAGAATCCGCCTAGTGTTACTGACCTGACTAAGGTAGTAATGAATAGGAAACAAGATGAATTACCACAATTTGATTGATGTGTTCTCATCTAATCAACTAAACTGGGCAAAGGGGAGGTTGTTCTTGGACTAATAGGTAAGGGTTAGTAATGCACACTATTCACATAGTGAAATTCACCTCTCACCTTTGACCAAAGGGCTTGGTGAACATAACTTACCGTCCTGCATGCCACATACTAGAAAAGAATTAGGTTATCCGGTGATACTAAGTTGGGGAATCATGGGGAACACTATACCCTAGTTTCTCTCCATATTGATTTCTCTCTTGTGTTAGTTTAATTTTTTTCCATTGATTATTGCAAAACCCCACCTTTTGGGGAAATAAGATGGTTGACTACTCGAATTGTGATCATTGAATTCTCTTGAGTCTACGTATTCCTTGTGGTTTCGACTATAAAACCTTTGTTATGTTCTGTTTCTTGACATTTACCGCTTTATCGTCTAAAAGGAGGTGTAACTTGGGCAACAAGCGTTGTTGCCAAGGAATATGGCTAGACTTAGTTAATTCATAGTAATTTGGGTGTTGATCCTTATTTCCCATATTTTACTTTTGTTTGTTATTTTTGTTCTTTTTCAGGGTGTAAGTGTAGTGTGCGCCCAATGCTCAAAGTCAAGGCAATCCCTTAACTCCTTTATCTAAGAGATCCACAAGAATGTTGAGGAGAAGGGCCCAAGACAATGGCAACAACACGACCAATGCAGCTTTGAACAGGAACAACGATATGGATGCTAAGAATGAGAACCCACCTCCTCTTAAAGATATTGCTCCACAACCTCAGGATTTCAATGTCAATGCTTACCAGTGGAATCAATATAGGCTGAATCCTATGGCTATGGAAGTGATTGGATATATTGTGTTGCCACCACTACTGGCATACACAAAGTTCATAGTCTTGAGTAGGTTATTTTAGATGCTGTAGAACTGTGGGCTATTTGCAGTCTTACCATCGGAGGATCCTCATACCCATCTACATAATGTGGTATTTGTCTACAAGAGTGTGATGGGAACACAAAATTTGTCTATGGATGTTGTGGGACTTCGTGTCTTCCCATTGTCTCTTATAGGCAATGCAACATTATAACTATCTGAGCTCCCGCAAAGTTCGATCACCAGATGGGTAGAATTGCAGAGGGCATTCATGGCAAGGTACTTCCTTAAATCGAAGAGGCTCAAGTTGGAGGTCTAAATCAAGAAATTCGAGCAACATCCCGATGACTTGATAAGTACCACGTGGGAGCCTTTCAATAGATACTTGAGGAGTACACCGGGCCATAAGATTGTGGTCAATGTCCTGGTGGAGAGTTTCTATCAAGCTTTAGAAGAAAATAGTCAAGCATGTGCTGACACCCTTTTGGGAGGTTTGTTGGGAGGTTTGTTATTAGACCAACCATTTGTAGAAATTGCTGAGCAGCTGGACGTGGTAGCTAAATTAAACCACGTGTGGAGGCCCATGATGAAACATCTAACCAATTACGTGGGTGCTACTGGTATAAGCTCTAAGAAAGCAAGAATAAGTGTTGAGTTCATCAATATGCTTGCTCTAAACAGCGCCAATCTGGAGATGCTAATGAAACAAACACAAGAACTAGCTAAGGCAGGAGACATTCAGGAAAGCCACCACACCAAGCATGAGGGCCGCAAGGATGACAACAAGAGTAGCCGTTACGTGCTCCCCCATAATCGTAAAATGAAGACTGGGAATCCCAGAGTCGAGGAGATGCTGGTTCAATTATTAAGAGGGCCGACACACAAGATGATACCTTGAGAGAGATTAAGTCTGACATTGCCAGTATAAATTGAAAATTTGAATATCATTCTATCGAATTCAAGTGGCTCAATCATCACTTCAAACATGTGTCCATCCAATTAAATTAGATTCAGAGAGATATGATAGCTGGCACCACAACTCAAGATCTAAATGACACTGATGGGAACAATATCAAGACAAATGGTGGTGAGGGGAGCACCCCGAACATGCTACATATATTGACACGGGAGCACAAAAGCTTGAGGAAGTCTGAGTATTCAAGTCATCTATGTCATGCCGCGACAATAAATCAGATGTTTGAGAGGCAACCCAAGGTGGACATTGGCGCTTAGGTGGCCAGGTATGTTTTTTGACCCTTTTATATTTTATTATGTTTTTTGCATTGGGGACAATGCACATCTTTTTTGATGGGGTGTGGGTAGTTATGGGCCTCAGTGAAGTCTGAGTAGCTTGGGTCCATAACTACCCCAATTTTTGATCCCAGGGTTTTCTTTTCTGTGTTCTTTTTCTCCATGGATATTTACTTTCTATTGAACCGGCATGTTTAGGATGTTTCGATTGTATTTGTAGCATATAGTACTAAGACTTGTGGCATATAGCATTTTTTTGTGTTTTGTTTAAAAATGATACCCACCAAAATTTTTGATTAGTAGTTAATAGCAACCATGCATGTTTAGGTGTGTGACAATGTTTGTTCTGAGTGAGGATAAATGGAGATAAAAAGTATGATCTGAGAGTCTTTTGCTGATAATGTATGCAGTACCATGTGAGTGTGAGCTTAACTTGCTAGATTCTTGTGTTTTTCTCTAATTCAAAACTCGCCTTGTTACTCTAAGTTAGATTGTAGATTAATTGGATTAGGAAAGGATCTTAGGCCATTGTTCTTAATACTCCACTTAGCCTAAAACGACCAACCAAAACTATGATATATCCCTTGTTCCTAATGTTTGAGCCTAATATGTACCTATTCTTTGAAAATACCTGATTAACCTAGCCTTGTTGGTTGAAAGATCCTAACATTAGCCCTGGTTCTTTCTTGAACATTGTGCACCTTGACTGAGGTAAAAACCTAAGTTGAGGGTGGCTACCAAAAGTGTGGTCCTGGTTCTGAGGACGAATATTGTGCACCTCAACCTAAGTTGAGGGTGGCTGGTGTAAGGGTGAAACACAAAAATAAGGAGGGAAGTTAGTGATGAAGAGAAAAAGGGAAAAATCATGTATTGGGTGCAAGAAAAATAAGTGATGCCTTAGGTGTGAGCTAAAAAGAAAAATGAAGTGTAAAAACAAGGCAAAAAGCTAAAAAATGAAAAGAAAGCACCCAGAAAAGCTTGAAGTAGGAGGAAGGGAGAGTCAGGTGAAAATAATAGAGTTGGCAAGGCAAAAGTGTAGAAAAACGCAGTGTCAAGGAGGGCCTTTAGTCACTATGCTCCTAAAATACCATACCAAAGCCCCCGAGCCTACGTTACAAGCCTAGAAAGTCCTCAAGTGATCCTAGTCCAGTTACTTGAAGGTTTTAATCATGAGTAAAGGGGAAAGTCTATGGTATTAGGCATGGTGGATGAATATATTTTGTGTGAGTGAGTGATTTTGCATAGTCTCAAGGTTGTACATGAAAACATCATCGAGTGTAAGATATGGGACTTCTTTCTGTGAGGGCTCTTGCATTGTATTGTTAGCACTAGACTTGTTCAGTGATTGTGGATTGTTGATAGTACCTCACTTTTCATAGTTGTGTTGTCATATGCACTAGTTTGTATTGGTTTTCTAGATAGCTATCTCATTTTGTTTTGAAAAGTTGGTGTGGGTATCTGAGTTTGAGATTTATGTGATGTATGCCATTGGGTTGAGGTATGTGTGTTACTTACTGTATTATCTATATAGATTGAGTCCATTGCTTGAGGAGAAGCAACAATTTTAAGTTGAGGATGTTGATGTGCTAGCAAAATACAACACTTTTGATGCTTAAAACTTGGAATTTTGTGTCTTCTCAATGCGATGTTAGTGGGTTCTATGTGTTTTTGTGGTTGATTTGCAGGATTACAGGTTTAGCCTTGATTTTGGGAAAAAGTGCAAAAGTTGCTACTTTTTGCTGCTATACGAGACCCTATACAAGCCGTAGGTCATTCTCTAGGTTGTGAAGAGGTTTCGTGAATAACTCCAGTGAGGGGCTATTTTCTGAAGTTGATTTTATGATCATGCAGACGAGTTGTGGATGGTTTATGAGTCATAGAAGATGGTTTGTGCCTAGTGGATCAGAGATTGGGACTCTTAGAAGTTTCAATAGATGAAACCACCTTATGGGTCGTAAACCATTTTACGAGTCGTAGAGAGGTACCATAGAGTTGAAGTCCAAAATTCCAGCAGTTGAGTACAAGACCCCGATTACGGGCCGTGGAATGCAATACCGCCATAAACCCCTTTTATATGGGGTGTCAATCAGTTCTCCTATTTTGTTTAGCTCTTGTATTTTACTTATTATAAATAGGTTTTTAGGTTATTTTTCATAAGCTTTCACCTAGTACTCTGAGAACTCAGTATTTAGAGAGAGAAAGTTGTGAGATCACATTGGAGAGTCTTTGAGAACGCTTGTGTTTGAATTTCATCTATTAGCTTGTGATTCTTATTGAAGTAGGATTTTCTTGTTCTTAATACTATTGTGTATGTGTTCAATTATGTTTGCTCAATCCATAATTCTTGTATCTACAAAAGCATGAGTAGCTAAATCCACAACTAAGATTGTGAGAACCATAAAGAACTAACAAAGTAAAACCAGATAATTCATAATTCTTGGAAGGTGTGTATGCATGTATTAATTAAATACTTTTGTTTTGTATGTTTTCTGATGGTGGCCAACATTACAACCTGCCTAGTATTACTAACTTGACCAAGGTAGTAATGAATAGGAAAAGAGATTAATTAACATGATCAATTGATGTATTTTTGTCTAATCAACCAAACTAGGCCAAGGGGAGGTTGTACTTGGACTAATAGGTAAGGGTTAGTAATGCATACTATGAAGATGGGCCAAGTCACATAGTAAAATTCACCTTTCACCTTTAACTAAAGGGCTTGGGGAACATAACTTACCGTCCTACATGCCACATACTAGAAAATAATTAGGTTATCCAGTGAAACTGAGTTGGGGAATGATGGGGAAGACCATACCCTATTTTCTCTCCATATTGATTTCTCTCTTGTGCTAGTTAGTTTAATTTTATTTTCCATTGATTATTGCAAAAACCCCCCTTTGGGGAAGTAAGTTGGTTAACCACTCGAATTGCAATCATTGAATTCTCTTGAGTCTACATATTCCCTGTGGGTTTGATCCTAACCTTTGTTAGGTTCTATGTCTTGACAGTGATCGCTTTATCCTCTAAAACGATGTGTAACTTGGGCGACATCAGTCATGAACTCACCGATTCCCCAATAATGGCACCATTTTCGATGTTGCTTAACCCAACTACTCAAAAGAAGCAGAGGCAGTCATCATTAGTATATTACCCAACTTTAGAATCAGGGTTGAATCCCACAGGGAATAGTGGTTCATTGGACTAAGCAATTGTAGATTCTGGGGTGTTACAATAATTAAAATCAGAATTCAACTATACAGTATCTAATTAGCAAATTGATCAATAATTTAAAGGAGATGTTAGGGATGTCCAAATATGGGAATCGATTAACTAGCTGGGTCAACATATTTGACTAATTGAGTTAATAATGAGTGAATAGCCTAGGTTTCTTGTAACCCATGTTCAATTACGATACATGAGTCGCCGAGAACATGCTTGGCCTAAGAAGTCTCAACAAAACCCCTAAAACCTTGGCCATTGAATTCATAGTTATGGACTTGAACTGAAACACAAGAAGGTTTCCAGCCATTACATGTATTTCACGCTCTAATCACTTCGATTAAAGCAATAATTAGAGATCTAAATCAAAACCCCAGTTTGCAACCTTGAAATTATAGATTAAACATAGGAATAGATGTAAATTCACCCGAATCAACAACAATAAAGTCAAAATATCAAAGACCCAACAGATAAATCAAAAACCCATATTCTTTACATGCCCCCAACATGGAGGTTTTAGCCACTCATGCTAGAAATTAGAAATTCAATACCAAATGCAGTTGAAGTCATGGGTAACAAGATTAAATAGAGAAAAGTTGATTAACACCAACAAATCTCGTCAAGTTTTTCTTCCCCAGTGCTTGAAACCGTATCACCCCTTTGTACTCTAGAGCAAGGAATGTTTTATGTATTGCTACTCTCTCTGTAAAACTAAGAAGTATGATATGTATAATTTCAATTTTCTTAAATAGTCCGTGCAAAAGTATAAGAGTTTGTGCACTGAGTTGCCATTTGGCAGTCAAGGCCGGCCATCGTTGAGCACTCCGACGATGCGCCAAATGTGCACTTGACCTCTTTCCTCTGCATCTCCTCAAGGCTTTTTCCTCTGCAACATTGGCGATGTGATGTCACCCAAGCTACACCTTCTTTTTGAAGGTAAAAGTCGTCATTGTCAGGATATATAACCTAACCAAGGTTAGGGTCGATCCCACAGGGAAAAAGGTAGACTCAGAAGAATTTAAAGCTATTCCGGTGGATTAACCTACTTATCTTCCCAGGGGGAGTTATAACAACTAGGGTATTGCTTTCCCCATGATTCCCTAACTCACTATTACCAGATAATCATATTCTTTTCGAATGTATAGCATGCAGAATGGTAAGTTACGTTTACCAAACCCTTTGATCTAGGCAAGAGGTAAGTTTCACTATGTGATTTGATCCATCCCCGCAGTGTGACATTACTAACCCTTACCTATTATTCCAGTAAAACCTCCCTTTGGCCCAGTTTGGTTAATTAGATGAGAAACATCAATAGTCCTAGTAATTAATCTCTTTTCCTATTCATTACTACCTTGATCCAATCAGTAACACTAGGCGAGTTCTAATGTTGGCCACTGTTAAAAAGCATTCAAACCGAAGAGAATTAATTAATACATGCATGTACACTTTTTCAAGAATTATGAGTTATTTGGTTTTACTGTGTTAGTTCTTCATGGTTCCCACAACCCTAGTTGTGGATTTAGCTACTCATGATTAGTGTAGATGCAAGAATCATAAATTTGAATAGCATAATTGAGCACTTACACAAGAGAATTAAGTAGAATAAATCCAAGATCTTCACTAAGAATCACAAGATTGAATTGAAAGCACAAAATAAGGTTTTACAAGTGTTTCTCTCAAGTTCTCTACTATTCTCTACCGTTCTGTAATACTCCTTATGAAAAATAACCTAATAAACCTATTTATAGTGTTTAAAATATAAAACCAAAACGAATTAGGAGAATTGGGTTGGCAGACTCTACAGTCACTTCTACGAGCTGTATAATGTTACAGTATGGCCTGTAGTTGGGCTTTCATGGATTCCAGTTCTATGGTTGACTTCTACAACAACCTTCTAGGCCTCGTATAAAGTTTTACGGCTCGTAGTGGTTTTTGTATGATCACTTTTCAGCAACTCCCCACTTTTTGATCCTCAGGGCATGACACCAAGTCTATGGCTTGTATAATCTTCTATCACTCATCTGCATGTTTGTAGACTTAACTTCAGAAAATCACCCTTCACTGGAATTTTGTACAAAACCAGATCTACGGCTTGTAGAATTCTCTACGGCCCATAAAAGGTCTCGTGAAGCCTTGACTTCAGCAAAATCTACACACTTAGCCCAAAAATGGTGCCAACCTTATAATCCTACAAACCAAACATAAAAACACATCAAATCTACTAAAATCACTTTAAGAAAACACAAAATTCCATGTTTTTAAGCATCAAATATGCTATATATTGCCAGCACATCAACACCCTCATCTTAACATTGTTGCTTGTCGTCAAGTGATGGACACAATCTACATAAGCTACACAGTAACACATACACCTCAATCTAATAGCACACATCACATCAAACTCAAGCACAGATACCCACACCACTTTAAAAACACATAAGATAGCTATCAAACAAACCAATACAAATCAATATGTATGACAGTGCAAGTATGAGAAGCAAGGCAATTATTAACAAGCAACAACCACCAAGTGAGTCCAACATCAATAATGCAATGCAAGTGCCGTCACAAAAAGAAGTCCCAAATCCCTCTCATGGTTATATTTTCAGATTCAATGGTTGGGACTATGCAAAATCATTCACTCTACAAAAGACATTCAAATACCATGCCCAATACCATATGCTTGCCCCTATACTCATGACTTTGACCTTTGACTACTTGGACTAGGATCGTTTCAGGACTTTATTGGCTTGTAACGTAGACTCAGGGGGATTTGGTATGGTGTTTTAGGAACATAGTAACTAGAGGCCCTCCTTGACACTGCATTTTTCTACACTTTTGCCCTACCAACACTGTTATTTTCACCTCAATCTGCCTTTCTCCTATTTCAAGCTTTTCTGGGTGCCTTAATCTCATTTTCAGCTTTTTGCCTTTTATTTTCATATCATTTTTCTTTTTAGCTCATTGATTAGGCATCAATCATTTTTTTTGCACCCAAAACACCTCTTTTTATCTCCTTTTCCATGTATCACTAGTTTTCCCCCTTGTTTTGAGTTTCACCCTTACACTAGTCACCCTCAACATAGGCTTTTAGCCTGAGTCGAGGTGCACAATATCCAACCTATGAACTAGGGACACTTTTGGTAGCCACCCTAAACCTAAGATTTTTTCCTCAGTCAAGGTGTATAATGTTCAGGGGAGGACCAGGGCCAATTTTAGTATTTTACATCTAAGAAGGCTAGGGAACTTAGGTTTTTACAAAGAAAAAAGTATGTGTAAGACTCAAACATTAGGATCAAGGGATATTTCACACATTTGGTTAGTCATTTAGGCTAAGTGGACTATGATGAACAACGACCTAAGATCCTTTCTTAACCAACTAACCTACAATCTAAGTTAGAGTAATAGCGCAAGTTCTGAATTGAAACACAAACATATGAATTTAGCAAAGAAAGCTCACCCTCACATGGCACTGATTACACTATCAACAAAGAGACTCTCAGATCATGCTTTTCATCTCAATATGTTCTCACTTATCAAAACAAGTACTGCCATAAATCAAACATGCATGGTTGCTATCAAAACTAACTAATAAAATTTTGGTGGGTATCATTTTTCACACAAAAACAAACATATGCCATAGATATTAGTACTATATGTTACCAATACTACCTACACATCCTAAATATGCTGGTTCAATAGAAATTTAATATCCACGGAAGAAAAAAACATAGGCAAGAAAATCCCTAGGGTTCAAAATTTGGGATTGTTATAGGCCAAGGCTACTCAGACTTCATCGAGGCGTATAACTACCCACACCCAATCGAAAAAGAATTGCATTGTCCTCAATGCACAAAAATGAAAAAAAATAAAGCCAAAAATAACATACCTGGGTGCCTAAATGTCAGTCTCTACCTTGGGTTGCCTCCAAAGTAGTGCCTGATTTATTGTCATGACATGACATAGATAACTTTGGTATTCAGACTTCACCAAGTCACCATGCTTCCACCATTTTTATTTCCTCAACCTTGCTGAGATGTGGTTTGACTCTTTCACCATTTAATTTGAATTTCCCACCATTTCTCTTCTCCAACTCGATGGCCCCATGGTCAAAGACATGTGTACACTAAATGGTCCCGACAATATAGACTTGCGTTTCCCAGGGAACAACTTTAGCTTGGAGTTGTATGATAGCACTAAGTCTCCTAGTGCAAATTGGCGATTCTCTATGCGACGATCATGCTGAAGCTTGATCCTTTGTTTGTATAAGGCTCAACTCTCATATGCCTTCAAATGAAATTCATCAAGCTCATTGAGTTTGCTCAAACTGGAGTTTCCACATCATTCCATTCTAGATTCAACGTTTTCAGTGCCAACATCGCCTTATGCTCAAGCTCCACCAGCAAGTGACAGGCTTTCCTGAAGACAAGTTGGTAAGGAGACAAGCCTATAGGGGTCTTGAATGTTGTTCCGTATGCAGATAATGCGCCTTCGAGATTCCATGACTAATTTGTCTGGTTTGCATTATAGTCTTGGATAATCTATTTGATTTCCCTATTAGACACCTATACTTGCCTGCTTGTCTGAGGGTGGTAAGGTGTTGCCACTAGATGCTTAACCCCTTATTTTCAAGTAGGGCCTTGAACAATTTATTGCAAAAATGAGAATCTCCATCGCTAATGATCGCCCGAGGGGTGCCAAACCTTGAGAAGATGTTCCTTTTCAGAAATGTTATGACACTTTTGTCTTCATTGTTGGGGAGAGCAACTGCCTCTACCTATTTTTATACATAGTCCACAACCACCAAGATATATTTATTCCCATGTGAATTAACAAATGGACCAATGAAATCTGTTCTCCATACATCAAATAATTCAATCACCATAATGGTGTTTAGAGGGAGCTCATGCTTGCGAGAAATACCACTTTCTCTCTGGCATCTATCAAATACTTTGGCATAGTCGTGGGCATCTTGGTGGATGGATGGCCAATAGTACCTACACTGTAAGATTTTATGTGTTGTCCACAGTCCACTATGGTGTTCGCCTACTAGATATGAATGGCATGCCTCTAGGATACTCATCATCTCGACCTCAGGAACACAACAATGAATAACCTCATCTGTATAGACACGAAACAAGTATGGATCATCCCAAAAGAATTTTCTCACATCTGACATAAACATGCGGTGCTTGGGGGTATTCAAATCTTGTGGGGCACAATACCACTAACCAAAAGTTTACATAGTCTGCGAACCATGGTATCCATCCAATCGTGGGATGCGGCCAACTCTCTCTCATCTGGGAATGAATTAACAATCTGCAATCCATCATCAAACTTTGCCATGGCCCTATCTTCTAACCTGATGAGATGATCTGCAACCTGATTTTCGGTCCCCTTTCTATCTATGACATCAAAGTCAAACTCTTGGAGAAGAAGTATCCATCGAATCAATCTCGGTTTTGCATCCTTCTTAGCCATTAAGTACCACAATGCAGAGTGGTCCATGTGCACTATGACTTTAGTCCCAAGAGATATGAATTCAATTTTCTGAAGATAAAGACCAATGCAAGTAGCTCCTATTCAGTGACAATGTAGTTCTTTTGGGTTGCAGTTAGGGTTTTGCTAGCGTAGTATATGGGATGTAATATCTTCTCTTTACACAAAGTGTGACCTCGCTTGCATCGCATATGATTTCAAAGGACTGTGACCAATCTGGAGCTACAATGATGGGAGCTAAAATCAACTTCTGCTTTAATCCTTTAAAGGATTTGAGGCATGTGTAATCAAACATGAACTTAGCATCCTACTCAAGTAATTTGCATAAGGGATGTGCAATTTTAGCGAAGTCCTTTATAAAGCGCCTGTAAAATCCTGCATGTCCTAGGAAGCTCCTCACGCCCTTCATAGAGATGGGTGGTGGAAGCTTCTCAATCATCTCTACTTTATCTTTATCAACTTCGATCCCCTTGATTGAGATATTGTGCCCCAACACAATGCCCTCCTTCACCATGAAGTGACACTTTTCTCAATTCAAAACCAAATGGCATTCCTCACATCTTTTAAGCACAACATGCAAGTGCTTCAAGCAATCCTCGAACCAAATGGCATTCCTCACATCTTCTAAGCACAACATGCAAGTGCTTCAAGCAATCCTCGAATGAGTCACCAACCACACTAAAGTCATCCATGAAGACCTCGATAGTGTCCTCCACCCTGTTTGAGAAGATGGACATCATGCATCTTTGGAATGTTGCTAGTGTGTTACACAACTTAAATGCGAAGGTGCCATAGGAGCATGTGAACGTTGTCTTTTCTTGATCCACCAGAGTAATAATGATATGGTTGTAGCCTAAGTAACCATCCAGAAAGTAGTACCAGCCCTTTCCATCCAATCGGTCTAGCATTTGGTCCATGAATGACATAGGGAAGTGGTCCCTTTCTGTCTATGCATTGAGCTTTCTGTTGTCCATGCACACTCTCCACCCAGTGACTGTCCACATAGGAATCAACTCGTTGCTAGCATTTAGGACCATTGTGATACCTCTTTTCTTCGGAACACACTGAACCAGCTCACCCATTCATTGTCGACAATTGAATAGATCACCCCTATGTCTAACCACTTGATGATTTCCTTGTGCACGACCTCTTGCATAGGGGGTTGATATGCATTTGGTACTCAATACTCGGTTTGTAGTCCTTGAACAATTGGATTTTGTGAGTACAAACCCTAGGAGGGATACCAATGATATTCGCATTGTCCACCCAATGGCCTTCTTGAACTACTTAAGTACCGTGACCAGAGCATTCACCTTTTTGTCATTCAGGTCCACAACTACTATGATTGGTAGGGTGTTGTTGGTTCCCAAAAGCGCATATCTCAGATAGGATGGAAGAGCCTTCAACTCCAGCACTGGTGGCTCCTCAATGGATGGTTTAGTAGGTGGTAACTCTCGATTATGTAAATCCTATTCTAGTTTAGTTTGGCGTCTAGGGGCATAAGATAACCCGAGCCTTCATTGTCTCCTCATAGTCTGGTATGCCATCACCCTCGAAGTTCATCAACACTGTTTCTAGGATGTCGACGCTCAATCTCTCCTTAAATGGTACCTCTGGCTCTGCATCATCAACAGTTAATAACAAAGATTACCCTTAGATCTCATCCTTCTTTGCATGTTGGCAAACGTTGAACACGACCTTATCTTTACCCAATCTGAACTTGAGTTAGCCCCTTTCCATGTCCACTAATGTGCGTGCAGTGGCTAGGAAGGGTCTACCCAAAATGATTGGGACTTCAAAGTCAACCTCACAGTCTAGGATCATAAAGCCATTGGAAAATGTGAATTTTTCTACTTTGACAAGAACATCATAGAGTATCCCCACAGGCTTCTTCAACGTGCGGTCGGCCATCAACAATCGCATGCTCATCGGAGTAAGGGTTGCTGATCCTAGCTTCTAGAAGACCGCAATAGGCATCATATTTATGCTGGCACTAAAATTACAGAATGCCCATGCGAACTCCACATCTCCAATAGTACAGGGTATGGTAAAAGCATTGAGATCTTCTCACTTTTGCACCAAGGACCTTGTAGCAATTTCACTTCAATGCTAAAGCTCTTAGGAGAGGTTTTGATACACAGTGCGCTTCTTGGTAACCAAGTTCTTCATAAAATTTGCATACCCTAGCATCTTCTCCAAAGTCTCAATGAGAGAGATGTTGATAGAGAGTTGTTTCAGCATGGAGAGAAAGTGCTTGAACTTGCCCTCCTTCTCCTTCTTTTTGATTCTTTGAGGAAATGGAAGAGGCGGTCTAGGAATGCGCTTTAGCTTCTATGGAACCTCTATAATATCACTCACCCTATCTTTGGCACAATCATCTTCGATATTAGCATCTTTGACCTCAACTGTCTCCTCTGAAGGATCAATGGTACTCTTGCCAATATGAGTAGTGATTGCCACACACTGCCCTTCATTCTTTGGGTTCTGAACTGTGTTGTTAGGCAGTGTACCTCTTTGACACTAGTTGAGTTGACTTGACACTTGACCAAATTATTGCTCCAGCTATTTAATAGCTATAGAATGAGACTCAATTTTTTATTTATGCTGGAGATGTCAGACTGCATCCCTCTCAAGGTCTCATCCTATGTGTCAGCATTCTTCAATAGTCGGTCAAACATCTTCTCAACTCTGGAACTACTAGCACCGCTGTCATGATTATGTGGTGGAACATAAGGACCATTTCTGTAGCTGAATCTGCAACCCCAATCAGCATCTCTGTCTTGTCCCCTATTCCTGTCATAGTGACCTCTACCATTTTCTCTAAAAGCATCATCTCTATTATAGTTACAACCTTGGTTTCCTTGACCTTGGCGCCAATAGTCCTGATTGGACCCTTGGGCATTGGTTCGGAAACCCACCATTTGATCAACAATGAAGAAAATGTCCTCCTTTAGTAAGGCTCTTCGTACATAGATGCTCATAGAGGCTGATGAACAATTGCATTAACTCTTTCCAGATTCTGCATCATCATCACCTCCATGTTGGTACTAATTGGAGCAAGCTCTTGCCTTATCTCCTTATTTATTTTAGCTTGATCTGAATTAATAATGATAGCACATGAGCATTTTGTAGATGATTTTTCTCTTGGCCCCCGTGCACGATGCGTCTTGACAACCTTATCCAACTTCTCAACAACCCTTGCAAATGGTTGATCTAAAAACATGCCCCCATGATGGAGTCAGCACATTCTAGGCTATTCTCATCCAGGGCATGGTAGAAGATCTCCACCAAGGTATCATCAACAATTTTATGGTCAGGGACACTTCTCATACACTTTTTGAACTGCTCCCATATAGTACTGACCGAGTCACCATGAAGTTTCTCAAAGTTGTTGATGTGATCTTTCAACTTGAGCTTCTTCGATCTCGGGAAAAACCTCTCCAAAAAGGCCTTCTGCAACTCAGCCTAACTTGTGATCGAACTCTATGGGAGTTGGATAGCCATGGTGCTGCATTGCCTGTTAGAAATCATGGGAAGACATGAAGTCCATCAACATCTATAGACAAATTCTCTGTTCCCATTACACTCTAACAGACAGACACAACATTGTTTAGACTTTGTGGATCCTCTGATGATAGGCCCACGAATAACCTATGATTCTGCAGCATCTCAAGCAATTCACTGAAGACTATGAACTTTGTATATCTGGTAGTAGTGGTAACACAATGGCTCCAATCACATCCATAGCCATAGGGTTTAGTCGATATTGATTCCACTTACATAAGCTTCAACATTGAAGTCATGTGGCTGTGGATCAATGTCCTCAAGAGGAGGAGGGTTGTTGTCATTTGCATTCTCATTCTTATTCTGGTTCTGATTTAGGGCTGCATTTATCATGTTGTTTGAATTAACTTGGGCCATTCTTCTTATTCTTCTATGGATCTTTGGGTCAAACAGAGTCAAGAGAATGCCTAGACTTTGCGTGTTGGGCAAACACTACACTTGTACCCTAAAATAAAACAAAAACAATAAAAACATAAAATGAGAGAAATAAAATTAATTACCGAACTACTCAAATTAAACAAGTCTAGCCGCACTCGCCGGCAATGGCGCCAAAATCTTGATGTTGCCTAAGCTATACCTCCTTTTTGAAGGTAAAAGCAGTTGTTGTCAAGATATATAACCTATCTGAGGTTAGGGTCGATCCCATAGGGAATATGGTAGACTCAAAAGAATTTAAAGCAATTCAGGTGGATTAACCTACTTATCTCCCCTTGGGGGGGGGGGGTTGTAACAACTATGAAAAATAATCCTAAACTAAAACAAATATTAAATCAACATTAAGAGTAACTAGGATATTATGTCCCCATGATTCCCTAACTTAGTATTACTAGATAAACGAACTATTTTCCAGTGTGTAGCATGCAGAATGGTAAGTTAAGTTTACCAAACCCTTTGATCCAGGCGAGAGATAAATTTCACTGTGTGATTTGATCCATCCCCGCAATGTGACATTACTAACTCTTACCTATTGTTCCACTACAACCTCCCTTTGGCCTAGTTTGGTTGATTAGACGAGAAACATCAATCGAATCCGGTTAATTAACCTGCCAATCTTAGGAAGTTTCGAACTTCTGTGGGTGTTGTCGGCCTTGGCCAATCTTTCACCGCCTCTGTCTGTGGTGAACCAACCCTTATTCCTTCATCGGATGCAATATGACCCAAGAATGCCATTGATTTTAACCAAAATTCACATTTAGAAAACTTGGCGTACAATTGTAGATCACGAAGAACTTGTAATACTTTTCTAAGTGATTTGCAGGGTCCTCTTCTGATCGTAAATATACCAAAATATCATCTATAAATACTATCACAAATACATCCAAGAATAGCTTGAATACCCTGTTCATTAAATCCATAAAAAGTGCTGGTGTGTTTGTTAGCCCAAATGACATAGCAAGAAATTCAAAGTGACCATAGCGTGTCCTAAAGGCTGTCTTGGGTATATCTTTCTCCTTCACCCTCACTTGGTGATAACCTGATCTCAAATCAATTTTTGAAAAGCATTTGGCACCATGTAACTGATCAAATAAATCATCAATCCTGGGGAGGGGGTATTTATTCTTAATTGTCACCCTATTCAATTGTCGGTAGTCAATACACATTTTCAAGGTGCCATCCTTTTTATGTACAAATAACACTGGTGTACCCCAAGGGGACACACTAGGTCTTATAGAACCCTTCTCTAGCAAGTTGCTCCTTTAATTCACGTAATTCTGTTGGGGCTATTCTATATAGAGGGATAGAAATAGGTTGAGAGCCTGGAAGTAAGTCAATACCAAAATCTACTTTTCGTTCTGGAGGTAAACTTGGAAGCTCTTTAAGAAACACATCAACAAATTCATTCACTATTGGAACAGATTGAAGAGTTGGTGATTCTGCCTCCATATCCCTCATTCTAACTAGATGACATACATATCCCTTTGACATCATCTTACTTACCTTAAAATAAGAAACAAGCTTACCCTTTGGTGCCCCAACACTGTCTTCCCATTCAAGGACCGCCTCATTTGGAAAGTTGAAATATACCCTCTTAGTTCGGCAATCCACAGTGACATAGCAAGAAGCTAACCAATACATACCCATTATAACATCAAATTCCACCATTTCTAACATAACAAGGTCAGCTAATGTATCACGGTCACAAACAGTTACTACACAGTTATAATAGACCTTTCAAGCTATAATAGATTCACCGGTTGCTGTAGACACTTCAAATGGCTTGTTCAATAATTTAGGTGTTCTCTTAAGCTTCCCATCAACTAGTGGAGTGATATATGATAATGTAGAACCAGGGTCAATTAATGCATACATATTATGTGAAAAGATGGACAATGTACCTGTGACCACATCAGGTGAAGCTTCCAAATTTTGCCGACTCCCTAGAGCGTAAGTGCGATTCTGGGCTCCGCTAGAGCTAGCTGCCCCTCTACCACATCTACCACGACCTGTAGGTGTTTGTTGGCCCCTACCTAACGGAGGGACTAACGATGATGATGCAACAGATGACCCCGTAGGTTGTGCTATATCACCCATATGTCTTCTAGGGCAATCTCTCATCATATGCCCTGGAACACCACACCAATAACAAGCATCTATCCCAACACGACATATACCTAAATGACTCCTCCCACATTGTTTGCAAGGCTGCCTAGGAGGAATTTGCTGGGTTGCCAAATATCCTATTGTCCGTGCACCTTGGCCCTCACTTCTTTGACTAAATTGATTACCTTTAGACCCTTGAAGTTGTGGTGGAGCACTAACTACAGAGTAGGAGGATGATGGCCAGGGTGGTTTATTAGAAAATCGAGGCCTAACCTCACCTTGCGCGGTACAAATTGCCCTGTAGATCTGGCCCTCTTGGACTGCCCCCTTTCTAACTTTTGTGTCCTTCTTCTTTGCCTCTGATCCTCCAGTTTTTGTGCAAATGCTTGCATCCTCGCTATATCCATATCTTTATTCAATGGAGCAATGGTACAGTCTCTGACCAGATACGAATCCAACCTATCCACATATCGATGAACTCTATCTGCCATAGTAGCAAATACATTAGGAGCATACCTGGCCAGGGAATTAATTTGAAGTCTATACTCCCTCACGCTCATATTTCCTTCGTGGAGATTTAGAAACTGATCTGCACAGGCCTCTCGGATCTCTAATGGCAAGTAATGGTCAAGAAATGCCTCTTTGAACTCCTTCCAGTTAGTTGGAGGTGCATCTATACCCTTAGATTGCTTCCAAGCTTCATACCACAATATAGCCACACCCTTCAATCTATATGTTGCAAGCTCTACAACTTTTATATCGCTTACGTGCATAACATCCAAAGTGTGTTGGATCTGATCGATGAAGTCTTGTGGTTCTTCATTGGGATCTGACCCAGTAAAAGATGGAGGGTACAAATTAAGGAAATCTCGTATCCTCGTGCTAGCTGCCCTATTCGCACCACCTGCACTTATAACTGGGCCTTCTTGTCTTTGACCTTGGCCAGCAACTATACGAATTAATAATTGGACCATATTACTTAAATCTTGCTCAGTAGCATTAATAGGAGGCTCTTGAGGTGCTGTTGCCCTCCTTAGCTCCTCTGGAGGTAGAGGAGTCGGGGAACTCTGTGATAAGGACTCATCTGGAACCTCACTTTGGTTAGGCCTAGCTCGTGATTGACTCGTCCCTTCTCCAAAATCTATCTGCTTACCTGTACTTCTTCTCCTTGTGACAGGCATCTTTTTCTATATATAAGCACAAACAATTTAGGGGTTAGATATAATCCACCTACGATAATGGCTCTATAGCCAATCTAGAGAATGAAAAGAAAGTGACAACTCCTAAATGTCCTATAACCTCAGGTTTATAAATGTGGTGCACAACACATCCGTAAACAAGACTCTACATAGAACATGACTTTGTAGACTCCCTAGGACGACCTGCTCTGATACCACTTTTGTCACGCCCAAAGTCCCATTAAGGCGGACTGGCACCCGTTACCGACAAGGCCCAGGAGAACCAACATAGAACTATGCACTAGCTATGAACACTATAAGAGGTTCTCCATATTCAACATGCTTTCAAAAAAGTAGATAATTTTAACAAGCCAAAAGAAAATGCATATGACTAGGCCATTGGAGCCATGATGTTTAAAGTACGATACTCGACCACACTTTACTTTACATAGTTTACAAAGCCTCTAGGTAAGGAACAATATTTATATGGGTTCGGATAGGCCCCGCCTCATGACCAACTATACAATACAAAATATAAGCTCTAGACACACAAAGCCCCGAAGCAACATGGAGCGCAGTAACAACAGCTAGAAGTCTTGTACTCCTACTGGGGATCTAGCAGCTCCTGTACCTGCAGCATGAAATGCAGGTCCCCTATAAGGGACATCAGCACAAGATAATGTACTAAATATATAAGGTAGGAAATACTTTATATGAAATAAGAACTCAAATGGAATCACACACTGGTGTGTAAGGATAAAAAGACCACCTTTAGTCATACTGCGGAATTATGTACTTTATGTCTTTTTATTACTTTACCTTTCTTTACTGTATAATCTGTGCACAATATATCATGTAAATGACCAATTGATCACTGTTAAATCAATATCAGGATCGACCCATGCTAGGCTTTCCTTTTACCCTGGGATACCCCCGTAATATGGGATCGACCCATGTTAGGTGATTCTTTCACCCCTGGGATACCACCCATAAATAAGCAACTTCAATTAATCTTTATTTACTTTTGAGATGATTCTTTTGGGTGGTCATAACATTTAGAGTTGTAGGAACATAGACATGACATGTGACATATAAACAACTATACAAGATAATACCACAATGAAAAGAGAGTTACACTACTAATGAAGCGGGTAGGAGATTAAACATCACATGGACTCTACTTGCTAAAAAGGAACTCATGTATCTTTGGTATCTAAGTATGTATGCAGATTTGACAATGGCTATGTATGAGAAAATATGAACATGGTAACGAGTGGAGACACAGTTATTAGTTATGTCAGAGTTGGTAAGTGCCTTTATGTGCCAAGGAAGAACCTAAATTTCATGTCAAGTAATACGAAACCAAGTAGCCTTACATACCTCGTTGTACTATGTCATTATTACCTCGGAGTAGTATCCTTTTCCTCCAAATACTTATCTACAATATAGTTGGTGATAAAACTAGTATTAGCAGCTAATAAACACATCTTGGCAGTCCAATTCTACCAAAAAATAATATCCGGGCAGCAAGCTCGTAATTATCAACCAAAGAGTATTCTTTCAACCTTTCCACTCCTAATCGTATTTAAAAATACACATTCTCATATACATGTCATATCCAGCTTGTTTTAGTCACATAACCGTGTTACAAGTGCTCATAAAGTACAACATACAACAACTCTACACAACACGCAAGTAGGCAACGCAACATTACGTCCTTTCGCTACATTTCGATGTCAACCATTCCAAATTTGATTCAACCTCAATCAAACTGTTCTCAACTGATTTACATATAAAGAAAGTCTTAAAACATTTCAAAATCAGTCCCAAGGTAGATGGAAAACATGAGACAACAATCACCAATTATCCGCCTAAAAGTTCCTACTAAGAGCACCATTAAGATAGTATACAAGAATTCATTTTTACGAAAGATAGAAATGGTGTAACAGCCTTCTTTCATCACTACAAAATCAATCCTTGTTAAAAACAAAAACTTTACTTAATAATTGAGCTAACCAACAAGAAAAAATCCTCTTAATAAACAAGAAAAGTGTACAACAATCTTTGGAACACATGCTGTCCAAAATTCCTGCACAAGTATAACCAGCATACTCTTCATGTTTTTCATGGAAAAATTATACTAAACTATAGGTATTTTTACTTACCTTAGCCATAAAGGATCAGGTTCTCTTCAAGAACCCTAAAGGTGTGACTTGGCTGCTTTTCAAAATTAAGAGAGAGCAAGGAGAAACTTGGAAAGAAATCTGATTTTTTTTGGCTAAGTGAAAATGACTTAAATTGCTAGTTTTTAATCCCTTTTAAGGGGACACTTTTGTCCGACTTTCTTTTGTGTTTTCATCCACATTTTGTCAAGGTGGTGATGCACCTACTTGGCCCTTTCAATTGGGCCTTATTGGGTTTTAATTGGATGGGCTTTGCTGCAAATATATCTCTTTTACATCCACTTTGTATGGGCCCTAATTGTGAATTGGGTTGTGAACGTAATTTGGCCCTTTTCCAATTCATCTTGGGCTGCATATATTGTCCCTTTATAATGCTAAACCATGGGTCCAAGTTACTCCCTTAACTCGGGGTTTATTCTTTATCAGACTTGAACAAATTCGGTGTTGGGCCTCGTCTTTGTCTACCTAGCCTATTTAAGCTAAGCACATAGGTGACTCACCTGCTAGCTTCTTAAGTCCCACAAACACCTCACTTCTTTCACATCATTTAAGGCCATGACCTCCTCAATTTGGCTCAAAACTTATATACACTCGATTATCTTTAGCGTTAGACGTACATATAGCCCTCTAATCTGAAAGTCAAGCACTTTTTCAAAATATGTGCTGGTTTGACCCCGCCATATCGGGTTTCATATGCATAGGACCAGTACATGTAAGATGTGGGATGTCATACTGTTGTACAATCACTAGGTCATAAGTGATTGTTGTCGGATAAGAGAAACTCTCTGATAGGTCCTACACTAATAGTACTCTGAGTTGACTTGATTAATGAGGTTTGATTGGTATCGATGGGTCATTTGTCTACTCTTTATTCTTGCTTTAGATAGACCTTTGACATTCTGATTGAGTATCTTCTAAGTTAATGTTATTTCTATATTATTCTACCTATATATGGTTTATTCAGCCATTTTACATACTCATACATTCCATGTACTGACGTCCATATAGACTGCATCATTTTATGATACAGAGGCAAGTACTAAAGATAGTTAAAGATCGTTAATACAGAGGATCCTATTTTATATTTATCTAGCTATTAATGTCATGAATTAGACTAGCCTTACTTTTGAGTTGAGGTAGCCATGGGTCTGTCATTAGCACCAATAGATAGTGATAGAGGCTTCATAGACTAGAGGCGAGTTGTTGAGTTGAGATTCTCTTGAGCTAGCTTCTTTCAGACTAGCCTGTTTTACTTATATATTTTGAGACTTTCACCATTTATTGTCTTTAGTCTTCCGTTGAATCGCTATGGTTTATTGAGTGAATGAATATTATGAGGCCAAGTAGTTCGCTTGGGGACTAGCAATAGTCTCTAAGTGTCGGCCACATCTAGGGTACCCTCTCAAGAGGTGATAGGTTTTATGTACAATTCTAGTGAAGGGTGATATTCTAAACTTAAGTCTACAAACATGCAGACGAGCTGTAGAAGTGTTTATGAGCTGTAGACATGGTGTTGTACCCTAAGAATCAGAAAGAGGGGAGTTGCAAAAAAGTCATCAGACGAACCCCCTATGGGTTGTAGAAGGATCTTGTAGAAGTCAACCCCAGATTTGAAGAATCAATCCATGTAAGCTCATCTATGTGCCGTAAAATATTATATGGCCCGTAGAACTGCCCGTAGAGTCTGCCAACCCAATTATCCTATTCTATTTTGTTTTATATTTTAAACACTATAAATAGGTTTTTAGGTTATTTTCCATAGGGAACAATAGAGAGACGTGATAGAACATTAGGGACATTGAGAGAAACACTTGTGAAACTTTACTTCCTCTTTTAAGTTCAATCTTGTGATTCTTAGTGAATCGTTTGGATTCCTTGTGCTTAATTCTCTTGTGTACGTGGGCAATTATGCTATTGAAATTCATACGTCTTACATCTACACTAATCATGAGTAGCTAAATCTACGTGTAGGGTTGTGGGAACCATGAAGAACTAACAAGGTAAAATGGGATAATCCATAATTCTGGAAAAGTGTGCATGGAAGTATGAATTAATTCTCTTCATATTGAAAGCTTTCTACTGGTGGCCAACTTAGAACTCCCCTAGTGTTACTGACTGGCTCAAGGTAGTAATGAATAGGAAAAGAGATTAAGTAATAGGATTTGATTGATGTTTCTTGTCTAATCAATCAGAGTGGGTAAAGAGGAGGTTGTACTGGAACCATAGGTAAGAGTTAGTAATATCATACTGCGGGGATGAACCAAATCACATAGAGAAATTTGCCTCTAGCTTGGGACAAAGGGTTTGGTGAAATTAACTTATCATTCTGCATGCTACGCATTGGAAAAGAATTTGATTATCTGGTAACGCAGAGTTAGGGAATCATGGGAAACATAGTACCCTAGTTACTCTTCATACTAATTTAACACTTGTCTTAGTTTAGGATCACTTTTCATAGTTATTGCGAATGTCCCTCCCTTTGGGGGGATAAGTTCGTTAATCGACACGAATTGCATTGAATTTTTCTAAGTTTACATATTTCTTATGGATTCGACCCTAATCTTGGTTAGGTTATATATCCTGACAACGACCGCTTTAGCAAAAAAAGGATGTGTAGCTTGGGCGACATCTATCCTGCATACTTAGTATATTCCAAGTACTAACACATAATTTTTGCCAATATGATCTAACCATGTAAGGACCAGAGCTTCTATTCATCCTCCTCCTCCTCGTGGCTGAACGGATTGATTGAAGATCACTTTTGGCGAGTCCTCCATTTTGGGTAAAATATCCGCTTATTTTCATGCTTCATTTAGACTTGTCTAATTACAGATATTTAAGGGTGAGCCTAGGAGATCTTGGCACCCATTCTACTCATGATTAGAGGTGTTGTTGGATATGACTATGTACGTTACAAGTTTGACTCCTAGTATGTCTATGTAACTATTAAAGACATCCCTTAGTCCCTACTCCCTTCTATGCTTGATGTTGTGATGAGATGGAAGTCCTAAGCCCCTACTTCTCCCCATAGCTTGAGTCTAAAACCCTGCTTCCCCTAGAATTATGTGTTTATTGGCTGATTATGCTTCAACAACCAAGGATGTGCCATGTATATTTAAGAGACTTGTTTGAGGTCCCTTTGGGTTTACCATCCGTCATGTTACACGTAGACCCTAGGCTTGGGTCATGACATAGTGTATCTCCTCAGGGCATACCAGTTTTATTTGTGCGACAAAAAGGATGGTACATTGAGAATGTGTATCGACTATCGACAACTGAATACAAGTGACAATTAAGAACAAATATCCTATCCCCAGATTGGATGATTTGTTTGATCATTTACAGAGTGCCAAATGCTTTTCAGAAATTGATTTGAGGTCGAGCTATCACCAAGTGAGGGTAAAGGAAAAAGATATACCAAGGCAGCTTTTAGAACACGCTTTGGTCATTTTGAATTTCTCATTATGTCATTTGGGCTAACAAATTCACCAGTATTTTGTATGGATTTGATGAATAAGGTATTCAAGATATTCTTAGATATGTTCGTGATAGTATTTATATATGATATTTTGGTGTATTCAAGATTAGAAAAGTGCCATGCAAATCACTTACGATAAGTATAACAAGTTCTTCGTGATAGACAGTTGTATGCCAGTTTTCCAAATATGATTTTGGCTGAAATCAGTGGCATTCTTGGGTCATATTGTATTCGATGAAGGGATAAGGGTTGATTAATAAAAGATAGAAGCTATAAAAGATTGGCCAAGGCCAACAATACCCATAAAAGTTCAAAGTTCCCTAGGATTGTAGGTTATTATAGAAGGTTCGTTGAAGGTTTTTCTTCTATTTCTGTACCTCAAGTTGACACACAAGACAACCAAGTTGAATGGAATGATGCATGTGAAAGACGCTTTCGAGAATTGAAAAGCAGGCTAACTTCTGCACCTATACTAATACTTTTAGAAGGCATGAAGGGGTATGCAATGTATTGTGATGCTTCAAGAGTTGTCTTAGGATATGTATTAATGCAACATCATAGGGTAATTTCTTATACCTTGAGATAATTGTGACTGCATGATAAAACCTACCCAACAAATGATCTTGAACTAGCAGCAGTTGTATTTTCTTTAAAAATATGGTGCCACTATTTGTATAGGGTTCACATTGACATATATACTAACCATATGAGTTTTCAATACATCTTTAAGCAGAAAGACCTAAATTTGAGGCAGTAGAGATGACTAGAGCTAATAAAGGATTACGACATTGATATACTATATCATCCTAGGAAAGCAAATTTTGTAGTTGAGGCTCTGAGTTGTAAGACACTCATTAGTAGTGGTGATCAGATTGTGGTAGAGTAAGGGATGGCTAAACATCTATGTTAAATAGCCAGTTCGGGAGTTCACCTTCTCAAAACTCCAAAGGAAGGAATTGTTGTGCATAATGTTGCAAAGTGTTCATTAGTAGCTGAGGTGAAAGAGAAATAATTCAATGATCCTATTCTATGATGGCTTAAGGAGAAAGTAAGTCAAGGTATGATGAATGGCTTTGAGCTTGCACAAAATGGAGTTTTTTATTACTGAAATAGATTGTGTGTGCTCAATGTTAATGGACTAAGAAAGAGGATAATGGCAGAAGCCCATCATTCAAGATATTCCATCTATCCTAGATCAACTAACATGCATCATGACCTAAAGGGAATGTTTTGATGGGGAGGCATGAAAAAGGACCTTGCAGAACTTGTGGCTCAATGTTAGAATTACCAACAAGTTAAAGTAGAGCACTAAAAACTGAGAGGTTAAATGTAATGTATAGAGCTTCCAACTTGGAAGTGGGATATGATCAACACGGATTTTATTACTGGGTTGCCTCGCTCATTTCATAAGGTTGACTCCATATGGGTAATAGTTGATATACTCACAAAGTCAGCATACTTCATGTCGGTTAAGAGTGATTATATGGCTGAAGAGTATGCAAGGTTATACATCAAGGAGATAGTTAGGCTACACGGGGTCCTAATTCCATTATATACAATCGGGGAGCTCAATTCACCACAAAGTTTTGGAAGTCCTTCTAAAGGAGTTTAGGGACACAAGTGAATTTAAGTACAACTTTCTATCCCAAACAGTTGCTCCAGTAGAATGGACCATTCAAACACTGGAAGATATATTGCGAGGTTATGCAGTGGACTTCAAGCGTTGCCACTTATTGAATTTGCCTATAATAATAGCTACCATTCAAGCATCAAAATGGAACCTTATGAATCTTTGTATGGAAGAAAATGTAGGTCGCCAATTGGATGGTTTGATGTGGGTGAAACTATCTTTCTTAGGTCGGACCTAGTTCAACAAGCTATGGAAAAAGTTATGGTAAGACAATAATAGCTAGCAGCAGCCCAAGTTGACACAAATAATATGCAGATAGAAGGAGAGAGATGGAATTATCGATAGGAGATTGGGTATTCTTGAAGATGTCGCCAATAAAGGGGTAATGGGATTTGGTAAGAAAGGAAACTGAGCCCATGTTACATAGGGACATATACAGTTATAAAAATATTTGGATAGATTGCATATAAATTAGAGCTACGCCAAGAGCTTTCAATGGTTCATCTAGTATTTCATAACTCAATGCTTCAAAAATGCACAGGTGACCCATTCCGTACCACTCTTATTGAAGATGTCTAGGTTACAGAAGATCTCACTATGAAGAGATACCTATTGCAACTCTATATTGTCAAGTTAAGAAGCTAATGAATAAAGAAATAGCTGCAATTAATGTACTTTGGACAAACCAACAAGTTGAAGAGATAACGTGGGAGTCTAATGAAGCGATGAAATCTAAGTACCTTATTTAAAGCTAAAGAGAAAGTCCAAGATGTAGAATATGGGCATTAATAAGTATATGTGTTTGAATAATTGTTATGTTGTCAAAAGTTTGTTTAAATAGAGGTTTAATCTTGTTTAAGCTATCCAACTATGCTAATATTTGGGAAGGGATGTTCCGGGGGGGGGGGGGGATGTAACACCCCACATCTTATATGTACTAATCCTATGCATATGGAATATGATATGGCTGGATCAAATGAGCACCAATTATAAAAGTGCTTAAACTTCATATTGGAGGGCTATAATTACGTTTAACGCTCAAGATGATTGAGTGTATATATGTTTTAAGTCAATTTTAAGAAGATCACAGTCTTAAACGAAGTAAAAAAAGTGAAGTGCTTGTGGGACTTTAAGAAGCTAGAAGGTGAGTCACCTACGTGCTTAGCTTAAATGGGCTAGGTGGAAGGAGAAGATTAATTCATACATGAGTGGATTCATTTGAGGCCAAAAATTAAGTAAAAAGAAAAGGTAACGGAGACGGGGCCAACACTAAATTAGTCTGAGTCCAATAATAAATAATGCCCATGCTAAGGGTGTAATTTTAGCCAATGGTTTAGCATTATAAAGGGACAAAATTGGAAGTTCAAGATGAATAGATAGAAGGCCCAAGTATATTCATAACTTACTTGACAATTCGGGCCCAAACCAAGTGAAAGGAAAAGAGAAAAATGGGCAGCCTAGGCCTATCGAATTGAAGCACATTAAGTCCCAAGTCAAAGGGCCAAATAGGTGTATCAACAAATTGATAAAATGTGGCTCAAAAGAAAGGAGAAAGTCGTCCAAGGGTGGTCCCTGTAAAAGGGATTAAAACCAGCTCGTTAAGTCATTTAACATGGGCAAAAAACAGATTTTCTTAAGTTCTCTCTTTGCTCTCTTTCAACTTCATACAACAGCCCTCACAACCTCACTAGGGTTCTTGAAGAAGCTCTCGATCTTGAAGGTTAAGGTAAGTTAAAATACTTAAGGATTTAATATAATTTTTTCATGAAAAATAAGAGAGATATGTTTGTTATGATTGTGATATTGGACAACACTTGTTCCAAAAGTTGCTGCTCACTTTTCTTATTTATTATGAGTCTTTTCTCTTTTTGGTTGGATTAATTATGAAAGGATGTTGAAGTTCTTAATGGTGTTTAGGTCGAAAATGATAAACTAAGGTTGCTACACTATCTTTATTTTCCTTAAGTATGAGTTTTAGTACAATATCTCAAATGTGCTTTAGTCAGAACTTGTGGGCTGATGAGTGATGACTGTGGTATCATATCCCCCATATATATATGGACTATTTTGGTGTGTATATATATTTAGAATAGTTTCTTAAAGTTGGAACAACTGTGAATTGTTGATATAGAAATATAGGGAAAGCGTGTAATATTGCACTACCTAATTGCATATTGTGTGGAGTTGTTATGTGTTTTACTTTGTGAGCTGTTGTAAGACTATTATGGGACTGAATTTATATGTCATGTATATGAATATGTGTATTAGAAAAATGTGACTAGAGAAGGAATGGTTGAAAGAACACCTTTGGGCTGATAATTATGGGCTTGCTGCCTGAGAATCATTCTTGGGTGAGATTGGACTGCCAAAATGTGCGTATTAGCTACTGATACTAGTTTAATCACCTACTCTATTATAGATAAATATTCGAAGAAAGGAAGGTTATTTTGAGGTAATAACGAGGTTGTATATCAAGGTATGTAAGGATAATTGATTTTCTATTTTATTGAGCATGAAATTAGATCCTTCGTTGGCACATAAAGACACTTACAAACTCCGACATAACTAATAACCTTGTCTTCATTCTTTAACATGTACATATGTTCCAATATGTAGTTATTGTTAGATCTGCATATATACTTTGGGTACCAAGATACACGAGTTCTCTTTTTAGCTAAATAAAGTCCATGTATTATTTCATCTCCTACGTATTTCACTAATTGTGTAACCTACTCTCTTCATTGTGGTATTGTATCATATGTATATCCTGCAACCCAAAATGTTATGACCACCAAGAGAATCATCTAAAATGTAAATGAAAGATAAAGTGAAGTTGCTTATTGATGGGAGGTATCTCAGGGGTGGAAGAATCGCCTAGCATGGGTTGATCCTAATATTATGGGGAGTATCCTAGGGATGAAAGGAAAGCCTTGTCATGACCCAAAATCGAATTGCAACTAAAGAAAAATAACATAATGCGGAGACAAACTCATGTAACATAAGAAATCTCCAAAAACCTAGAGTCATGAATACAAGAGCATCTAAAGCAACATGGAAGTGTAAATACACATGTCTCAAATGAAATACAAGGCTGTCTCAAAGTATCTGATACAAGTCAGGAAGAGAAAATGAAGAAAGTCCCAAAGACCCACGGAGACTAGAAGACTGAGCCTCACGAAACGGATCTAAATGGATGCAATGCAGATCAACTAGAGTGAAGTAGCACCCTGTGCAGGTCCTCGTGCTCGATCTACAAGAATAAAATAGAGTAGGGATGAGTACACCGAAATGTACCTAGTAGGTTCAACCGACTAGCTAAGAGAAATCGAAACAAGCATGTAATAACGAAGAACCCTATCCCTGCATCCAAAAAGGTTAGTACAAAATTAAATATACACAATAATAAGGGCTAAGATATCCTCAAGAACCCATAATGCCATATAACGTTAATGTGAATATGAAGCACAACTGTCAGTCCAAATACTAAGTGTGACACAACCTTTCCACCTGCTCGTGGTAAAGATAAAATAAAATGCCACAACCTTTCCACCTATCCTTGGTCAAGGGATATCATGATGCCAAGTCCTTGCCACATCCCCATAGTTAAGGTGTATGAAGTATGAATTCCCTTGCCTCCTGCCCAAGTCAAGGGGGTGGTACCGATGTGAATCATAATGCCCTTGCCTCCTACCCGGGTCAAGGGGTAATATAAGCAACAAATAATAGATGTAAATCAATAATGCAACCCAAATATGCATGTAAACATTTAGAATAACATTAAAACAAGAATACCAATGCATGAAACTCGTAATAAACATATGTAATCGAGGAGTAAAAATCAAGCTAATGCTAAACTATCACCATGTTTTAGATTATCATAATTATATCAATAGTTAAGAGTATCAAAAACATCTGACCTTACTAGGCCCAAGTATGCAAGAACATTAATAATACTAGACCTTGTTCGTCCCAATGATACAAGTTTACCAATAATATTAGACCTTACTAGTCCCAATTATACAAGAATATCAATGATACCATATCTAACTCATCCCGATTAGTCTCAAAAGTCTCATTTAGTCACATTTGATCTCAAGTCATTATCATTCCATCATATTTCATCTAAGTTCATCAATAGGATCAAAATTATATCACAATTCGACTCAGTCGGAATCACTTTTCCATCATTATCCCAACACATCAACTAAATTACTAAATTATCCATTAAATCTAACAATTATCACATGAACAGATCAATGACTCAAATCCAGTCTCAAAAGGTTAGCCGAACCAACCTCTATGCCAAAACCGCACCCAGACAAGCTTTCAATTAACTCTAGTCTCCAAATGATCCCTGGATCGATCAATTACTATCAAGAATAAATGCTACTCATTAAGAGAGGCATTTTGATACCTATATTGGCATAAATTAGGCTTACGGGAAAAATAGCCAAATTTAGGGCTAAAATCCAATTTTTTTGAGTCTAAAAAATAACTCGAAAAGCAAGTTCCACACTAAAAATGAAATTCATGGTGAAAATCCCGTTAAAATCAAGCTTAAATTGAATGAGAAATTAGAACTTAAAGTTTGAAAGACATGGTCTAAAAATCCCCAATTTCGTTCAAATTCATGAATTTAAGAGCAAAACAAAGATAAAACTCATGGGAAATGATTAGGTTAGTGTTAGAAGTGCTTACCAACAAAAAGCTTTGTAAACCTCTCTTCAAAATCGTCTAAAAACGCTTGGAAGTTAGAAAATGGGTTTAAAATGGTATTTTTACGAGTTTAAAACTGTCCAGGTGTAAAAACTACTCCGCGCGGACATGGAGCCCTAAATGGCAAGTTTAAGATAGACAACCAGCCATGAACGCGGGCCAGCATCCATGAACGTGGAGGTCAAAGGGTCTGACTCTTCGCGATCGCGTGGAGAGAGGCACGAACGCAGGGGTCTAGGAAACCTCCACTAGATATTAGCAAAAACTAGTAATGCTAAGTTTTATTCCCTACTCAGAATGGACCCCCGAAACTCATATGAACATAGAATTTCACAAATCAAATATGTATTCCTACCAAAAACAACAATCTGGACTCAACAAAATCATCAGAAATTAGTTTCATGGCCTCCTCGCCACATTTACCAATGTAAGTCGATAAAACTAGTTTAAAACTCAAAATACCAGAACTGCTATCGACAACTCCAAGAATTATTATGAGACCATCTCTAGCATTAGTTTCACCATCTAGTGGAACTGTCAGAAGTTCGATTCGAGCTTCCGAACTCCGAATGTTGAACTTTGGTTCCGGAAAAGACTAAAATCACAACTTTGAGCCTAATAAACTCGTTTTAACTTTGAATTAAGTTCAATATCCTTTCATTGTTTAGTTTCACCATTCCCCAACTAATGAAATCGACAGATCTTTGATCTGATGCTCAAACTTAAAATGGCACAAAAACTCACTTTTTTAATAACTTAAGCTTCCAAAAATACCAAAACCCATATTTTCAACTTTTAAAATCTAGAATTTCAATTCTAAAATCATACCGATAGTTCAAAATAGGCCCAATGCAACTTACGAAAGCGTAAAACAATAATTTTCACAGATAGACCAAAAATGACCAACTAGGTCATTACATTATTCACTACTAAAAATAATGTTTGTCCTTGAACATAAAGGAAAAGGAAGTACCTGAAGCCTCAAAAAGGTTGGGATATCTGGCTCGCATGAAAGACTCTAACTCCTAAGTAGCCTTATTAATAGGACGATGCCACTATTAAACCTACATAAAAGGTATATCTTTCGACCTAAATCTCCATACATGCCTGTCCAATATAGCTATAGGATCCTCCTCGAAAGACAAATTTGGACCCAACTCAATAGAATCATAAGAAATCACATGGGACTCATCTGGAATGTATCAGCGGAGCATAGAAATATGACAAATAGGACGAACAGAAGATAATCTCAGTGGTAAAGCCAACTCAAAGGATACCTTACCAACTCTTCTCAAAATCTCAAAAGGACCAATGAATTTGGACTAAGCTTTCCCCTTTTCTCGAATCTCATCACCCTTTCATAGGTGAATCTTTTAGCCAAACTTTGTCACCAACATAGAACTCAAGAGTCCTAGCCCTCCTATAAGCATAATTCTTTTGAAGACTCTAGGCTATCAAAAGTCTACTTTGAATTACTCAGACCCGATCTATGGCATCCTGAAGCAAATCTACACCTAACACCTTGGTTGGACCTGAATTAAACCATCTGATTGGTGATTTACACCTCTGGTCATACAAGGCCTCAAATGGTGCTATCTGGATGCTACAATGGTAACTGTTGTTATATGCAAACTATGACAATGGTAAGCGCTAGTCCTATCGGGCCCCAAAATCAATTATATAGGCCCTAAGCATGTCCTCAATGCCTGAATAGTGTGCTCTAACTGGCTATTAGTCTGAGGGTGAAAAGCTAACTTCAAATCCACTCTAGTATACAAACCACGTTATAGAGCCCATCAAATTAAGAACTAAACATGAACCATTTGTCTGATACTATAGACACATGCACACCATGCAACCTGACAATTTCCCAGATATATAACCTAGCCAACTGCTCCGCACTATAGCTAGTCTTCATTGGTAAAAAGTGTGTCAACTTGGTCGATCAATCAAAAACCACCCACACTGAGTCAAATGTGCCTAAGGCCATGGGCAAACCTGTAACAAAATCCATAGTCATTCCCTTCCACTTCTACTTCCACTTACGAATGGGCATCCTTTTCATCAATCCATTGGGCTTTTGATGCTCATACTTCACTTGTTGACAATTCAAACACTTGGCCACAAATTCAGCTATGTCTCTCCTCATACCAAATCACTAACAATGTTGTTTAAGATCATGATACATCTTAGCCACAACTGGATAGATGGAACATCTAGCACAATTGGCCTCCGTTAATATCAGTCTCACCTAATCACCAACTTTAGGCACATAAACTATACTATTAATCCTCAAAGCACCATTAGAATCAATAATAGCCACCTTAGCTTCACCTCTCAACATTTTTTCATGAGTCATGCATAATTTGGGGTCCTCAAACTAATGAGCACATATCTGATCAAACAAAAAGGATCTAGCCTCAACAAATGCCAAAATACTTTGAGGAGGGGAAATGTCGAAATGGACTATCTGTCTAGCAAGTGACTGAACATCCGATGCTAAAGGGCCTCTCCTCAGCCCTCAAGAATGCCAAACTCCCCATACTAGAATCCTTCCGACTTAAAGCATCTGCAACCACATTGTCCTTCTCGAGGTGATATAAAATAGAGATATCATAGTCCTTGAGCAACTCCAACCACCTACACTATATCATGTTTAGATTAGGCTGAGAAAATATGTATTTGTAACTCCAGTAATAGGTAAAGATATCACAATGCACCCCATAAAGATAATGTCACCACAACTTCAATATAAACACAATCGCAGCCAACTCTATGTCATAGGTAGGATAGTTTCACCATTCAAAACTAGTGAAGTTGGTTGTACATGTTTGTGTTGAAGTTGTGGTGACATTATCTTTATGGGGTGCATTATGAGATCTTTATCAATCATCGAAGTCTCAAATACATCTTTTCTCAGGCTAATCTGACATGAGGCAGCATAGGTGGTTGGAGTTGCTTAAGGACTATGATGTCTCTATATTATGTGAACCTAGGAAGGCCAATGTAGTGGCAGATGCTTTGAGCTAGAAAACTACTAGTATGGGGAGTATGGCATTCTTGAGGGCCGAGGAGAGGCCATTAGCCTTGGAGTTAAGTCGCTTACTAGACAGATGGCTCATTTGGACATTTCTCCTCCTCAAAGCATTTTAGCCTTTGTTGTGGCTAGATCTACTTTGTTTGATCATATATGTGCTCACCAGTTTGAGGATCTCAAATTATGCATGATTTGTGATAAAGTGTTGAGAGGTGAGTCCAAGGTGGTTATTATTGATTCTGATGGTGTTTTAAGGGTTAATGGTAGAGTTTGTGCGCCTAAAATTGGGAATTAGGTGAGACTAATACTAGAAGAGGCCTATTGTGCTAGATATTCCATCCATCCAGGTGTGGCTAAGATGTATCATGATCTTAAACAACATTGTTAGTGCTTTGGTATAAGGAGACATATCCAAGTTCATGGCCAAATGTTTGAATTGCAAATAGGTGAAGTATGAGCATCAAAAGCCCAGTGGATCAATGCAAAGGATACCTATTCCTGAATGAAAGTGAGAGAGAGTGACTATGGATTTTGTTACAGATTTTCCCATAGCCTTGGGCAAGTTTGATTCAATTTTGGTGGTCGTTAATCGATTGACCAAGTCAACACACTTCTTACCAGTGAAGACTAACTATAGTGCAGAGTAGTTGGCTAGCTTATATATTCGAGATATTGTTAGATTGCATGGTGAGCAAGTATCTATAGTATAAGATAGAGGGTATATGTTTACTTCTCCCTTTTGGTGGGCTCTACAGTGTGGTTTGGGTACTAGAGTGGATATGAGTTAAGCTTTTCACCCTCAGACTAATGGTTAGTTAAAGTGCACCATTCAGATGTTAGAGGACATGCTTAGGGCCTATGATGTTATTGATTTTGGGGCCCGGTGGGACTAACACTTATCATTGGTAGATTTTGCATATAACAACAGTTAATGTTCCAGCATCCAGATGGCATAATTTGAGGCCTTGTGTGGCCGGAGGTGTAGATCACCTATTGGATGATTAATTCAGGTTCGGCTAAGGTGTTAGGTATCGATTGCTTCAGGATGCCATGGGCCAGGTCTGACTGATTCCGAGTAAACTTTTGGCTACCTAGAGTTGCCAGAAGAGTTATTTCGATAAGAGGGTTAGGCCTCTTGAATTCTCTGTTAGTGACAATCTTTGCCTGAAAGTTTCACCCATAAAGTGTGTGCTTATATTCGGAAAGAGGGGCAAGCTAAGTCCTAGATTCATTTGCCCATTTGACATTTTGAGGAGAGTTGGTAGGGTAGCCTATGAGTTGGATTTACCACCAAGATTATCTTTTGTTTTTCCTATTTTTCATGTTTCTATGCTCCACCGTTTCCTTCCAGATGAGTCCCATGTGATCTCTTATGACTCTATCGAGTTGGGTCCAAATTTGTCCTTTGAAGAAGAACCTATAGCTATATTGGACAAGCAGGTCCGAAGATTGAGATCCAAAGATATACCTTCTCTGAAGGTCCATTAGCGGCACCAATCTGTTGATGAGGCTATTCGGGAGTTGGAGTTTGACATGAAGGCCAAATATCCTAGACTTTTTGAGGCTTTAGGTACACCTCTTTTTCTTATGTTCGAGGACGAACATTCTTTTTAGTGATGAATAATGTAATGACATGGTTGGTTATTTTTGGTATAATGTGTAAAATTTACTATTTTATCTTTTTGTAAGTTGCTTTGGGCCTATTTTGAACTATTTAAATGGTTGGAATTGGAATCCTGAGTTCTAAAAGTTGAAAATATCATTTTGGTATATTTGGAGTCTTAAATAATGGAAAAAGTAAGTTTTTGTGTCATTCTGAGATTTGGAGATTTAATCGAGGATCCGTCGATTCCATTAGCTCGGGAATGACAAAAGTGAACTACAGTAAGTTTCAAAATTGAATTTGGAGTTTAGATGAGGTTTTTAGGCCCAAAGTCATGAATTTAGTCATTTCTACGATCAAAGTTTGGCTTTGGTCAACATTCAGAGTTTGGAAGCTTGGATCAAGATTCCGATAGTTCCACTAGTTTTGGATGGAGAAACAACGCTAAAAATGGTCTCAAAATAATTTTTGGAGTTTTCGAGGGCAGTTTTTTGTATTTTTAGTTTTAAACTAGTTTTATAGACTTGCATTGGTAAATATGGCGAGGAGGCCATGAAACTAATTTTTGATGATTCCGTTGAGCCCAGATCGCTATTTCTTGTATGGATAAATATTTGGTTTGTGAAATTCTTAGATCAGATGAAATTCCGGGGTCCATTCTGAGTATGGAAATTGGACTTAGCATTGGTGGCTACTTATATCTGGTGCAGGTAGCCTTCTTCTCCGCGTTCGTAGAGAAACCTCTGCATTCGCAAAGGTGTGGGTTTGCTGAGATTCACGTTTACAGACTGGGCCATAGGTTCGTAGATTTAAGGCTTGTTGGTCTCCATATTCGCGGGATGGGCTTCGCGATTGCGGAGTAGTTTTTATACTTGAGACACTTTTAAACTCATTAAACACTATTTTTAATCCATCTTCGAACTTTTAAGCTTTTTGGGGCGATTTTGAAGCAAAGTTTTTCGATGATTCTTGTTGGGTAAGTGTTTCTAATGCTAAACTAATCATCTGCTATGAGTTTTATCTTGATTTTATCTTTGATGTCATGAAATTAAACCCCCAAAATGGAGATTTTTAGGCTATGTTTTCCAAACTTTAACTATTGATTTCTCCTTCAATTTAAGCTTGATTTTAATGAGATTTCACCCATGAACTCTCTTTTCCAAGTAGAACTTAATTTTGAAATCAATTTTTAGATTTGAGACTTTCAAATTTTAGCCCTAAGTTCGTCCATTTTGCCCCTAAGCCTAAATTATGCCAATATGGGTGTCAAAATGCATCTCTAAATGCATAGTATTTGATTTTGGTAGTGATTGGTCGGATTAAGGATCTTTTGGAGGTTTGGGTTGATTGAAAGCTTGTCTAAGTGGGTTTTTGACATCGAGGCAGGTCCAGCTAACGTTTTAGGACTGGATTTGAGTTATTGATCTTGCTCATATGATAATTGTGACATGTAGATGGATAATTGTATAATTGAGTTGATATGTTGAAATGATGATGGAAAAGTGATCCCAATCGAGCAGAATTATAGAATAATTTTGATCCTATTGATGATTTGAGATGGATTATGATGAAATGATGAGGAATTGAGATAGAATGTCACTATATGAGACTTATGAGACTATCTGGGACGAGTTAGGTCCTATATTATTGATATACTTGTATGCTGGGACAAGTCAGGTCTGGTATCATTATTATTCATTTATTATTGGGATGAGTCAGGTCCGACATCATTGTTATTCTTGCATATTTTGGACGAGTTAGGCCCGGTAATATTGATATTCTTGCATACTTTGTACGAGTAAGGTCAAATATAACTGTGATGATCTAAAATTGATACTCATTGTTATTCATTTATTATTGGGATGAGTCAGGTCCGGCATCATAATTATTCTTGCATATTTTGGACGAGTTAGGTCCGCTATTGTTGATATTCTTGCATACTTTGTACGAGTAAGGTCAAATATTACATACTTGCATTAGCTATGACATTTGATATTTCTCGTCGAGTACATATGTTCATTAGAGTTTCATGCATTGGTATTCCTATTGTAATGCTATTTCCATGATTATATGCATATTTTGATTGCACTATTGATTTACATCTATTGTGTGTGGTTTGTAACATCCATTGACTCAGGTATGAGGCAAGGGCATTATAGCTCATATTGGTACCACCCCCTTGAACCAGGCGAAGGCAAAGGTGAGGTTCATACTTCATATACCTTGACCATGGGCCGGAGGCAAGGACTTGGCATCATATTATTACTTGACCACAGGCAGGTGGCAAGGTTGTGGCATTCTAATACTACTTGACCATTGGCAGGTGGCAAGGCTGTAACACCCTTGGTATTTGTATTGGTGATTTTTGCATTATACTTCTTACTATGGTTATATGGCATCATGGATTCTTGAGAATATTTTAGTTCAATATTATTGTATATATTTTATGTCGTGCTAACCTTTTTGGTGCAGGGATAGGATTCTTCATTATTACATGCTTGATTTGATTTCTCTTACCCAGTTGGTTGAACCTACTAGGTGTATTCCGGTGTACTAACTCATGCTCTATTTCATCCCTGTAGATCGAGCACCAGGACCTACACAGGGTAGCTGATTCACTCTTTTGGACCTTTTTATATCCATCCTGATCTTACCAGTGAGGCTCAGACTTTTAGTCGTCGTGGCTCCTTGGGATTTCATGTACTTTTCTTTCATACTTGTATTGGGTTTTAAACAATATTGTATTTGCTTTTCAAACCATTATATTTATCTTTCAGTACTGTTTTAGATATTTTTGTACTCATGACTCTAGGTTTTGGGTCGTGACATGTTCTATAGAACCAGTTCTCTTTTGTGATTTTTGAGAGATAAATGGTTATGGAGTATTAGGTTTATAAGGTTCCCTAGGCTTTTAGAATCGAATTACCTAATGAGGAAAGGTGTGTCATACTAAAGAAATTGTAAAATCAAGGTGGCTGCCTAAAAGGAAAAGGTGTCTTCCCTATCTTTTTTTGAATTCTATTTTTACCCTTTTAAAAATCACACCTCGATTACTATTATTCACATATACATATATCAAATTTCATAAAATTTTATCAAATTACCCTAACACAAATTTCCTTTTTTTTTGCTACAATTCCAAAAAATAAAGTCCTCTAACGTCACAAGTTTGAGTCAAAGGATTCTAAAGTAGAAGTTGGTCCTTTTCTAAGGGTATTTTAAATGAGAATACTTGGTTAAATAATGTGGGTGTTACAACTTTCTCTCCCCTTATTAAATTTTGTCTCAAAATTTATCTTACGCTAGTGATGTGCTATCAAAATACAACACTTTTGATACTTAAAACTTGAAATTTTGTATGTTCTCAAAGTGATATTAGTTGATTTGATGTGTTTTTATGTTTATTTTGCAGGATTACAGGGTTGGCACAATTTTTGGGCTAAGTGTGCACATTTTGTAGAAGTTAAGATTTCACGAGACCTTTTACGGGTTGTGGAAAATTCCACTGGCGTAGAACTGATTTCATGCACAATTCTAGTAAAGGGTGATTTTCTGAAGTTAAGTATATGAATATGCAGATGAGCTATAGAAGATTTGACGAGCCATAGTCTTGGTGTTGTGCCCTGAGAATAAAAAAGTAGGGAGTTGCAGACAAGTTAGCAAACGAAACCCTTTACGGGCCGTAAAACTTTATAAGACTCGTTAAGGGGTGTCGTAGAAGTCAACCCCATAATTCTAGATGAAGTCCTGATTACGGACTATAGTAGTTTATACACCCCGTAGAAGCACCCGTAGAGCATGCCAACCCAGTTCTCCTATTTTGTTTTGGTTTTGTATTTTAAAGACTATAAATAGGTTTTTTTAGGTTATTATTCATAAGGAATGTGATAGAACAATAGAGAATAGTAGAGCTTTAGCTAAACACTTGTGAAACATTATTTTGTGCTTTTAATTCAATCTTGTTATTCTTGGTGAAGAGCTAGGATTTATTGTTCTAAATTCTATTGTGTAAGTGCTCAATTATGTTATTCAAATTTAGGATTATTGCATCTACACTAATCATGAATAGCTAAATCCACAACCAGGGTTTTGGAAACCATGAAGAACTAATAATGTAAAACCGAAAAAATTGTAATTCTTAAAAAGTGTGCATGCATGTATTAATTAATTCTCTTCGGTTTGAATGCTTTCTGACAGTGGCCAACGTTAGAACTCGCCTAGTGCTATTGACTTGATCAAGGTAGTAATGAATAAGAAAAGAGATTAGTTAACAAAATTCAATTGATGTTTCTCGTCTAATTAACCAACCTGGGCCAAAGGGAGGTGTACTGGAACAATAGGTAAGGTTAGTAATATCACACTGCAGGGATGGATCATATCATGTAGTGAAATTTACCTCTCACTTGGATCAAAGGGTTTGGTAAACTTAACTTACCATTCTGCATGCTACACACTGGAAAAGAATTCGATTACCTGGTTATATTGAGTTAGCGAATCCTGGAGAATACAATACCCTAGTTACCCTTCATACTGATTTCACTCTTGTCTTAGTCTAGGATTACTTTTCATAAGTGTTACAACCCTCCATTTTTGGGAGATAAGTAGGTTAATCCACCTGAATTGCGTTAAATTCTTCTAAGTCTGCTATATTCCCTGTGTATTTAAGAATAACCTTGGTTAGGTTATATATCTTGACGACTACTGCTTTAGCCTTCAAAAAGGATGGGTAGCTTGGACAACATCAAGATTTTGGTGCCGTTGCTGAGGAATATGGCTAGACTTGTTTAATTTGAGTAGTTTGACTTATTTCCATCATTTTACATTTTTTTGTTATTTTTGTTCTAATTTAGGGGGCAAGTGTAGTGTTGTAAGGACCTCGATTTCTTGAACGACTTTATTGGACTTCATAATGTCACCCTGAGAGAAAATTTGACCAAGTGTTACTCCATGGGAGGCCCACATGGCCAATGTGAAGTCACATGGAATGTATGGCCTCCAGTGGAGGAATACTTGGCCATAATTTTGAATTCGGGGACTCGATAGGAATTTTCAGGTTAAGTGAGGGCACACGGCCACCCACATGGTCCATGTGGTGTGGTATGGGCTGTGTGGCCCACCATATAAGCTCGCAACATGAAATTTTTCTACGTACGAAATCATCATCTCGTAACTTTTCCATGTGAAATTTTCCAAGTGTCATCTCATGGTCCTTGACACGACCCATGTAGTGTCACACGGGTCGTGTGGCCGTCCGTATGGTACCCCTTCACTCCGAAAAATTCCAAGTGTTGAGAATTGCGAGAATTTGTTTAGGTGTCACCTCACAGGCACTGTCATGGGTCGTGAAGTGTCTCACGGACCGTGTAGGTGCCAGTGAAGCCGTGATGATCCATTTTTCATCCGTTTCATTATGGCTTTTACGTAAATACGACTTATTTTAATTGTGTTTTATGACCTTTTTCCTATCCTAGACCCCTAACTCATCTGATATCCTTCCATTCTAATTCATTCTTATTGAAAACACTCCCACCCTAAAATCATTCCTAAAGATCCTCCTTAAGCTCCCCTCTCAAGACTCAAGCTAGGATTCAATTAAGATTCAACTCCAAGCTAGATTCTTCTTAATTTCAGCCTCTCAATCAAGGTATGTGGGATTGATTCTTGGTCCCTTTCAACCAAGAAGACCCAAACTCTTTTCAATTGATTTACATGAAATTAAGTTTACTTTAAAAGTGAATTTTTCATTATATGATTCTAATAAATTCAATTGAAGTATGGGCTGTGCATTATTGATAATATTAAGTTGATTTAAGCCCTTATATTATAGTTTCATTGAGATTATGAAATTATGAATTTGCATGTCCCCTTTAAAGCTTGATTTATGCATGCGTGATTTATATTATGATTTAAATGTGGATTTGATTATGGATTTACTGCAAATTTCATATTATAATGTTGATTTTTGCTTGAATCTATATTACCCATGCTATTCTAACATCATGCATTGCATTTGCATTTATCAATATTGGTCTTTAAGAAAATTATGAAGTGGATTAAGCCCAATTATATTTTATGAAATGATTTTGATAAGATTATGTTTATGACAAGAACATGATCACATATATGTCAATGATTATGGTTTTTCTATGAACATTTTGGGTGCTTACACCATTCCGTATTTGTAATCGAGCTAGTCCTATGCATGAATAGTATAACTATGAGCTATGATTTGGCATTTGAGCCTAAATGTGCATTGATCGGATTCGAAATGACTATTCCCTTTTTGAAAGTATGTATATATATATACTATATGTATCCTCATGAAATGTTGACTTAGCACCGATGGATTGGGGGCGTCAGGGCTATCCTGAAGGATTCTCTTTCTTTCCTCGAAGTATGTGCCTAGCATATGTTATGAGAATCCTATCCGAAATGGGTGATGTTCCTATAAGGAAGGTTGCTTCAAACGAAATGGTTGATGTTCCCGTAAGGTGAAGTATTATGTTATGATATGAAAATTCTTTCAGAAATGGGTGATGTTCCCATAAGGGGGTTGTTTCATGCGAAATGGGTGATGTTCCCATAAGTTGAAGTATGGTTTTCCTTTGGCAAGTAGACCACCTATGTACAGGTGAGGGGATTTCATCGGGATTCCAAGTACTAGCTCACTTGGTCTTACTCATGTAGGTTGAGGTCACATCCCGCAATATGTGAATTTTATTTCATTCATGCATCACGAAATTCATGGCATATCATATACTACTCTTCCTTTGATATATGATTCTTTCTATATTATGTGCCCTTGTCATCTAACATTGAAATGCAAGTTGATAAGCCATATGCATTGCATCCTCGCATACTAGTACATTCAAACATACTAACGCATACTCTATGCCTACATGATTTTACCATGTAGGGGCCAAGCGCTACGACTATCCACCGCTTGTCGAGTATCTCAGTTTCGATAGTTGAACTCGCGGTGAGTCCCTTCCTCCAAGGTCAAGCCACCTTCCTTCTACCGATGCTATTCTAAATTACGTCCCTATTGATGGTGAGCCCGGGACATGTGTTGGCTCCCATTTCATCTTCTGACTAGAGGCATTGTTGGACATTTTGTAGACTCTCATAGATCTTATATATGCTATGTGTTGTATTTGGGGCTTATGTTTTTTGTTACTTATTGTATATGGCGATTATGGTTTGATAATGGAAATTATGTATGTGTTTATGGAAATATGGAAGATCCTAAGCCCCGTTTTCCCCTAAAGAGTGAGTCATACTTACCTGCCCCTTAGTGTTTATATGCTATGTGCTATGTGAATCCATGTAAATCCCTTTCCCCTCGATGTCCCCATAGCGTGAGTCCTACTTTCTCATCCCTTAGTATTATGTGTTTATTACTTGAATGTGCTTCCGAACCGATGATGTGGATTTGGATACTTTGAGACTTGTTTTGGGACTCTTGGGTTCCCATTCACTGTGTCACTTCTATGCTCTAGTCTCGGGTCATGAAAAAAGATGGTATTAGAGCCCTAGGTTTATAAATAGTCCTCGAAATCCAACGTGTCGCGTTGAGTCTTATTCATGGGTGTGAAGTGCACCATGCCTATGAGTGAGAGGCTACGAAGGGGTTCTAGGAATTGCCTCCTTCATGCCTTACGTCATGCTATGGCTTGTATGTTTGGTCTCCTTATCTTCATGGTGTCGTTGCTCCATTTTAGAAGATGCCTCGACGAAGTCCCTACCCACCAAGGCCGGCTGCGGCTAATGACAATCAGGCACCTCGAGGGACTATGGATGAGCCTGTCTCTAACAGTGAATTCCGTGCATCCTTTTCCATGCTTTCCCAGGCAATGACATCTCAAACTAGGTAGGCTAATCTTTCACGGGATACTACACCAGCTTCTAGGGTGAGGGATTTCACCCGGATGAATCCTTCGAAGTTCCATGGATCGAAGGCTGATGAGGATGCTTAAGAGTTCATTGATGAGCTCACTAAGGTATTGAACATTATGGGTGTTACTATTGAGGAGACGACTGAATAGGGTGCCTACCAACTGAAAGATGTGGCTCAGGTGTGGTACACCCAATGGTCTATGGAGAGGGTTTGCGGTGGTAATGTCAATTGGGAAGAAATCAAACTTGCAATCCTAGATTGCTTCTCTCTACTTGAGCTTAGGGAGGCTAAGATGACTGAATTAATCAACCTCAAGCAAGGAGGTATGAGTTTGAGGGACTATCCCCTCAAATTCACGAAACTCTCCAAGTATGCTCCATCACTTTTGGCTGACCCTCGTGCAAGGATGCACAAGTTCATTTCTGGTATCTCTTATTTGCTTGTAAAAGAATGTTGTACTACCATACTCATATGGTATATGGATATTTCTAGACTCATGGTATATACTGAACAGATCGATGGATAGAAACTCAAGGAGAGGAGGGCACACGATCCTGAGAGGGCCTGTTTTGATGGTAGATTCTCCGGTTCTCGGAGTTGGCATTGGTCGCTTCCAGTAGGGCCAAGGTTCTGGTGCTCGGGTCACGAGTGGAAGGGTAGTGACTCCCCTATTAAAATTCGGTTTATTTCCTACCTCAAGGCCCGAAAATTGATTTCCAAAGGGTGTATTTATCATATTGTGAGGGTCAAGGATATGGAGTCTGAAACACCTACCCTTGAGTTGGTTCCAGTGGTGAATGAAGTTTTGGATATGTTTCCCGAAGACTTGCCCGGTATTACTCCTGAAAGGGAAGTAGACTTTGGCATAGATCTTCTCCTAGATACTTAACCCGTCTTTATTCCTCTTTATCGTATGGCGTCAATGGAGTTGAAAGAGTTAAAGGATCAATTAAAGGACTTGTTGGAGAAAGGTTTCATTAGGACAAGTATATCGCTGTGGAGTGCTCCAGTGTTATTTGTGAGAAAGAACGATTGATCTTTTCGAATGTATATTGATTATACGCAACTGAATAAGGTGACCATTAAAAATAAGTATCTGTTGCCCAGGATTGATGACTTGTTCGACCAGCTTCAAGGGGCTACTCACTTCTCAAAGATTGACCTTCGTTCCAGGTTTCATCAGTTGAAGATTAGGGAGTGTGATATTCCCAATTCTCAAAGATTGACCTTCGTTCCAGGTTTCATCAGTTGAAGATTAGGGAGTGTGATATTCCCAAGACGGCCTTTCTGACAAGGTATGGGCACTTTGAGTTTGTGGTGATGTCGTTCGGCTTAACCAATGCTCCGACCATGTTCATAGATCTGATGAATTGGGTTTTCAAGCCATTTCTTGACAGTTTCGTGGTGGTCTTCATTGATGACATTCTCATTTACTCCCGAAGTAAGCAGGAACATTGGGATCATTTGAGAATGGTTCTACAAACCTTGAAGGAGAAGAAGTTATATGCCAGGTTTAGCAAATGTGAATTCTGGTTGGGTGAAGTGGCCTTTCTTTGTCATGTGGTATCTGGTGATGGTATCAAGGTGGATCCGAAGAAGACCGAGGACTAAAGAATTGGCCCAGACCATTGACTCCGGTGGATATTCGAAGCTTTTTGGGGTTGGCCGGCTATTATAGAAGGTTTATTGAAGGGTTCTCATCTATTGCTTCTCCGTTGACTAAACAAAAGGTTAAGTTTGTGCGATAAGATGAATGTGAATAGTGTTTCCAAAACCTTGAAGGATTGGCTAACGTTGGCTCCCCTCTTGACCTTACCAAACGGCTTGGAGGGATTTGTCGTGTATTGTGATTCCTCACGGATTGAGTTGGGCTATGTTCTTATGCAACAAGGCAAGGTAATAGCGTATGCATCAAGGCAGTTGAAGGTGTATGAGCGTAATTAACCAATGCGTGATCTTGAGTTGGCGGTGGCAATCTTTGCCTTGAAGATTTGGAGTCACTTTTGTATGGGGTTCATGTTGATGTATTCACAGATCACAAGAGTTTGCAATATGTATTCACTCAAAGGGATCTCAATTTGAGGCAAAGGAGATGGTTGGAAGTCCTAAAGAACTACGACATGAGTGTTCAATATAATCCCGACAAAGCCAACGTGGTAGCCGATGCTCTTAGTAGGCTATCTATGGGTAGTGTGACACATGTTGAAGGGGAGAGGAAGGAGTTATCAAAGGATGTTCACCGGTTGGCTAGGTTGAGTGTTAGCTTCGCCGACTCGAATGATGTTAATATCCATGTTCAAAGCGGGGCAGAATCTTCCGTGGTGGTTGATGTAAAAGCTAAGCAAGATTTAGATCCATCGTTGATTGAATTGAAGAAGTTGGTTGCTGAAAAGAAGATTGAGGTGTTCTCACAAGGGGGAGATGGTGTGCTCAAGTACCAAGACCGGCTTTGTGTTCCGGATGTGGATGATCTTATAAGGGTGGGCATGAGTGAGGCTCACAACTCTCATTATTCTATTCACCTAGGGTCTACTAAGATGTATCGAGATTTGAAGGAGGTGTATTGGTGGCATTGTATGAAGAAGGACATAACTAAGTTCATATCTGAATGTCAAAGTTGTCAACAAGTGAAGGTAGAGCACCAAAGGCCCGGTGGCTTGGCTCAAGATATTGAGATTCTCGCATGGAAGTGGGAAGATGTGAACTTGGACTTTGTGGTTGGTTTGCCTCGGATCCGAAGGCAATTTGACTCCATTTGGCTCATCATGTATCGGATGACTAAGTCAGCTCATTTCCTACCAGTCAAGAATACCTATAGCACGGAGGATTACTCAAGATTGTACATCCAAGAATTGGTGAGATTGCATGGTGTGCCTAGGTCCATCATATCAGATCATGGCACCCAATTCACTTCCCACTTTTGGAGATCATTTCAGAAGGAACTTGGAACTAAGATTAAGTTGAGCACCGCTTTTCATCCTCAAAGCGATAGGCAAGCTGAGAGGACTATTCAAACTTTGGAGGATATGTTGAGGGCTTGTGTGTTGGAATTCAAGGGTAATTGGGATGATCACCTTCTACTCATTAAGTTTCCTATAACAATACTTCCATGCTAGCATTGGTATGGCACCATTTGAGGCCTTGTATGGGAGAAGGAGTAAATCACCGGTGCGGTGGTTTGAATTGGGAGAAATGACATTGATTGGCCCAAATTTAGTGTTAGAGGCTATGGAGAAGGTGAAGTTGATTAGATAAAGGTTAAAGATGACCCAAATCCACCAAAGTCCTATTCAAAATGTTAGGACGAGGTATCTTGAATTTCATGTTGGTGATTGGGTGTGTGTTAAGGTTTCACCTATAAAGGGTGTGATGCATTTTGGTAACAAGGGCAAATTCTAAGTGTCGTCTCACGGTCCTTGACACGACCCATGTAGCCGTGCGTATTGTACCACTTCGCTCTGGCAAATTCTAAGTGTTGAGCATTGCGAGAATTTGTTGAAATGTCACCTCATGGGCACTGTTCACGGGCCGTGAAGTGTTTCATGGATCGTATAGGTGCCAGTGAAGCCGTGACGACCCATCTTCCATTCGCTTCATTAATGGCTTTACGTAAGTACGACTTATTTTAATTGTGTTTTATGGCCTGAGCCTAGACCCCTAAATCAGCTGATATCCTTCCATTTTAATTCATTTTCATTGAAAACACTCCCACCCTAAAATCATTCCTAAAGATCCTCCTTAAGCTCCCCTATAAAGACTCAAGCTAGGGTTCAATTGAGATTCAACTCCAAGCTAGATTCTTCTCAATTTCAGCCTCTCAATCAAGGTATGTGGGATTGATTCTTGGTTCCTTTCAACCAAGAAGACCCAAACTCTTTTCAATTGATTTACATGAAATTAAGCTTACTTTAAATGTGGGTTTTAATTATTTGATTCTATTAAATTCAATTGAAGTATGGGTTCTGCTTTATTGATAATCTTAAGTTGATTTAAGTCCTTATATAATAGTTTGCATTGAGATTATGAAATTATGAATGTGCATGTCCCCTTTAAATCTTGATTTATGCATGAATGATTTATATTGTGATTTAAATGTGGATTTGATTATGGATTTATTGCAAATTTCATATTATAATGTTGATTTTATCTTGAATCTATATTACCCATGCTATTCTCACATCATGCATTGCATTTGCATTCATGAATATTGGTCTTTATGGAATTATGAAGTGGATCAAGACCAAATTATGTTTTATAAAATGATTTTGATAAGATTATGTTTACGACAAGAACGTGATCACATATATGTCAATGATTATGGTTTTTCTATGAACATTTTGGGTGCTTGCACCATTCCGTATTTGTAATCGAGTTAGTCCTATGCATGAATATTATCACTATGAGCTATGATTTGACATTTGAGCCTAAATGTTCATTGATTGGATTCGAAATGACTATTGCCTTTTTGAAAGTATGTATATATACACTGTATGTATCCTCATGGGATGTTGACTTACACCAATGGATTGGGAGTGTCGGGGCTATCCCCAAGGGTCTTCTCCCTTTCCTTGAACTATATCCCTAGCATATGTTATGAGAATCCTATCCGAAATGGGTGATGTTCCCATAAGGAAGGTTGCTTCATACGAAATGGGTGATGTTCCCGTAAGGTGAAGTATTATGTTATTATATGAAAACCCTATCCAAAATGGGTGATATTTCCGTAAGGTGAAGTATGGTTTACCTTTGGCAAGTAGACCACCTCTGTACCGGTGAGGAGATATCATCGGGATTCCAAGTACTAGCTCACTTGGTCTTATTCATGTCGGTTGAGGTCACATCCCCGCTATCTATGAATATCATTTCATTCATGCATCACAAATTCCATTGCATATTGTATAATACTCTTCCTTGGATATATGATTCTTTCTATATTATGTGCCCTTGTCATCTAATATTGAAATGCAGAGGATCCCCATACTCACCTACACAATGTTGTGTTTGTCAGTAAGAGTGTAATGGGAACTCAAAATGTGTCTATTGATGTTGTGGAGCATTGTGTCTTCCCATTATTTCTAATAGGAAATGCAACACTATGGCTATCCTAGCTCATGCAGTTCTGATCACCAGTTAGACTGAGTTGCAGAAGGCCTTTCCTGGTGACTCGATCAATAGTAAATGGAAGTGGTTCACAAAGTGTCTGCGAAGTGTCCGTGACCACAAAATTGTTGATGATGCCTTGGTAGAGATCTTCTACCGCGCCCTGGATGAGAATATACAAGCATGTGCTGATACCAACATGGGTGGCATGTTTCTAGATCAACCATTTGTAAGGGTTGCGGAGAAGCTATAAAAGGTGGTCAAGACGAATCGTGCATAAGGGCTGAGAGACAGGTCCTCTACCAAGAGCTCATGTGTTATTAGTGTTAGTTCAAAGCAAGCTAAAATAAATGAAATAATGCAATAGCTTGTGTGGATTAGTACCAACATGCAGGTGATGATGAAGCATAATCAACAGCGAGTTAATACAATGGTTCATTAGCCATTACAAGCACCCATGTACGAGGAGTCTTACTATAAGGAGGACACTTGCTTCATTGTTGATTAGATAGGGGGTTGTTGGACCAACACGTTAGCGTCCAAATCGGCACCAAGGGCAAGGAAACCAAGGTAGGAACTATAATGGTGATGACATTTCAGCGACAACAATCGTGGAGGTTACTACAACAGAAATAGGGGCCAAGATAGAGATGCTAATTGAACCCACAAAGATGGCTACAGAAATGGTCCTTATGTGCCATAATATAATCAGTGCTAGTAGTTACAGAGTTGAGGAGATGTTTGACCGAGTGTTGAAGAAGGCTGACACACAGGATGATACCTTGAGGGGGATAAAGTCTGACGTCTATAACATTAATCAGAAGATCGAGTCTCAACCTGTTGCTATCAAATAAGTGGAGCGACAATTCGGTCCAGTGTCAACTTAACTCAACCAGTGACAGAGAGGTACATTGCCTAGCAACACAGTTTAGAACCCAAAAAATGAGGAGCAATGTATGGTTGTGACTACTCGTGGTGGAAAGAGTACCATTGATCCTCCTATGACGGTTGATAATGATGGTGTTCGAGAGGAGAAATTTGAGGTTAAAGATGCAGAGACCGGAGATGATTGTGCAACGGATAGGGTGAATGATGTTGCAGAGGTGCCACAGAAGTTGAAGCCTATTCCTAAACCTCCTCCTCTCTTCCCTCAATGGATCAAAAAGGAGGAGGAGGAGGAGGGTAAATTGAAGCATTTTCTCTCCACGTTTAAACAACTCTCCATCACCATTCCTCTCATTGAGGCATAAGAGAAGATGCCAGGGTATATGATGTTTATGAAGGACTTCGTTACAAAGAAGCGGGCTGTGAGTCAGGAGCTCTCCCAAAAGCTTCAACATTGTAGTGAAATGGCTACAAGTTCCTTGGTGTCAAAATGCGAAGATCCCAATGCATTTACCATACCCTGCATTAATTGAGAGATGGAGTTTGCAAAGGCATTGCGTGATCTTAGTGCCAGCATAAATCTAATGCCCCTTGGAATCTTCAAGAAGCTAGGATCTTGAGCCCCTACTCCGACAAGCATGCAGTTGTTGATGGCTGACCACCCAGTGAAAAAGCTTGCGAGGATACTCTGTGGCGTCCTTGTCAAAGTGGACAAATTCATATTCCTCAATTACTTTGTGATCCTAGACTATAAGGTTGATTTCGAACTCCCAATCATCTTGGCAAGGCCCTTCCTGGCCACTGGTCGCACATTGGTGGATATGTACAGGGGCCAACTCAGTTTTAGATTGGGCAAAGATGAATTCATATTCAACATCTATCAACATACAAAGAAAGAGGATGATCTGAAGGTAGTCTTTGTCATAGAGAGTGTTAATGATGCAGAACCAAAGGTACCACTAAAGGAGAGGCTAGGTGTCGGCACCATAGAAGTAGTGTTGATGAACTTTGATGGTGATGGCATCCTAGAATATGAGGAAACAGTGAAGGCATTGAGCATATCCTACGCCCCTAGACGCAAACCTAATTGGAGTTGGACTTGAAGAATCGAGAGTAACCACCTACTAAACCATCTATTGAGGAGCCACTGGTGTTGGAGATGAAGGCTCTTACATCCCATTTTAGATATTTATTTTTAGAAGACAACAACACGTTGCCAGTCATAGTTGTTGTGGACCTGAACGACGAACATGTTGATGCTCTGGTCGTGGTATTTAAGCAGTTCAAGAGTGCCATTGGGTGAATGATTGTGGACATTATTGGTAACCCCTGGGGTTATGTACTCACAAAATCAAATTGTGTAAGGACTACAAGCCAAGTATTGAGCACAAAGGTCGTATTAACCCACCTATGCAAGAAGTCATGCGCAAAGAAATCATCAAGTAGTTGGAAATTGGGGTGATCTATCCAATCGCCGACAGTGAATGGGTGAGCCAAGTAAGTTCTTCCTGATCCCTGTGCTTTATAATACATTTTTGTGCATTGAGGACCATGCAACTCTTTTTCAATGGGGTGTGGTAGTTATAGGCCTTAGTGAAGTCTGAGTAACCTTGGCCTATAACTATCCCAAATTTCAAATCCTAGGGGTTTTTTGTCTATGTTCTTTTTCCCCATGGATATTTAATTTCTGTTAACCAGAATGTTTAGGATGTGTAGGTAGTGTTAGTAGCAAGTAGTACTGATATCTATGGAATATGTTAGTTTTTGTGTCTTTGTATGAAAATTTATACCCACCAAATTTTTATTAGTTTTGATAGCAACCATGTATGTTTGATTATTGACAGTGTTTGTTCTAATAAGGGAGGATGAATTCTGATAAAAAGCATGATATGAGAGTGTGTGTTGATAAGGTAATTAGTGTCACGTGAATGTGAGATTTCTTTGCTAAATTCACATACTGTATTTTAATTTAGAACAAGCCCTATCACTCTGGCTTAGACTATAGGTTAATAGGTTAGAAGAGGATCTAAGGCCGTTATTCATAATAGTCCACTTAGCCTAAATAACCAACCAATATGTTTAATATCCCTTGATCCTAATGTTCGAGCCTTATGTTCAATATCCCTTGATCCTAATGTTCGAGCCTTACGTGTATCCCTTTTCTTTGTAAAAACAAAAACCTAAGTTAGCTAGCCTTATTAGATATAAAATCCTGAAATTATGTCACGCCCAAAGTCCCATTAAGACGGACTGGCACCCGTTGCCGACAAGGCCTGGGAGAACAAACATATAACTATGCACTTGCTATGAACACTATAAGAGGTTTCCATATTTAACATGCTTTCACAAAAAATAGACAATATTAACAAGCCAAAAGGAAATGCATATGACTAGGCTGTTGGAGCTGCGATGTCTAAAGTACGATACTTGACCATACTTTACTTTACATAGTCTACAAAGCCTCTAAGTAAGGAACAATATCTATATGGGTCGGGACAGGCCCCGCCTCATGACCAACTATACAATACAAAATATAAGTTTTAGACATACAAAGCCCCGAAGCAACCTGGAGCTCAGTAACAGCAGCTAAAAGTCCGGTACTCCTACTGGAGAAATCTAGTAGCTCCCGTACCTGCAGCATGAAATGCAGGTCCCTGTAAGGGACATCAGTACGAGATAATGTACTGAATATGTAAGGCAAGAAATACTGTATATGAAATAAAAACTCAAATGAAATCACACACTAGTATGTAAGGATAAAGAGACCACCTTTAGTCATATTGTGGAATCATGTACTTTATGTCTTTTTATTACTTTACCTTTCTTTACTGTATAATCTGTGCATAATATATCATGTAAATGACCAGATGATAAGTGGTAAATCAATATCGAGATTGGCCCATGCTAGGATTTCCTTTCACCCCTGGGATACCCCCGATAATATGGGATTGACCCATGCTAGGTGATTCTTCCACCCCTGGGATACCACATAAGCAACTTCAATTAATCTTTTATTTACTTTTGAGATGATTCTTTTGGTGCTCATAACATTTAGAGTTGTAGGAACATAGACATGACATGTGACATATAAACAACTATAAAAGATAATACCACAATGAAAAGAGGGTTACACAACTAATGAAACAGGTAGGAGATTAAACAACACATGGACTCTACTTGGTAAAAAGGAACTCATGTATCTTTGGTATCCAAGTATGTATGCAGATTTGACAATGGCTATGCATGAGAACATATGAACATGGTAAAGAGTGGAGACACAGTTATTAGTTACGTCAGAGTTGGTAAGTGCCTTTATGTGCCAAGGAAGAACCTAGATTTCATGCCAAGTAATAGGAAATCAAGTAGCCTTACATACTTCATTGTACTATGTCGTTATTACCTCAGAGTAGTATCCTTTTCCTCCAAATACTAATCTACAATATAGTTGGTGATAAACTAGCATTAGCAGCTAATAAACACATCTTGGCAGTCCAATCTCATAAAAAACAGACACTGGGGCAGCAAGCTTTTAACTATCATTTCACGAGTATCCTTTCAACCTTTCCACCTCTAATCATATTTTTGTTTAGCACACATTTTCATATACATGTTACATCCGGCCTGTTTTAGTCACATAACAGGTCTACAATAGCTCATCAAGTGCAACATACAACAACTCTATATTACACGCAAGTAGGCAACATAACGTTACATCTTTTCGCTACATTTCCGCGTCAACCATTCCAAATCTGTTTCAACCTCAACCAAACTACTTTGAACTTATGTACATATAAAGACAGTCTTAAAACATTCCAAAAACAGTCCCAAAGTATATGGAAAACGTGAGACAACAATCACCAATTATTCGCCCACAAGTTCCTACTAAGAGCACCATTAAGATAGCATACAAGAACTCATTTTTTTGCGGAAGATAAAAATGGTGCAGCAGCCTTCTTTCATCACTACAGAACCAATCCTTGTTAAAAACATAAATATTACTTCATAATCCAGCGGACCAACAAGAGAAAAACCTCTTAATAAACAAGAAAAGTGTACAACAATCTCTAGAACACTTGCTGTCCAAAATTCCTGCACAAGTACAACCAGCATACTCATGTTTTTCATGGAAAATTTATACTAAACCATAGGTTTTTTTACTTACCTTAGCCCTCAAGGATTAGGTGCTCTTCAGGAACCCTAAAGGCACGCCTTGGCTGCTTTACAAAGTGAAGAGAGAGCAAGGAGAAACTTTAAAAGAAATATGATTTTTGGTTAAGTAAAAATGACTTAAAGTTGCTGGATTTTAACCCCTTTTAAAGGGCCACTTTTGGCCGACTTTCTTTTGAATTTCAAGCCTTATTTTATTAAGGTGGTGATGCAGCAACTTGGCCCTTTCACTTGGGCCTTATTGGGCTTCAATTGGATGGGCTTTGCTGCAATTACTTCTCTTTTACTTTCACTTAGTTTGGGCCCTAGTTGTGAATTGGGTGGTGAATGTAATTTGGCCCTTTTCCTAACCATCTTGGGCTTCAAATATTGTCCATTTATGATGCTAAACCATGGGCCCAAATTACACCCTTAACTCGGGGTTTATTCTTTATCGGACTTGAACAAATTTGGTGTTGGGCCTCTTCTCCGTCTACCTAGCCTATTTAAGCTAAGCACATAGGTGACTCACCTGCTAGCTTCCTAAGTCCCACAAGCACCTCACTTCATTTAAGGCCATGACTTCCTCAATTTGACTTAAAATTTATATACACTCAGTTATCTTGAGCGTTAGATGTACATATAGCCCTCTAATCTGAAATTCGCGCACTCTTAAATATGTGTGCTGATTTGACCCCACCATATCATGTTTCATTTGCGTAGGATCAGTACATGTAAGATTTGGGGTGTTACATCCTCTCCCACTTAGGAACATTTGTCCCCGAATGTTAGCATAAATGGGATAGGTCATATAAGTTTAAACTTTCATATAAATAGACTTTGGACAACATAATAAGCATTCAAACACACATACCTCTTAATGCTCCAACTCTGCATCTTGGACTTCCACTTTAGCTTCAAATAAATAAGGGTACTTAGATCCATTGCTTCCTCAGCCTCCCACGTCATCTCTTCTACTTGCTGGTTCTTCCAAAGTACCTTTACTGAAGGTATTTCCTTATTCCTTAGCTTTCTAACTTGACGATCTAGGATAGCAATAGGCACCTCTTCATATGTGAGATCTTCTGTAACCTGCATATCTTCTATAGGAGTGATACGAGATAGGTCAACTATGCATTTTCAAAGCATTGAGACATGAAAAACTGGATGAACCATTGGAAGCTCCTGGGGTAGCTCTAATTCATACGCAACTTGTCCAAACCTTTTAGTAATCTTATATGGCCCTATGTAACGTGGGGTTAGTTTTTCTTTCTTACCGAATCTCATAACTCCTTTCATTGGGGACACCTTTAAGAATACCTAATCTCCGACTGAGAATTCCAGTCCTCTTCTCCGAGCATCCGCATATGATTTGTGACAACTTTGGGCTGTTTCTCGCCGCTGTCGTATTACCTTGACTTTTTCCATGGCTTGTTGGACTAGATCTAGACCAAGCAAGGTGGGTTCACCCACTTCAAACCATCATATTGATAATCTACATTTTCTTCCATACAAAGCTTCATAAGGTGTCATCTTGATGCTTGAATGGTAGCTGTTATTATAGGCAAATTTAATAAGTTTCAAATGGTCCACCCAATTACCTTTGAAGTCCAATGCACAATCCCGCAACATATCTTCAAGTGTTTGAATGGTATCTGCTTGACCATCTGTCTGAGGGTGGAAAGTTGTACTTAAATTCACTTGTGTCCCTAAGCTCCTTTGGGAGGATTTCCAAAACTTTGCTGTGAATTGAGCTCCCCCATCAAACATAATGGAGATTGGGACCCCATATAGCCTAAATATCTCTTTGAGGTATAACTTTGCATATTCTTCTGTTGTATAATCACTCTTAACTGGCAAGAAGTGTGCTGACTTTGTGAGCCTATCAATTATCACCCATATGGAGTCAAACTTCTGAAATGAGCGAGGCAACCCAGTAATAAAATCCATATTAATCATATCCCACTTCCACGTTGGAAGCTCTATACATTGCATATAACCTCCGAACTTTTGGTGCTCTACCTTAACTTGTTGACAATTTGGACATTGAGCCACAAATTTTGCAAGGTCCTTTTTCATGCCTCCCCACTAGAAATCCCCTTCCGGTCGTGATACATCTTAGTTGATCCTGGATGGATGGAATATCTTGAATGATAGGCTTCTTCCATTATCCTCCTTCTTAGTCCATTAATATTAGGAACACATAATGTATTTTGGCAATAAAGTACTCCATTTTATGTAAGTTCAAAGCCCTTCATCGTACCTTGACCTACCTTCTTTTTAAGTCGTTGTAGAATAGGATCATTGGACTACTTTTCTCTTACCTCCATTACCAAATGAAGACTCTACAGCCTTATGCACAACAACCCCTCCCTTTGGAGTTTCAATGAGACGAACTCCCAAATTGGCTAGTTAACGTAGATCCTTAGTGACTCCTTGACGTACCACGGTCTGATCACCAATATTTATAATTGCCTTACGACTCAGAGCATCAGCTGCCAGATTTACTTTCCCTAGATGGTATAGTATATCAACGTCGTAATCCTTTATTAGCTCTAGCCATCTCTGTTGTTTTAAATTAGGTCTTTCTGTTTAAAGATGTACTGTAGGCTCTTATGATCAATCTATATGTCAATATAAACCCCATACAAATAGTGGCGCCATAGTTTCAAGGCAAACACAATAGCTGCTAGCTCAAGATCATGTGTTGGGTAGTTTTTCTCATGCGGTCATAGTTGTCTCGAGGCATAAGCAATTACCCTACCATGTTGTGTCAGTACACACCCTAAGCCAACCCTTTGAAGCATCACAAAACATTGCATACCCCTCTGTGCCTTCTGGAAGCACTAGCACAGGTGCAAAAGTTAGCCTGCTTTTCAACTCTTGGAAACTCCTTTCACATGCATCATTCCATTGAAACTTGTTCGCCTTATGTGTCAACTTTGTTAGAGGTGTAGAAATAGAAGAAAAACCCTCAACAAACCTTCTGTAATAACCTGCTAACCCTAGGAAGCTTCGAACTTCTATGGGTGTTGTTGGCCTTGGCCAATCTTTCACTGCTTCTATCTTTTGTGAATCAACCCTTATTCCTTCATTGGATACAATATAACCCGAGAATGCCACTGATTTTAACCAAAATTCACATTTGGAAAACTTGGCGTACAATTGTCGATCATGAAGAACTTGTAATACCTGTCATAAGTGATTTGCATCGTTCTCTTCTGATCTTGAATATACCAGAATATCATCTATAAATACTATCAAAAATACATCCAAGAATGGCTTGAATACACTATTCATTAAATCCATAAAAACTGCTGGTGCGTTGTTAGCCCAAATGACATAACAAGAAATTCAAAGTGATCATAGCGCGTCTTAAAGGCTGTCTTGGATATATATTTCTCCTTCACCCTCACTTGGTGATAACCTGATCTCAAATCAATTTTCGAAAAGCATTTGGCACACTGTAACTGATCAAATAAATCATTAATACTGGGGAGGGGGTATTCGTTCTTAATTGTCACCCTATTCAATTGCTGGTAGTCAATACGCATTCTCAAGGTGTCAATCTTTTTACGTACAAATAATACTAGCGCACCCCAAGGGACACACTAGGTCTTATAAAACCATTCTCTAGCAAGTCTTTTAATTGCTCCTTTAATTCATGTAATTTTGCAGGGGCCATTCTATATGGAGGGATAGAAATAGGTTGAGTGCCTTGAAGTAAGTCAATACCAAAATCTACTTCTTGTTCTGGGGGTAAACCTAGAAGCTATTCAGGAAACACTTCAGCAAATTCATTCACTATTGGAACAGATTGAAGAGTTGATGATTCTGCCTCCGTATCCCTTACTCTAACAAGATGACATACATATCCCTTTGACATCATCTTCCTTGCCTTAAAATAGGAAACAAACTTAACCTTTAGTGCCTCAACACTGCCTTCCCATTCAAGGATCGCCTCATTTGGAAAGTTGAAATATACCCTCTTAGTTCGGTAATCCACAGTGGCATAGCAAGAAGCAAATCAATCCATACCCATTATAACATCAAATTCCACCATTTCTAACTCAACAAGGTCAATCGATGTGTCACGGTCATAAACAGTTACTACACAGTTATAATAGGCCCTTCTAGCTATAATAGATTCACCGGTTGGTATAGACACTTCACATGGCTTGTTCAATAATTTAGGTGTTCTCTTAAGCTTCCCAGCAACTAGTGGAGTAATATATGATAATGTAGAACCAGGGTCAATTAATGCATACACATTATGTGAAAAGATGGACAATGTACTTGTGACCACATCGGGTGAAGCTTCCAAATTTTGTCGACTCCCCAAAGCATAAGTTCGATTTTGGGCTCCGCTAGAGCTAGCTGCCCCTCTACCACCTCTACCACGACCCGTAGGAGCTTGCTGACCCCTACTAGTGGAGGAACTAATGATGATGATGCAACAGCCGACCCAGTAGGTTGTGCTATATCACTCATATGTCTTCTTGGGAAATCTCTCATCATGTGCCCTGGTACACCACACCAATAACAAGCATCTGTCCCAATACGACATGTACCTAAATGACTCCTCCCACATTGTTTGCAAGGCTGCCTAGGAGGAATTTGCTGTCTTTCCGAATATCGTATTGTCCGTGCACCTTGGCCCTCACTTCTTTGACTAAACTAATTACCTTTAGAACCTTGAAGTTGTGGTGGAGAACTAACTGCAGAGTAGGAGGATGATGGCCTAGGTGGCCTATTAGAAAACCGAGGCTTAAACTCACCTTGGGATGGTACAAATTGCCCTGTAGATCTGGCCCTCTTGGACTGCCCCTTTTCTAACTCTTGTGACCTTCTTCGCCTCTGATCCTCCAGTTTTTGTGCAAATGCTTGCATCTTCGCTGTATCCATGTCTTTATTTAATGAAGCAATGGTAAAGTCTCTTACCAGATACGAATCCAACCTATCTACATATCGATGAACTCTATCTGCCATAGTAGCAAAAACATTAGGAGCATACCTGGCCAGGAAATTAAATTGAAGGCTACACTCCCTCACACTCATATTCCCTTGGTGGAGATTCAAAAATTGATCTACACAGGCCTTTCGGATCTCTAATGGCAAGTAATGGTCTAGAAATGCCTCTTTGAACTCCTTCCAGGTAGTTGGAGGCGCATCTATACCCTTAGATTGCTTCCAATCTTCATTCCACAATATAGCCACACCCTTCAATCTATATGTTTCCAGCTCCACAGCTTCTGTACCGCTTACATGCATAACATCCAAAGTGTGTTGGATCTGATCGATGAAGTCCTATGGATCTTCATTAGGATCTGACTCGGTAAAAGATGGAGGGTCCAACTTAAGGAAGTCATGTATCCTCGTGCTAGCTACCCTATTTGCACCACCTGCACCTATAATTGGACCTTCTTGTCTTTGACTTTGGCCAACAACTATACGAGTCAATAATTGGACCACATCCTTTAAATCATGCTCAGTAGCATTAATAGGAGACTCTTGAGGTGCCGCTGCCCTCCTTATCTCCTATGGAGATAGAGGAGTCGGGGAACTCTGTGATAAGGACTTATCTAGGACCTCACTTTGGTTAGGCTTAGCTCGTGATTGACTCATCCCTTCTCCAAAATCTATCTGCTACCAGTACTTCTTCTCATTGTGATAGGCATCTTTTGCTATATATGAGCACAAACAATTTAGGGGTTCGATATAATCTCCCTATGATAATGGCTCTATGGCACGATCTAGAGAATGAAAAGAAAGTGACAACTCCTAAATGTCCTATAACCTCAGGTTTATAAATGTGGTGCACAACATATCCATAAACAAGACTCTACATAGACACGCGGCTTTGTAGACTCTCTAGGAAGACCCGCTCTGATACCACTTTTGTCACACCCAAAGTCCCATTAAGGCGGACTGGCACCCGTAGCTGACAAGGCCCGGGAGAACCAACATATAACTATGCACTTGCTATGAACACTATAAGAGGATTCCTTATTCAACATGCTTTCACAAAAAAATAGACAATATTAACAAGCCAAAAGGAAATGTATATGACTAGGCCGTTGGAGCCGCGATGTCTAAAGTACGATACTTGACCACATTTACTTTACATAGTCTATAAAGCCTCTAAGACTATATGGGTCAGGACAGGCCCCGCCTCATGACCAACTATACAATACAAAATATAAGCTTTAGACATACAAAGCCCCGAAGCAACCTGGAGCTCAGTAACAGTAGCTCCCATACCTGCGGCATGAAATGCAGGTCCCCCGTAAGGGACATCAGTACTAGATAATGTATTGAATATGTAAGGCAGGAAATATTGTATATGAAATAAAAACTCAAATGAAATCACACACTGGTGTGTAAGGATAAAGAGACCACCTTTAGTCATATTGTGGAATCAGGTACTTTATGTCTTTTTATTACTTTACCTTTCTTTACTATATAATCTTTGCATAATATATCATGTAAATGGCCAGCGGATCAGTGGTAAATCAATATCAAGATCGACCCATGCTAGGCTTTCCTTTCACCCTTGGGATACCCCCCGTAATATGGGATTGACCCATGCTAGGTGATTCTTCCACCCCTGGGATACCACCCATTAATATGCAACTTTAATTATTCTTTTATTTACTTTTGAGATGATACTTTTGGTGGTCATAACATTTAGAGCTTTAGGAACATAGACATGGCATATGACATATAAAAAACTATACAAGATAATACCACAGTGAAAAGAGAGTTACACAACTAATGAAACGGGTAGGAGATTAAACAACACATGGACTCTACTTGGTAAAAAGGAACTCATGTATCTTTGGTATCCAAGTATGTATGCAAATTTGACAATGACTATGCATGGGAACATATGACACATGGTAAAGAGTATAGACACAGTTATTAGTTACGTCGGAGTTGGTAAGTGCCTCTTTGTGCCAAGGAAGAACCTAGATTTTATGCCAAGTAATAGGAACTCAAGTAGCCTTACATACTTCGTTGTACTATGTCGTTATTACCTCAGAGTAGTATCCTTTTCCTCCAAATACTTATCTACAACATAGTTGGTGATAAAACTAGTATTAGCAGCTAATAAACACATCTTGGCAGTCCAATCTCATAAAAACAGACACTGGGGCAGCAAGCTTTTAACTATCAATCCACGAGTATTCTATCAACCTTTCCACCTTTAATCATATTTTTGTTTAGCACACATTGTCATATACATGTTATATCCGACCTGTTTTAGTCACATAATAGGCCTACAACAGCTCATCAAGTACAACATACGACAACCCTACATTACACGCAAGTAGGCAACGTAACATTACGTCCTTTCGCTACATTTTGGCGTCAAACCATTCCAAATCTATTTCAACCTCAACCAAACTATTCTCAACCTATCTACATATAAAGACAGTCTTAAAACATTCCAAAAACAGTCCCAAAGTAGATGGAAAACGTGAGACAACAATCACCAATTATTCGCCCACAAGTTCCTACTAAGAGCACCATTAAGATAGCATACAAGAACTCTTTTTTTTTTGTAGAAGATAAAAATGGTGCAGCAGCCTTCTTTCATCACTACAAAACTAATACTTGTTAAAAACATAAATATTACTTCATAATCAAGCCAACCAACAAGAGAAAAACCTCTTAATAAACAAGAAAAGTGTACAACAATCTTTGGAACACATGCTGTCCAAAATTCCTGCACAAGTACAACCAGCATACTCCTCATGTTTTCGTGGAAAATTTATACTAAACCATAGGTATTTTTATTTACCTTAGCCCTCAAGGATTATATGCTCTTCAAGAACCCTGAAGGTGTGCCTTGGCTGCTTTACAAAGTGAAGAGAGAGCAAGGAGAAATTTTAAAAGAAATCTGATTTTTGGCTAAGTAAAAATGACTTAAAGTTGTTGGATTTTAACCCCTTTTAAAGGGCCACTTTTGACCCAATTTCTTTTGCGTTTCAAGCCTTTTTTTGTCAAGTTGGTGATGCAACAACTTGGCCCTTTTACTTGGGCCTTATTGAGCTTCAATTGGATGGGCTTTGCTGCAAATACTTCTCTTTTACTTTCACTTAGTTTGGGCCCTATTTGTGTATTGGGTTGTGAATGTACTTTGGCCCTTTTCGTAACCATCTTGGGCTGAATATATTGTCAATTTATGATGCTAAACCATGGGCCTAAATTACACCCTTAACTTAGTGTTTATTCTTTATCGGACTTGAACAAATTCGGTGTTGGGCCTTGTCTCCGTCTACCTAGCCTATTTAAGCTAAGCACATAGGTGACTCACCTGCTAGCTTCCTAAGTCCTAGAAGCACCTCACTTCTTTCACTTCATTTAAGGCCACGACTTCCTCAATTTGACTTAAAACTTACATACACTCAGTCATCTTGAGCATTAGACGTACATATAGCCCTCTAATCTGAAATTTGTGCACTCTTAAAAATGTGTGCTGATTTGACCCCGCCATATCATGTTTCATATGTGTAGGACCAATACATGTAAGATTTGGGGTGTTACAAATTAGCCCTAGTCTATCCATGAACACTGTGCACCTTTACTGAGGCAAAAAGCCTAAAGTTGAGGATGTCTACCAAAAGTGGTCTTGGTTCGTAGGTTGGATATTATGCACATCGACGCAGGCCAAAAGCCTAAGTTGAGGTGGCTGGTGTAAGGGTAAACACAAAATGAGGGAGAAACTAGTGATATATGAAAAAGGGGATAAAATGTATTCTAGCTGCAAGAAAAATGAGTTGATGTCTAGTCAATAAGCTAAAAAGAAAAATGATTTGAAGATAAAAGGCAAAAAGGTGAAAAATGAGAATAAAGAACCCCAAAAGCTTGAAATAGGAAAAAGGGAGAATAAGGTGAAAAATGATAGTGTTGGTAGGGCAAAAGTGTAGAAAAACATAGTGTCATAGAGGGCCTTTAGTCACTATGTTCCCAAGACAACATATCAAAGCCCCTGAGGCTACATTACAAGCCAATGGTTAAAGGTTATAGTCATGAGTATAAGGGCAAGCATAGGATATTGATCATAGTATTTGAATGTCTTTTGTGAGAGTGAGTGATTTTGCATAGTCCAAAGCATTGAATTTGAAAATATCATCATGAGAGGGATATGAGACTTCTTTCTATGAGGACACTTGTATTTCATTGTTGACATTGTACAAAATCAATGATTTTTGCTTATTGGTAATTGGCTTTCTTGTCACAGTTGCACTATTACATATGTTGATCTTTATTGGTTCCTTGATAGCTATCTGATGCTGTTAAATTATTGCAGGTATCTGTGCTTGAGCTGATATGATGTATGCCATTAGATTGAGGTATGTGTGTTACTATCTTGTTTATGTAGATTGAGTCTGCCGCTTGATGACAAGCAACTATTTTAAGTTGAGGGTATTGATGTGCTGTCAAAATACAACACATTTGAGGCTTAAAACTAGAAATTTTGTGTGTTTTAGAAGTGATGTTAGTAGATTTGATGTGTTTTTATGTTTGTTTTGCAGGATTATAGGGCTGACACAATTTTTGAGCTAAGTGTGCAGATTTTGGAGAAGTTGAGGTTTCACGAGACCTTTTATGGGCTATAGAATTGGTTTCGTGCATAATTCCAGGGAAGGGTGATTTTTTGAAGTTAAGTCTACAAATATACAAACGAGCCATAGAAGATTTTATGTGTTGTAGACTTGGTGTTGTGCCCTGAGGATCAGAATTTTAGGACTTGCAAAAACGTTAGCGGAAAAAAGCCTTTACAGGCTGCAAAACTTTATATGATCGTAGAGAGGTGTCATAGTAGTCAACCCAAGAATTCTAGATGAAGTCCATGAAGCCTCGACTATGGGCCATAGTACTTTATACGGTCCGTAGAAGTACTTGTAGAGCTTGCTGACCTAGTTCCCCTATTTTTGTTTTGGTTTTGCACTTTCAAGACTATAAATATGGTTTTTAAGATATTATTTATCAGGAATGTGACAAAAGAGTAGAGAATAGTGGAGAGCTTGAGAGAAACACTTGTGAGACATTATTTTGTCCTTTTAATTCAATCTTGTGATTCTTGGTGAATAGCTTGGATTTATTGTTCTTAATTCTATTGTATAAGTGCTCAATTATGCTATTCAAATTCATGATTCTTGCATCTACACTGATCATGAGTAGCTAAATCCACAACTAGCATTGTGGGAACCATGAAGAACTAATAAGGTAAAATCGGATAATTCATAATTCTTGAAAAGTGTGCATGCATGTGTTAATTAATTCTCTTCGGTTTGAATGCTTTTTAACAGCGGCCAACGTTAGAACTCACCTAGTGTTACTAACTAGAGCAAGGTAGTAATGAATAATAAAAGAGATTAGTTAACAGGATTCGATTGAAGTTTCTCGTCTAATCAACCAAATTGGCCAAGGGGAGGTCATGCTGGAATAATAGGTAAGGGTTAGTAATATCACACTACGGGAATGGATCAACTCATATAGTGAAATTTACCTTTAGCCTGGATCAAAGGGTTTGGTAAACTTAACTTACTATTTTGCATGCTACACACTAGAAAAGAATTCGATTATCTAGTAATATTGAGTTAGGAAATTGTGGGGAACACAATACCCTAGTTACTATTCATACTGATTTCACACTCGTCTTAGTCTAGGATTACTTTTCATAAGTGTTACAACCCCCCCCCCCCCTCTTTTGGGGAGATAAGTAGGTTAATCCACCCGAATTGTGTTAATTTCTTCTAAGTGTGCCATATTCCTTGTGGGTTCAACCTTAACTTTGGTTAGGTTATATATCTTGACAATGACCACTTTAGCCTTCAAAAAGGAGGTCCAGCTTGGGTGACATCAACTAGTCCAAAAACAAGTATATATATTGGGTTCCCACGTCTTCTCTTCTCTCCCAAGTGGCTTTTTTTCAAGAATGGTTCCTCCAAAGTACCTTTATTAAGGAAATTATCTTGTTTCTAAGTTGATTTATTTCTCGAGCTTGAATCAGGATAGGCTCGTTGTTATATATCAAGTCTTGATTAACCTCAGTAACTTCAACTGGCAGGACCTGAGAGGGGTCAAAACAATATCTTCAAAGTATTGATACATGGAAGACATTGTGGATCTTGTCCAACTTAAGTGGTAATGCTAATATGCAACTGGTCTCACTCTTTCAAATTTCTCATAGGGCCAGAGAAATCAAGAACTAAGTTTTTTTCTTTTTGGCCAATTTTCGTAATCTTCTTCCATAGAGACACCTTTAAGAATGCCTTATCGCTAGCGTACGACCTTTGTCAATCAGAAGTAATTTTTAGGCAATCCTTGATAACTTCTATCTTGTCTTATGTTTGATGCACAATTTTAGGACCAATAAGTTTTCTTTCACCAACTTCACTCCAACAAAGAGGGGTCCGATATTTTCTTCCATTTGAGGCTTCATAAGTAGGCATCTCAATACTCAATTTGTAGCTATTATTGTAAGCAAACTCTTACAAAGACAAATATTTGTCCCAACTACCCTCAAATTCAATAATGTAAGACCAAACCATATCCTTCAAAATTTGTGTTACTCTTTCTGACCAACCATTTGTTTGGGGATGGAATGAAGTTCTAGAATTCAACTTTGTACCCAAGGCTTCCTGCAAGCTAGCCCAAACTCTAGACGTACACCTTGGGTCATGATCAAAGATAATGGAAATAGGAATTTCATGTAGTTTTACAATCTCATTAATGTACAATTTTGCTAAACGTTCAAGTGAATAATCCATTCTAATTGCAAAGAAGTGAGCACTCTTTGTTTATGTATCCACTGTCACCCATATTGCATCATGATTCCTTTTAGCATGAGGAAGTCCAAAACAAAGTCCACAGTTATTCTTCCACATTTCCATTTCAGTATCGGCCATGGTTCTAGTAGCCCAACTGTGACTTGATGTTATGCCTTTACTTGTTGACAAACCAAATATTTTGAGATAAATTCCACATCCTTCTTCATACCATTCCATCAATAGTGTTCCTTGATGGTATGGTGCATCCTCATATCTCTAGGGTGTATTGCATATGGTGAAGTATGTACTTCATTCATGATTTCCTTCTTTAACTTTTGATCGTTAGGGACACATAGTCTATTTTGGCAAAGAAAGACACCATTATTCGTTCATGTAAAATCATGCTTTTCCCAATTTTGAACTTCTTTGGACAATTTTACTAGTTTCTCATCTAACTTTTGTACTTCTTTCACTTGTTCAAGTAATATTGGCTTGACTTGAAAATTAGAAACAACCAAACCATATAAATCAAGCACAAAACAAATATTCATAGCTCTTAACTCAAGAAACAAGGAAACAGATGCAAAGATAAGCTTGCAAAGGATTTTCGACTTAGGGCATCTGCAGCTATATTAGCTTTACTTGTATGATAATCAACAATGCAATCATAATTCTTGATGAGTTAAAACCACCGACGATGTCTTAGGTTCAACTTTTTCTGAGTACCCAAATAGTTTTAGCTCTTGCAATCAATGAATTGCAATGACACTATAGGCCAATTCAATGTTTCTACATTTTTTTGTTGATTTGAGCTTTTGAGGAGTGACCTCGTACTTATTATGACTTGTTGGGTCTATTGGCATAATTTTTGGGTTTTCTGTTGAGAATTCTGTAAGTTTGCAAGTTAGCAAGATAAAATTGCCAAAATGAGTTTTCTGACAAAACCCTAGTAAATGGCCTCAGAATGGGATTTTGATAGTTCCATTAGTTTTGGAATGGCAGATTTAAGCTAGGAGCGTGGTTTGTCCGAGGATGGAGTGTCGTAGTGTGATTTTGAGCTAAAAGATGTAAAACAAGTTCAATCGGAAGCTAAAAAGTGCATTTATGTAATAACCCAACCAAATCATGCTCAAAATTGAAAACTGATGGCACACTCATCTCTGAAAAGTCAAAAATAGTCAAACATGACCTTTCATCAGTTGATGAGGACATTCAGTTGCATTTTGACCTCCTCGGCTATTTTAGTCAATTTAACCGAAAAGAAGTGGCATCCTTATTATTCTATAGGAGGCTCCATTGGGAATTCCAACTACAACATTAGATCCAGAATGTTAAATCTTGGTGGTTACACTATTCATTTGCATAAAATAGACGTTGGGAACCTCGGGAATGGCCTAGAGAAAATTTAGGAACTATTGTTGCAGCACCAGCAACCATTACTCTCCGCGTTTGTGGAGATCAATGCTGCGATCACAGAGGTCAGGCCTGGTGCGGCTCCATGTTCGTGGAGAGCCTTCCATATTTATGGAAAAGGGAAGTGGCCCCATGCCTCTATATTTGTGGGGCTCCGTCCACATTCACAGAGAAGAGTGGTGAGGCCTATAAATGAGTTTCAACAATTGTGAACAACCACTTCTCAAAGATTCTTAAGCTTGTAGAAATCGCGTTTCAAGTCCGATTTTGGTGATTCAAAAGTCCACAGGACTCAGATTTTCACAAGGAAAGTCATGGTGATTTTGGTTTTGAGATTTGTTATGTAATTTGAGGTAAATTTGTTGTTTTAACTGTTGTTTCTTGGAATTATGAAAAACTTTACATGTTGAATTTGTAATCATTTTTTTTACAAAATGAACTGAAATTTGAGTCCAAACTTTTCTACATTCCGATGTAACACTATGATACACTGGATGTCAGCTGTCTGGTTTGAGAACTTAGACCAAGAAAGTTTTGAAAAGAATATTTTTCTGGGAAAACTTTCAAGTTTATTTTTGGGTTTCTTATCGGTCTTCTGGGGTTCATTTTGGGCCAAAATTTTGGCTGTAGACTCGGGTAGTTGTGGGAAATATTTTTCAAGATTTGATTTAGAATCTTTGATACAGTTCCTATTTTTCTCATTTTAGGCACTTTTGGCCTATTTTCACCCGTTTATCAAGATATAACAACCAATTTGCCCGTGTTGACATGGTGAATTATATTTTTAAAAGTTAAGAAGCATTGAGAGGCCATTCCGAGAGAAATGGCTCACCCACAGTGTTTTCAGAGCTTGAGGCGTCAGCAACCAGGTAGGCTAGGTCTTCCCTAACCTTCAACTGAGTGAAACTATATGCTTATTGATCTTAGATATACATGAGATGATAGCCGCGCCTTGTATGGATGGTATGTGTTGTGATGGGATGTATTTGGAGTTATTGGCTATGAATGCCATAGATTCGATATTTTTGGTTCTACTGATTTATGGGAGGCCTGGTAAGGACTATATGGGTTGATACCATGAGACGGGTATGTTTTCCAACTTATATTGTTCTTTGTGCGAGCATGCTATTTATGTTACTGGGATATGATAACTACGAGACTACGTGTTGAATACTTGCCATACTGCCACTAGTTCTAATTTAGATATACTCTTGTTGAGCCTGGTTATTATGGGAGTTTGTGATATACCTATTATTATCATGCTACACTTTCATTACCTTGTGTTGGTTGGATTGCTGCACGTTAAAACTAGTTTTATTACCAATTATTGAGACATGTAATCTCCTATACTATTGTTAGATGTTGGATTCTGGTCCTATTATCTGAGATAGGGGTGTGGTAGTTATTATTTGAGCGATGGTGATATATTTGGATACATATATTGTGAGCATCATTGCCTACATTGATTCTGGGCACGATATGACTTTGGAGTTCCGAATCCAGATATACTAGTTAAGTGAGTGACTGTTTGACTTCTTATCCCAAATGATGCTTCCTATCATCATTGAGCTGCGGTGGCCATGTGTATAGAGTCTAGGTCTTGGGTGACAATACTTGTGGACTTATGTCTCGGTGGATGCGACTGTGATGCCATGTGGTAGATTAAGATTATGAGGATCGAGTGCCGATTGAGTGTTGAGTTGAAGATGCACTTAGTTCACTTTCGGGGCCAAGCCTCGTGATTGATATTCTGAGATAAGACACCTAATTATGTTAGGGGGATTCTTTCTCCCATAGGGGATACATCCCACCGTTATGTATATTGTCAGACCATCTGGCCATGGCTGATTGCCCGATTGGAGGCCAGGTCAGAGGACTTGGGGTTCAAGTCCCTTAGTGATATAAGGGTTTTGGGTCCCTAAATGATACTAGGGGTTCGAGTCCTCATGAGTCCCTAAATTATATTAGGGGTTCGATTCCACGTGTGATATTCGCTTCACATATGGGTTGAGGCCCCAATTGACTTGAGATTGTTAGGTGAGGCCCTATGGTTGATTTCCTATGGATCCACACATCTATTCACTCCCTAATTGTGTGTAGGTGTACCTTCTGGGCTTATGGTGGCCCGGGGGGCATTTAGGTATAGACACCAGAGCCTTACACCCACATACAACTAACCCTTAATCTGATGATGTGGAGAGTTGGGATCTATGATGGTTTTACAAGATTTATTGATATTCTGTTAGGTATATTGTCTATGGGTGTACCTACCAAATTTATGGGGGCTCGGGTGGCGTGCAGGCATAACTATTGGGGCCTTAAACCCGAGTATAATATAAGGTTTCAGACGGTTTTGAGGATACGGGTTGATTTGTGAGATATGTGTTTTTTATATGCATTTGAGCTTTAATGTGTATGTTATTTCACTCAATAGGTCGATGATGCCTACTGGGGGCCTTATTCTAGTACACACCCTTACTTCTACATCTTCCCTTGCTGCAAGTCCAGGATCTAGTTGAGGACGCTAAGTTTGGGGGACCCAGGAGCGTAGGGGACTTCTTTGTTGTGAGCATCGGTGGCTCTGTCTTTGCGACAATCTCCTTCTTTTGATGGTCATCTTTTGCTTTCAGGCTTCGGCCTTGTACAACAGTACTATGTATTTGTAGGAGCACTCTCGAGTTGTATATCGTATTATGTTTTTGGTTGTGTGTGTACTGGTATGTACTTTTCATCTATTGTAGTTTTGTACAACTAACTTCCAGTTTTTGGGAAAAGGTTTCAGTGTATTATTCTATTGTTATATCGGTTTGGCTTGACTAGAAAGCTACGGCAAGTGTCCTAGGGTTGGGTAGTTGGCTTACCTGTGGGTGGGATCCGACATGCACCATTATGACTGGGACTAGGTCGTTACAAGTAGGTAAAGGTGGCAACGGAACCGGTACTTACCGGTTCCGGACAGGTTCCTGTACTGGTTTAGTGTCGGTCCGATCCGGTCCCGGTACTCTACCGGTTCGTTCCGGTTAGGGGGGTACCGGTAGGGGTACTTGGAAGGGACCAGGGTATTTTTTACCAGTTATATCGATATCGGTTCCGGTTCGGTACTGGACCGGTAATACCAGTTTAATTTTTTTTAAAAAAAATTTTGTTACCGTTAGGGTGGGGCCCACCAACGGTAACATAATTTTTGGGACCATTTTTGACCGTTTTAATTTATTTTTTTGTTAATTTTTTTTCAAAATTCAATAATTTCTCAACTATAAATACCCATAAATCTTTCATAATTTTTCAATCCAATTCTCTCAATTTAATCCAATTCTCTCCACTTACTATTATAAATTTATAATTATATTATACATAGTACTCTCAAATATATTATATATTAATTATTTATGCTCTCAATTATTATAAAAATTATTATTTAGTTTGGTGTGTTAATTCATAATTGCAATTTGGAGCAAATTTTGGTGGATCAATTTGGAGCATATTCAAGCTTCAACTTTCATCAATTTCGGCTTCTACGTCGGTTTTTACACAGACGTTTGGTACATTCTTTCCTACTTATTTGTTCTTCTAATTAGTTATTTGATTACTTGTCTACTTGAATTAATTTTTTTATATTCATAAATTATAAGTTCATATTTCATAACTTGAATTTTGCATATAATCGTTATTTGTTTAATTAAATTTAACATGGATTCCGGTGGAAAAGGAAAAGGAAAAAGTACTTTTTTGGTGGAATAAAGGAAGCTATAACCGGTAAAAAATCCGGTGGTAGTTCATCTAAATCTACAAGACAATCACCACTTAGATTTAATACCGAAGATTTTACTCACGTAGACAACACATGTTTTAATATTGACTCTAATACGAAATTAAAACACGAATTTCTTGAACATAGATTTTGGTTTAAATGAAGATTTACCAGAAGATAATTTTGAAATTAATGAAGACGAAGATATTTTTGATGACGATGAAACTCAACCCCCATATACTGCTACTACTCCCCCCCTCCCGCTCCCCCCGTACAACCTTCGTCATCTAATAGGCCTAAGACGGAACGCGCTAAAAAATCTGTTCTTTGGCAATTTTTAACTCAAAATGCAGATAAAACAAAAGCGATTTGTAACAAATGTAAACATGTTTTAAACCATAAAACTTCGGGAAAAGGGGGCAGGACGGGTCATTTGAAAAATCACTTAACGCATTGTTGTAAATTAGAATTTTTTCATGCCCAAACCGTTGCGGACGCCAAAAAATATGAAACTCCCATTCTCGATGAATCGGTGGGAGGTTCAAATATGGTGCAATCGCAATTAACCCTAGTAATATTTCTGGTCCTAGTACACATCGGCCTTATAATAGACAACATGACTTAGACAAGCTTGCTAAAATGATTGTTGTTACTAGTTTGCCTTTTAGTTTTGCTGAAAATCCAGGTTTGTCCATTATATTCAAATTGTTTATGACCCGTCTTTTAATGGTTTTTCTAGAAATACAATTAAAAAAGCTGTTTTTGATTTTCAAGCACGACATGTACAGTATTTTAGATGTTTATTTGCTTATAATAATTGTAGGATAGCAATTACTTCTGATATGGGACGTAGTATAACCGGTAACGATTATTTTACAATTACCGCCCACTGGATAAATGAAAACTGAAATATGTAGAAAAGAATTTTAGTATATAAAAGTTGTGAAATGCGCAAAACAGGTTCTTATATTGCGCAAACTATTCTTGTTGTTTTACAATTTTTCGGTATAACTAGAAAAATAATTAGTGTAACTTTAGATAACGCTTGTAGTAATAAACGTACTGTAGATTTTTCAAGACCTGTTCTTAGTCCAATTTATGAAGATGGTTTCCATATTAAATGTGCTGCTCATATTTACAATTTAATTATTAGAGATGGTGTTTCATTATATGAAAACGGTTGTAATAAAGTAGAATTAGCATGCCACTGTATTTTTAAATGTCAAGTAAAGGCTAGGCGTAAAGAATTTGAAAGTCGTTGCATTGAATGTAATTTGCCTGTTAGGAAAATTCCTAAAACCATAGCTACTAGGTGGAATTCATTGTACGAAATGTTAAAAGTAGCTTACGAATATAGGAGACCAGTTACAATGGTTTGGAATGCACATAATGCAGATATAACCTACCGGCTAGATGAAAATGACTGGATTGATATTAAGGATTTAATTAAATTTTTAAAAGTTTTTTATTTAGCAACTAAACAAATATTTGGTCTTTATTATCCTACGATTTGTTCTATGTTGCCCAATATTTGTGCTATTTGTACTAAATTTGCTTTATTTAAAAATAATCCAAAATTTAAAGAACCTGTTACAAAATGAGAGAAAAATTTAGGAAATACTTTTTCCTAGTCCCTTTGATTTATTTAACTGCTTGTTTATTTAATCCGGCTTACAAAGAATTCGGTGTATCTAGAATGGTAGATAGTATATATACAAACTTCGAAATCGAATACGATGAAGAAAATCAATCACATAATTTAGACGTAGTTAAAAGTAACATTAGAACAGAAGCTAGAAAACTATATGATTTAGAAAAGTATAATTTAGTAGAAAATATACAATACCAACCACAACCATGTAGGCCTAGATACGATGATGATATTGACTCCATGTTAGAATTTCAACTTGGACTAACCGCTAATGAAAACAATGATTTTTATGAATATCTTAACCAGGCACCAGAAAACATCAAGGATATAGAGGGGAAGCAGCAACTTTTGGCGTGGTGGAATAATCGTGGAAAAACGCTTCCAAGACTTCAGCGGGTGGTTCGTGATGTCTTGGCAATTCAAGCTTCGTCAGTTGCTTCGGAAGGCGCTTTTAGTGCTGCTAGATTCCAATTTGGAGACCATAGGCATTCACTAGCAGCTGATAGCTTGGAAGTTTCAGTCTTATTTCGAGATTGAATAAATGCGGAGCACAGGAATTTAGGGCGTCCGACATTGCCTTCTCAGTTTGAAGCCGATATCGATAATATTTTATCGGAATTAAGCGAAGACGGCATGGACTTTCTGGAGGAACAAGCTCAAGAACCGATTCCAGAAAATGTAACACTTGAAATGTTAGAAACACTTGGGCAAGAATTTCAAAGTAGTTTAAGATATTAGTGATTAAATTTTATTGTATCATAAATTTACAATAAATAAGACCTAGTTGAAACAGAACCCTTCCTAGAAGATGGCTGCAAAAATTACGTTGATTTCTAATATCTTATATCACTACATTGTACAATTTAAATTTTAAAATAACATAATAAAATTATAGGCTATTCGCCTTATTTCTTTTTTTTAATGTTATTATCTTGACTTAATTTTAATTTAAGTTTTGATGCCTTTTTAATATATTTGCCCTCTTATTTCTCAAATCTTTATTAACTTTTTTAAAATATAAAAAGAAACATTTAAAATTTAACCCTTAAAAATTAAACTTTATAATTTTATATTTAAAAAATTAGAAATTTAAACTTCTATAGTAGAAACTAGAAAGTTAAAAAATTTTGATTTTACACTTTAAATGTTTTATATATAAGTAGAACTACTTATAGATTAAAACTTTTATACCTATATTTTATGACAACTTTAAATTCAAACTTCATTTTAAATTTTAAAAATTTATATAATGAATAATAATACTATTTTAATTTAACCTTTAACATTTTAAACTTCAATTTAAATTTTTAAATATCAATATTAATTTAACATATAAAAATTACACTTCAAATTGTAAATTTGTAATATATTAATAATTAATTATTTTTTTTAAAAAAAATTCGGATTACCGGTCCGGCCTGGTCCGGTCAGGCCCTGTACCGGTTGGTACCGAACCGGTAAGGTAACATGGTATTTTCTCGGAACTGCCGGTACCGATTTTGGTTCGATTCCAAAAAAAACTCCCCCCGATTGATCGGTCCCGGTCAAGTACCAGTAATTACCGGTCTGGTGGTGCCAGTATCGAACCCCGGTGCCACTCTTACAAGAAGGTATCAAAGCCTATAGTTCACTAGTCTCAGTTGTACGGAGCTACCGTCGAATAGAGTCTTATGGATCGGTGCAGAGATGTTTGTGGCTTATCTCCTAGAGGCTATAGGATGTTTAGGAACCTTCTTGTGTTGTTGATTCTTATTATACGTTTTATCAATAGATTTTCGATCGTTGAAATTTAACTTCATTCGTTCTTCCCAAGTATAGTTCTTAGGGTACATCTTGAGGGCCAGAGTCGGGATAGGGCTACACCGTCAGTCCCGGATAGGGAGCGAACCCCTAAGCCTGTGGAGTAGAGACCAGAGACCCCATTGTTGCTGCATTTGGGAGCATTAGTTCCTCAAGCCGCTTTTGCAGTTACCCTTGAGGTGCAGGCGGTCCTTGGAAAGATCATGGCAGCACTTGGAGCTCTACAGTACGGTGCAACACCATCTCCAACGGCTTCAGTTCAAGCACCAGCAGAGCCTGTTATTCTATAGGTCCCGGCTCAGCCAGAGGGAGTCGTACGATTCATGCTGTAGTGGCCACTCGGGTAATTTTTTAGGTTGGCCCTGTCAAGATTCTCAAGAGCTGCACGGAAGGATACATAGGAGTTCTTTATAGCCTGTATGAAGCAGTTATAGGCTTTGCGATTGTTGGAGTCTCGACGGGTTGAGTTTGCTGCATATAGCTTGATAGCACCACCAGGCTGTAGTGGCGGACTTGCCGAGATACCAGGCAAGCAGAGGCTGCACCCATGACTTGGGCCAAGTTTATAGAGACTTTTATGATTGGATTAGTGCTTGAGAACTTTTGAGATCAACATCCATATCAGTTTGTGCTAATAGAGTAGGGGCAGATGACCGTGTTCCAGTATGAGGTAAGATTTCAGGAACTCTTTCGGTTTGCTACAGCTGTTTTGCCTTCTGAGGAGGAGTAGATTCATTATTTCGTACGAGGGTTGAGGCCTTATATAAGTATGGGAACCCATACATTGGTGACTTTATGACACTCGTTTCAAGATAACATTTACCAAGCTCGCTCCTAGAGCAGATTAGTCGAGAGGCCCTATGGGGCAGCGATAAGTGGGCTAGATGTAAGGGAGAGTTTATTGGATCTGAAACAGGGTTCAAAGTGCTAAGGGAAAGGCCTTTAAGGAGTGGTCAGCAGGGTCAGACCAGCTAGCCATACCATACGACATTACAAGCTTCTAAGGGTGGCCATGAGGGCCCGGGTATTTCTAGTAGGGGTGGTTGCTCTTATCCCACTGGGTGCAAGCAAAAATAGGGTGTGCAGGTTCTTCAGTGCTAGTTAGGTCATCTTTTGCGGGTAGTTTGGGTTCTAAGATAGCCAAATTGGGGAAGTATGACTGTCAACATAGAGATAGGGCTATTTCGGGTTGTTTTGGGTGTGGGGCACTAGAAAATTGGCTGAGAGACTGCCTAGAGCATAGGAAAGCACTTACCACCCCACAACCTACATAGTCAGCTCCTACACCAGGTGGTAGGGATAGGGGTCAGGATCCTGGTCGCTAGGATGACCAGTACAGGGACACGTAGGGTTATCCATAGGGTTCTAGAGGGTCCATCAGGGGAGGTATAGCTTTGGGTAGCTGTTATATTCGAGAGGGTCCATCAGGGGAGGTATAGCTGGAGGTAGTTGTTATATTAGAGGGGGAGGCCACCAGGGCCACTTTTATGCTGCACCAACATGGGCCAAAGTCGATTCTTCTGATGAGGCCATCATAGGTATGATTAATGTATGCCAGCAGCCAGCTTCAGCCTTACTTGATCTACATTCCACATTCTCTTATATGTCTATGTATTATGTCTCCCACCTGGGTATGACTCCTGAGCCTCTATCTTGTAAGGACCCAGAATTTTGTACAACCTCAAGGAAGCATGAAAATTGATTTCAGAAAAGTTTTTGACCAAGTATGGTTACACGGACCGTGTGGGGTGGCACGGCCCGTGAGGTCATCCGTAAGGCTTTCAAAGTGAAATAATTTTAAGGATGGGATCTTCATGCTCAAGCTAAGTTCACTTTCAAGCCTTCAATTCAAGATTATCCATGTTGCTTAAGATCATCATGGGTCTCCAACATCAAGTCGAGTTCAAAGGAATTCCCTTGGCTAAGTTCTTCTCAAGTGCCGATAAGAGGGTCAACTTTGAGCAGGACTATCTCTTAGCCGATAAGAGGGTCAACTTTGAGCAGGAAAATGAACTGGGTGACCCATGACCTATCAAATCAAAGCTCTTTGAATTATCTTTCCAATGCATTTGGTCTCACCTCATTCTGAGTTCGTAGCAAGGAGTTATACCCGTTTTCGTAAAACCTGTCTGGGCTAGACGGGAGCCTTCACGGACCATGAAGAGCTTCACAGACCGTGAAGCCAACCGTGTCAAGGCCTTCATGAAATTTAAAGATCCATTTTATTAAGGTATTTTTGATATTTTGATTCATCCCCAAGGCTTTTTATGACCTTTAAAACCGTTTTTACATTCCTAAACTTCTCCAACACTAAACCCAAAGGTTCTTCAAATCATTCGGCAGAAGGGTCAATTTTAAATGGTCATATCTCTTAGCAAAAAAATGAACTAGGTGTCCTACAATATATTAAATTAAATCTCTTTGAATTAGCTTTCCAACGCACCTAGTTTCACCTAATTTCGAGCTCGGACCAAGGAGTTATGCCTATTTTCGTTTAGCATGTCCGTGCAGGCTAGCCATATGGCCAGCTACACGGACCGTGTGGCAGCAAACGGTCCGTGAGGCTGGCGTGGCCTATGATTTTGTTTGCCAAATTGTGTTTTAAGTGTGTCTTTTGCCTTGGTACCTTCATACGGACCCTTGTACGGCTCGTGAAGCATCACCCGATCCGTACGACCTTCCGTTGGAAACCCTTGGCTTGAAACAGTTGCTGAAAATTCTAAGTCCCTCACCACGGCCCTGTAAATGGTTCGTGCGAAGCTACACAGACCGTTTATTGAACCGTGTGGCCCAGACGAACAAATTTTGGGCCCGTTTCATTAATGACATGTCTGTAATTTTGATTATTTTAAATGTGAATTTGATCTTCTCCACCCTTCCTAAGCTCCCTATATAAAGTTAACTTCACCATTTCAGCCCATTTTCCTCTCATTTCACTCCTCTCGCTAGAATTTGCTCTCTCAAGCTCTCCAACCTCTCACTAGGATACATCAAGCTAAGACCCTCATTTGAGTCCATTCCTCTTCAAGTTTGTCTCCAAATCAGGTATGTGGGTTTTGATTCTTGGTCTCTTTCAACCAAGAAGATCCAAAGTTCCTTTCAAACTAATTTATGAATTTGTCTACTTAAAATATGAATTTTACTACTTGATCTTGGTACCTTTGAACAATGCATGTGTTATACATTATTCCAAATTTTTAAGTTTTGTTAAGTTCCTTAATGTTAAACTATCTTGAATTATGAAACTATGAACATGAATGTACCCTTAAGATGATATTATGCATTGGTGATTTATACTATAATTTTCATATGAAATTTATTGTGAATTTCCTAGACTTCATATTATATTGCTAATTTTAGTTTTACTCTATATTACCCATACTATTCACACATCACTCATGCATATGCGTTCATGATGTTGGGTTGTATGAAAATTATGAAGTGGGTTAGAACCCAAACATATTTATGCATACATTTTGGATGAAAATTGTGGCTATGAATAAGAATTGAGTAGGAATCTACGAACACAAGCATGATATAAGTTGGACACCATCATGATAAGAGTTGATAGTACTATAAAATTGACTTCTACATGAATTTGAATTATATGGGTATGTATATGATGTGACATCTTGCATGAGTATGTAATCCTAAGTGTGTATTGATGAGGACGGGTACAAACCTCCTTTTACACAATGCATAGATGAGGATAGGTACAACCTTCCCTATGCACATGTATGTATGAGCTAAGTGTGTATTGATGAGGATGGGTACAACCCTTCCTTTACACAATGCATAGATAAAGGTAGGCACAACCTTCCCTATGCACATGTATGTATGAGCTAAGTGTGTATGGATGAGGATGGGCATAACCCTCCCTTTACACAATGCATAGATGAGGATAGGTACAACCTTCCCTATGCACATGTATGTATGAGTTAAGTGTGTATTGATGAGGATGGGTTCAACCCTCCCTTTACACAAGGCATAGATGAGGATAGGTACAACCTTCCCTTTGTACATGTATGTATGAGCTAAGTGTGTATTGATGAGGACGGACACAACCCTCCTTTTACACAATGCATAGATGAGGATAGGTACAACCTTCCCTATGCATATGTATGTATGAGTTAAGTGTGTATTGATGAGGACGGGCACAACCCTCCCTTTACACAATACATAGATGAGGATAGGTACAACCTTCCCTATGCACATGTATGTATGAGTTAAGTGTGTATTGATGAGGACGGGCACAACCTTCCTTTTACACAATGCATAGATGAGGAAAGGTACAACCTTCCCTATGCACATGTGTGTATGAGCTAAGTGTGTATTGATGAGGACGGACACAACCCTCCCTTTACACTATGCATAGATGAGGATAGGTACAACCTTCCCTAAGCACATGTATGTATGAGCTAAGTATGTATTGATGAGGATGGGTACAACCCTCCCTTTACACAATTCAAGTAAGGAGTTATTCTTTGAGTGCTAGTATATGTGGGTATGGCTACTCTATTATATGGCATTTTGTGCAGGTTAACATCATTTTCCTTTCATGTTGCATGCCCGCATACTTAGTATATTCAAACGTACTGATGCATACTCTATACCTACATGATTTTACCATGTAGGGACCGAGCAGTTGGATACCGGTCACTGGATGAATAGTCCATTCTTGAAGACTTCTTTTGCGGTGAGCACCGTCTTTCGAGGGTCTGCCAGTTATTTCTTATGATTACTATGTATGTTCTTTTATTGAGGGTGAGCCTGGAACTTGTCTTGGCCCCCATTCCTTGGTTAGAGGCCGATGTTGGGCACCTTGTAAAACTTTCTCGTTTTGCTTATCTATAAATGAATGGATTCCTGAGATTTGATTTCCGTCATTTAGATATATGTGCTTAGATACTATTTGAACCAATGATGAAGAAATTTGATACTTTGAGGCTTGTTTAGGGACTCTCGGGTCCCCATTCACCATGTCACAAATAGGCCCTGACCCAGGGTCGTGAAAAATGATAGTATCAGAACCCTAGGTTTATAAATGGTCCTCGGAGTCCAACATGCAGCGTCAAGTACAGTCCTATTCATGGGTGTGAAGCGCGCCACATCTATGGGTAGGAGGCTACAAGGCATTTTAGGAAATGTTTCACTTATCTTGATTCTAATCTTGCCATGGTGCGTGTCCTAAGATCCTTTATCTACATCCCTTCCTATCGAATAGGGAGAGTTACCTTGAGCTCGTAATGCAATCCAGCGGAGGAAGGTGTTGTAGCGATCTTATAGATGAGGTTCGAAAGAGAGTTGGTGGAGGATGTGCATTGTTTGACATGCTTTTGCTCCTTTGGATGTTCAAAGTTTTCTTTGGTTGGCTAGTTAGGATGGAAGGTTTCTTGATGGCTTTTCCTCTATTGCATCTCCATCGATGAAGTTGACTAGAAAGGAGGCCAAGTTGTATAGTCAGATGGATGTAAGGTGAGTCCTCATGTCTTGAAAGATCAGCGTACATCAGCTTTGGTTTTGGCATTTATGTATGGCTTAAATATGTTGGTGGTGTATTGTGATGCTTCTCAGTTTGGTTTGGGGTTGTGTACTTATGAAACGTGTTAGGGTGGTAGCTTGTGCATCAAGGCAATTGGAGGTGCAAGAGCATAATTACCCGGTTCCTAATCTTGAGTTAGCGGTGGTGGTGTTCACCTTGAATATTGGGAGATACTATTTTTATGGGGTGCATGTCGATGTTTTCACCTGCCACAAGAGTTCGCAATATGTGTTCACTTAAAGGGAACTTAACTTGGGACTAAGAAGAGGGTTGGAACTCCTTAGGGGCTATGAGATGAGTGTACAATGTAATTTTGGTAAGGCAAGTGCTATAGTCAATGCTCTTGGTAGGCTATCTATGGGAAGTGTGGCTCGTGTTGATGAAGGGGAGAAAGAGTCGACAAAAGATGTTCACTGTTCGGCTAGATTGGTTGTTAGGTTGATTGACTCTAATAATATTGGTGTTCATGTTTAGAATGGGGCCGAATCTTGTGCGATTGTTGATGTTAAGGCTAAGCAAGATCTAGATCTGTCATTGGATGTGTTGAAGAGGTTAGTTGCCAATAAGATAGTGGTTTTCTCCCAAGGGGGAGATGGTGCGTTTCAGTATCAAAGTCAGTTAGGTGTTCCGGATGTGGGTGATCGTAGGAAAAAAATGATCGATCTCAAGCATGCTTGGGAAATCCTTTTCAAGTCTTCTCCAGGAAGATTGTGAGTGAGCCCATAACTCTTTATATTTGATTCACCCGGAATCTACTAAGATGTGTTGGGATTTGAAGGAAGTGTATTAATGGCATTGGTATAACTGCGTTTGGAGCTTTATAGAGTAATATGTGTAGATCTCCGGTGGGGTTGTTTGAGTAGGGGGAAATGACATTTATTGAATTGGATTTAGTGTTGGAGGCTATGGAGAAGGTGAAGTTGATTGGGAAAGGTTGGCGGTGGTTTGAGGTCATCAAAAGTCTTATTTGGACATTTTAAAGAGGAATCTTGAGTTTTGTATTGGTAATTAGGTGTATGTGAAGGTCTCATTCATGAAGGGTGTGGTGAATTCTGGGTAGGGGGAAACCTAAGTCCCCGGTATATAGGTCCTTATGAGATTGTTGAAACGGATTGGGAATGTAGCTTATAGGTTGGATTAGCCTCCGAAATTGAGCTTTAGTCACTCAGTTTTGCATATATCTATGTTGAGGAAGTGGTTGGTGATGCTAGCGTTATGTTGCCTTTGGAAGGTGTTGAGGTTGAGGAGAACTTGTCTTATGGAGGAAGCCCCAGTTGAGATCTTAGATAAGACAAGTGAAGCGGCTTCGCAACAAGGATGTCGATTCGGTGAAGGTACCTTAAAGGGATCAACATGTGGAAATTTCTACGTGGGGAGTGGAATCAAGTATGATGCAACGATAACTCTATCCTTTCCAATCTACTCAAGCCTATAATATTAGGTCCTTCCTATTCTCAATGGTCCTAATTATTCCATTCTTGAGTCTCATGACATGACATGCATACATATGCACAAAAATGATTTTCAAGATGTTTTGAGTGATTTAAATGCATTTTGATATCGATTTTAAAGGCCTTATGATTTTCAAATGATAAACTATGCATTGTATCTTGTGTTCGGATGTTTCATAATCTAAGTCAAGCCTTGCTCTTCCACATTCGAGGACGAAATTTCCCAAGGGGGAGATGATGTCAGGACTCGGAATTTTGTACGACCTCAAGGAAGCACGAAAGTTGATTTCGGAAAAGTTTTAGACCAACTATGGTTACACGGCTCGTGAGGTCATCCGTAAGGCTTTCGAAGTGAAATAATTCTAAGGATGGGATCATCATGCTCAAGCTAAGTTCACTTTCAAGCCTTCAATTCAAGCTTATCTATGTTGTTTAAGATCTTCATGGGTCTCCTACATCAAGTCGAGTTCAAAGGAATTCCCTTGGCTAAGTTCTTCTCAAGTGCCGATAAGAGGGTAAGCTTTGGGAATATCTCTCAGCTCAAAATGAACTGGGTGACTCATGAACTATCAAATCGAAGCTCTTTCAATTATCTTTTCAATGCATCCGGTCTCACCTCATTCTGAGTTCAGAGCAAGGAGTTATACCCGTTTTCGCAAAACCTGTCTGGGCTAGATGGGAGCCTTCACGGACCATGAAGAGCTTCACGGTCAACCGTGTCAAGGCCTTCATGAAATTTAAAGATCCATTTTATAAAGGTGTTATTGATATTTTTATTCATCCCCAAGGCTTTTAATGACCTTTAAAACCCTTTTTACATTCCTAAACCTCTCTAACACTAAACCCAAAGGTTCTTCAAATGATTCGGTAGAAGGGTCAACTTTAAATGATCATATCTCTTAGAAATATTCTAAACTAGGTGTCCTACAATATATTAAATTAAAGCTCTTTGAATTATCTTTCCAACGCACCTAGTTTCACCTAATTCCGAACTCGGACCAAGGAGTTATGCCTATTTTCGTTCAGCCTGTCCGTGCAGGCAAGCCATACGGCCAGCTAGACGGACCGTGTGGCAACAAACGGTCCGTGAGGCTGGGGTGGCCTATGATTTTGTTTGCCAAATTATGTTCTAAGTGTGTCTCTTGCCTTGGTACCTTCATACGAACCCTTGTACGGCCCGTGAAGCATCACACAGTCCGTACGGCCTTCCGTTGGAAGCCCTTGGCTTGAAACAGTCGCTGAAAATTCTAAGCCCCTCACTACGGCCCTATAAATGGTCCGTGGGAAGCTACACAGACCGTTCGCTGAACCGTGTGGCCCAGACGAACCAATTTTGGGTCCTTTCATTAATGGCATTTCTATAATTTTGATTATTTTAAATGTGAATTTGGTCTTTTCCACCCTTCCTAAGCTCCCTATATAAAGTTTTCACCATTTCAGCCCATTTTCCTCTCATTTCACTCCTCTCTCTAGAATCTTCTCTCTCAAGCTCTGCAACCTCTCTCTAGGATTCATCAAGCTAAGACCCTCATTTGAGTCTATTCCTCTTCAAGTTTGTCTCCAAATCAGGTATATGGGTTTTGATTCTTGGTCTCTTTCAACCAAGAAGCCCCAAAGCTCCTTTCAAACTAATTTATGAATTTGTCTGCTTAAAATGTGAATTTTACTACTTGATCTTGGTACCTTTGAACAATGCATGTGTTATACATTATTCCGGATTTTTAAGTTTTGTTAAGTTCCTTTATGTTAAACTATCTTGAATTATGAAACTATGAACATGCATGTCCCTTTAAGATGATATTATACATGGGTGATTTATACTATTATTTTCATATGAATTTTATTGTGAATTTCCTAGACTTCATATTATATTGCTATTTTTAGTTTTACTCTATATTACCCATGCCATTCACACATCACTCATGCATATGCGTTCATGATGTTGGGTTCTATGAAAATTATGAAGTGGGTTAGAACCCATACATGTTTATGCATATATTTTGGATGAAAATTGTGGCTATGAATAAGAATTGAGTAGGAATTTACGAACACAAGCATGATATGAATTTGGCACCATCATGATATGAATTGATAGTACTATGAACTTAACTTGTACATGAATATGAATTATATGGGTATGTATCTGATGTGACATCTTGCATGAGTATGTAATCCTAAGTATGTATTGATGAGGACGGGTACAACCCTCCCTTTACACAATGCATAGATGAGGATAGGTACAACCTTCCCTATGCACATGTATGTATGAGTTAAGTGTGTATTTATGAGGATGGGTACAACCCTCCCTTTACACAATGCATAGATGAGGGTGCGCACAACCTTCCCTATGCACATGTATGTATGAACTAAGTGTGTATTGATGAGGATGGGCACAACCCTCCCTTTACAAAATGCATAGATGAGGATAGGTACAACCTTCCCTATGAACATGTATGTATGAATTAAGTGTGTATTGATGAGGATGGGTTCAACCCTCCCTTTACACAAGGCATAGATGAGGATAGGTATAACCTTCCCTAAGCATATTTATGTATGAGCTAAGTGTGTATTGATGAGGGCGGGCACAACCCTCCCTTTACACAATGCATAGATGAGGATAGGTACAACCTTCCCTATGCACATATATGTATGAGTTAAGTGTGTATTGATGAGGACGAGCACAACCCTCCCTTTACACAATGCATAGATAAGGAAAGGTACAACCTTCCCTATGCACATGTGTGTTTGAGCTAAGTATGTATTGATGAGGACGGGCAGAACCTCCCTTTAGATGATGCATTGATGAGGATAGGTACAACCTTCCCTATGCACATGTATGTATGAGCTAAGTGTGTATTTATGAGGATGGGTACAACCCTCCCTTTACACAATTCAAGTAAGGAGTGATTCTTTGAGTGCTAGTATATGTGGGTTATGGCTACTCTATTATATGGCATTTTGTGCAGGTTGACATCATTTTCCTTTTATATTGCATGCCCACATACTTAGTACATTTACACGTACTAACACATACTCTATGCTTATATGATTTTACCATGTAGGGACCGAGCAGTTGGATACCAGTCACTGGACGAATAGTCCATTCTTGAAGACTTATTTTGCGGTGAGCCCCATCTTCTGAGGGCCTGCTAGTTATTTCTTATGATTACTATGTGTGTTCGTTTATTGAGGGTGAGCCTGGAACTTGTCCTTGCCCCCGTTCCTTGGTTAGAGGCAGATGTTGGGCACCTTGTAAAACCTTCTCATTTTGCTTATCTATAAATGAATGGATTCCTGAGATTTGATTTCCGTCATTTAGATATATGTGCTTAGATACTATTTGAACCAATGATGCGGAAATTTGATACTTTGAGGCTTGTTTGGGGACTCTCGGGTCCCCATTCGCCGTGTCACATCTAGGCCTCAACCCCGGGTCGTGACATATCCTCTCTAGTTCGAGTGTTGGCCCCAGTGAGGGATTCGTTTGTGGTTGATTGGTTTGTAATGGTTGTAGGGCTACTTTTCAGGGTTTTGACACCTAGGTGATTATTTATTGCTTGACATGCTAAATTTTGATCTTATTTTGGGTATGGATTAGTTGGCTCCACATCATGCAATGTTGGATTGTTATGCCAATATTGTTACCTTGGCGATATCGAGGATGTCTCCTATGGTTTTGCAAGGTCTGTGAGTTGGGTTTTGATGGGAATCATATCCTATATTTAAGCTTGGAGATTAATTTCTGCAGGGTGTTTAGCTTCTTTAGTTCATGTGAGTGATCTGACAAATAAGACTCCTACTGTGGAGTTCGTGTTGGTTGTATGTGAGCTCTTTGATGTGATTCTAGCAGATTTGCCTGTGTCGCCATTTGAGCAGGAGATTGATTTTGTGATTGAGGTAAAGTCGGGCACTAAGCCCATATCTATTCCTCTATACAAGATAGCTCCTGTAGAGCTTAAGGATCTCAGTTAATAGCTTCAGAGCTGGTTAGGTCTGGTGTTCATACAACCAAGTGTTTCTTCTTGAGGAGCTCCTATCTTATTTGTGACAAATAAAGATTGGACTCTTCTAATGTGTATTGACTATCGACAACAGAATAAGGTGTAAGGAACTGGACTTGGTATGACCTTAATGGTGGTTAGAATTTGGTTTGGAACATTTTTTGACCTTGGTGACGCCTTATGGTCACCTCCACGGGCCAGTTGGCTCACCACGGGCCATATGGAGGTACCTTAGGGTGGCCTTTTTAGCTTGGAGTACAAGACCAAGGTCTTACACCACATGAACCCCACATGATTCGTGTGGCACTTTATGGACCATGTGTTGGCTTGTGTGATGGAGCCTTGGCCTTGAAAAAAAATTATGCTAAGGCACATCACACATGAACATCTAACGGTCCATTTACCTCTTCATGGGCTGTGAGGCCCTCCATGTTGGAGTGAAAATTTTCTAACTATGGGATCACCATCTTAGAACTTCTTCATGGAGAATTTTTCTATGTAAGGCATCATGGGAGGCCACATAGTCCATGTGACCTCTACATGGCCCGTGTAGTGAATCGTATGGGTGATGTCGTGCATATTTTCTAAGTATGGAATTACCATCTCGGACTTTTGACAGTGGAAATTTTCTAAGTGTTACATCATGGAAGGGGTACACTGTCCGTGTGACCTTGTACGGACCGTGAGACTCTCCCACGGGACCCCTAGCAACAATTTTTATTCTATTTTATTAATGGAGTTTTTGTAATTAGGGCTACACCTAGGGTCTTCTGTGACTTTCTATGTTATTTGAAGGCATTCAAATGACCTATACTCTTCTTCTCTCATTCAAATTCATTCTCATACTTAGAATTATATTCAAACACTCTTAAGAACTCCTCTCAAAACTCTAGTGAAGGCTTAGCTTGGGAACAAGGAAAGGCTCTTTCCTTCATCAAATTCTTCTTGTTTCCTCTTGGTGAACTAAGGTATGTGGGAGTTGAGTCATAGTCCCTTTCAACCATGAAGACCCTAAACTCTTTTACTTCATTTTCATGAAATTAAGCTTACTTTAACTAAGGGTGTCACACCTCAAAAAGAGAGGAGACATAACTAACACTCGATACAATTATTGGCCAGGTAAGCCATTAAAAATGCTAGTTAGGGACTAGAAGAAAATCGAGCAGCATAACGTTTGAAAAACTAAGCCGGCACCTTTTAGGTCATGACCTAGGCAATAGCAAATCATTTACATCAAGATAAGTAAACCCAAAATGATAAAGTACTAGCTAGCCGACAAGGCTACAACAATAGAGGTACAGGCACACACTATATATACATGTCAATCTTATGATTGGATTTTGAAAGGCACAAAAGAACCAACCCACAATAACAAGTCCACAATAGCCTCTAAGAGAACCACTAATACTGTCGAGAAAGGGCTCCGACTATACCTAATTATACAACAAAAAGTATGCATCTTGTGAAAGCTCCAGGAAGAATTGCAGCTTACCAACTCACAGCTGAACTAGGCTCCTATTGGAGAGGTCGATCAGTCCCTATCAGAACCTGCATGCATGATATAAAAGCAGCATCCCCAGCAAATGGGATGTCATGTACGAGTAAACGTGTACTAGTATGTAAGGCAGAATGTAAAACCAAAGATAATAGTAGTAAAAAGGGTAATAGAAATACCACCTGTAACCAACACTCAAGTAACCTTAATGGCCAACAATCAATCTCCTAGTCATCAAATACACATGGTATGCTCGTGTATTGCATGTTGTGAATACATATATATAGATGCAAATGTATGACATACCCAACCATATGCTAGCAATGGTGGTCCTTTCCGGTAGATGACCGACATTATATTTGCCAACCTGTGGCTATCTATACCATATACATATATATAATCATTTGGGAAAATAGGACCCATACCTCCAATTATAGCTTGAAGTCCATGCATAACGTGCAATGTATGATATGAATATTGAATGCACATAGTAGGCCATAGCATAAATTTTAGTCAATCTTGGCTCATTGAATACTTTTTGAATTTCGTGCTAAAAGGAGAGACGGAGCTTAGCCTTAACATACCTACCCAACGAACGTTGTATTGCCCAAAATATTTTTAGGAGAGTTGTTCCATATGTCCTAAGCTTCGCAAAAACTATATATATATATATATATATATATATATATATATGTATAGCTTAAAGACATCTATAAATAGTCCAGAATTCAGCATTATTGACCAGATTCGGCAAATAGTATTCACGCGAGGAAATATCCGTAAAATTTATAAAATGATCGTAAAGGAGCCCCAAGATTATAACCTGAACACTTCATCTGCAAACCAATAATAACCAGTAGGAACACCATTTTATTACAGCCGAAAAATAGCCCCAAACCTAGCTAATAGAAGGGGGAAAACAATGCAAAGCATAAGGCATACATTTCTAGGCACGGGGACAAATTTTAACGGTAGAAATGTGAATAACTTACCCAAATCACTTTGGTACCTTGAGAGAACTTTATCTTCAGTTTGTATGTTGTTTGGGATGAAATAGATCTGATTCGAGCTTTAAAAAACTCAAATTTGCCGACATCTAGGTGGGTTGACTTGAGCCAACTCATGACCCAATTTCCTACTGGTGCAATCATAGTAAAACTATCAAAACTTTTATTCTGAGGTTTGTTTAATGCGCGATTTTGTGCGTCACAAACTTTACTCATAGATCTTCAATTTGATAGGTCATGGACCTCCTAAATTCTTATATTTTGGGAGATATGGCTTGATATATTTGACCCAAATTTAAGAAGATTTTCTTAAAGAAACTTACGGTAGCTTTGGCCAACCAACCTTTATCTTGTAATTTTCTTAATTCCAAAACATAATGTATGAACTTTGTGCTATTAAAATAACCTTTAAAGAATCTATTACTAGCAAATTATACACTTTTAGTCCCATCCAAAATGTGAAACCTAATTTAAACCTTCCGAAAAGGGCGAAGTGCTAGTCGGGCCATTTTTTAATCATGGATGTGTATTTAGGGTATTCCTTTGTCTTAAAACTTTAGGTCCTTAACATTACCACTTATTGGAAGCCTTACCATCCTTAGGTTCTACCCCAAACCCGAAGACCTTCCTAGTGTTCCTCCTTAAAGGGAGGTATACTTCGGCATAGATCTTCTTCCGGATACTCAACCTATCTCTATTCTTCTTTATCGTATGGCGTCGATGGAGTTAAAAGAGTTAAAAGAGAAATTGAAGCATTTGTTGGAGCAAAACTTCATTTGGCCTAGTATATCGCCGTGGGGTGCTCCCGTGTTGTTTGTAACAAAGAAGGATGGATCTCTCCGAATGTGTATTGATTATAGGCAACTGAATAAGGTGACCATTAAGAATAAGTATCTGTTGCCCAAGATTAATGACTTGTTCGACCCGCTTCAAGGGGATTCTCATTTCTCAAAGATTGACCTTCGTTCTGGGAATCATCAAGTGAAGGTTAAGGAGTGTGACATCCCCAAGACGGCCTTTCAGACAAGGTATGGGCACTTTGAGTTTATGGTGATGTCATTTGTCTTACCAATGCTCCGGCCATGTTCATGGATCTGATGAATCGGGTGTTCAAGCCATTTCTTGATAGTTTTGTGGTGGTATTCATTGACGACATTCTCATTTACTCTCAAAGTGAGCAGGAGCACAGGGATCATTTGAGTTTTGTTGAACAAACCTTGAGAGAGAAGAAGTTGTATGCCAAGTTTAGCAAATGTAAATTTTGGTTGGGTGAAGTGGCTTTCCTTGGTCATGTGGTGTCCGATGATCGTATCAAGGTGGATCCGAAGAAGACCGAGGCTGTGAAGAATTAGCCCAGACTGTTGACTCCTTCGGATATTCGAAGTTTTATAAGATTGGCTGGATATTATAGAAGGTTCGTGGAAGGTTTCTCATCTATTGCATCTCCATTGCCTAAATTGACCCAAAAGAAAGCTAAGTCTGTGTAGTTAGATGAATGAGAATGGAGTTTCCAAACCTTGAAGGATCAACTTACGTTGGCTCCCATCTTGGACTTGGGATGATTTGTGGTGTATTGTGATGCCTCACAGATTGGGTTGGATTGTGTGCTTATGCAATATGGTAAAGTTATAGAGTATGCATCAAGGTAGTAGAAGGTGCATAAACGTAATTACCCAACACATGATCTTGAGCTCGCAGCAGTAGTATTTGCCTTGAAGATTTGGAGACACTATTTGTATGCGGTTGATGTTGATGTGTTCATCGACCACAAGAGTTTGCAATATGTATTCACTCAAAGGGATCCCAACTTGAGGCAAAGGAGATGGCTGGAACTCCTAAAGGATTACAATAATATCATATCGATGCGGCCAATGTTGTAGCCGATGCTCTCAATAGGGTGTTTATGGGAAGTGTGACACATATTAAAGAGGACAGGAAGGAGTTAGCTAGGGATGTTCACCAGTTGGCTAGGTGGGGTTTTAGTTGGCCGACTCGAATGATGGTGATATCCATGTTCAAAACGGGGAAGAATCTTTCGTGGTGGTTGATTTAAAAGCTAAGCAAGATTCAGACATGAAATTTCTTTAACTAAAGAAATTGGTTGCCGAAAAGGATATTGAAGTGTTCTCCCAAAGGGGAGATGGTGTGCTGTGGTACCAGGGCCAGCTTTTGTGTATCAGATGTGGATGATCTTAGAAGGGTGATCATGAGCAAGGCTCTCAACTTTCATTATTCTATTCACCCGGGGTCTACTAAAATGCATCAGGATTTGAAGGAAGTGTATTGGTGGCATGGTATAAAGATAAACATAGCTAAGTTCGTATTCGAATGTCCAAGTTGTCAACAAGTGAAGGTAGAACACTAAAGACCCGGTGGCTTGGCTTAAGATATTAAAATTCCCACATTGGAAGTGGGAAGATGTGAACATGGACTTTGTAGTTGGTTTGCCTCGGACACGAAGACAATTCGACTCCATTTCGGTCATCATTGACCGGATGATCAAGTCGGCTCACTTCCTACCAGTCAAGAATACCTATAGCACTGAGGAGTATGCGAGGTTGTACATCCAAGAATTGGTGAGTTTGCATGGTGTTCCTAGGTCTATCATATCGGATCGTGGAACTCAATTCACTTCCCACTTTTGGAGGTCATTTCAGAAGGTACTTGGAACTAAGATTAAGTTGAGCACCACTTTTCATCCTTGTAATGACCTGGCCCAATACTGTGAAGTATTTTCCGCTCTTCGGCCTGCCTATCAAAAATTTGTCCCTTTGGGCTCACCCCAAAAGGCACCTCACAGTATTAGGTCCAACCCTTTACTTAAATAGCCCAGAACTCTCCTTCTCTTTTCCGATGTGGGATTTGCCTACGTGATCCAGGCGTTACATATCGCCGTCCCTGCACTTACCTCACGTAGGGACTCAGTGTCCTCACTGAGGTTTGCCCCACCATCGTACTAGACGAGAGTTGGCTCTGATACCACCTGTAACGACCAAGTGGTATCAGAGCCGGTCATCCTAGGGTGTACAAAGCCGTGTCTATGTAGAGTCTTGCTTATGGATGTGTTGTGCACCACATCTATAACACATGAGGCTACAAGACATTCAGGAGTTGTCTCTTTTATTTCATTTCCTAGATCGTGCCATAGAGCCATTAATGTAGGTGGATTATATATAAACCCTCAATTGTTTGTGTTTATGTATAGCAAAAAATGCATGTCATAAGGTGAAGAAGCACAAGTAAGCATATAGATTTTGGAGAAGGGACAAGCCAATCACAAGATAGGCCAAACTAAAGTGAGATTCCAGATGAGTCCTTATCACAAAGTTCCCCGGCTGCTCCACCTCCATGAGAGCTAAAGAGGGCAGCAGCACCTCAAGAGCCTCCTATTAATGCTATTGAACAAAATTTTTAAGGAATGCGGTCCAATTATTGACTTGTATAGTTGCTGGTCAAGGGCAAAGGCAAGATGGTCTAGTTGTACACTTGTGGTGTAGATAGAGCAGCTAGGACACGGATACACAACTTTCTTAATTTGGATCCTCCTTCATTCACTAGGTCAGATCCAAAAGAAGATCCACAAGACTTTGTTGACCAAATCCAACAGACCTTGGATGTTATGCATATTTGCGGCATAGAAGCTGTTGAGCCAACAACATATAGATTGAAGGGTGTAGCTGTGTTGTGGTACGAAGCCTGGAAGCAATCCAGGGCTATAGATGCACCTCCAATTGGTTAGAAAGAGTTCAAAAAGGCATTTCTTGACCACATTGCCATCGGAGATTCGAGAGGCCCGTGCAGACCAATTCTTAAATCTCCACCAAGGGGGTATGAGCGTGAGGGAGTATAGTCTCCAGTTTAACTCCTTGGCCAGGTATGCTCCTAACATGGTCGCTACTATGGAGGATCGAGTTCATCGATACATGGACATATTAGATTCATATTTGGTTAGAGATTGTACCATTGCTTCCTTGAATAAAGACATGGATATAGCAAGGATGCAAGCTTTTGCATAAAAGTTGGAGGATCAACGACAAAGGAGGAGGATACAAGAGTCAGAAAGAGCATAGTCCAAGAGGGCTAGATCGATAGGGCAGTTTACACCATCCCAAGGTGAGTTTAGGCCTCGATTTTCTAATAGATCATCCAGGCCATCATTCTCCTATTCTACAACTAGTGCTCCACCCCGATATCAAGGGTCTAGAGGAAATCAGTTTGGGCAACAAGGTGAAATCCAAGGCTCACGAACAGCAGAGCACCAAGAGCAAGGGGTATGAGCCATCAAGACCTCCTCGACAGCCCATTCTATTTTGGCTTAAGGAGAATGTACAACAAGTTATGACAAAGTCATTTGAACTCAAACAAGAAGGAATACTTCGATGTCAAAACAGATTGTGCAACCTGATGTAGATGGGCTAAAAAGAAAAATTATGAGGGAAGCACATCATTTCAAGATATTTAATGCATCTGAGCTCAACCAAAATGTATCATGACTTGAAAGAAGTATATTGGTGGGGGAAAATGAAGAAGGATATTGTAGAATTCGTGGCTCAATGTGCAAATTGTCAACAAGTGAAGGTAGAGCACCAAAAGCCTGGAGGTTATTTGCAGCACATAGAACTTCCAATTTGGAAGTGGGACATGGTCAACATGGATTTTGTTATTGGGTTACCTCGCTCATTTCGGAAGTTCGACTCCATATGGGTAGTTGTTGATACGCTTACTAAATCGGCACAATTTCTTGCCAGTCAAAACTACTTACACGGTCGAAGAGTATGCAAGATTGTACATTAAAGAGACAGTTCGGCTGCACGGAGTGCCAACCTCTATTATATATGATATGATAGGGAAGCTCAATTCACTGCAAATATTTGGAAGTCATTTCAGAGAAGTTTTGAGACGCAAGTGAATTTAAGTACAACTTCTCTCCCTCAATCAGATGGTCAAGCAGAACGCACAGTCCAAATGCTTGCGGATGTGCTTCGAGCTAGCATATTGGACTTCAAGGGTGGCTGGAATGATCATTTGCCACTTATTGAATTTTCTTACAACAATAGCTACCACTCGAGTATCAAAATGGCACCTTACGAAGCATTGTATGGAAGAAAGTGTAGATCACCAATTAGCTGGTTTGAAGTAGGTGAAACTGCCTTATTTAGACCAGATCTCATTCACCAAGCTATGGAGAAAGTTAAGATAATACAACAACGACTGGCGGCAACTCAAAGTTGATAGAAATCATATGCAGATATTAGGAGAGGACTAGAATTCTCCATAGGAGATTGGGTGTTCTTGAAGGTGTCTCCAATGAAAGGGGTAATGAGGTTTGGCAAAAAAAGAAAGCTAAGTCCACGCTACATAGGACCATATAAGATTGCTAGAATAGTTAGTCTAGTTGCATATGAACTAGAGCTACCCCTGAAGCTCTCTGTGGTTCATCCGGTGTTTCACGTTTCAATGATTCGAAAATGCATAGGTGACCCCTCCCGTATCACTCCAATCGAAGAGGACGTACCCAAGTTAAGAAATAAGGAAGTAGCTTCTGTGAAAGTACTATGGAGGAACAAGCAAGTAGAAGAGGTTACCTAGGAAGCGGGAGATGCAATGAAATCCAAGTACCCCTATCTCTTTAAGCCCACCGAGAAGGAGGAGGAAAAAAGGGTCAGAGTTGAGGCATTGACAAGTAAGTATGTGTCTGTATGTATCACATGTGATTAATACTATATGTAGCTTAGGCTTGAACTTGTTTGGGCCGACTAACTATACTATCATTCGAGGACGAATGTTCCAAGGGGAGAGGATGTAACACTCCATATTTTCTACGTGTTAGTCCACTTATGTGACACTTGACATAGGCTTATGGTACAGGTGAGGGGCTACGTTTTTTTCATAAGGGTGATAATAATTTGAATTGGATCGAGAGTTGTTGTGATATCCCCATGTTTTAGTGGGTGTGAGACCAAGAGGAACTCGACGAATGCATTTAAAGTTGGAATTGTAAGGTGCTATTGAGCTAAAAGTCTAAAGTGGAATATTAAGATGCAATATATGGGATTATGATCCAGAAATGGGTCAATCTCACTTGGTTCATGAGGGTGGCAGCCCAGGGGAGAAAGCCTAGCATGGGTCCATCCCGATTTGTATAGCTATGAGGACAACATCCCAGGGGTTAAAATGCCTAGCATGGGTCATCATTTTCTTACCACTGATCAGCTGGTCATTTGTATTACACGCCTAAAGGAATTATAAAGCACTAAAAAGTAAAAAAAAAAATGTAACGTACAGGGTTCCACAAGTATAATAAAGGTGGTCTTTTACTATGCGTAATGCATTTATAGCTTGCTAGTTGATTTCACTTGACTTCCCGCTTTACATATACTATTGCCTTACATATTCAGTATATTATCTCATACTGACGTTCCTTACGGGGGACCTGCATTTCATGATGCAGGTAGAGGAGCTAGTAAATCTTCTCAGTAGGAGTACAAAATATCCAGCTGTTGTCACTGAGCTCCAGGTTGCTTGGGGCTTTGTGCGTCTAGAGCTTATATTTTTGCATTGTATAGTTGGTTATGAGGCGGGGTCCGTCCCGGTCCTTATAGATACTGTTCCTTATTTAGAGGCTTTGTAGACTATGTAAAGTAAAGTATGATCATGTATCGTACTTTAGACATCGGCCCCAATGGCCTAGTCATACGTGTTTCCTTTCAGCTTGTTATTAATGTCTACTTTCTTGAAAGCATGTCGAATATGGAAACCCCTTGTAATGTTTATAGATAGTGTATGGTTATATGTTGGGTCTCCCGAGCCTTGTCGGCAACGAGTGCCAGTCCGCCTTAATGGGAGTTTGGGCGTCACAATCCTTAAATCGATGGTCAATCTTAGAGGACTATTCAAATCTTGGAGGATATGTTGAGGGGTTGTGTGTTGGATTTTAAGGGTAATTGGGATGATCACCTTCCACTCAATGAGTTTGCCTATAATAATAGGTTCCACGCTAGTATTGGTATGGCACCATTTGAGGCCTTGTATGGGAGAAGGTGTATGTAACCAGTAGGGTGGTTTGAGTTGGGAGAGATTGTTTTGATTGGCCCAGATTTAGTGTACGACTATGGAAAAGGTGAAGGTAATTAGATAAAGGTTGAAGACGGCCCAAACTTGCCAAAAGTCCTATTCGGATGTTAGGAGGAGGGATCTTGAATTTCATGTTGGTGAGTGCGTATATGTGAAGGTTTTGCCTATGAAGGGTGTGATGTATTTTGGTATGAAGGGCAATCTAAGCCCCTGGTATGTTGGCCCTTATGAGATCATTGAGCGGATCGGGAATTTTGCTTATATAGGTTAGAGTTTCCTCTAGACTTGAACATTCACTCTTCCATGTGTCTATGTTGAGGAAGTTTGTTGGCGATCCTAGAACCATTGTGCCTTTGGAAGGAATCGAGGTTGAGGAGAATCTATCTTATGAGGAAGTCCTGATAGAGATTTTGGATAGGCAAGTGAAGCGGCTTTGTAACAAGGATGTGGCTTCGGTGAAGGTACTTTAGTGAAATCATCACATGGAGAGTGCTACATGGGAGGTGGAATTGAATGATAAAGCGATATCCCCATCTTTTCCAATCTACTTAAGCCTAAGGTACTAAGTTATCCCTTTTCTAAATAGTCCTAATTCTTTCACTCTTGAGTCACATGATATGACATGCATACATGTGTGCGAAAATGATTTTTATGATGTTTGAATGATTTGAATACATTTTGATATGAGTTTTAATGACATTATGATTTTCAAACGATGAACTATGCATTATACCTCATGTTTGGATGTCTCATGTCTTAATTCACGCTCTCAAGTCGTTGCACATTCGGGGATGAACGTTCCCAAGGGGGAGATGATGTAAGGATACGGATTTTTGAACGACCTTATCGGATCTCATAATGTTGGCCCAGGAGAAAATTTGACCAATTGTCGCTCTATGGAAGGCCCAAACAGCCAGTGTGAAACCACACAGACAGTGTGGCCTTCAGTAGAGAGGTACATGGCCATAATTTCGATTATGGGGTTTTGACAGAGTGTCTCGGACTATGTGTGACACACGGCCACTTACACGGTCCGTGTGGTGTGGTACGGGCCATGTCGCCCACCGTATAAGCTCACGATGTGAAATTTTTCTAAGTATGAAATTACTGTCTCATAACTTTTTCAGGTAGAAATTTTTCTAAGTGGCGTTTCATAGTCCTTGGCATGACCCGTGCAGTGTCACACGGGCTGTGTCATTGTCCACATAGCACTCCTTAGCTTCAAAAAAATTTTAAGTGTTAACGTTGTGAAATATGTCTAAGTGTAATCCCACGGTCACGGTTCACGGTCCGTGAAGTGCCACATGGACCGTGTAGACGTCCATGTAGCCTTGACGGTCCACTTTTCCATCCGTTTCATTAATGGCATTTATGTAATTACGGCTCATTTTATTTATGTTTCATGACCTTTTGCCTATCCTAGACCCCCTAAATCAGCTGATATCCTTCCATTTTAATTCATTCTCCTTGAAAAAACTCTCACTCAAAAGATTATTCCCAAAGTACTCTCTAAGTCCTTCTCTCAATTCTCAAGCTAGGATTCAATTGGGGTATCAACTTCAAGCCGAATTCTTCTCAAATGCATCCTCCTAATCAAGGTATGCGGGATTGATTCTTGGTTCCTGTCAACCAAGAAAACCCAAACTCTTTTCAATTTATTTTCATGAATTTTAGCTTACTTTAAATGTGGGTTTCCATTATTTGATTTAATTAAATTTAATTGATGTATGGGTTGTACTTTAATCATGATTTTAAGTTATTTTAAGCCCTATGATGATGATCTACATTGAAGTTGTGATGTTATGAAGATGCATGCCCCCTTTAAAGCTTGATTTATGCATGGGTGATTTATAATATGAATTAAATTTTTATTTAATTATGGATTTATTTCAATTTCATAATATAGTGTTGATTTTAGCTTGAATCTATATTACCAATGCTATTCTCACATCGTGCATCATATCTGCATTCATGAACATTGTTTTTTTATGAAAATTATGAAGTGTGTTAAGCCCAATTATGTTTTATGAAATGATTTTGATAAGATTATAGTTGTGACAAGAATGTGGTCACATACATGTCTAATGATTATGGCTTTTGAGCATTTTGGGTGCTTGCACCATTCTGTATTTGTAGTTGAGCTAGTCCTATGCATGAATATTATAACTACAAGCTATGATTTGGCAGTTGAGCCTAAATGTGCATTAATCGGATTTAAAATGACTATTGCCTTTTTGAAAGTATGTATATATATACTATATGTATTGTCGTGGAATAATGAGTTAACAATGATGGATTGGGGGCGTCAGGGCTATCCCTAAGGGCCATCTCCCTTTCCTCGAACTATATGCCTAGCATATGTTATGAGAATCCTATTTGAAATGAGATATGTTCCCGTAAGGTGAGGTATTATGATATGATATGAAAAATCCTTTATGAAATGGGATATGTTCTCGTAAAAGGGTTGCTTCATACGAAATGGGATATGCTCCTGTAATGTGAAGTATGGTTTACATTTGGCAAGTAGACCACCTCTGTACCGGTGAAGGGATTTCATTGGGATTCCAAGTATTAGCTCACTTGGTCTTACTCATGTCGGTTGAGGTCACATCCCTGCTAAATATGAACACCATTGCATTCATGTATCACAAATATCATGGCATATTGTATACTACCCTTCCTTGGATATATGATTCTTTCTATATTATGTGCCCTTGTCATCCAACATTGAAATGCAGGTTTGATAAGCCATATGCATTGCATGCCCGCATGTTTAGTTCATCCAAACGTACTAACGTAGACTCTATGCAAACCTGATTTTACCATGTAGGGGCCGAACGCTTTGACTATCCACCGTTTGATGAGTAGCTCAAATTCTAAAGGTTGAACTTATGGTGCGTCCCATCTTCCAAGGACGAGCCACCCTTTCTCTATCTATGTTACCCTATGTCTACTTTCTTATTTTAGGGTGAGCCAGGGACATGTCTTGGCCCCCGTTCTTTCTTATGACTAGAGGCATCGTTAGACATCTTGTAGACTCCCCTAGATCTTATATATATATGCTATATGATGTATTCGGAGCTCATGTTAGCAGTTACCTTTTTGAAATGGCTATTATGGATCGATTATGGAATTATGTTATGTATGCATGTTTGGTGATGAAATGTGAAAGGTCCTAAGCCCTGTTTGCCCCATAGCGTGAGTCCTACTTACCTGACCCTTAATTCTTATATGCTAAGTGCTATGTTAATCCATGTAAACCCCTTTGCCTGCGACGTCCCCTTAGCATAAGTCCTACTTACCCATCCCTTAGTATTATGTGTTTACTATTTGATTGCGCTTTCGAACTGATGATGTAGATTTGGATACTTCAAGAATTGTTTGGGGACTCTCGAGTTCTCATTTACCGTGTCATTTCTAAACCCTAGTCTTGGGTCGTGACAAAGGTCCTATACGGTGTACCACCGAATGATTTTGTAATGGGACTATTGGACCATCTATTTCACCCCCGAGACTTATTATGTCTTTTTTATACTCTTGATGATATTTTTACATTCCCAAAAGGGGTGTTCAACCCATTTCGCTGAAATAGACCTTCCTAATCCTATCTTTGTGCCCTAATAACTTTTCCCTTCACTCATTTCCATTTTCTTTCTCAAGGAAGAAGACCCACATCCTCCCTTGAAGAAGAAGCTTCAATTTCTTTCAAGCTTCTCATCAAATCCAAGATTCTCTTCAACATTCTTCTGTATTTTGCTCTAAGGTATGTGGGTTTCTTCATCCATGGGTCACTCCACCCATGGAGTCCAAAACCCTTTGGCAAACTTTAATTTCATGTTTTATTTTATTATGGCTATTTCCTATTCCTAATTATATGCATGATTCATGCTAGAATTATTATTTATTGATTTCAAGTGCATGAAATGAGTGGGTATTTATAAATTCTTTACATTACAACATTGGGTTGATGATTTCTTAAATGGGTCTTGTTAAATCTTTACCCAAATTCTATCAAAGCTTAGAGGTTTGTTTGGAGTCCCTTCAGGTTCCCCATTCGTCGTGTCACACCTACACCCTAGGCTCGGATCATGACAAGCTTGGTATCAAAGAACTAGGTTTATAAATATTCCTCGAAAATCTAACACACCACATTAAGTAGAGTCTTGTTAATTGTTGCGAAGCACGCCACATATATGAATAGGAGGCTATGAGATGTTTAGGAATTGCCTCACTTCTTTCATGATCTATGTCGTTCCTTAGTATTATTGTAATACATCCTATTTCTAATGACTGCTCTTTGCACTTCTAGACAATGCATCAAAGAAGAATCCCTCAAGACCCTCAAGATAAGGTGGTGACTCATGCGGAGTTTGGAGTTGCTTTCACCATGATGGCACAAGCTTTAGCCAATCAAATCAAGCAAGGTGCTAATGTTCTGATGCTCCCCACCCAACTTCTAGAGTTAGGGACTTCACTAGTATGAACCCTTCCGAGTTCCATGGTTCAAAAGTGGAGAAAGCTGCTCAAGATTTTGTGGACAAGTTGCACAAGGTGTTTGCCATTATGGGTGTGACTTCAGAGGAAAAGCTAGAGTTTGCAACTTTCCAATTAAAAGGGGCTGCTCAAATATGGCGCACTCAATGGAAGAGTGAGATGAATGAGGAGAGTGCTTGGCGAGAAAATAAGGTTACTTTGAGTATGGTGATCTAGGACACAAGAGAAGGGATTGCCTAGTGGCCGCTAGGAAGGGAAGAGAGAGCTGGGAATGCTATAGTCAGTAAATATGTGTTTCTCTGAATATGGTAACTGTCGGTGCTAAATGATTTATAATTTAGGTGCTATGGTTAATGTTTTAGTTAGTTGATGTGTTGGTATATTGATGAAAATGGTAGTTTATGTTCATGCATCATTTAATTTAGTCTTGACATGTTACTCATTATGCATGCATGCTCACGAGTAAGTTTGATTGAAAGTTCATGTGCAATTTTGAAAATGTGCTACCCATTCTTTTAAAATGACGTTCATGGTAGAGACTTTGAAATTTGCAAGAAAAGAATGTTTGATTTTCATTATCGTATTCTTAAGGGGTTGATATATGTTGTTCCACTTTATTCATGCTAGCTCTATCAAAATTTGAGGACGAATGTACCCAATGGGAAGATATTGTAATGCCTTAGATCTTAAGCTAAGACTCAAGTCCTTTCTCATACATGTATAGGCTCAACTTCATGAATTCTAATGTGGTGGTACCAATTATTAGGTGTTCAAAGTGGATTACATGTGATTTGGGGTCATACGACATCTCTTACATAGAGCCAAGACTAAAAGATTCCAATCGGCTAAGCTTCGGTATGAGTTCATATAAGGGTCAACTTCAAATGGTCATATCTTTTATAACATAATGAATTAGGTGACAAACTACCTACCTATTTTTAGGTATTTGAATCAACTTTCCAACTCATATGATTTTGCCTTATTCTGAGTTTAGAGTAAAACATTATGGCCTTTTTACTGAATCTTCATGAAGCTATCAATTTTGGTAACTAGCTAATTTTGACCGTCTAATTGTCCCTAAAAGCTTTAGAATCTTTCAGAATGGGCGAACAAAAGGTCCCATTCGGCATACCACCGAATTGTACGGTGATGGGACCCCTGGACTGCTAGTTTTTCCCCTGAGACTCATTAAAATGTGATTGATTCTTGATGATACTTTCACATTCACAAAAGGGGTTTTCAACCCATTTAGGCTAAATACACCTTCCTAAGCCTATTTTCATGCCTTAATAAATTTTACCCTTCACTCATTTCAAATTTCTCTCTCAAGGAAGAAGACCCACATCGTCCATTGAAGAATAGACTTTAATTTCTTTTAAGCTTCACATCAAATCCAAGATTCTCTTCAACTTTCTTCTTTATTCATCTATAAGGTATGTGGGTTTCTTCATCCATGGGTCCTTCGACCCATGGAGTCCAAAACCCTTTTCAATTCAAACTTTAATTTCAAGTTTTATTTTCTTATGGGTACTTCTATTCCTAGTTATATGCATGATTCATGCTATAAATTGTTATTTATTGATTTTAAATTCATGAAATTAGTGTGTATTTATAAACCCTTTACATTACAACATTGGGGTTATGATTTCTTAAGTGCGTCTAGTTAAATCTTTACACAAATGCTATATTTTGATCTTAATCATGAATATTCTGTTCAAATAAGTATGTATTTCCATCTGATTGCATGCGTTTATGGATTTTGGAAAATGACCTACCTTAAACTACTATGGATTTTTGAATCTCATTATGGGTTGTTTAAATTATGGGTTTACGAGGTGATTTTCATAGTGTTCTAAATGGGGTTTGTTAATGGTTATGTTGAGTTGTTTTGAAACGGTTTGAAGTGAGTATGTTTAACCCCATTCATCCATGTTACTCTAGAATTCCATGATTTTAAGTCTTTATGCATATATCCAGTATGTTTTGGGAACTATGCTCATATGATAAAGTAATTCACGTATGTTGAAAAGGTTGTACTATAGCTATGCAAGTTCATGAACATTATGAATGATGAGGTTTATAAAATATTTGTTGAAATGCGTTGAATTCTTATGAAAGCAATGCCTTATTGTAAATCCCTCTCCATTTTGTTATGGTATACAAGATTATGCATGTTATGATCATATTCATGTTTCTATGTCCAATGGGACTAGTATATTTGAAGTTTAGAATGAATGAATGATTGAGGTATGAGTCCTCCACCTAGTAAAGCTCATGAGATGATGATAGGCCAATAGTAGAGTCATAGAAAAAATTTAGGAGCTATCCTTTTGATGATGATCTGTGTTCAAAGGTCTTTTGTGATGGGTTAGTAGAATACCTCTCCATTGTTTCAAATGGCTTATGGCATGGGTTAGTAGAATACCTCCCCACACTAGATGATTCTATGGTTCATGTCTATGTTCACTCCATGAGAGTCACACTTCGCACCGAGTGGACCTTGGGATATATGCAGATACTCCCCGTAGATAGGTAAAAAGACCGTTAATAGAATCTCGTCATCCCATTACTACATGTCACCATAGGAAATAGGGTTCATCTCTAGTAGGTGTTGACTTCTAGATCAACCTTTATTAGAGGTTGCTTAATAGCTAGCTTTAGTGGATCTACTTAGGCATCTAAGGAGGTTGCCTTGGCAAGTGACTTCCCCCTTCTTTCAGTGTAGGGAAAACATTGGGACTCCATGGTTTAGGTTAGATGGTTTATGTTGGTTGAAGGTTGCTCTCACATATTTTAATGTTCTCCTCACAAACCTTAAGGTGTCCCTTTATAATGATTTATAATGATTCCGTCATGTCATGTCCAAGGGTGTTTTAAATTTCATATAACTCATTGTCTCTCAAGTTCAAATGATTTTATTCACATATGTTATAATCCCTTGTTATTGCCAATGGTATTCCTTATAAAGGTATATGATATCCTTTTCTAGTGTGCAAGATGTTCATCATTATAGTCATTAATGTCCCATTCATGATAAGATGGTACTTCCCTTAAAATAGTTGTTTTATTGTTCCTAAAAGGTATTACGATTTTACTTATGCATGATGACCATATTCCTTATCATTTTAAGTTTAAGTGTCTTATCATGAAATCCATTAAGTGTGCATTCCTTACTTTCCATATGTATTATCCTATGTTGCATGGCTTGGAAATATTTTAAATGATCATATTGTCGATATAGTATCATTTATGCTTTGTTCCATTGCATGCCCACATACTAGTATATTCAAAGTATTAACGCGTACTTTTTGCCTGCATAGTCTTACCATGTAGAGCCCTGAGCACGTATTCATCCTCCTTCACAATAGCTAATATAGCTACCGAGGACCATGATTGTATGTGAAAGAATGCATAAGGAGTCTAGCGGTGATTAGTATGTGAGTATATGTTGTACGTGTGAATGTCTGGCGGTTGCAAGGGTCCTCATACATTCTTTCACACTTCGAATTATAGTACTTGGTAGCTGTCATCCTTTGGTTACACACGAAAAACTACGAGCAAAGAAGGTAAAACACTCCTAATCCACACCTGCCGGGCCCCAAACCAGATAACCAAAAACTACCACGAACCAACATTACACAGCTCATAGCTAGCCTCCATAATCAACCTAACAAATATCCCCTCAACTGACTAAAATCAAACAATTCTAACGTCTAACAGGTCAATCACAACACCATAGTACTTAACAAATCGACCTCTAGCAAGCAAGGCCCTCAATAGGTCCAGTCTAACAAGTGCAAATAATACATACAAGTCCCTAGATCCATGATAGAATAGGGGAATTGATCTTCCCAACAGACATTATCAGCAACTCATAATGGCCATAACGAGTCCTGGTGTAATCTCTGAAATATCCTCTGCCCTGATCCTTAATTGATGAAAATCTAACCTTTATAGCAATCTCAACATTTCTTTCTCGATGTAATTTGGCAAATCAGCAGAAACATTTCTAAGAACACACAACTACTGGAATCAGCCTACCATAAGAGCCTCAACTATCATATCTCAACTATGGGCTGAACATGCCAATCATTTGGTCAATACTAGAGTATAAATCATAATCTTAGTTAATGTACGACTAACAGACCTCTACCCACTACTAGAAACATATCATGTATAGCCAAGATATGGAGCTAACAATTTATGCCCAGGAAAATATTAAAAAAAGCCCATCTGATAACATCAAGCCTGATCGAATACCACAACCCTGAAGAGACATCACACTTGCCCTATGCCTCTGATCCCTCACGAAGTCATTACGGTTCAAAACTCATACTCAAGAAAGTGCCATGATGAACAAATACATATAAAAAGGTGCTGCCTGGATCAAATAAAATGAACCGGCTGCTAGTATAAGATAGTAATACCTGTAGTGGACTCATCTAAAGCCTCAACCTTTGAGTGAGCTATGGCGGTGTAAGAATGTCCTTGAAAGCCTCCACATTTGGTGTCGCCTCCACCCCTAGCTCCATTGCTTATAAAGACACCCTTGGGACCTACTGGTCCTACCAAAAGCTACACTGATCCTCTCAATACTCATATTGGCGCTATCTACTACCCTCGTTTGGCCCTAACTATTGGTGGGGGAGCTTATCCTTGGCCCACGAAGCTAAGTAAGTTATTCTATTCTCTGGAAACTCTCTGGACAAGTAATCTAATAACCCACAATGATAACATCTTGGGTACGCTTGGGCTCTACTGTGTCGACTCTGGCGGCTGGTGTGACCTGCTTATGAAGCCTTGGACCTCTGACCGGATACATAAGATGTCCCTCCCCTAAAACCTTAGTGGTAGTCTGTCCCTCCCCCGTCCCTTGAATATAGATCGGCATCTATTAAAACCTCATTTATGCCTCACCCGCTTGTCGTTGCCCCGTTGGATCTCGTGATTGAACTGCTCACTCAAATAAGTGTATCGTACTAGAACCTATACTATAGAGTAGCCTATTGGGCATGGTTGAATGCCCCCAAGTTCAACTATCAAAACCCTATTGGCCGCCTGTACCTTTAGGGTAATCACAAAAGTAGCTGGGGCTGTGGAGGAACAGGTGCCTCTAGTTGTGAGGGATTTGGGGCATCTTGTATCTGCTTAATGAAGTCTGGTGTAAGGACTACGACCTTAATAGAGCTTTAAAATTTTGTTCTGGAAAGTTTCAGACGAAGGTTACGCTTCAGGGAAGCCCCCACGATCTGTGTAAAGGTATACAACCCGTGTGGAGGTGCCTTGAAGTAGCGTTTAGGCTTGTGTGGGGAGTGTTTGCTTTAATGTGGAGTCTGAGAGCAAGGCATACAAAACATGGACCCCACACGGTCTGTGTGAGGGTTACGGTCTGTATGAGTCGCCTTGGCCTTGAAAATTCACATTTGGGCAAGATATTTCACAGATGGACCCCCACACGGACCGTATACTCCTTCACAGTCCGTGAGGCCTTCCGCATGGATGTCAGAGTGAAAATTTTCTATGTATTAGATCACCATCTCGAAACTTTGTCCTTGAAGAATTTTTCTGTCTGAGGTTCATGGAGGAGGCACACGGACCGTATACCTTAGTACGGTCCGTTAAACCCTTTGTATGGATGCTAGCGTGCAATTTTTTCTAAGTATGGAATTGTTGTCTCAAACCTTTGTCAGCAATAATTTTCTAAGTGGCAGAGCACGGAGGAGTATACGGTCCGTATACCCTATCACGGGCCATGCACCCTCCCCTGAGACCCCTCATAATATTTTTCTCTACTCATTTCATTAATGGCATTTTCATAATTATGATTTCTCCTAAGGGTTTTTGTGACTTTCTATGCTGCCTAAAGACATTCAAATGACCTATACTCTATTTTCCCTCATTCAGATTTACTCTTACACTTAGAATTATTTCAACTCACTCTTAAGAACTCTCTCAAGACTCTAGTGGAGAATTAGCTTGGGATTCGAGGAAGGGCTTCAATCTTCACCGAATTCTTCTTACTTCTTCTTGGTGAACATAGTTATATGGGATTGTTTCTTGGTCTCTTTCAACCAAGAAGACCCAAACTCTTTTTACACTTGATTTATGGAATTTAAGCTTACTTTAGTTATAGGTTTTGAAGATTATTGTTTTTTAAATTCAATTGATGTATGGGTTTTAATGTTTATTTTAACTTGATTTAAGTCCTAATATTTTGAATTACATGAGTATTATGAAGATTTGAATATGCATTGTCACTTTAAAGTTTGATTTAAGCATGTGTATTCAATATTATGATTTGAATGTGGATTTTACTTATGGATTTACTTGAATTTCATATTATATTGTTGATTTTAGATTAAGCTATATTGTCCATGCTAATCTCACACCGTTTATAACATATATTCATGAGCATTGGATTTTATGAAAATTATGAAGTGGGTTAAGCCCAATTATGTTTATGTGTAATGATTTTGATAAGATAATGGTTATGACAAGAATATGATCACATAAATATCTATGATATTGGCTCTTTGAACATATATGTTGTTTACGCCTCAGTGAAAATTGTGAATGGGCTATTCCTATGCATAATAAGTATGATTCGAAATGTGATTTGGCTTTTGAGCCAAAGTATGAACGATTATGAATGATGTTTGACTTTTAAGCCCAAGTATACATTGAAATTATTTTAAATGACATGCATTTCTTTTAAAAGCATGTATACGTATATGATTCTTATGGAATGATGAATTAGCACTGATGAGATTGGAGGCGTCAGGGGTATTCCCAAAGGTCCTCTTCCTATCTCTTGAACTATGTGCTAGCATAGGTATATATATATGGTAACTCTCATCGAAATGGGAGACCCGTAAGGTGTGGTTACAATATTGATATGATATGATATGAATAGAAAATCCTATCTGAAATAAGATACCCCCGTGAGGATGGTTACTTCTCCGAAATGGGAGGCTCATAAGGAGAAGTATGGTTCACCTTTGGCAAGTAAACCACCTCTTTCAAGTGTGGGGAGAACTTTGAGATTCCAAGTAATAGCTAACTTTGTCTTATATGTCAGTTGAGGTCTTATCCCCTATTTATGTAAGCATTAAGCATTTGATGCATCCTGGATTTCATAGCATATTATTATATACTCTTCTTTAGATATGTACTTCTTTCTATATTATGTTCCCTTGTCATCTAACATTGAATGGAGGATTGAAATTCAAATGAACTGCATGTCCGCATACTTAGTTCATTAAAACATACTAATACATACTCTTGCCTACATGATCCAACCATGTAGGGACCGGAGACTTCCTTCATCCATCGTACGACAGCTAGATTGGATTTTGAGACACTTGTTATGGTGATTCCAATCTTCAAAGTACAAGACACCATTCATCTACCTATGATGTTTAGTTTATGTTATTTACTTTGAGGGTGAGCCTGGGACCTATCTTGGCCCCCGTCCTATCTTATGACTAAAGGCATTATTGGACATCTTGTAGACTCTTATACGTTTATATGCTAATTGTTGTATTCGGAGCTTATGATTAAGGTTGTGGCTATCTATTGGATATCATTTTATGGATTGATTATGAGTAATGTAATATGCTTTTATGTTATGATGTGAAAGATCCTAAGTGTCATATTATCCCCATAGAGTGACCCATACTTACCTCCCTTTAGTTCTTATGTGCTAATGTGTTACGTGAATGCATGTTAGTCCCTATCCCTATGATATCCCCACAACATGATTCCTACTTTCCCGTCCCTTAGAACTATATGTTTACTATTTTTATACACTTCCGAACCGATGATGTGAATATAGATACTTTGAGGCTTGTTTGGAAACTCTCGAGTTCCCATTGACCATTTCACTCCTAGACACTAGATCCAGGTCATGAAAAGCTTGGTATCATAGCACTAGGTTTGTAAATGATCTCGAAGTCTAACATGGTGTGTTGAGTAGAGTCCTAGTCATGGGTGTGAATTACACCATGCCAATAAGTGGGAGACTATTATGGTGTTCTTGGAATTATATCACTTCTTCATGATTTATGTCATGCTTTTGACCATATATTATGGTTTACTTATCCTGATGATGTCTTGCTACATTACAGGAGATGCCTCCTCAAAGAGCTCCCCTACTAAGACCAGCCCCCGCTTATGAGGACCAATTTCCTCCTCCTAAGGCATAATCTAGAAGTTAGCCAATGCCTCTCCTGTGTGCTATTTGTGGGGGGGGGGGGGGGGGATCATTTGGGTACTTATAGGAGGAACTTGGGTGCATGCTATGGTTGTAGTGATAAGAACCACAAGATTTTTTACTGTCCAACGGTTGCTCACAAGCGTCAGGGTCAAGTGGCTCAAGGTGCTCAAGGCCAGCAAAGAGATCTACAAGGTGATGCCTCAAGAAACAATAGGTTCTATGCTTTACACGCTCATCAGGAAGTTGAAGAGAATCTAGATATTGTGAATGGTATGTTAAAAGTCCTTAATTTTTATGCTTATGCTTGGCTTGATCTAGGTGAAAATTTATCTTTTGTGACTCCTCTTTTGTCTGTTAAGTTTTGTTTGAATCCTGAAATCTTAATGGAACCATTTTAAGTCTATACTCCGGTGGGTGAATCCATTGTTGCTCATAGAGTTTATTGGGGTTGTCTTGTTTCTGTTTTGAATAAAATCTTCCCATGTGATCTTGTGGAATTCGAGATTTATGATTTTGATGTTATTCTCGGGATGGATTGGTTGCACTTTTCATATGCCTCTATAGATTACCGGGAAAGTCAAGTTCTAATTTTCGGATGAGCCTATTCTTGAATAAAAGGGTAGTGACTCTGCTATCAAGGGTTAGTTTATCCTACCTTAAGGCCTGAAAGATTATTTCTAAGGAATTTATTTATTATATGATGAGGGTTAAGGATGTGGAATCTGAGTCACCTACTCTTGAATCGGTTTCGGTGGTGAACGAGTTTTCGGATGTATTTCCCGAAGACTTGCCTGGTATTGCTCCCAAAAGGGAAGTATACTTTGGCATAGATCTTCTCCTGGATACTCAATCTATCTCTATTCCTCCATATCATATGGCACCAGCTAAGTTGAAAGATTAGTTGAAAGACTTTTTGGGAAAAGGCTTTATTAGGCCAAGTATATCTCCAAGAGGTGCTCAATTGTTATTTGTAAGATAGAAAGATGGGTCTCTTTGTATGTGTATTGGTTATAGGCAATTCAATAAGCTAACCATCAAGAATAAGTCGTTTCCTAGGATCGATGACTTGTTTGATCAACTTCAATGGCCTACCCATTTCTCAAAGATTGACCTCCATTCCAGTTACCATTAATTGAAGGTTAGGGAGTGTGAAATTCCCAAGATGGCTTTTCAAACAACGTATGGGCATTTTGAATTTGTGGTGATATTGTTCGAGTTGTCTAATGCTCCGACCGTGTTTATGGATATTATGAATCAGGTGTTCAAAAAATTCCTTGATAGTTTTGTGGTTTTTTTCATTGATGATATCCGTATTTATTCCTAAAGTGAGCAGGAGCATATGGATCATTTGAGGTTGGTTCGTCAGACCTTGAGGGAGAAGAAACTGTATACAAAGTTTAGCAAATGTGAGCTTTTCTTGGGTGAGGTAGCTTTTCTTGGTCATGTGGTATCCAGTGATGGCATTAAAGTTGACCCAAAAAAGATTGAGGATGTGATGAATTTGCCTAGACCATGGACTCCTTTAGATATTCGAAGTTTCCTTGGGTAGGCTGGTTATTATAGAAGGTTTATTGAGGGTTTCTCATCTATTGCATCTCCATTGACCAACTGACTCAATGGAAGGCAAAGTTTGTATGGTCGGATGAATGTGAGAAGAGTTTCAGACTTTGAACGATCGACTTACCTCGACTCCTGTTTTGACTTTACCAGATGGCTTTGATGGGTGTGTGGTGCATTTTGATACTTCTCGGATCGGGTTGGGTTGTATACTTATGCAATATGGTAAGGTGAAAGCTTATGCGTTGAGGCGATTGAAAATGAGTTCTTTTATGATATCTTAATTGCGCTCTTAGTAGGAATTTGTGGACTGATAATTGGGAATTGTTGTTGCACGTCCTCCATCTATTTAGGGGCTGTTTTAGGATTGCTTTTGGTGTACAAATATGTTCAGGACAATTTGTTTGAGTTTGAAACAGATTTGGAATGGTTGACGTCGAAATGTAGCGAAAGGACGTAATGTTACGTTGCCTACTTGCATGTTGTGTAGAGTTGTTGTATGTTGTACTTTATGAGCTATTGTAAGATGGTTATGTGACTAAAACAATCTGGATATGTAATGTATATGAGAATGTATATTAGAAAATACGATTAGGAGTGGAAAGGTTGAAAGAATACTCTTTGGATGATAATTACGAGCTTGCTGCCCGGATATTATTTTTGGGTGGAATAGGACTACCAAAATGTGTTTATTAGCTACTAATACTAGTTTTATCACCTACTATATTGTAGATAAGTATTTGGAGGAAGAGGATACTACTCTGAGGTAATAACGACGTAGTACAATGAGGTATGTAAGGCTACTCGTCTTCATATTATTTGGCATGAATCTAGGTTATTCCTTAGCACATAAAGGCACTTACAAACTCCGACATAACTAATTACCGTGTCTCTACTCTTCAACATGTTCATATGCTCCCATGCATAGCCATTGTCAATTCTGCATACATACTTGGATAACAAAGATACACGAGTTCCTTTTTACTAAGTAAAGTCCATGTGTTGTTTAATCTCCTACGCAGTTCATTAGTTGTGTAAATCTCTTTTCATTGTGGTATTATCTTGTATTATTGTTTATATGTCACGTGTCATGTCTATGTTCCTAAAGCTCTAAATGTTACGACCACCAAAAGAATCATCTCAAAAGTAAATAAAAGATAGCTCAGAGTTGCTTATTAATGGGTGGTATCCCAGGGGTGGAAGAATCACCTAGCATGGGTCGATCCCATATTACGGGGGGTATCCCAGGGGCGAATGGAAAGCCTAGCATGGGTCGACCCGATATTGATTTACCACTTATCAGCTGGTCATTTACATGATGTATTGTGCACAGATTATACAGTAAAGAAAGGTAAAGTAATAAAAAGGACATAAAGTACAAGATTCCACAGTATGACTAAAGGTGGTCTTTTTATTCTTACACACCAGTGTGTGATTCCATTTGAGTTCTTATTTCATATACAGTATTTCCTGCCTTACGTATTCAGTACATTATCTCGTGTTGACATCCCTTACGGGGGACCTGCATTTCATGCTGCAGGTACAGGAGCTAGTAGATCTCCCTAGTAGAAGTACAGGATATCCAACTGTTGTTACTGAGCTCCAGGTTGCTTCGGGGCTTTGTGTGTCTAGAGCTTATATTTTTGTACTTTATAGTTGATGAGGCGGGGCCTATCCCGATCTATTTAGATATTGTTCCTTACCTAGAGGATTTGTAGACTACGTAAAGTAAAGTGTGGTCAAGTAACACACTTTAGACATCGTGGCTCCAACAGCCTAGTCGTATGCATTACCTTTTGGCTTGTTAATATTGTCTACTTTTTTTAAAGCATGTTGAATATGGAAACCTCTTATAGTGTTCATAGCAAGTGCATAGTTATATGTTGGTTCTCCCAGGCGTTGTCGGCAACGGGTGCCAGTCCGCCTTAATGGGACTTTGGGCGTGACAACTTCCTCCTCAAGGACCTTCATCGGCAACAAGATTTTGAGACTTCATACGATGAGCCCACGAAAAGGCCATGGTTCCAAAGTGGATGAAAACCCAATGGAATTTACTGATGCGACATATAGAACTATCATTGTAATGGGGGTGCCAACTAAGGAGAAGGAGAAGCTAGTGGCTTACCAACTCAAAGGTGTGGAAAAATTGTGGTATGCCCAATAGATAAAAGGGGTAAAGGAGTGAGACCAGTTGAGCGGGAAGAGTTCAAAGGAGCGTTCTTTGATAGGTTCTTCTCATTTGAGCTAAGGGAGGTAAAGATGCAATAATTCCTCAACTTGAAGCAAGGATACATGAGGTTAAGGGAATAATCCCTCAAATTTACAAAGCTTTCTAAGTATGCACTATTCATGGTAGTGGAGCCGTGGACAAGAATGAGCCAATTCATCTCGGGGGTGTCAAATTTGGTGTCCAAAGAATTCAAGATTTAATTGCTCATGAAGGAGATGGACACACCCAGATTGATGGCATATACAAAGAAAATTGAAAAAGAGAAGTTGAGGGAGCATGCTAGGGAGTCCAAGAGGGCTCTAATGGATGGTGATGGATTCTCTCACCAAAGGGATAATGGCCTTAGAAAATTTCATGATGGCCAAAAGCAAGTGGGCCAAGGGTCAACCAATACATCTCCTCCCCGATTCTAAAAAGATAAGGGGGTTAATCCTAAATCACAAACTCCAAATTGTCCCAAGTATGGATGGCCCCACAACGGGGAGTTCTTAACTAGCTCCAACACATGCTTCAAGTGTGGCGAGCCCGATCATCATGCTAAAGATTGTAAAAGTGGTGGTGCTAGGCCTCAAGTCCAAGGTGGTTACACTTAAGGTGCCTATGAGCCAATCGATTCTATGCTTTGCATGCCCACCAAGCGGTGAAAAAAACTTCGAAGATGGTTACTGGTATATCAGATTAGGCAGCCAATTTGTCCTTTGTGACCTTATTTCTTTCAAATAGATTTCATGCATCCCCCAAAGTCTTAAATGAGCCTTTTGAAGTTTTTACTCTGGTAGGAGAGCTTATTGTTGCACAAAGAATCTATAAAAATTATCTTGTGTCCATTTCTTGTGACTTGATAGAACTCTCTATGGTTGATTTTGATGTTATACTTGGGATTAATTGGTTGCAATCTTCCTATGCTTCTACAGATTATCAAACTCGTAAGGTCAAGTTTCGATTCCCAAATGAGTTTATTCTTGAGTGGAGGGGTAATGGTCTATCATGTAATGGTCGGTTTGTCTCTTATCTCAAGGCCCGAAAAATAATTTTTAAGGGGTGCATATATCACCTAATGAGAGTTGGAAATGACACTTTTGAAGTCCCCTCTCTTGAGTGGATTCTCATTTTCAATTTTCCTGATGTCTTTTCCAAAGAGTTACCCCCATGTTCCTCCCAAAAGAAAAATAAATTTTAGCGTAGACCTCTTGCCCGACACTCAACCTATCTTCATTCCTCCTTATAAAATAACCTCAACAAAGTTAAAGAAACAATTGAAGGATCTATAGGAGAAGGGTTTGATTAGGCCAAGTGAGTCCCCACGGGGTGCCCCAACATTGTTTGTGTGAAAGAAAGATGATTTACTTTGATTATACATAGATTACTGACAACTCAATGAGGTCACCATTAAGAACAAGTACCCACTCCTAAGGATATATGGCTTATTTGATCAACTACAAGGAGCCAAACATTTTTCTAAGATTACCTTGTTGTCTAGGTATCACCTACTAAGGATAAGGGAGAGTGACATTCCTAAAATGATTTTTGAACAACGTATAGACATTTTGAATTTGTGATGATGTCTTTTGCCCTAACTAATACACCAGCAATTTTTATAATATTATAAATAAGGTGTTTAATCCCGACCTTGATATGTTTGTTGTGGTGTTTATTAATGACATCTTGATCTGTTCTTGGAGTGAAGGGTATCATATAGAGCATATAAGGGTGATATTGCAAATTTTGATAGAATAAAGGTTGTTTGCCAAGTTCGATAAATCTGAACTTTGGTTGAAGGAAGTCTCCTTCCTTCAGAATGTGGTGTCAGGTGATGGGTTCAAAGTGGATCCTAAGAAAATAGAAGTGGTGAGGAATTGTCCAAGGCCATTGACTCCTACGAACATTAGGAGTTTCTTGGGCTTAGCCGGGTACTATAAAAGGTTTGTTAAAGGTTTTTCCTTCATTTTGTCACCTTTGATAGGTTGACCAAATAGAAAGTAAAGTTCATGTGGAAAGATTAGTGTGAGAAGAGTTTCGAAACCTTGAAATATCGGTTGACTTCACCTCCGTTCTTAACCTTGCCGGAGGGACCGATAAGTTTGTTGTTTATTGTGATGCCTCATGAATTATTTTGGGTTGCGTGTTGATGCAACATGGTAAGGTTATTGCCTATGCTTCAAGGCAATTGAAGATGCATTTAAAGAACTACCCTACACATGATCTTCAGCTAGCGGCCGTGGTATTCACTTTGAAGATATGGCGTCATTATTTGTATAGGATTCAATTAGATATCTTTACCGACCACAATAGGTTTCAATATGTATTCACCCAAAGATATTTCAATTTGAGGCAAACAAGGTCATTAGAAATCCTTAAAGATTATAACATGAGTATGAAGTATTACCTAGATAAGGCTAATGTGGTAGCTGATGCACTTAGTAGGGTGTCCACAGATAGTGTTTCATATTTAATGTAAGGACTCGAACTTTGTGAGACCATTTGATGCATCAAATTCGAGGTTTTGGAGGTGTGTGAGTCATGGGGAATGCCTATGTATGACTTTGGTTGTCTTGGGAATGGATTTGAGGCTTGGTGGCTCTCCAAGGAACTTCCCAATAACCGTGGTCCTCACCACTGGCCGTGGAAGGAGCCTTGGGAAATTCCCCAACTATCTAGCCAAGATTTTGGTTAAGGAAAGACACAAAGAGATCCTGTACGAGTCATGTGGCACTTCACGAGCTATGTGAGGTCTCATGTGACCTCCCATGAGCTGTGGAGAGGCGCCTCATGAAAGATCTCATTCTTAGTTCTAAGTATGAAATCACCATCTCGGAACTTGCTTCACTTGCACGGATGACCTAACGGCCCGATTTCCCTTGCACGAGTTGTATGCCCTTTAGTGGAGTCAACCGTGCCTGGATATTTGGCTAAAGTCAGCTCCACAGACCACTGCATGGTCCGTGGACCTTCACACGAGCCGTGAGGCTCCATGACGGGACCCTTGGGCTCTTTTTGAAGCTCATTTCATTAATAGCTTTCTTGTAATTTTGGTTATTCCTAAAGGTTGTTTATGACTTTCTAAGCTATCCTAAACCCATGAAAAGACCTATACTCCTCTATTCTTCTTTAATTTCATTCCATACACATAGAGTATTCAAATTCTCTCATAAAGAAACCCCTCTCAAGTGAGCCTTTGGAGGTTTAGTTTAGAGCTTAAGAAGGGTCTTCTTCTTCAATCAATTTCATCTTGATTTTTCTTAATTATCTTATGTATGTGAGATTGATTCATGGTCCCTTTCAACCATGAAGATCCCAAACTCTTTTTACTCGTGATTTATGAATTTCAAGCTTACTTTGATTATGGGCTTTTAAATTATTGTTTATTTGATTCAATTGTGATATGAGCTATGTTTAATTGATGTTTTTACAGTGATTTAAGACCTAATATGTTTAATTGCATAGATATTATGAGGATATGAATATGCATGTCCCTTTAAATGTTGATTTAGGAATGGGTAATCTAAAGTATGATTTAAATGTGAATTACTCATGGATTTACTTGGATTTCATATTATACTGTTGGTTTAATATGAATCATCATTACCCGTCTTATTCTCTCATTATTCATAGCATATGAATATGTGAGCATTAGTTTTCATGAAGCCTATGATGTGGTTTAAGGCCGAATTATGTTTATGAATATGATTTTGATGAAAGTACGGTTATGATATGATAAGTGATCACAAATGTCTATGATATGGCTCTTTGAGCAACTTTAGGTGTTTACACCAATATGAGATATGTGAATGAAATATTCCTATGCATAAAAGTAAGAATTGAAGTCCTTATTGGCTCTTTAGCCCAAGTGTGTATGATTATGAAACATGTTTGGCTTTAAAGCCTAAGTATGCATTGAAATGATTTGGAATGACTTATGCCTAGCACGTATATGTATATGTATTCTCATGGGATGATGACTTAGCACCAAGTGGACTTGTGAGAGGGGGGCTATCTCCAAGGGTCCAGTACCGAAGTCCTATAACTATGTGCCAGCATAGGTATATATTTATGCCCCTTTAAGGGATGGTTATGATGTGATTGTGAAATCCTTCTGAAATGACCAGGTTATAAGGAAGGTGGCCATCACACCAAAATGACCGGGTGGTAAGGTGTGATGTAGGCTACCTTTGGCAAGTAGTCTACTCTCACCCGATAGGAGCCTTTCATCGAGCAAAGTCATGTAATAGCTCACATAGATTTGAGATGTCAGTTATGGTCACATCCCTGCTGTGCTTAAAGTATTATTACATTTCACGCATAATAGATTTCATGGCATATTGATATATTACTTTTCTTTGTGTATATACTTCTATCTATATATGTGCCCTTGCCATCAACATTGAATGTAGGTTTAATGAGTTCATATGCATTGCATGTCTGCATACTTAGTACATTCAAATGTACTAATACTCTTTGCCTACATGATCTGACCATGTAGGGATTGGAGACTATCTTCATCTTCCTCTTGATGGTTAGCTTGGATTGTGAAAGTTGTTGTGGTGAGTCCTATCATCCAAGGAAAAACTACCATCCATCTACTTATTATGTTGCTTTTGCTTATGTTTTATTTACTTGAGGGTGAGCCCGGGACATGTCTTGGTCCCCATCCTATTCTATGACTTAGAGGCATTGTTAGACAACATGTACTCTCTTGTACGGATTGGTGCTATATCATGTTATTTGCTTATGGAGATTACAATTATGGGTATCTATTGAATATTGATGATATGATGATATGTTTATGATGAGATGTGGAGATGTGGCTGTCAATGGTTCCGTGAGTTACCCCACCCTTGGAAACCTATGGGTTGTATCTTTATCTATGGGTCATAAGTCATCCTCATGAACTTGACTTCAAGTCATTTTTCAGTCCAACTTTCTATACTCTTTAGACTTCAAAGGTGGAGGTCGTTACAGACCTACTTATCAAAACTACAACATAACAAATATCTACACGAGTACACATCATAGCGTACTTTACACTTCTAATAGCACAAGAATGTGGAACTCAACACACTTATCCTTTTCTTTTTAAGAACTTGGACAAATTTCAAGGCTTAAAGTTTTACATCTAGTTATTGCAGTATCCATGGGTTTGCAACTATTCATTTGAATGTGTTCCATTATTTTCTTTATGTACATTTCTTGAGATAAACTCAACAATTTCTCGGAATGATCTCTTTGGATCTTGACACCTAATATATAGTTTGTTCACCATATCTTTCATACCAAATAATTTCAAAAGACATGACTTAATAGTTTTAAGATTCTTCAAATCATTTTTGGCTAGTAATATATCATCCACATAAAGAGAAAATTATTAAACTTTTTATTGGACATTTTCACATAGATGCAATGGTCTGCATAGATCATGGTGAAATCTGATGAAATCACCTCTTTATGGAATTTCAAGTAACACTAGCTTGAAGTTTGCTTTAGGCTATAAATTGATCATTTTAATTTACAAACGTTCTTTTCTTGGCCTTTAACAAAGACACTTATAGGTTGTTCCATGTATATTTCCTCATTTAATTCTCCATTGAGAAAAGCAGCCTTCAAATCCATTTGGTGTCATTCTAGATCTAAATGTGCAACAATAGCCAAGAGAATTGGTATAGAGGTAAGCTTTACAACTAGTGAAAGGGTTTTCTCATAATCTATTCCAACTTATTGAGTAAAATCTTTAGCCACCAATCGAGCATTGTGTATCTCTATTGACCCATCCGATTTACATTTAACTTTGAGAACTAACTATTCCCAATGGCTCTACATCCTTAAGGAAGGTCAACTAGATCCCAAACATTTTTATTTTCATGGACTCTAATTCTCCTTTCATCGCGTTTAAACATCCATCCCTTCTAAGACTCGATAAAGCCTCAGTCACACAATTGGATTTATCAAACTCTATGGGAGATACCAAGAGACCATAATCTTCAATTTCATAAGATCATTTAAGTACTTCTTTTCTTTAACTCCTGCGTAGTTGAAGTAAATATTCCTCTATGGGAATTTGGGATCCAAAACTCCTACTTGGACTAAAAATTATTTCTTGATCAATTGCCCATCAAATATGTCTGGTGATATTATCTAGTCTTTTGGATTCAATATTACCTTCAATTATATCACCCCTTTTGGGAAAACTATTTTTCAAAAATCTAATATCTCATGATTCAATTTCAGATACTTCCATCTTTCAATTCATTAATGAACACATACCCTTTGGAGTGTTCTAAGTGTCTTGTAAAGATACATTTCTTTTCTTTTGGACTTAATTTACTAAACTCACCCAAACGATCTAATATATGCAACATAACTCGAAGGTCATAGATTATTTAGGTTTTTCTTATGATTAGTCAAAAGTTCAAAGGTGTGTAATCTACTGATTTAGAAGACACTTCAACAATGTGTCTTCCCAAACAACGATAGGCGAATATCCTTGTGCTATCATTGATCTTATCATATCTAATAATCTCTAATTCTTTCTTTCAGCCACACCATTTTGTTGAGGGGGCAAGGAGTAGTTAGTTGTCTCAGTATGCCGTTTTCACTGCAGAATTTCTTATTTTGATTTGAAAATATTCATGCCCTCGGTTGGTTCTTAGAACCTTTATCATTTTATCTAAATTGATTTTTAACTTCATTCATATATCTTTTAAAGAACTCAAGTGCTTCAAATTTATGAGAAATCAAGTAGATATAACCAAAATGTGTGAAATCATCAATAAATGCAATAAAATATGTGTCACCAGACCTTGCCCTCACATTCGTTAGACCATAAATATCATAACGGATTAGTTGAAGTGGGAACTCAACTCTCTTAGTGATGTCGCCTAATCTACACTTATTTTTTGAAGGTTAAAGTAGTCGTTATTAAGATATATAACCTGACCAATGCTAGGGTCGAATCTCACAGGGAATATGGTACACTCAGAGTAATTTCAAGCAAGTCGAGTAAATTAACCTACTTATCTCCCGAAAGGGGGTGGGGTTTGCAGTTTGCAGAAAATAAACCTAAACTAGAACAAGTGTTGTGAAACTAGTGAGAAGAGTAACTAGGGTAGTGTGTTCCCCATGACTCACTAACTCGGTATTACCAGATAATCGTACTCTTTTCCAGTATGTTGCATGCAAAATAGTAAGTTAAGTTTACTGAACCCTTTGATCCAGGCAAGAGGTAAATTTCACTATGTGATTTGATCCATCCCAAAGTGTGGCATTACTAACCCTTACCTATTGTCCCAATACAACTTCCACTTGATACAGTTTAGTTGATTAGACAATAAGAAATCAATTAAATCCTGTTAATTAATCTCTTTTCCCATTCATTACTACTTTGATCCAACCAATAACAACTAGGCGAGTTCTAACGTAGGTCACCATTAAAAAGCAATCAAAACGACGAGAACTAAGTAATACATGCATGTACACTTTCTAAGAATTATGAATTATTTGGTTTTACCTTGTTAGCTCTTCATAGTTCCCACAATCCTAGTTGTGGATTTAGCTATGCATAATCATTGCAGATGCAAGAATCATGATATGGAATAACCTAATTAAGAACTTAAAAGGATGAATTTAAGAGCAAGAAATCCTAAACCCTTCACAAGAAATTACAAAGTACTGATTGAAATCACAAAGTTATGTTCCAAGCACTTCTGTCTTTGTTTCTCTACCTAAAAGAAACTAAAAAACCTATTTATAATAACTAAAACACAAGTCCAAAACAAAATATAAAAACAACATTTGGTAGGCAATACGAGAAGGGTTACGGGTCGTACTAAGTTTTGCGGCCCGTACCGGGCCTTCGTAATCTTCACTCTTCAAAACTGTGTTGCACTTCTACAAAACATTTCTATATGCCAAATTAAGACGTATGACCCGTATAGGGTTTTGTCTGATGACTTTCTAGAAAATTCCAAGATCTGATCCTCAAGGCATGCAACCTTATCCACGACTTGCGAAAAATTCCACAGCTCATCTAACAGTTCGTTGATGCAACTTCAGAAAATATGCCCTTCACTGAATCTCAACTACAAAGCCACTCTATTACTTGTGGAAATTTCCATGGCCCGTAGAGTGCTTCGTACATCAGCAAAAATGCAGCAACTACAACACTTAGCCCAAAATCTTGCCAAATCATGTAATCTTGAAAAACAAACACAAAAACACATCAAACCCACTAACATCACTTTGAGAACACACAAAATTCTAAGTTTTAAGCATCAAAAGTGTTGTATTTTGATGGCACATCACTTAGCTTTTCCGAATGATTTTCATGTAATAATTCTACCAGGACAAGTTTGACAAGTTGGCAAATCAATTTTGGATAAGGGACCTAAATGTCCTTCTTTTGTCAACCTATTCAATCATCCTTTCTCTATATGGCCTAATCTCCTAAGATATGTATTGGTACTAAAAAACAAATAAAAACCAACATCCAAAAGCACAAAGATAGATACTAAGTTTCATCAGATCTGTAGAGTATATAGCACATCATGCAATATCAAGGATCAACAAGTCTATTTTGCAAGTGCTTATTCCCTTAACTTCCAGTCTAGCATTATTTCCTACATAAATCCACTTTGATCCAGGTGCAGCTCGATAAAACTCCACAAATATTTCTCGATCTCGACTAATATGGTCGATAGATCTTGAGTCTATAATCAATATTTGATAAGACTTAGTATGTAAAGAAGTGTTTGAAACATGGGCAACACTTGGAGATGCATTAAGAAATGCTACCTTTTTTTAGCTTGGTACATTCACGAGCGGAATGCCCTAGAATTTGACAATTGTAACAATTATTTTGCCTTTATTTTTTTCTTAAAAAGTATTTTTTTTTTCTTGAAATTTGGTTTGTACTTTTTCTCAGAGGGTCCTTCTTCAGTTTCCTTACCCTTTCCTTTCTACTTCCAATTTTTCTTGTGCCTGAAGCCTGAAGATTTAATACCATTTGATTTAGCCATAAAGGTACTTGTAGTAACTTATGCAGCACTGAGTGCTGGTCTTCAACTTTAACGTGTTGCGCAACATGAAAAAAAGTTTTGATACTTTCATTGTAAGTCAAGTTAAGCTTTAAATGTTCCTAAATTTTTGGAGGGGACCTGGTCACTTCTTGTAGTTGTTGCTCATATGAGACAATGTGACTAGCACTCTTAAGTTGTGCTATCATGTTTGACATCACCCTAAGGTGTTATTTGATGCTTTCATCTTGATGTTTTTTAAAAGTTTCTAACTTGATAGTCAATTCTGTAAGGCAGATCATTGAAGTATCCCAATACTGTAACACCCCTCAATGTAGCTCGAAAAGACCCTATGATGTATTTCTTGAATATTTTAAAAACCATCCTTCGTATTCTTTTTCAAGAGGAAAAATTATGTAGGAGAAGGGTCACCTTCAATTTTTTTAGGACACCTATATCAGAATTTTTTTTTTGATGAAATTGCATGAACTAGAAAGATTCATGACAGAGGCGCATCACGCCCTTGTCCCCGCATAGTTCAAATTTTACTGAGTTCCATTTCTTGCCTAGAAAGTTTGTTGGGACCTATTGATGTGATGTGAAAATACAGCACTTTTGATGCTTTAAACATGAAATTTTGTGTGTTCTCAATGCAATGTCAGTAGATCTGATGTGTATATATGTTTGTTTTGCAGGATGATAGGGTTGGCACAATTTTTTGGGCTAAGTGTACAAAATTTACTAATGTAGAGGTTCCACGAGACCCTTTACGAGACCTAGATACTTTTACGGGCCGAAAAGATGGTTTTATGATAAATTCCAGTGAAGGGTGATTTTTTGAAGTTGAATTTATGAATATGCATATCACGCCCAAAGACCTATTAAGGCGGACTGGCACCCGTTACCGACAAGGCTCGGGAGAACCAACATATAACGATACACTTTCTATGAATATTATAAGAGGTGTCCATACTCAACATGCTTTAAAAAAACAGTATTAACAAGCCAATAGGAAAAGCATAAGACTAGGCCGTTGGAGCCTCGATGTCTAAAGTACGATACTTCACCACACTTTACTTTACATAGTCTACAAAGCCTCTAGATAAGGAACATTATCTATAAGGACCGGGACAGACCCCACCTCATAACCAACTATACAATGCAAAAATATAAGCTCTAGACGCACAAAGCCCCGAAGCAACCTGGAGCTCAATATAAGCTGCTGGATATTCTGTACTCCTACTGAGAATATTTACTAGCTCCTGTACCTGCAACATGAAATGCAGGTCCCCCGTAAAGAACGTCAGTACGAGATAATATACTGAATATGTAAGGCAATAGTATATGTAAAGTGGGAACTCAAGTGAAATCAAGTAGCAAGATATAAATGCACAACGCATAGTGAACGACGACCTTTATTTTACTTTTGGAACCATGTACGTTACATTCTTTTCTTTACTTTTCAGTGCTTTATAATTCCTTTAGGCATGTAATACAAATACCCAGCTGATCAGAGGTAAGAAAAGGATGACCAATGTTAGGCATTTTAACCCCTAGGATGTTGTCCTCAAAACTATACAAATTGGGATCGACCCATGCTATGCTTTCGCCCCTGGGCTGCCACCCTCATGAACCAAGTGAGATCGACCCATGCTAGGCTCTTGCCTGTGGGCTGCTACCCACGCTGTGGACAATGTACAAGTTATTCTTTAATACTTCGAGATTATTACTTTGGTGGTCATAACAAATTTTGGAGCTTTGGAATTATGTACCAGTAATATAAGATAGGACAATGGTCATTTAAGGTAGTTCCATAATATAAGAATCACATGGAATTTTGACGTACAACTTAAGAGTATAAATGACACAATTGGCTGGACGAGTGACCATGGACTCCTCATGCTAGTGCTTGTAAAAGTGAAACTACAGATTTACTAATAAGTAATACCACCACTATTGGAATAGCACTAGGGAGACTTACTAGTTGATAGTGACGCGAGTGTTAGATTTCATGCCAAAGAATATGGAATTGGATAGCCTTACATACCTTATCGTGCCACCTCGTTATCACTGCAATGTAATCTCCCCTCTTTTTCCAAATATTTATCTACAATTGAGTAGGTGATGAAACTAGCATTAGTAGTGAATAAACACATGTAGGCAGTTCACTCACACTCACAAGTTATACCAGACCAGCAAGCCCGTAACTACCAAACTAAGGGTGTTCCTTCAACTTCTTCTCCTCTAATTGCATTTGTGGTCACACCTCTTACCATCATATTCATAAAACAGCCTCTAAATATCATAAAGTAGTAGGAGCAATGTGAACGTATGGCATCCAATCATCTTTCTCATGAGTTCTTACTAACATTCCATTTTAAATTCCAAAAAGGAGCTCACAGTTAAAGTAATAGGGGACTCCCCTCCATGGCTATCCCAACATACACAAACCACCAGCAAACCTTCCCACAAGATTACCTCATATAAAAAGGACCACTCCAACCTCATTGACACATACACAATCCCCTAATTAACTCAAGCACAAGAGAGGGAGAAAAGTGCAGTAACTTACCTTACTTGTGAGTGATTCTTGCTTTCTTAACTTATATTTTCAAAGGTTGAACTCTCCTTCAATCCTAGCTTGAGATGAGGATAATATTCAAGAACCCTAAGCTTTTTTTTTATGGCTGCTATATGAAGATAGAAGGGGAAGAAAGAGAACCTTAAAAATCAGATTTTCCTCAAGTGTAAAATGGCTAAAAATAGCTGGTTACATTCCCTTTTAAAGGGACCAGCTTAGGCCTACTTTAACCTTGATTTTTGGCCACATTTTACCAAGTAGGTGATGCACCTACTTGGCCTTTTAACTTGGGCCTTTATGGGTCTCTACTTATTGGGCCTTGACTGCCCATTCTTTCCTTTTTTACTTCATTTGGGTTGGGCAAGAATTTTTCAAGTAAAAGGTTAGTGACCTAGGGCCCTATGAGATGGCCAAACAAGTCTTAGTAGGTGGTGCACCTACATGGCCCTTCGGGCTGGTCAAAAAGTCTAAATAGGTGATGCACCAACTTGCTTCGTTAAGTCAAGAATACAACTTGTTATCTTACCTATTTTCTAAATCATAATCCCATATATTGCATCTTAATATTCCACTTTAGACTTTTAGCTCAAATAGCACCTTATCTTCTCAGATTTAAATGCTTTCGTCGAGTTCTTCTTGGATTCACACCCGCTGAAACATGTGGGATATCACAACAATTCTCGATCCAATTCAAATTATTACCCCCCCCCCCATGAAAAAAACATAGTTCCTCACCTGTACAATAAGCCTATGTCAAATGTCACATAAGTGGGACTAACACATAGAAAATATGGGGTCTTACAATGCAAACGAGCTGTAAAAGACTTTACGAGTTGTAGACTTGGTGTCCTGCCTTAAGGATCTGAAAGTGGGGATTTGATGAAAAGATATCACACAAAACTCCCTACATACTGTTGAAATTTATACGGCCCGTAGAAGAGTGACATAGAAGCCATCCCCAATTTTTTAGAAGTAATCCACGAAAGCATGTTTACGGGCCATAAAATGGTATACGGTCCGTAGAAGCTGACGTAGAGTGTGCCAGCCCAGTTATCTTATTTCATTTTGGTTTTGTATTTTAAACACTATAAGAAGTTTTTTAGGTTATTTTTCACAGCGAACGGGAGAGAACAAGTAGAGGAACGTGATAGAGTTTGAGAAACACTTGTAAAACTTGCTTTCATCTTTCAAGTTCAATCTTGTGATTCTCATTGAAGAGTTTGGATTTATTGTGCTTAATTCTCTTGTGTAAGTTCTCAATTATGTTATTCAAATTTATAAGTCTTGCATTTACACTGATCATGAGTAACTAAATCCACAACTAGGGTTATGGGAACCATGAAGAACTAATAAAGTAAAACTGGATAATTGGTAATTCTTGTAAAGTCTGCATGCATGTATTAATTAATTCTCTTCGAATTGAATTCTTTCTAATGGCGGTTAACATTAGAACCTGCCTAGTGTTACTAACTAGATCAAGGTAGTAATGAATAGGAAAAGAAATTAATTAACATGATTTGATTGATGTTTCTTGTTTAATCAACCAAACTGGGACAAGGGGAAGTTGTACTGGAACAATAGGTAAGGATTAGTAATGTCACACTGCAGGGATGGACCAAATCACATAGTGAAATTCGCCACTCGCTGGGGCCTAAGGGTTGGGTGAACTTATCTGATAATACTAAGTTAGGAATCATGGGTAACACAATATCCAAGTTCCTCTTCATACTGGTTTAACAATTGTCTTAGTTTAAAATTACTTTTTATAGTTATCATAAAACCCATCCTTTTGGGGAGATAAGCTGGTTAATCAACCCGAATTGGATTCTTTTAAGTGAACCATATTCCCTGTGGGTTTGACTCTAACCTTGGTTAGGTTATATATCTTGACAACAACCGCTTTAGCCTTAAAAAAGAGGTGTAGCTTGGGCGACATCAAGATTTTGGCGTCGTTGTCAAGGAATACGGCTAGACTTGTCTAATTCAAGTAATTTGGGAATTAATCCTTATTTCCCTCATTTTACATTTTTGTTATTTTTGTTTTCTTTCAAGCAACCGGTGTAGTGTATGATACCCAATACGCAAAGTCGAGGCATACCCTTAACTCTATTCGACCAAGAGATCCAAAGAAGACTAAGAAGGATGTCCCAAGATATTGCAAACAACGCGGCAAATTTACCTCTAAACATGAATGAGGATGAGAATGAAAATGATAACAACCCACCTCCTCTTTAGGACATTGCTATACATCCACAAGACTTCAATGCTGAAGCTTATCAGTGGAACCAATATTGACACATCCTAGACCAAGGGTCTAGGAGTAACTTGGCGAATGAGAACCCGAGAGTCCCTGAACAAGCCTCAAAGTATCCGAATTCACATCATCGGTTCGAAAGCGTATTCAAATGATAAACACATAATTCTAAGGGACGGGAAAGTAGGACTCACACCATGGGGTATCATATGGAAAGTGATTAACATTAATTTACATAGCGTAGCACATAAAGACTAAGGGGCGGGTAAGTATGACTCACACTATGGGGGAAATACGAGACTTAGGATCTTTCACATCTTATCATACAATAAATTCATAGGACTCATAGCCAAAACACATAACGATATTCAATAGGTAACTAAGCCATAACATTATCCCCAATCATATCACTTAGCATATAAACATAAAGGAGTTTACAAGATGTCCAACAATGCCTTTAGCCATAAGATAGGACGGGAGCCATGACATACCCCGGGCCCATCCTCAAATGTAAATAACCTAAACAATAGCACCATAGGTAGAGGATAGACGACTTGTCCTTAGAAGATATGACTCACAATAACAAGCAAAACTTGAGATCCGAGCTGCAGTGGATAAATGTACTCCTCGGTCGCTACATGGTGAGATCATGCAGGCAAAATTATGTGTTAGTACGTTTGAATGTACTATGCGGCATGCAATACATATGACTTACAAAACCTGCATTCAATGTTAGATGACAAGGGAACATAATATAGGAAGTGTCATATATCCAAAGAAAAGTAGTATACAATATACCATGAAGTCCATGATGCATGAAATGTCATAATGCTCATATATAGTCGGGATGCGACCTCAACCGACATGAGTAATACCAAGCGAGGTATTAGTTGGAATCTCGATTAAATCCCCTCATCGGTAAAGAGGTGGTCTACTTGCCAAAAGTAAACCATACTTCACCTTACAGGCATCCCCATTTCATATGAAGCAACCTTCCTTACAAGCATCCCTATTTTGGATAGGATTTTCATATATAACATATCATATCATATCATACTTCACCTTAGGGGCATCCCCATTTCGTATGAAGCAACCTTTCTTATGGGCATGTCACACCCCAAAAGAGGGGAGGCGCGACTGGCACTCGATACCATTATTAGCTGGGTAAGCCACTAAACATAGTAGTTAACTAACCTAGGGACAAGAAGAAAGTTGGGCAGCATCATGTTTTAAATAAACTAAGCCAGGATTGTTTAGGTCATGACTTGGTCAATAACAAATCATGTACATCAAGATAAGTAAACCAAAATGATAAAGTACTAGCTAGCCGAAAAGGCTGCAGCAATAGAGGTGCAGGCACACACTATATATACATGTCAATCTTATGACTGGAGACTGAAAGATGCAAAAGAACCAACCCTCAATAACATGTCAACAATAGCTTCTAAGAGAACCACTAATACTACCGGGACGAGGGCCCGACTATACCCAACTGTACAACAAAAAGTAAGCATCCTGTGAAAGCTCCAAAAAGAAGTGGAGCTTACCAGCTAACAGCTAAACTGGGCTACTAGTGTATGGGTCCATCAGAGTCCCTACCTGAACCTACACACATGAGATAAAATGCAGCGTCCCCAAGCAACAGGGCGTCCGTATGAATAAATGTGTACTGGTATGTAAGGCAGAATGTAAAACTATGGATAATGGTAGTAAAGAGGGTAATAGAAATACCACCTGTAACCAACACTGAAGTAACCTTAATGGCCAAATATCAATCTCTTAGTAATCATTTGGTATGCTCGACTATCGCATGTTGTGAATACATATATATGATGCAAATGCATGACATACCCAACCAAATGTTAGAAATGGTGGTCCCTTCCGGTAGCTAACTGACATCATATTTGCCAACCTGTGGCCATCTGTACCACATACATATGTATTATCATTTGGGAAAACAGGCCCAACTCTTCGATTATAGCTCAAAGTCCATGTATAACGTACAATGTATGATATAAATATTGAATGCACATAGTAGGCCATCGCACAAAGTTTAGGCAATCTCGGCTCATTGGTACACTTATCCTCATAAAATCATGATCATGGTCATAACATAAACACATGACTTGTGGGATCTAATATATCTCTTTAATAAGTTTCACAACATAACTCAACATTTAGGATGGGGCCTTAACTATGAAAATGTTCATAAGGTGCTTTACATAATACTTATACTTGGTCCCATGTCCGTTAGTAAAAGAAGTTTAAACATCAAGTGCTTTAGTAGTTTAAATAGGAGCATTATGCTAAATATTATTGGAAACCAACACGTTACTTGTAAGTGCTTCAATTATACTTTTGTATGGAAGAAGGACTGATTATGAATACTACATTCCCTTCGTAATCTACATTTATTTTGATGGCACTACACCAAAAAGAGAAACACCGCGAACATATGGATAGGTAGCCAGGAAAACCAACAAAATGATATATAGATATTGAATTTGCAGCTTAAGCGAACAATTCCAATGCTTTTCATAGAAGGTCTTTCTAGCAATAAAATAGTAATAACATTTGACATTTTGGGAAACTTTTCAAATTTCGTGCTAAAAGGAGGGATGGAGCTTAACATTAACATACCTTCCCAACGAACGCCCTATTGCACAAAGTTTCTTCATGAGAGTTGTTCCTTTTTTCCTAAGCTTCACAACAACAATATATACGCAGCGTAAAGACACATAAAACAGTCCAAAATTTAGCATTAATGACCAGATTCGGTAAATAGTATTTATGCGAGGAAATGTTCGTAAAATTTCGTAAAAATGACCATAAAGGAGCCCCACGATTATTACCTGAGCACACAAGAAGCAAACTAAGAATAAACAATAGGAACACCACTCTTTTACAGCCCAAAACATACCCAAACATAGCTAATAGGAGGGGAAAACAATGGAAAAGCGTAAGGCACACATTTTTGGCACGAGGACGAATTTTAACGATAGAAATGTGAAAAACTTACCCAAATCACCTTGGTACCTTGAGGGAACTTTATCTCCAGCTTATAAGTTGTTTGAGATGAAATAAAACTGATTAGATCTTAGAAAAGCTCAAATTAGCCGACATCTAGGTGGTTTGACTCGACCCGACCCAACCCATGACCCAATTTCTTGCTTGGACAGTCACAATAAAACTGTCATAACTGTTTATTCTGAGATCGGATTGATGCGCGGTTTTTTGAGTTGCAAATTAGACTCCTAGATCTTCAATTTGATAAGTCATGGTCCTTCTAACTCCTTATATTTAGGAAGATATCGTCTAATACATTTGACACGAATTTAAGAAGGATTTCTTAAAGAAAATTACAGTAGCTTTGGTCAACCTTTATCTTGCAACTTTCTTGATTCCAAAACATAATGTATGGCCTTTGGGATATTAAAATAACCTTCAAAAAATCAGTATTAGCAAATTATACGCTTGTAGTCCCATTTGGAATGTTAAACCTAATTTAAGCCTTTCAAAAAGGGCGAGGTGCCTCTCGGGCCATTTCTTTAATCCCGAATGTATATTTAGGGTATTCCTTTGGCTTAAAACTTTAGGTCCTTGACATTACACTTATTGGAAGCCTTACTATCCTTAGGTTCTACCCAATATCATATATGTCTTATACGACATGCCACCTTATCTATCTCTCACCTTATATATATGGAAGACAAGAAACACAGGGTCTCACAATCTCCCCACCCACCCCCCACCCCCCAAGAACATTCGCCCGTAAATGTATCTTGACAGCGTCTTGGTTGAAATACTATGTCTTAAAATGTGATTTTTGAGGATATACCTTTTATCCCTCCAATCCATAAATCAACTTCGGAAAAAAATTCTAATTACTAAGCTTTGTATAGCTATCACATGAAGACCCATATAAACTATATTCACAACTCCTTTAAAATTTAAGTTACTGTAGAAAGATGACTACCAACTTTTAAAATATGACTCTCCTTAATTTGTAAATAATGGGGGTGCTTCTTCATTATTTCCTCTTCTGCTTATTGTTGTTTTGCCACAATACTTTTACAGAGGCCACTTATTTATTCCAAAGCTTTCTCACTCGCCGATCTAAAATAGCCACTGGCACCTCATCATAAGACATGTCTTCAGCAATGTGGATATCCTCAATGTGAGTAATACGCAAAGGATATCTAATGTACTTCCGCAACATCGATACATGAAACACCGGATGGACTGCCCCCAATTCTTGAGGTAAATCAAGCTCGTATGCAACCTTGACAATCTTTAAATAATCTGGTCCAACATATCTAGGACTGAGCCTTCCTATCTTCCCAAACCGTATGATTCCCTTCATAGGTGATACTTTCAAGAAGACTCAATATTTTACATCAAACTCTAAGTCCCGTCGTCGAACATCTATATAAGACTTCTACCGACTCTAGGCTATTTGTAATCAATCTCTAATAAGTCTCACTTTGTCCATCGCTTGCTGAACTAGATTAGGGCCTACAAACTTTGCCTCCCTAACCTCAAACCAACCCATCAGCGACCTACATCTTCGCCCGTATAGTGCTTTATAAGGCTACATTTGAATACTAGCTCAGAAGCTATTGTTATAAGCAAACTCAATAAGAGATAAATGATCATCCCAACTTTCTTTAAAGTCTAGCACACGGGCACGCAACATATCCTCAACGGTCTGGATGGTACGCTTTGCCTTCTATCAGTTTGTGGATGAAAAGCGGTGCTAAGATTTACCTGAGTGCCTAGAACCTTCTGAAAAGACTTCCAAAAATGTGCAGTAAATTGAGCCCCTCGATCAGGGATAATAGACAATGGAACTCCATGAAGGCGAACAAGCTTAGCATAATCCTCCGCTGAATATGTCATTCTTACTAGCAAGAAATGAGCAGATTTTGTCAACCAGTCAATGATTACCCAAATAGAATCATACCTGGGTGGAATACGAGGCAGACCAGTAATGAAGTCCATATTTATGATGTCCCATTTCCATAGTAGAAGCTCAATATACTGAACTAGGCCTCCAGGTCTGTGATGTTCTGCTTTAACTTGCTTGCAATTGGGACATTGGGCTACCATCTTTGCGATATCCTTTTTCATGCCATTCCACCAATAGATTTGTTGAAGGTCTTGATACATTTCTGTTGCTCCAAAATGGATTGAATATCTAGAATAATAGGCCTCAGAAAGAATCTTGGCACGGAGCCCTCCGATATCTGGCACACATAGGCAGCCCTGATACTTAAGGACTCCATCTCCAGTTAGCTCAAATGAAGGATACTGTTGTTGTGGAATGCTCTCCCTTAATGTTCTAAGCTTAGGATCTTCATGTTGTCGCTCTTTTACTTCAATAACAATGGAAGATTCTGCTGTATTTTGAACAATTACACCTCCATCCTCTGTATCTACCAATCGCACCTGCAAACTTGCTAGCTGACATAGGTTTTTTTGCATTTCAATCTTATCAGCTTCAACATGGCTTAGACTTCCCATGGACTTTCTGCTAAGTGAACCAGCAACAATAGTTAGCTTTACCAGGATGGTATAAAATGTTAACATTATAATCTTGTAGTAATTCTAGCCACCTTCTTTGTCATAGGTTCAATTCCTTTTGCTTAAATAAATATTGAAGACTCTGGTGGTCGGTAAAAACATCAACATGAACTCTATATAGATAATGTCGCCAAATCTTTAGGGCAAATACAACTGCAGCGAGCTCAAGATCATGGGTAGGATAGTTTTGTTCATGCTTTCTCAACTATCTGGAAGCATATGCAATAACTCTACCATGCTGCATAAGAACACAACCTAGGCAAATTATCTAGGCATCACAATATACAACGTAGCCTTCGGTTCTATTATGTGTCAATCTCATTAGTGGCGCAGAGATAGAGGAAAATATCTCAACAAACCTCCTATAATATCCTGCGAAGCCTAAAAAGCTATGGACCTCGGTCAGATTCAATAGTCTCGGCCAGGCCAATACTGCTTCAATCTTCTGGCCATCGACCTTGATACCATCGCTCGTAATAAAATGACCAAGAAAAGCTACAGAAGTTAACCAAAACTCACATTTAGAGAATTTAGCTTATAACTTGTTAAAATAGCTCGCAAGTGATCTGCATGCTCAGCTTCTGACAATGAATATATCAAGATGTAGTCAATACACACTATCACAAATTCATCCAAGAATGGTTTAAAAACTCAATTCATCAGGTCCGAAAAGCTGTTGGGGCATTTGTAATCCCAAAAGACATGATAAGGAACTCAAAATGTCCATACCTCTTCCTAAATGCTATCTTTGGAATATCAACATCCCTGACTCACAACTGGTGGTACTCGGACCTTAAGTCAATCTTTGAAAAGCATTTGGCACCTTGCAACTAGTTGAATAAGTCATCAATCCGTGGAAGAGGATACTTATTCTTGATAGTGACTTTATTCAGCTATCTATAATCAATACACATCCGTAAGAAGCCATCTTTCTTTCGAACAAAGAGTAATGGAGCACCACATGGAGATGTACTTGGTCTAATAAAGCCTTTATCAAGTAAGTCCTTCAGTTGTTCCTTCAATTCCCTTAGCTCTACAGGAGCCATTCTTTAGGGAGGAATGGATATGTGTTGAGTATTTGTAACACCCCACATCTTACATGTACTAGTCCTATGCATATGAAACATGATATGCGGGGTCAAATCAGCACACATTTTTAAGAGTGCTTGAATTTCAGAATAGAGTTCTATATGTACATATAACGCTCAACAGGATCAAGTGTGTATACGTTTTAAGTCAAATTGAGGAGGTCGCAGCCTCAAATGAAGTGGTAGAAGTGAGGTGCTTGTGGGACTTAGGAAGCTAGCAGGTGAGTCACCTATATGCTCAGCTTAAATAGGCTAGGTAGATGGAGACAAGGCCCAACACCGAATTTGTTCAACTTCGATAAAGAATAAACCCCGAGTTAAGGGTGTAATTTGGGCCCATGGTTTAGCATCATAAATGGACAATATTTGACGCCTAAGATGGTTAGAAAAAGGGCCAAATTACATTCACAACCCAACTCACAAATAGGGCCCAAACTAAGTGAAAGTAAAAGAGAAATATTTGCAGCAAAGCCCATCCAATTGAAGCCCAATAAGGCCCCAACTAAGTGTAGAGTTGTTGTATGTTGTAGTTGATGAGTTGTTATAAGCCTGTTATGTGACTAATATAGGCTGGATGTAACATGTATATGACAATGTGTGCTAAACACAAATATGATTAGAGGTGGAAAGGTTGAAAGAATACTCGTGGATTGATAGTTAAAAGCTTACTGCCTGAGTGTTTGTTTTTATGAGATTGGACTGCCAAGATGTGTTTATTAGCTGCTTATACTAGTTTTATCACCTACTATATTATAGATAAATATTTTGAGGAAAGGGATACTATTCCGAGGTAATAACGACATAGTAAACGAGGTATGTAAGGCTACTTGATTTTCTATTACTTGGCATGAAATCTAAGTCCTTCCTCGGCACATAAAGACACTTACCAACTCTGACATAATTAATAACTGTGTCTCCACTCTTTACCATGTTCATATGTTCTCATACATAGCCATTGTCAAATCTGCATATATACTTGGATACCAAAGATACATGAGTTCCTTTTACCAAGTAGAGTCCATGTATTTTTTAATCTCCTACCTGTTCCATTAGTTATGTAACTCTCTTTTCATTGCGGCATTATCTTGTATATTTGTTTGTTTATATATCACATGTCATGTCTATGTTCCTATAGCTCTAAATGTTATGACCACCAAAAGAATCATCTCAAAAGTAAATAAAAGATTAATTAAAGTTACTTATTAATGGGTGGTATCCCAAGGGTAGAAGAATCACCTAGCATGGGTCGATCCCATATTACGGGAGGTATCCCAGGGTGAAAGGAAAGCCTAGCATGGGTTGATCCTGATATTGATTTACCACTGATCAGCTGGTCATTTACATGATATATTGTGCACAAATTATACAGTAAAAAAAGGTAAAGTAATAAAAAGGACATAAAGTACATGATTCCACAGTATGACTAAAGGTGGTCTTTTATCCTTAAACACCAATGTGTAATTTCATTTGAGTTCTTATTTCATATACAGTACTGCCTACCTTACATATTCAGTACATTGTCTCGTACTGACGTCCCTTACGGGGGACCTGCATTTCATGCTGCAGGTAAGGGAGCTACTAGATCTCCCTATTAGGAGTACAGGACTTCCAGCTGATGTTACTGAGCTCCAGGTTGCTTCGGGGCTTTGTGTGTCTAGAGCTTATATTTTGTTTTGTATAGTTGGTCATGCGACGGGGCCTATCCCGACCCATATAGATATTGTTCCTTACCTAGAGGCTTTGTAGACTATGTAAAGTGAAGTGTGGCCAAGTGTCGTACTTTAGACATCATGGCTCCAACGGCCTAGTCATATGCATTTCCTTTTGGCTTGTTAATATTGTCTACTTTTTTTAAAGCATGTTGAATATGGAAATCTCTTATAGTGTTCATAGCAAGTGCCTAGTTATATGTTGGTTCTCCCGGGCCTTGTCGGCAACGGGTGTTAGTCCGCCTTAATGGGACTTTGGGCATGACAGTATTCGGAAGCAAATCTATAGCAAAATCAATTTCCCTTTCGAGGGAAATCCTAGGAAGCTCATCAGGGAATACCATCGGGAATTCATTCACAATAGGGACTGACTGAAGGGTCACCGACTCCTTATCAATATCCCTATTATGAACCAAATGGTATATACAACCTTTAGCGATCAGCTTTTGAACCCTAAAGTATGAAATAAACTTATTCTTGGGAGAGGCAACATTACATTTCCATTCAATGTCCGGCTCACTTGTAAAATGGAAGTGGACTAGCTTTGATCGACAGTCAATATTAGCTTAACAAGCTGCCAACCAATCCATACCCATAACAACATCAAAATCTAGCATAATCAAATCAATTAAATTAGTGGAGGTTGGACGCTCATTAACTAACACTATACAACCTCGTAGACATAACTAGCTATAATTGAATCATCAACTGGCGTAGATACCCTAACTAACCTCGGTAATAACTTAGGTCTCATATCAAGCTTACCAGTAATGAATGGGGTAATATATGAAAATGTAGAGCCTATCAGTGCATAAACAACATGAGAATGTATCATCAATATAACTGTGATCACATTTTGGAGATGCCTCTGAATCTTGTCGGCTTGTGAATGCATAAAAGCAATTCTGGTCACCAGTAGAACCTGAACTGTCTCCTCTACCCCTCCCCTATTATGACCCGGTGTGGATCTGGTAGGGGAGCACGTACTAGGAATGAAGGGACTATAGTGGATCATGAAGGGTGAGTTGTTGCACCTCTACCTAACCCTAGGCACTGACTAATATAATGTCTTGTCTACCAATAATAGTAACATGCACCTAAACCCTTTCTACATTGCCCACCATGAAGCTTATCTAGTTGGCACAAGGAGGAGTAAGTTGTCTCCTTTGTGCAGAGCGTTCATGTTGACGGATCTTAGGCTCGCGTGAACTCTGCCCCAGTACTAACTCAATATAACGATCAAATCACTTGCCCTGTATCAGTGGCGGGGAACTACCCGCTGATGGAGGTGGATATCAATGAAATGAAGGCCTAAATTCGCCCTATGTCTCCCAATAAGACCTCATAGTATGATCCCTCTTATTCTTCTCCCTATCTCTATGGGTATCCCAAATCCGATGAGAAATCCTCGGTAGTCTGAGCAAAAGCCTGAATAAGAGAAATATCTATTCCATCCTATAAAGAAGCTATCTTGTAGTATCTGATCAAATGAACCCCCAAACCATCTATATAATAATGAACTCTGGCAATCATGGTACATGCAATATCTAGTAAATACCGAGCCAAAGAATTAAACCTAAGGTTATACTCTCTTACACTCATATCCCCTTGCCTCAAACTGATAAACTGGTCAAGACGGGCCTCCCTCACCTCCCATGGTAAGTAATGGGCTAAAAATGCCTTAGAGAAGTCCTCCTACTTTGCTAGCGGAGCATCAGGCCCTCTGGATCTCTCCCACGCCTCGTACCACAAGATGGGACATCATGTAATAAAAAAGAAGCCAACTCCACCGCCTCGGTGACAAAGGCATGCATCACCCTCAATACTCTATACATATGATCTATGAAGTCTTATGGATCCTCAATGGAACTTGACCCTATAAATACTGGAGGGGCCAAGTGAAAAAACTCTCGTACCTTTGAGCTTTCTAGTTGATCCCCTCTAGTGTCTACTCTCGCCTCTAATTGTCTCTCATGAATAGAAACCATCCTAGTCAGTAGTTGAATAACCTCTCTCATACCATGCTCCCCAGTCTCTAGTAGGGTTGGGGGTACTAGACCCCTTTGGCCCTCAACAGGTGTTGGTGATTCTGGTAGTATGGATATCGGAGGCCCTCTGCATGCCTCAACGGGGAGTGTATCTGCCTGATCTAATAAAGAACAACTGGTACCTTCTCTCGGATCCATATCTACCTCATGTTGTGCCATCTCTTGAATATACATAGCCTAACAAATAAAACAAACCACAAAGCAAAATTAAGATTTCATGTGTTCCTATAACTTTGATCTATAGTACGATCTATAAAGTGAAAGAAAGGTAACCATCCCTAAATGCCTCATAGCCTCCTGATTACAAGTGTGGTGCACACCATCCCTATAAGAAAGACTCTACTTACCACGCCATTATGGACTCCCTGGGACACGACCTGCTTTGATACCATATTTGTCATGTCCCAAAAAGAGGGGAGGCGTGACTAGCACTCGATACCATTATTGGCCGGGTAAGCAACTAAACATGCTAGTTAACTAGTCTAGGGACAAAAAGAAAATTGCGCAGCATCACGTTTTAAATAAACTAAGTCGGGGCAGTTTAGGTCATGACCTGGTCAACATCAAATCATGTACATCAAGATAAGTAAACCAAAATGATAAAGTACTAGCTAGCCGACAAGGTTGCAGCAATAGCGGTGCAGGCACACACTATATATACATGCCAATCTTATGACTGGAGTCTGAAAGACACAAAAGAACCAAATCAAAATAACATGTCCATAATAGCCTCTAAGAAAACCACTAATAATGCTGGGACTGCGCCCAGACGATACTTAACTGTACAACAATAACTAAGTATCCTGTGAAAGCTCCAGAAAGAAGTGGAGCTTACCAACTTATAGCTTAACTAGGCTCCTCGTGGAGGGCTCGATCAGAGTCCCTACCTGAAACTGCACGTACGAGATAAAATGCAGCATCCCCGGGCAACAGGACGTCAGTACAAATAAACGTGTACTGGCATGTAAGGTAGAATGTAAAACCATAGATAACAGTAGTAAAGAGGGTAATAGAAATACCATCTGTAACCAACACTCAAGTAACCTTAATGGCCAACAATCAATCTCCTAATGATTTAACATGCATGGTATGCTCGAGTATCGCATGTCGTAAATACATATATTTAGATGCAAATGCGTGACATACCCAACCAAATGCTAGCAATGGTGGTCCCTTTCGGTAGCTAACCGACATTATATTTGCCAATCTGTGGCCATCTATACCCCATATATATATATATATATATATATATATATATATATATATATATATATATATATATATATATATATATATATATATATATATATATATATATATATATATATATATATATATATATAATTATTTGGGAAAATAGGACCCATACCTCCGATTATAGCTCGAAGTCGATGCATAACGTACAATGTATGATAAGAATATGAAATGCACATAGTAGGCCATAGCATAAATTATATCAAATCTTGGCTCATTGGTACAGTTATCCTCATAACATCATAATCATGGTTGAATCATAAACACATGACTCGTGGGATCTTACATATATTTTGAATAAGTTTCACAACATAACATTTAGGATGGGGCCTTTAACTCTGAAAGTGTTCATAAAGGTGTTCTACATAATACTTATACTAGGTCCCATGTCAGTTAGTAAAAGAAAGTGTTTAAACAGAATAAAGTGCCTTAACAGTTTTAAATAGGGGCATTACGCTAAACATTATTGGAAACCAACGCCATTACTTGTTAAATGCTTCAATTATACTTTTATATGGATGAAGGACTGATTATGAATACTATATTCCCTTCGTAATCTACGTTTATTTTGATGGCACTACACAAAAAAGAGAAACACCACGAACATATGGATAGGTAGCCAAGAAAACTAACAAAATGATATATAGATATTGAATGTCCAGTTTAAGCGAACGAATGGAATTTCAATCTAATACCATCATGAAGATAACTCACTGAAATCCCAATGCCTTTCATAGAAGGTCTTTCTAGTAATAGAATAGTATGATATCGTATTTGATGTTTTGGGAAACTTTCTGAATTTCGTGCATAAAGGAGGGATGGATCTTAGCTTTAACATACCTTGCCAGGACGTCCTATTTCCAAAAGTTTCATCACAAAAGTTGTTCCTTATGTCCTAAGATTCACAAAAACTATATATACGCAGCTTAAAGACACCTATAAATAGTTCAGAATTTCGCATTAATGACCAGATTCAGCAAATAGTATTTACACAAGAAAATGTCTGTAAAACTTCATAAAAATGACCGTGAAGAAGCCCCGAGATTATTACCTGAGCACAACAGCTGGAAACCAAGAACAACCAGTGGGAACACCACTCTTTTCAAGCCCAAAAACAGACTCAAACACAACTAGTAGGAGGGGAAAATAATGGCAAAGCGTAAGGCACACATTTCTAGGCACGGGGACAAATATAAATGATGATAAACGCAAAAAACATACCCAAATCACCTTGGTACCTTAAGGGAACTTTATCTTTAGTTTATAAGTTGTTTGAGATGAAATAGAACTGATTTGAGCTTTGAAAAGCTCAAACTAGACGACATCTAGGTGGGTTGACCTAACCCGAACCAACCCATAACCCAATTTCCTCCTTGGGCAGTCACAGTAAAACTGTCATAACTTTGTATTCTGAGGTTTGAGTGATGCGTGGTTTTTAGCATTGCAAACTAGACTCCTAGATATTCAATTTGATAGGTCATGGGTCTTCAAACTTCTTATATTTTGGGAGACATTGCCTGATATATTTGACCCAAATTTAAGAAGGAATTCTTAAAGAAACCTATGGTAGCTTTGGCCAACCTTTATCTTGCCACTTTCTTGATTCCAAAACTTAATGTATGCCCTTTGAAATATTAAAATTAACATTTAAAAAATTCATTATTATCAAATTATACAATTGTAGTCCCATTCAGAATGTGAAACCTTATTTAAACCTTCCAAAAAGGGCGAGGTGCCACTCGGGCCATTTCTTTAACCCCAAATGTGTATTTAGGGTATTCCTTTGGTTTAAAACTTTAGGTCCAGGAAATTACCACTTCTTGGCATCCTTACTATCCTTAGGTTCTACCAAAAATCATATATATATGTCTTATACGCCATGCCACCCTATGCATATATATATATGGAAGACGAGAAACACGGGGTCTCGCAGCGCATCCCCATTTCAGATAGGATTTTCACATAACCTATGCTAGGCACATAGTTAAAGGAGAGAGAGAGAATTCTCAATCCATCGTTGCTAAGCCAGCATCCCACAAGAATACATATACGTATATATATACATGCTTTCAAAGAGGCAACAATCATTTCGAATCCCTTCAATGCACATTTAGGCTAAAATGCCAAACCATAATTCATAATCATGATACTCATGCATAGGAATAAATCATTCAAATATACAAGATGGTGCAAGCACCTAAAATGCTCAAAGAGCCATAACCAAAGACATTTATGTGATCATATTATTGTCATAATCATACTCTTATAAAAATTATTTCATAAGACATATTTGAGCTTAAAGCACTTCATAATTTTCATAAAATCCAATGTTCATGAATGCATATGCCATGAATGATGTAGGAATAGCATGGATAATTGAGATTCAATCTAAAATAAATAATATAACATGAAAATGAATTAAATCCATGATTAACTCCACATTTAAATCATAATATAGATCACCAATGCACAAAACAAGCTTTAAAAGGGACATGCACATTCAAAATTTTGTAATCTCAATGCAAACCATCATTTTGGGGCTTAAATCAACTTAAAATCGTCAATAAAGCACACCCCATACTTCAATTGAATTTAATAAATCATAATATTGAAAACCCATATTTAAAGTAAGCTAAAATTTATGAAAATTCAAATAAAAGGGTTTTGGGTCTTGTTTGTTGAAAAGGACCAAGAATCAATCCCACACACCTTAGCTAATGAAGAGATTCAACAAGAAATTTGGTGAAGAAAGAGCCTTTCCTTGATTCCCAAGCTTAAAACCCACAAGAGTTTTTTGAAGGAAACTTAAGAATGACTTGAGAATTCTAAATGTGGGGAGTGATTTTGAGTATTAGGAATAGGGTTTAAGTAAATAGGGAGTCCTTAGATAGCATAGGAGGTCCTAAAAGACCTCGGGATAAACCAAAATTACAAAATGCCATTAATGAAATAGATAGTAAATTGGGTATCACCACTTCAAGGAGGCGTTTGCGGCCCGTGTAGCACTACATGGTTCGTATACTTGCCCGTGAACCCACACTTGGCAAAATTTCGCTTGACAAAGGATTGGAATGGAAATACCATACTTAGAATGAATTTGACGAAATCACCTATACAGAGGGTTACACGAGCCGTGTAAAGCTACACGGTCTATTTACCCAACTGGGCTACCTTCCTAAATAAAACAAATCTCATGACGAGTTACGAGATGGTGATTCTATACTTGGAAAAATATTCACTCCTCAAGCTATACGGGCGACCTCACAGGCTGTGTCACACTACACGAGCTGTGTGAGGGGCCGTGAGACTACAATTGGTCCCAAAAATTGTGGGATTTCAAGCCAAGGCCATCACATGGCCCACCACATGATCCATGAAGTGTCACACGGATCGTGAGGGGTCCAAGTGTGATTTACCTTAATTTAATCACCAAATCAAGGCACAACACCAAACTTTCAGGCCAAGGGTCACCTCACTGGAGGCCACAAATCGAGCTTTGAGTCTCTCTAATGACCCATCCAATTTACATTTAACTTTGAGAACTCACTATTCCCAATGGCTCTACATCCCTAAGGAAGGTCAACTAGATCCCAAACATATTTTCATGGACTTTAATTCTTCTTTTATCGCTTTTAACCATCCATCCCTTTTAAGACTCGATAAAGCCTCAGTCACACAGTTGGATTTTTCAATCTCTATGGGGATACCAAGAGACCATAATCTTTAATCTCATAAGATCGTTTAAGGACTTCTTTTCTTTAACTCTTATGTAGTTGAAGTACATATTCCTTTATGGGAATTTGGGATTTAAAACTCCTACTTGGACTAGAAATTATTTCTTGATCAATTGTCCCATCAAATATGTCTGGTGATATTATCTAGTCTTTTGGATTCAATATTTTATAGAGAGATTCACCTTCAATTATATCACCCTTTTTGGGAAAATTATTTTTCAAAAATCTAGTATCTCGTGATTCAATTTTAGATACCTCCATATTTCAATTCATTAATGAACACATACCCTTTGGAGTGTTCTAAGTGTCTTGTAAAGATACGTTTCTTTTCTTTTGGACTTAATTTACTAAACTCATCCAAATGATCTTTAATATATGCAGCATAACTCGAAGGTCATAGATTATTTAGGTTTGTCTTATGATCAATCGAAAGTTCAAAAGGAGTGGAAGCTACTGATTTAGAAGACACTTTATTTAATATATAGGCTGCAATCAACAATGCATCACCCCAAACAGAGATAGGTGAATATCCTTGTGCTATCATTGATCTTATCATATCTTAATGTCTTATTCCTTCTTTCAGCCACACCATTTTGTTGAGGTGGGAAAGGAGTAGTTAGTTGTCTCAATATGTTTTTTTCATTACACAAATTCTTAAATTGATTTGACAAATATTCACGCCCTCGGGAGGTTCTTAGAACCTTTTTATTATTTTATCCAAATTGATTTTTAACTTCATTCATATATCTTTTGAAGTACTCATGTGCTTCAAATTAATGACAAATCAAATAGATATAACCAAAGTGTGTGAAGACACCAATAAATGCAATAAAATATGTGTCACTAAACCTTGCACTCACATTTGTTAGACCATAAATACCAGAATGCATTAGTTGAAGTGGGAACTCGGCTCTCTTAGTGATGTCGCCCAAGCTACACCTCCTTTTTGAAGGTTAAAGCGGTCGTGGTTAAGATATATAACCTAACACAAGTAATATGGTACACTTAGAGTAATTTCAAGAAAGTCGAGTGAATTAACCTACTTATCTCCTAAAAGTAGGGTTTGCAGTTTGCAGAAAATAAACCTAAACTAGAACAAGTGTTGTGAAACTAGTGAGAAGAGTAACTAGGGTGTGTTCCCCATGATTCCCTAACTCGGTATTACCAGATAATTATTCTTTTTTCTAGAAAGTTGCATGCAGAACGGTAAGTTAAGTTTACCAAACCCTTTGATAAAGGCAAGAGGTAAATTTCACTATGTGATTTGATCCATCCCCACAGTATGACATTACTAACCCTTACCTATTGTCCCTGTACTACTTCCCCTTGATTCAGTTTGGTTGATTAGATAAGAAGAAATCAATTGAATCCTGTTAATTAATCTCTTTTCCCATGTATTACTACTTTGATCCAGCCAATAATAACTAGGCGAATTGTAACGTAGGTCACCGTTAAAAAGCAGTCAAAATGATGAGAAATAAGTAATACATGCATGTACACTCTCCAAGAATTACGAATTATCCAGTTTTACCTTGTTAGCTCTTCATGGTTCCCACAATCCTAGTTGTGGATTTAGCTATGCATAATCATTACAGATGCAAGAATCATGATATGGAATAACATAATTAAGCACTTAAAAGGATGAATTTAAGAGCAAGAAATCCTAAACTCTTCACAAAAAATCACAAAGTATTGATTAAAATCACAAAGTTATGTTCCAAGCACTTCTCTCTTTGTTTCTCTAACTAAAAGAAACTT